>OU824207.1:434570-1634570 GCA_917499995.1 Ichneumon xanthorius
GAACAGTACGAGCTCGTTTGAGTATCAAAATATTTAATTGGCAGATTTCACAACGCGTCGGGGAAAAAAAATGAGAGAAAAATATAAAGGAAACGAAGCGTTAAAATAATTTAGCGCATTACACCGCTCTTGTCGTCATCTACCTGGTTCATGCGCGGTATATATATGGTATATAATACGACAAGTCTCACCGTTGTTAAATTCGCGAAAGTATAACGAACGTGGGCCGGCGTCGAACGCAGTACAGAGTTCTTCTCCTGGCCCCAAAGTCTCGTCTCTCCGACGACGAGAGTCGAACGGCTCGGTAAGGTGGAGGGATCCCGCGCCGCTTTCGCGTTATTTCTTCCTTCGTTTTAATGGAAGAGCGGTGATAAAGAGAGCAGGAAGAAAAAGTCCGATGTGCACGGAGGACGAAGCGAGTTGCGGGGAAGGCAGGGGAGGACCGAGGGAAAAAAGTTAATAAGCACGGCACGCGCCCTACCCACCTTCCTCCGCCTCGATATCTGCGCTCGTTTCGCGAAGAGAGAGACTCGCTTCGCTCTCGTTCGTCTCATCGTTACCATAATACCTTCTCTCTTCATCTTTCTCGTGTTGGCTCGATGTTGATGCGAGCCACGAGACACAGTCTTGATCTCGTTCTTTGATCTCTCCTTTCGTTCCTTCTCGCTCACTCCGCCGTTTCGCGCCGTCGCGAGTGACATCGAAGATCAGTCCGGTTGTTGTCGTCCCGACGGCTCGTGGTAGGTGCAACGGAGATGGAGCAAATGAGCCAAAGAGCGAAAGCCATCTGAAAATTGTGAGAGAGAGATAAGGACCGGGTATATATATATATATATATGTATATATATATATAGTGTATAGTGGTGGCGTGCGAACAGCAGGTGCACGACCTCTTCATGAGGATAGCTGCGCTCTCCTCAAAAGCTCTCGATTCCTCCACCTCTTCGTCGTCACTTGCCATCTCTCTTTATTCTTCTTCACCTCGGATCCTCACTCTTCATCTTCTTTATCTTTCACTTTTTACTCTCCTCCGCACTCTCGTGCAACCCTTCCTCGATGCCTCCTTGCCTCGGTTGCCCCTCTCATTCACTTCCGAATTTCGTTATAATTGAAGGGTGTCCGAAACCCGTCCAGAATTATTGACATGCCTACCGTGCGAACCCGCCAGGCTACTCGCGATGTGGTCGCTGCCGTTTATATTTTGGAGCGTGTGCGAGCTCACTCGCGAGCGGGCGCACGCGTACAAAAACCGAAGACCGGTACTCATCTCGTCGTCGTCTCGTTCCCCCGATTTTTTCTGTAAAACAGGTAATATTCAGTATAAATATTGTGTAGGTATGCCTTTCAACAACATGCGTCGATAGTTTGTTCGTAAAGCATAAGATGATATTTGGACTGTACGAGAATTAACAGCTCCTTGATAATGAAAGATTAAGTTACATTTCTACCGCCCGGCGAAAGTTGATGGACCAAATGAACAACCGCGAGAAACACTAGCTGGTTTATTCGCCGAACGAGCTTATCAGAATTCACCGACCAACTCCATACATTACAGTCGTCCTCTCATTAAACAGCGTCAATGGTGCAATATATTCAGGCATGCATCAACATAAAGACCCGGTGAGAATGGAAGAATAAGGATCCTACGAGGCCGATAGGGAAATGAGGTGAACGAAGGTGACTGCGTTTATTCTTCATGGATGCACCATATAAGACGCACCCCGCTGCACCTTACGCTTCTGTCATTCGGATGGAAAAACCCGATCGGTGCGAGCTTGCGATAGTGACACGCCTTGAAGAGAGACCCAAGAGTTGGTTAACGAACGCGCAAGAGAAAAAGAGAGAGGAACAGAGCCGAACGCTTTATAAGATTGGTGTACAGGTAGTTTCTGGCGTGCTCGTAGCTCATTAGCCCACTATCAAAAGGAAGGATCAGCATTCGTTTGGCTCACGCACGCGCTCAGGTTCAACCGTGCATTTTATGTGGTATTATATATATGTATCGGCCAATAAGAAACAGAAGGACGTATCCGACAGCATTTGACATGTAAAATTAAGTGGAATAGGTCCCTTTGCTTCTCAGCAGTCGATATCGGTATGCATCAACGCGAGTTGTACACACGTGGGAGATACATAGAAAGTGTGCGTGCTGTATGCTAGTGTGGGTTTCTGGTCTTGTATGATATTGCCGCCCGACGCGGACAACACCTTGCCATCGCGACAGACAGGTGCATCTCTTATGTCGTTCTCCGTCGAACCGATTCAGATCCCCTTATCCTCTCTCGTTTCCTAGCTCCGTCCTCTCCGCTCTCTTCGTTTCTCTGCCATCCGCGGACGTTGTCCACTCGCCTTTCGATAACGAGAACGCCTTGGCAAAGGAGAGAAAAGACTACACGGGGAACGGTAGTGAAAGGGAGCAGGCAGACGATGGCACGTGTCACAAATCTTCGAATTTATTTTTACTTAGACTACGAGGACGTGGAATAGAACTTTTATTAAATAGATTTTTGTATCTAAGAACAGAACTACGAAACCTGGTTTAAGAGACTTATCGGACCGAGATTGATAGTAGCCTTTGTATTCTCTAATGAAAAAAAAAAAAAAAAAATAGTTGAAAATGGAGATTTTTTTTATGCTCTCACTGGTCCGATGCTCCGGAGCGGAATTGCGATGCCCCTGATGAACGGTCGCCGGTTCGGCATCATAGAGTTAAAGACGGCAGCATCCAGGGGTGCGGGTCAACAAAGAATTTTCCTCCATCGGAGCTAAGAAATAACGTCCGATCCTTCCGGAAGAATTTTTGATGGATTATTTCAGTAAAATTTTGAGAGTGATATGAAAAGGATTCCTCTACCCGAACTCCGATGCCCTTTCGTACCGGCGGCGTTGCCTTAAACCTTTTTTCACTACAGCACGTCAATGGCCCAGCATCACTTAGCCGAGTTATATCAACATGTGGTGGAAGAAGCGTACGCTCATTATCATGAGTATGTCATCTTGTTTCATCCAGAAAAAAAATTAATGTTCCACTATAGATAAAGAGATAGAGATAAGTAAAAATTCTGATAGGCCTCGTCGTCGGCGATGCTTATCTGCCGCGAGTGTATGGCGGTGAACCCACGCATAACTTCGAAATTCAATTTCAATGCCTTGGATGTATAAATCGGATACTTAAAACGGAGTGACGCGCGACGGGGACGCTCCGGACTCGAGAGTGTATATCTCCGTTGGCTACCGCTCATTCCGCTTTTGCTGCTGGTACTCTTGCCGTTAACAGAATGACGAAGAGAAGGTAAACCTGCGGCAGAAAAAAGAACAAAATCATGGAGATATCGGACTGCGGCATATTATAAACGAGAAATGAAAAAAAAACGAAAAAAAACACGTCGGCGGACAACGTCGGAGTGAAAGAAAAGGGTAAAAGAATTTCAATTTAATTTAATTGCCGAAGGTGGGTTAATTGAAATCTCGAGTAATTAGTTCCTCGCGGCTCTCGCGGGTAGCCCACCGCACAGCTTTTGCGAGAAAGCATTCGCCTGGCTCCATCTCGGACGTTTGTACGTATTATAATACAGAAAAATCGCCTCGTGTATATCTCGTACAATTTGCTCGCTTTGGTCCGCTCCGCTTCTCCACGGTTACGGAGACGGTATATGGATGATTTAAACAGCGGGAGAGAAAATATATAGTGCCGATTATACGTTATGTCGCGGTGCGTTATTCCAAGCCTCACCGAGGCGAAACGCGCCGCGCGCGTACTTTTGTACTCGTTAACATACATTCGGTAGGTGCTGTGTAACGTCACTACCATCGGTACTTTATATAATAATAATAATAATAATACCGGAGCCAAAAACTCATGGGCATGCATAACATATAGTATTTTCTACATATACCGTCTTCGATAATAAACTCCTGTGCGAGAAACGTACCTCTTTCATCAAGATCGGGGGACAAAAATACCACGAAACGTACGTACTTAAATTAAAAATTACGTCGTGCATTGCAGTATTGCAATGCACGACGTAATATCGTACGAGCCGTACCGAGAGTGGATAAAAGTGGAGTACATTCGGTTAATCGATCGTGGGGATAGAAAAATGTGTCGCTCGCCAAGGCACCGTCGACAAAGTTATATGTCATTCCTCGAAGTAATAGATATTTATAACAAAGTCATTTTTGGTACGTTTCAATCGAAGAACACTTTCGCTCAACGAAACGTCGACTTTGTACTCAACCAAAGAATGGTTGAATAGATCATCGATTTATTGATTAAAAAAAGCAAAACTTATTTTCTGTTCTGGTAAGTGAAGCTGTATCCACCCTGCCGTGGGAGAAGAGGTATTCAACATCGAATCGAGAAGGCCCACGAGACCACCTTGGATGAAGAAACGACGGTCTTTAGTAGAGACCACGAGATCCTTGACGACACGCTGACAATCCTTTACCACGTGAAACGAATGACATTCGGGATCTGTTCGCAAGGCCCCTAGTGGGATTTGAATGACGAAGGAACGAGTGTTGAGGGTTACTTCGAAGGAAGAAAGTGAGAGCCATCGGAGAGAAGAAAGATATGCGAGAGGGAAAGTACAGTGAAAGATGAAAAATTAAAGGGTGATTCTCGATGACGCCGAAGGACCTTCCATTCGCAATGGGATCTGTCAAGATATTTGTGTCTGCGACTTCAGCTCCCGGGGTTGAACCGAATTACCCTCGTCGTCATTGTCCCCGTGGGAATCGGCCATTAATGGGGTACAAAAAAAAATTATTTCTTTGGTCTCTGTCCGTCTGTCCTCTGTGGCGCTGTGCTGCGTGACCAAGCAGACTCATACCATCCACGACTAACATAACTATACACATATACGACGATCATTTAAGGGCCTCGAGGGCTGCGTGTGCTCTCTGTCTGGCAATAAACTCTTGGAATTTTACGGTATTATAATTTCATAAAAATTCCCTGGTGTTACACACGATGAAAAGGGGCCGCGCGCGCGCTACTTGGCCCTTGATTCGCATGGCACTTTTCGTGTTCCTCATTTTATGCGTCGTTACGAGTCGAGGATCGTCGTCGTTTCCCCGGTTTAACGATTTTCTACGGGACACCCGGCGAAACCTGCCAAAGCTTTTGATGCTCCGCGAATGCATTTAATCGATGCGGTATAGAAAGAAAGAGAGAGAGACACGGGAAATACATTCGCGAAAAACCGGTTTTTAAAAAAATATATTCTATACGTATTCCGCATTCCACGGATCGTTGCAAGATTAGGACGAGTAAAAGTATCAACCCGTTGACTCATCGCGCGATTAAAGATCTTTTTTTAACATCATTAAGAAATATTTCTAAATGTGTTGAATTAATTTTCGAAAGGGTTAAAGAGGTAGCCGGTACTTTGCGTTCCAGAAGCTCGACCGCAACAGCAGGAGCAGAAGCAGAGACAAGAGTTACGGCAGCACGAGCCACGAGGCACGCACTTTAACGGTATTATAAGCATATTTTACAACGACGAGGGCTCGATCAACAGAAACCAGCAATTGCTTTCATCGTCGAGATTAATCGATCTCATCTATCTTCGCGCTGAGTTCTTAATTATAAACGAATTCGTACTATACGGCATATATTATACTCGCATATAATACTAATTTAAAATTGTTGTCGAATGATTTCCCAGCGGCAACAAAAAAATAAAATAAATAAATAAAAATAACAGGCAGCAGCTAAGAATTGAAATTTCCCTATAAAACCCGACACGAGTGTCGTCACATAATTCCGACGAGCACGAGAATTGGTGGCCCAGTCGCGACTCTCGGTAGAACGAAAAGAAACTGTCGGAGAGATAAAAATTGTAGAGATTAATCGATGCCGCTCGATTACGGACTCCAACGTCGCATTCTTCGGAAGACCATATAAGACTTTATCTCTCTTTTCTCTCTCTCTCTCTCTCTCTCTCTCTCTCTCTCTCTCTCTCTCGCTGGCGTGTATATTTTATATTCTCTAATTGAGTTACTCGCGAGTGTAGTTTAATGAGAGACTTCATCGAGTCCCTTGGGCGTTCCTTCTCTCCGAGCTACCAAATCGATGATTAAATCCCCAATTAATGACGTAAACTACGTCGTAGTTCCAAGCGCGTCCCTGTCGAGCTCTTTCAATGTTTAATTACCGACGTGAATTCCCTATTCGGTCAATAATGTTATCGATTTCGTAGTCGGGGGGATGTGTCGCCGAGCGGTTAGTTTCAAATTCTATTTTCTCTACGAAATCCCATAAGTGTATCGAGTACATAAGCATTACTTTTTTTTTATCAACGAATCGTAGTTTCAGCAAAAAAGAATTATTAAATTAACAAGAAACAAGAATTATGTACTAGTAATGATTGTTGAATGTACAAACCTTTTTTTTACCGGGTAAAAAGAACACTTATTTTTGTTGCAAGCTCGAAGTTGTACCACGTGTGCTCGACGCGGGGGGAAGACGAATCCGTTGTCAAATTGTCTAGCAGCGGGGCGTTATTATCAAGATTCTGGTGCTGGTCCCGGCGTGAGTCCTTCTGCCGCTGTTCCTGGTTTCATGCTACCAGCCGTAGCCAAGCAGCCCTTGGTAGTCGTCCTCCTTATAACTCGAAGCAGTAGGTAGGTAGAAGAGGTACTAGCTTGCTCGTGGACTTATCGCACAGAGATCATCTCGATAATCGCCGCGTGTCGAGCTCGAGTCTCTCTCTAGCGCCACAGGTTCGAATGTCTACGAGGTACAGTGTAGTGGTAGTCCTCGCCATCTCTTTCTCTTTACCTCGTGTTCTCGAGTCCACCGATGCACGAGTGCGCGTCACGTACCTTTGTCACGGTCGGAGGACCATGCACGAAGAGGGATGCGGGAGGACCTGCCGGGGACAAAGAAATTCAAGGATTAACGTACAGCCAACATAGCACAGTAGACTAGACTCTCTTTTCATATGACGGCTCCCAAGATATCGATAAAATAAAAATAATTTAAAAAAAATATATATATCAAAGAATTACTCGTGTAAAAACCCAAATTCTCTTCGGCATGATAAAGTAATAAGGCAGAGCAATGAATACATATACTTAGGAATATCATTGAATTTTTGGTGAATGAGCAAAAATGCATCCACTGCACTCTCGGGGATTCGGCTTGAACTTCTTTTTTACCACCCATCCCATCCTATATGCATTCTATATGCACTATATATGCCTTTTATCTTCGTTTTTTCTCTGTGGCCGTTTCTCTTTCTCTCTCTCTCTCTCTCTCTCTCTCTCTCTCTCTCTCTCTCTCTCTCTCTCTCTCGCGTCCTCTTTCATTCTCGTCTTCACTCTCTCACGAACGGTGTATCATTATGGACTCGCGTGCGCTGCCCCCGGTCATTCTCATCTCGTCCGAGAGAGCCTCGGCTCTCCTTTTCTCTTCGTGCGCGAGGAAGAGAGATTCTTTGAAGGCTCGAGGCTTGATTCTCGACGTCCGAGAGTCCGAGCGCGCGCGCCGGACTGCGCTCTCTATCTCGCTCCTTTACTTGCAATTTTTGGCTCGTCGAACTGTATACTTCGTTCGGTTCCCATACGCGAAGATGGATGCGCGAGAAAGAGGGAGAACTTTTTTCGCGATAACCATGAGCGCGCACGTCCAGCCAGAAGCAACAGGAGAGCAACATCGAGTGATCGAAACCGCCCAATGACCATCGTACTCTCGCGCGGTCTACCTTTCGTACACGCGAGACGATATATATATCCCGTGAGCGAGTGCATCGACGGCGTTGCACGCACTCGTATCTAAAGTTTAAACGGGAATATATGTATAATGAAAGAGTACGCTACAATGTTGTAAAAAAGATCGGGTGTTGTATTGATTTTTTTCGAAAGTATCACAGGCTCGGTAGAATGTATTGATTTGAGCGGAACACGGAAGACCGAACTCAATGAAAGTGGATCAGCAGGGTCGAAAATTTCTGGCTCTGTGCATGCTAATTGAGGATCTCGATATTGCGTGTGGGGAAAAAGAGAAAGATCAGAAGCGATTTTAGGGCACGAATGGACCATAAATTAGCCCAATTTTTATTTATTTTTTTCGCTGTGGTTATAACTATTGAACGAACAGTATGAATGAAAATGGAGAGCGAGAGAAAGCGGTGCTTATTGTGTATTGTAGGGCAAAGAACATTGAACTGAGGGAAGTAGAAAAGCTGAAGTAAAGTGGAAAGAGAAAAAGAGAGAGAGAGGGAGAGAGATCGGTGAACGTTTCGAGAGACGTCTTCTCGCACGCTTAACGCGTGGCCGCGCATATAATACTTACTCACGTATAAGCTCGTGAGTGAACCGCGAGCCCTTCGGCATTGGAAAGAAGTTCTCTCCCTCTCGCGCCGGTATAGTCTTCGAAGGGATGAGAGACGTTAGGGTCCCGGTAAGCCGTGGGCTGCACGAGTTCGATGGGAACCTGAGAAGTTGCTGCTGCTGCCGCGCTATTCGCTCCTGCCTGCCTTCGCCTCCGAAGCAACAGAAGTAACAGAAGACGACGATCATCTTGCCTCGTTGCTCTTCCCGTTCGCTGGAAGGTATCTTCTTCGTCAGCGTCGTCTCACACACGGTCCAGCACCGGAGGCAGTAGCCGAGCGCGGAGGAGGATGCTGTAAAAAAAAAAAAAAAAAAAGAAAAGATTATGAGAAGACGAGCCAAGGGAACGCGCGCGCGTTCGATGTGCCAGAGGGAAGCGAACGGGATGCTGGGCAGCCGGTGTAACGAGAGAGTGAACGAGAAGGAAGATACATAGAAGCCGAAGGAAATCTTCGAAATTATACAAGGCGAGAGTGAGATGGAATATCGAACGAAGCCCGCTCACTGCTCGGAGGATAGACCAGTACGTTAGCGAAGAAGATGAGAAGAGAAGAGGAGCGAATAATATGTGGCAGTGGTATATGAACAGATGAGAGAAGGGCTGTCCAGACATTTCGAGAGAGGGCGAAGGTGAGGTCGAGAGGAGGGAGAGAAGGAAGCCTCGGCACGTATCGACTTTCTCAGGAGCGGAAGATCAGCAGCAGCAGGAACGACTTGGAAGGAAGAAAAGAGAGGGTAGAGAAGGTCGAGCGCACGTCGGTCGCGTGGCCAACTCGCATAAGCGCACGCGCAACGAGCACCCGGCCTTACCAGACCCTGTCTCACTCAATCTTTTTTTTCTTCCTTCTCTTGCTGTATAAACGCTTTATACCGTTTCGATCATCGTGAATCGATTGAACACACTGCAAGTGTCGTTTCCCAGTACATCTTTGATGTAACACGGTCAGATCGTTTGCATATGCTGCGTTTTGCATTTTTCGACAACTCCACGTTCTTTACTTTCTCTATCCCCGCACATTTTTGCTGAGCAAGTAAACATTTTTTCTGATTTCGTTGATAATTTTATAACAGCCTGACATTTTATGGATGTTTAACCTACTCGATATTACCGATACCTCCCCCAACGGTATTTACGCTCTCGGTGGGGATTAAAAAAAAAGAAAACACGAAGAAAAAAAATAGCGCAAATAATTTTAAAGCCGTAAGAGAAGCAAAGAGCCGTTTTGCCGTACTTGGAGTGGTTTCGCGCGCGTTCGGCGGTTACCAGCGGCGAATGAGAAAGGAGTCGTACAGCACACTCGGACACCGGCTTTCGTACGCGTACACTCTCGTACTTACGCACCGTTCGCAACGGTACCGAGAGTACTACGTGCATGCGCCACCTCCCCGCCGTACCTACAATCCGATTCTGTCTTTTCTCTCTTTCTTTCACTCGTCTTACGAGCGTTATACTCGCGAGCACGTGGCCGCGAGAAGCACCGTAAGCTCTTCCTCTCTCGTCGGTACGGTAATCGGCAATGTCAGAATTTAAAAAAATACCCACGTTCAGCATATTCGGAGCATCGAGAGAAAACCGAACGCTGCGGCCCCCACGCACCATGCCCCCATATATCGATATTCCCAGCAGCATCTCTGCACTGTTGTCGGTACACGCATAATACTCCCATAAAACTTACGCCCGATATTAAACGGTACCGTGTTACTCAGCCCCCGCGTTATTTCGAAGCCCATGCGACACATATAAAACCGTCCACCGCTTTCGACGTCGGAGTTGTAATAAATTTGAATCTCATCGAATGCATCCGATACATACGAAAGTTTCAGCTACAATCTACACGGCCATTAATCCTGAATCATTTGTAATAAAGCTGACCCTCCTCCGACGGAAATGTACTTGAATTACTTGACCGTGTCCCTGGAATACAACATTAAATTTATCAAAAGTACCTTTGTCCGAGAATGGAGGTCAAAGGAGCAAAGGCGTTACCGGATCGTCAGGGTAGCGGCAGAAGCCGATTTCAATTTCGGACGTTTAATGTCTCTCCCCGGCTCCTACTGCAAAAGAGCCTTGTCCGAAAGATCGTTCGGCCTCTATACGCTTACAAGAGTTGTGTTACGTGCGGTGCGGTGCCCTACACCGAGCAAAAATGCCTCTCAGCTCTCGTTACATTCCCTCTGGCATTGTTTACTGCATACCTTCCCGGTCCCGAAGGTACCGGTAGGTCTTCGTCGGTAATACCATCGTAGAATGGTATTACGATGGAACGAACGTGAAAAACATGTGCGACGCGAGAGAGGTAAAGAATAAAGGAAGAAAAAAATGAACTACCGAACGTGCTCGTGGCGCAGCTCGAGTTTCGCGTTTTAAACCGATCGAGAGCACGAGGCGTTTGTAGGTCCGTGGGCCACGGGGCCAGTAGGTAGTGCGCTTCTCGTACACGTACCGTGCATTTCTCGTGAGTGCAAGCATCGAATGGTCTCCTCCTCTGACTCTACCTTCCTCCTCGTCGTCGCGTTCAATCGTTCTCGTATATAGCTGTATAGCCAGCAGAGCCCGGACGTTTCATTTTTAATTTGAACTGGTCCACATTCGGTTTACCAAAAGCCATCAGCTTCTTCCTTCTTTCTCTTCTCACTACTTTCGTACCGCGTATGCGTGGCACATTCTCTCCACTCCCTGGTGTACATGTGCACTCTCGTTTTTTTCCTCGTTTTTCACGTCCGCAGTTCTCCGGCAGGGCGAGCGCACGTTTCCTGATTCGCGACACTCCAAAGATCGAGTTACAGGATATGTGCTATGAATAACGGTATGTTCGGGGACGCAAAGATTCTTCATTGGATATTCAACTCGTCGAATTTATTATTCGTTATCACAATAATGTTTATATCACTCGGTGGGAAAATGGCGGTGTTACGCACGCTTCAACCGCCTTCGGCTTGTGCAGCAAACTCACACTCGTCAGAAAAAGTCTTTTCACACTAGTATCGTAATGTACTATTATGATTTTTTGTTGCGTGAGATCGGATATTATAATCGAGAGAGAGAGAGAGAGAGAGAGAGAGAGAGAGGACTAAACGCGAAACTCGTTTGCAGTGTATAATATCTCGAGGTTCTCCGATATAAAATTTCTCATGCAAAAATCCTCGGTAGCTCAGAGCTCTCATCTCGGAGCTCGATAAACAGATCCTGATTAGCTTGCCTACGCGATGGATCCGCTGTTGCTGATGCACCCGGGCGCATGCTCTCGAGGGTAATAAAAATACGATAAAAATTCATCGGGACGCGCCGCGTTCCCGAATCTTCGTCTTCGTCTTCGTCTTCGTCTTCGTCTTCGTCTTCGTCTTCGTCTTCGTCTTCGTCTTCGTCTTCGTCTTCGTCTTCGTCTTCGTCTTCGTCTTCGTCTTCGTCTTCGTCTTCGTCTTCGTCTTCGTCTTCGTCTTCGTCTTCGTCTTCGTCTTCGTCTTCGTCTTCGTCTTCGTCTTCGTCTTCGTCTTCGTCTTCGTCTTCGTCTTCGTCTTCGTCTTCGTCTTCGTCTTCGTCTTCGTCTTCGTCTTCGTCTTCGTCTTCGTCTTCGTCTTCGTCTTCGTCTTCGTCTTCGTCTTCGTCTTCGTCTTCGTCTTCGTCTTCGTCTTCGTCTTCGTCTTCGTCTTCGTCTTCGTCTTCGTCTTCGTCTTCGTCTTCGTCTTCGTCTTCGTCTTCGTCTTCGTCTTCGTCTTCGTCTTCGTCTTCGTCTTCGTCTTCGTCTTCGTCTTCGTCTTCGTCTTCGTCTTCGTCTTCGTCTTCGTCTTCGTCTTCGTCTTCGTCTTCGTCTTCGTCTTCGTCTTCGTCTTCGTCTTCGTCTTCGTCTTCGTCTTCGTCTTCGTCTTCGTCTTCGTCTTCGTCTTCGTCTTCGTCTTCGTCTTCGTCTTCGTCTTCGTCTTCGTCTTCGTCTTCGTCTTCGTCTTCGTCTTCGTCTTCGTCTTCGTCTTCGTCTTCGTCTTCGTCTTCGTCTTCGTCTTCGTCTTCGTCTTCGTCTTCGTCTTCGTCTTCGTCTTCGTCTTCGTCTTCGTCTTCGTCTTCGTCTTCGTCTTCGTCTTCGTCTTCGTCTTCGTCTTCGTCTTCGTCTTCGTCTTCGTCTTCGTCTTCGTCTTCGTCTTCGTCTTCGTCTTCGTCTTCGTCTTCGTCTTCGTCTTCGTCTTCGTCTTCGTCTTCGTCTTCGTCTTCGTCTTCGTCTTCGTCTTCGTCTTCGTCTTCGTCTTCGTCTTCGTCTTCGTCTTCGTCTTCGTCTTCGTCTTCGTCTTCGTCTTCGTCTTCGTCTTCGTCTTCGTCTTCGTCTTCGTCTTCGTCTTCGTCTTCGTCTTCGTCTTCGTCTTCGTCTTCGTCTTCGTCTTCGTCTTCGTCTTCGTCTTCGTCTTCGTCTTCGTCTTCGTCTTCGTCTTCGTCTTCGTCTTCGTCTTCGTCTTCGTCTTCGTCTTCGTCTTCGTCTTCGTCTTCGTCTTCGTCTTCGTCTTCGTCTTCGTCTTCGTCTTCGTCTTCGTCTTCGTCTTCGTCTTCGTCTTCGTTTTCGTCTTCGTCTTCGTCTTCGTCTTCGTCTTCGTCTTCGTCTTCGTCTTCGTCTTCGTCTTCGTCTTCGTCTTCGTCTTCGTCTTCGTCTTCGTCTTCGTCTTCGTCTTCGTCTTCGTCTTCGTCTTCGTCTTCGTCTTCGTCTTCGTCTTCGTCTTCGGTCGCTCATTCCGAAGATCTTCACGGAGCGTTCACTGCCCGGCCCAGGACCCACCGCGACTATACACTATCGTCTCTTTCTCTCTCATATTAATAATTGCACCGCCGAAAACCTGTCCGGTTTATATTCGGGTCTGCGCGCTTCTGAGTGCAGAAGCAGCTCGGCCGCGCGCGCAAGCGTTCGCTCTTCGCTCTTCACGTAATTGCAGGTGGAAGGGCTTCACCGGTGGATATCGCGGATCTTTCGTGAGCAAAGATCGACGCCGAATCTCTCTCTCCAAGATTCCTGGCCAACCCTTTTTTCACCACAATGTGGGAACCCTTTCTCTCTCTTCATGCTCTCGTTTCTTCTTTATTTTGGTCCCTTTAAAGACCACGATTTCTTCTCGCGTGGCGTGCGCCTAGCGATTTAGAAGCACGTGCACAGACCCCGTGCCTCGTGAAAAAAGCCGCAGAATGTATAGATAATACCGAATAAAACCAATAAAATATCGATCCCTAAGCAATTTCTTTTTTTCACCCATCCTTCATTTCGTGAAATTTGCAATTCGCATTACCCACTGCAGGCACCGGCACGAAGGGCATTAGGCTTTTTCGGTGCGAGGATCTCGAGATCCTCGCAATCGATAAGCTATTTTATCTGTCCTTCGAGACGAGAGTTTGGGTAGCGTTATTGACGATAGAGAAAAAAGAAAAACTTTAGAGGGGGATTTTTATGCGATCGGATATACTGGGATTCTTTGAACGTTGGGCCATAACGAAAAATATTCGAGCTGATCCAAGAGCGTTGAATAAGCTTTGCTCTGCTATATGTGTTCTCTGTTGGATTAGAAAGATCTCTCTTTGAGACTGCAACACGACGAATTCGACCGGAGTGAATATCCTTCGTTTTTCCGAGTGAACCGCGAAGAATAATAAAGTACACAGTGACGGAAGAGATCGTCGAGGATATCGGGATGTTATAACTAGAAGTAAAAAAACTGAGGGTCCTCGCATAAAGCGTCGAAAGTTTGTCCCCGGAACTTCCGTATGAAAGAGCCCAGTGGGAAAAATCCTAGAAAAATATTATCGCAAGTTCGTGCGGTGAAGAGCCGTCGAGGCAATGAGATTCGAAATTTTACAACTGGGAGTCGAAGCTTCTCCGCCCGTTCAGGACCTGTTGTTCCTCCGAGTGCTGTACCACAAGATATAATACAAAAATTTGGTCCTTTCCCAGCCCACAGTCTATCACGACCGCAGTCATACACCAAAAATGAAAGAGATGAAATAAATAATGGTACGGAGTGCAACGAGACACAATTCCCCCCCCCCCCCCCCTGTAGTCGCTTTCCGACACTTGGGCAGCGAGAGAAACGAGAGACACTGAGCAGTCAGCAAACCGCAGAGTGAGAGGAAAGGAAGAAGCCAATGAAGGAGTAAGATGGAGCTAGGTAGAGGCGACTCTGGCTCGTTTGGTTACCATTCTTTCACTCCATTGAGGAGTATTTCGCGTTTTCACCGAGAGGGAGAAGCGAGAAGAGCCTACAATTCCCGCGTCGCAATGCTTCTACGGTCCCGAGAGCCCGGGGTCACGGACTACTCTCTCTCTCTCCCTCTCTCTGCGTATAACTCACGCCTCGGCATTGACCATTCGAACACACCATTCAACCTTCCATTCTCTCTTGCTTCGACAGGGAACTCTCTTTATTGTTGCGCTCGCGCCCCCACTGCCTTTTACATTCCTCTACTTCCATTCGTACACTCCAGTTGGTGCACTTCTTCTTCTTCGT
This sequence comes from Ichneumon xanthorius, assembly GCA_917499995.1. NCBI lineage: Eukaryota > Metazoa > Arthropoda > Insecta > Hymenoptera > Ichneumonidae > Ichneumon > Ichneumon xanthorius. Next base: position 449,379 of record OU824207.1, read on the forward strand.
CCTCTTCTTCTTCTTCTTCTTCTTTCAGCTACTGCTGGCAGTGAGTCCGTGCTCGCGCCCTCGAAGGGCGACGATATTTCTACGGACTGGAGGGATGGACGAAAAACGAGAATCGTAGACAAGATCGAAGAGGCAAGAAGATATGTTCGGGGAACACCTCTCTCTATATAGCTTGCGGTCGCTATTGGTTCCCTCCATAGAATTTACCATTAGTGGACGTTTCTAACGTTTGCGGATTCGAGAGACTTACCGCCAGGTATTCCGATGAATATTCCGGCGACCCGCCGAGTCCCTCCTGGCTATGTTCTCTATGTGTGTCGTATCGATGAACGGGAACACTTGCGAAAAATCACGCCCCTCTCTGGAAGATACTCGTGCGTCGCGTTGAGCACACCCCAAGATCCGGCGATACAATGGAGACGATTGCACAGGCGATATGTAGTATTATACTGCGGTGTAGAGAATCAGGGCTCTCGCGCCTCTGTCGATTCCCGTTCTTCTCCAACGGGCTCGTTACTCATTCCGTTCGACGTTCCCTCGGGATTCGGTGCGGAAAGCCAAGACCGGTGCTCGTTCGATTCTTTGCTGACATTCATCCACGAGGATTCGATCGTATCGGGACTATTATTGCCAAACCGCAGAGACTCGTGCCGGGCGGAGAGAATATTATTTCAATTTCGAGGTGGAAACCTTCGCCAGGAAGTTTGACCTAGAAACATAGATAAAAATTGTGATTAACAACGCATCGACAATTATGCGTCCTAGAAGTATATATCAGTGATGAGAATATACACGAGTTTGGAAATTCAATTAAAAGTGCAGTTTTTTAGAGAAATGTGCATTTTAGTGCAATAGATAGTTTCTCGTATAGATTTGACGCAATTGCGGATGCTATTAGAAATTTTAATATAGCAAGAGCGAACCCACGCGTTACACGCAGCTGTACGACGGCCTCTACAACCCTTCATTCTCTTTTTAATCTCTCCGTACTTTTTAAGGTCTCCTTCTTTCACTCTCTCGAGATTGTTTTCTCTCTTGGGACGTAGTCTACCGCCCCTTATAACGTTCAGCGTGTATATTTAGGCTGGCATTAGGCCGTCCCGAGTGGGATCTCTGGTTGCTTATTAGCGGTGGCTTCGGCATATTGCCTACCGTGCGCACACATCGCTTCCTCCTGCACACATGCATACAGATTGATCCGGAATCGTTGCTCACGAGTGGTGTATTTGACCAATTAATAAAAAGGTTGAAAAAAATCTAATGGTACTCGGTTTTATATACGAATCTTGATAGATTACGAATATAATGTTAATTGCGTCCAACGATGAAATTTTATAAGACCTGTCCCGTTATTGAGCATCTCTGTGTCAATCGATAGAGTGGAAAAGAAGAGAAGAATACAAATCCCAAGAAGATCGGGAACCGTTCACAGTGAGTTGGAGTTCGAGAGGAACTGGACGCTTCGTCAAATATTTGAAGTCACTTCCTGTCTACCGTCATCATGCAAGCCTGAGATTTCTCACGTGTGGAAAACGCATACCTACGCAGAGAAATACCCGGCCAAGTATCCCGAGTTCACGGTCCCTAAAAAGGACCAGGAGGGATGGAACAACTGCAGCTAATGATTTTCGGGAGGGAACGATCGGCTGTCTTCGATCGGCTGTCTTCGAGATACGTCAACCGTTTTTCGATTCGATCGTAGCACACAAGAACGAAGCCCCACCGGTCTACCGGAGGCAAAAACAATTTTTCATCTCTCTCTCGATCGTTTTAGCGCTCGCCTTTATCCCCGCGCTCCTCCCACGTTCGTCTCACTCGCTTGAAGCCAAGACTTTGCTCTCCTTGTACTCGCACAGGTTTATGTGCATTTCTCTTTTTGTTTTTATATTTCTATCCTTCCTTCATCTCCCTAGCAAGATGCCCGCCGATTCATAATTTTTTTGTTGACCCCCCAAGCATCGTTCTCCAGGTGGTCCCGCGTGCCTCGAATCCGTTTAATCGCGTCTAACGATCATCATCATCATCATCGGTTGTGCCCGGCGCGTTTAATATCGTTGGCGCTGATTAAGATCAGCCCTGAGCAACGGCAGCCGAACGCGGTTCCCGTCGAAATCTTCAGCGCTTGTGTTTGGCAAAGTCACATCCTACGCAGCCAAGGCACGCACGCTACTACCTTAGGCGCCTCTCGTGGAGTTGATTAGGAATGAATTAGTAGTGAAAGCGGACCCCTGCGATCGAAAGTCGTTAGCTGCACCGTATACAAGTAAAATTCTACCTCGTCATAGACCGGATACATCCTCTTCATATCTTCTCACCTCAAGCGAGACCCTCAGGATTCTCACAGGCGTGAGACGCGTTTACAACAATAGACCAGCGCCACTGAATGAAAAGTTTGTAAAATCTAGATAAAAAAATGCCGTGTATCTCATAACGATGCGCTTATGCTTCAAATTTCTCCATATTCCTCCCTTTAACTCTGCAGGGTGACTTTTCGTTGTATTACTGGCAAAGTGACTTTTGTAGGAACCAGTAAGGTCGAATCCCTTCCGAGATTCCAGGCAGCAGGGTATCGTTCAGTTTTATGAAGGATCGAGGTTGAGAAAAAAATCAATGGCTAAGAGGAACAAATACTGAGGGGTAACAGTGCCTCGTCTGCTGGTGTCTCGAGGTCACAAATACAGAGTAAGCTCATAGTACTATGAGGAAAAGAGAATTTAACGAGACTGGCCAAGCCGCCGAGTAAGGAGATGGTTTTTCCACAACAATGAGATACTCCCAGGAGGGGGAGGGTTCGAAGCAAGACTGCGAGACGCCGAGTGAGTCCGAAGCTCTAGGGCCCCGTGGAGTTTCGATGCGGACGTCGTGCCGAGAGGCCATCCAACTCATCGTACAGCGGCTATAGCTCGCTGGACACCGCGTCAAAGGGAAGACCCAGGGTAATTGAAGTTAAACGAGATAGCTCGCCATTGAAGGGAACGAAAACTTGACAATGAATCGGGGAACCTCTTCTCTCTATACCCCGCTTCTCGTCTCGTTGAGAATGAGTGCGCGAGCCTCGGCGACAGACAATGGCTCTGCTGGAGTCGTTACTAGCTGGTGCTCCTCTACTGCAAACTCGCAAACTCCAATGCCCTGTTGCGTAACCGCCGACATTTTCCCAGATGGCGAAACGATGAAAAGAGAAAAAAGAAACGAAAAGATACAGGGGAAGCTGTGTTCGAAATGAATAAAGCGAAATTTTAACTAGCGCACACACTGCTGCTGTGATAATAAAACGAGATTTAATTATTGTAATAATACCGTTACTGTTATTACGTGTGTACGCAGGGTAGTGTTTTATTTGTTGACTGTTGGCCCGATCACAGGCGTGGTCAAACATATTTACTACCGTCGGAAGAGACGTCGAGTTCTGGTCTCAGCGCCGAAGTCTGCTACCTTCACTCCTCGTTTTTTATCCCTCTGGTGTACAATACGTATCGATGGAACGGATAATCACCGGTGGATCGCTCGCCTCACGTCCTACCGTACGCCAGTGATTTTTTTTTCCAAGCTCTCGCACACACACAATTCTCCCAGCGTGTTTCTCTTATTTACACTGACAACTACCCTTGGCTGCTTTACTTGAGGTACCTTCTCGGCATACCGACGATTCTTTATCGGTGTGGTAAGCTCCGGATACTTACGCACCTCCGTGTCACGCATACTCGTTACACTATAATAATGTATAGATAATATATACACACCGACGCGAGAGCACCTCTCTTACCATACACACGAAAAGGTAACGATATATATTCTCGTGAAGGCTTTTAAGTTCGAAAGGCGTTTGGTTCGTTAGGTCGACTATCCGTTGAGTAAGTGGCGTCGATGTATATTCAACGAGTAGGCGTTCTCCCCACGGTTTTATATACGTCTCTGCTTCTGGGGGCCGCGCTTCGGCTTTTCTCACTCCTCTATACTGTACATATATACATGTTATGTACGTATTTCCGTCTCGCTTATTCTCTCTTAGGTTTCATATAGTATTCGACTCTGCTCGGCCATTCAATTTCTTCGGGTCTCTCTTTTTACCTTTCTTTCGTTTCATGCATGGGCTGTCTTCGGCGTGTCGTACGCCAAGAGTCGATGTCTTCGTTATCTCGTTTGGTGGGGTCCACGAACGAGCCGAGCACACCGAGCATCAAACGATGTGCAGCAGGTACCCCTCTCGTTCGAGAAAGCACCGCGTCTCTCGCTCGCGACCGCTCTTTATTATTCGTCCTTCCGTTACCTCTATCCTTCTCAGAGCTTCGATATGCTGAAGCGTATGATACTGTAACCGAAGATGAGAAGGGGAGCGAAAATGGGAAGGGAAGAAAAAAAAACAGTTGTTTCGCTTCCCATAAGAAAATCTCGTTGCATATCGCACCGCCTTCTTCATTCTGTAATGAAGCGCAACAAATAATCATAACTATTTAATGTAAGGTTAATATTCATTAGCAACATGTTTTGTCAACAGACTAGAAAATCCAACTTTGGTATCTGGGATTCAATCTACGCAGTATTCCAGGCTCCAATTTCCAGTCCGTAGGTCTCAAGTTTTGACCTGGGTCATAATTTTCAATATTAGCAACCCGTTTGCTGTCTGATCATCTGAATCGGTGTCATCTTCATCTTCAATTCATATATCGACTGAAAGTTTCACAGCACCTCTAAGGTAAAGGACTCAGTTTCTGACAGGGGTACCTCTAGCATAGTCGGCTCCCCCCACCATTTGATATGCAGCCAGTGGGTGGTAGCGCGCGTTCGCGGGGTCACAAACTGTGACTCTTGATCCTCCTTCTTTATCCCTATGATTTTACACGCTTAAACTGAGTCCTTTACCTTATGGTAATCAGACAATCCCACTGAGTTAGTATCGATCTTTCATCAAACGTGCAGCAATAAAGTTACAGAATACACTGGCAAGGTGGCTTAGGAATTGAGTAGATAAGGTCAATGTTATGTCAGGCAGATGAGGCCAGACAAATTGCTCACAATTATTTTCCTCGGGACTCTTGTTCTGTCAGTATTTAACTCATTTATGACTCAATTTTTTTATGATTATTATTTAATATAATTTATTAGATTCTGATCTGGTAGTCTTAGTAGTAGTAGTAGTAGTGATTTATTGGTACGCTAGGACCATGGGTCCTCTAGGCCCATACACTGAGAAATTAAGCCAAAGCAAAAACAGTCGTAGCATGAATACGAAAGGAACATACATACATAGAATAAGAAAATACATAGAAAATAACTAGAAAATACATAGTATATGAAGCATATAAAATATATAAAGTAATAATAAACAACGTAAAATATGCAAAGAAACCAACAAACTAACTAACAAACGCCGCACCTAGAATTCACCATTAAACAACAAGCTCATGACTTGGCACCGGAACACTTCCTTACTACGGCCTCGGACGTCGGGCGACAACCGATTCCATAGTTCCGCCCCCACGTTCCCGAAGGCATGCCTTTTGGCCTCCGTTCGAAAGGCATGTAGCTGCAGAACGCGATGCCTATCCCTTAACACGGGTCCGGCTCTGGGTGCCTCGAAACTGAACATCACCCGTAAGAATGCAGGCAGGCCAGTGCTAAGTACATCAAAAACCGCATTCAGAATAAAGTACGTCCTCCTCTCCCTAACCTTCAGCCAATGAAGCCTCTCATACAGCGGCGTAACGTGGTCATACCGACCCGCCCCAAAAATGAAACGCACGCAAGAGTTCAACGCGACCTGAATCACACGCTCATGCTCAGCCGAGATACCGCTAAGAACCGCACAGCAGTAGTCAATGACCGGAAAAATGATAACAGAAACGAGCTTAACTCTCAAAGAAAAAGGAAGGACATTCCGACACACCTTCAGCTGATAAAGACGCGAGTTAACCGCCCTGGCCGTACTCCGCGCCTGCGAACCCCAGCAAAGGTCCTCCGCAATAATAACGCCAAATAGCTTAATCTCACCCACATATCGAACAACCGCCTGTCCATTGTAGATCGGAGGCAACGCACGTAAGCCCCGAACGTACACCGCGCTTCCAAGAAAAATTGCACTCGTCTTCTCAGCATTGAGAAGAAGGCCATTAAGCGAGGCCCAGATGCGAATCAAAATGATTTCCTTATTGAGAACGGATACCGCCCGATCGACACTACTAACAGGACAGCGCATAAAAATTTGCAAATCGTCAGCATAATAATTGTACTCGCAGCCACTAAGCGCGTACCGAAAGTCCGTAAGGTAGAGAACAAAAAGCAGTGGACCAAGCACCGACCCTTGCGGGACTCCAGACGACATGGAGACCCAGCCCGAAAGCTCACCGCGCCGCGAACCCAACACTGCCTGCGACCGCTCGCCCAAATAGCAGATTCATATAAGTGTCAATTACATTGTTTTAAGCTGAAATAAATGCTGCTTACTGATGGAAGATATACTGGAATTTACCGACAAAAGAATAGAATAATAATTGCAATACAATGTGTGAACAACATTATTTTGTCTGTGCAGATCAGTGGAGAAGATTCAGTGCATGCGGGCAACACTACAATAAACTAACATTCTACACAGCTATACAGTTATATAACATTGTATAACAGCCATACAGAACAACTAGCCATTCCTCTTCAAGAATGCTTGGGAAAGAGAAAACAAATTGGATGTTTTTTTTCAACAGCTCAACAGTTATAAACGTGAGCAATTGTTGATTGAAGTACTGTTATTGTAACAGCCGCTACCGACTATTATAGCTGTTAAATGACTGATTTAAGCGTTTATCTTTGTCCATTCTTTCTTAATATAATGCATGAATTCATGGATGAAGCAAAAAAGCTTTTCTTGTGCAGGTTCAAGCAACGAAGTCTCCACGTTGCGTCCCGCAATCGCGAAACCACTCACGCTGTTTAGTACTTGCCGTGACGGCGAGTACCTACATACCGCAGTTTACCGTCTTTATCAAACCTAAACTCGTATTGCTGCGTGAGTGCCAAATATTGGCTATGTGATCGAGGTGAGACAACGTGGATCGTTGATTCCACCCATCTGAGTGTGTAAACATAGTTCACTGTTCCCTACAAACATGAAATAGAAGATAGAACATATTACAGTCGGTATATTGTTTGGGATTTGTGAAATTCGTGGTACTCGAAAGAATCTTGTTACTTTGTGAATTTTAATATTTTCACTACGCGCTCGCATTAATTTGAATAGTATCTGAATTAATTTTCGAATATTGCTGTGTTATTAATCATAATAAATTCATAGTAATATTCGCGAAAACAGTAGATGTAGACACTATATCTTCGTACTGAGTAGTGCATCGCTCATTTGAACTCTAATCAATATTTACAATACGTAAAAACAAAACAAAAATGTGCACAGAACAATTGTTTGTCTTCTTTCGGTCTCGGACAAGGCTAGCCATGTTGCTGACCGTTCGGAGATTGAAGACTCTTGGGTAAAGGCGGAAGGTCCTTTCATAATTATTCCGTGACGGAAGAGAGTCGGGTCTTCTTTTTTTATTGCACCCGTGCAGTGTCTTGTCGAAGAGCGGTAGACATGGTTTCGTAAACCTTAACAAGCAGGTTCGGAAGACGATAGGTTTACTTTGGCAAAGACAATAGAACGTCTCAGCGATTTTGAATGTGCTCATGTTCGCGATTAGTTCTGCCGATCGGTACTCGGAGATGCTGAAGAAACGTGGAATTCACTGGTAACATTTTGTACCATACTTTCGTCCGCGAGGAAAAAGGAAAATCTACAGTGAACGCTATAATCGAGGAACATTGATCGCGATATATGTTTGTTAACCACTTGCGAGCGTGAGAGACAGTGTCCTCAAAGTCGATGGGCGACACGCGACCGAGTCGTCTTCACTTTGATGATCGCGACTGTAGATTCGGTTGCCTTTGTAGTTCATTTGTTGAGCAGCCGTGCGATAGTGATCGTCCTCTTCTACGTTGTTGCCAGGGCGCGGCTGGCTCGCGCGATTCGAAGCTTCGCACGAGCAAAGGTCCTGCAGCGAGACACTCCGCACCATAGAAAACGTCGTGTCGTGTCTACAGTCTGTAGAGAGACTCCCCGAGGACACTTAATGGACACCGTCGTCGGGACGCTTCGTTAGAGGTAACAATTTAAATGAGTCATCTCTCAGCCGAGTCAGTCTCTCACTCACCTTTATTTCGTTTCCCTTCCAGCAACGAAGATCTCCGGACGATCTTGGCCAAGATCTTCGGCTAGCGGTCCAGTACGATCCTGGATCCTCGGCGAATAGATGATTTATTGAAACAAATAATTTTTTCGGATCTGCTGCCACGCACGGACACCGTCTGTACTTTATTGGTACTTAAACTACTTCACCCTTACTTTGGGTGTCAGAAAAATTCGATTGATGAATGATTAATTATCAAGATGCATACGGAGGCTGCGGAGAACACAGGATTCCGAAATCCTATTTTCAGGAATGCACGGGTTCGACTCAGGATCATCGGAGAATCTCTATATCATTTGTCACGAGACCTTTTCCAAAGGTTTTCGTGCATACGATGGAGAAGAGTGGGAAAGGCGGTGCTCTCTTGGATGAGGAAAGAGCTCATTATCGCCGAACCTGCGGCGGGTTATCCGCAATCTCGATCTCTTCCCTCACCCCGTCTGTTTTCCTACTTTCGAAAAAAAATATCTTGAATAACTGGTGGCTCTCAGTGTCTCCGGAGGTCTGCGACTTGGAGATTTACAGATTTCTACTCCAGTTTCCCGTCGTTCGAGAGTCGTAGGAGAGGATGACTGTGGGGGAAGAAAAAGGTAGGGGAAAGAGCGTAGATGCCCGAGGTTTCTGGATGTCCCGCAGGTACGACCTCCCTTAGCGCCCCGAAGAGATTCGATCTCTTTCTCTCCGCTTCTTTTTTTGCCTCCATCGTTTATTACTCATTTTTCTCTCTCCATTCTTTGACTGTCGTGGGTTCATTGGAAAAAACAGAAGTGACATACCGCGAACACTAAAAAGCCGATAGAAGGCGAAGATACCCTCGATGGCGCTATCGAGTTTCGCTGCTGCTGGGATGACCGATGACCTTCCCGCTGAGAGGAAGCATTGGACTCTGGCGTGAATGTCTCAACCAGCGGACACACACTGCAGAAGAGATGATAATCCAATGCGAGATAAAAGTTTTTTCAGTTGACAAACAGTGAGAAAGTTTCCACCTTGAATTTTTTTTGTCCGAGTGCATTACTCTGAGGGTAACACGATCAATCCTCTTGTCACGTTCATTCTCACCTTACGACTTCATAATAAATACTACATAATCATCTTCGATTATTTACAATGTCAAAATGTCTACTGGAATAGTGTTACAAAACAAAAAAGAAATTTTTTTCTTGCGGAGTGGCTGGATCGGAATCTATCTTGAAAACGTTTTATCAACTCCAACCAAGGTGGCCCGTCCACGGTACTCCATCGGAATGGCCAGCAGGCAGACGGGACACAGTCGTAAACGTCACCGCGTGTGCAAAGAGCGAAAGCTCTACCAGCAGCGTATAACGTAAGTCCGAGCAAAGTTATAGGGACGAGAGACGTACCGCGGAGCTCGGAGATCTCAGGGCGCATTATAATATCTCGTTCCCATCTTTTTGCGGTTGGACACACACACACATGCTCGGTCAATTCTTTCTCTCCCTCTCGCCTGTGCGTGCGTGTGTCCTCAGTTCGGTCTACGGAACACCGACGTAGCCAAAGTTTGACTTGGAAGAAACGTACGAGAGAAACGTGCGAGAGCGTGCGGGCTTCCCTTTCTGTCGTTTCTCTGTCCACTGACTCGGCAAACGGCCCACCCACGGTACTCTACTCTCGTGTCAAATTTGTATAAAGGAGAGGCGTGCGCGCTTGACGTCTCGATCTTTTGCTCTTTCTCTATATTTTGTTTCTTTTTTTTTCTCATATTCCTTCTCTCGTTCTCACTTCGCTATCGCGGATGCGTTACGGCTCTGTCATTCACGCACGATAAAGCTATAACCCACATATTCCTCGCCGCGTGTAGGAGAGATGTATACAAGCAGATATACAATACCAGGTCGGCTGAGTGAGAGTCGCTAAATGAAATCGAAGGGAAGGCCGTAGTCCGCGTGAAACGTTCGCGCGCGGATCCGAGGGCGAACTCTCGACGTCGGCGGTGCGGACCACCCGCGAGGCCGAGCGAGGTTCCAACGAAGTCAGAAGAGAGTACAAACGGCATTGAGAAAAGAGAGAGAGAGAGAGAGAGAGAGAGAGAGAGAGAGAGAGAGAGAGAGAGAGAGAGAGAGAGAGAGAGAGAGAGAGAGAGACCCGTTGTAGAAGAATCCTACGGCACAAACGAAGGTGTTGGGACGTCTCATTCACGAGAAAAGAGAGAGACTCCCTCCCCGCCCGAACGTTTATATTCTCGCTTCTCACTTCTCATTCTCGTTTCTTCCTGCGCTCGATTCTCATGTATTCCGGCACTCTCGCTGTATATCCACTGCATCCGTGACCACCGTCGATCGTTCTCTCTCTCTTTCTCTCAGTCGTTTCTTGTTTTTTGTCTTTTTTCCCCCGTGAATCTTTTGAGCGAGGTCTTCGCGCGCTTTACAGAGAGAAGAAAACACGCGGAACTAAACGAAATTTCGTCGCGTGAGAAGGAAGATGAGGAGAGCACGGAACAGCATTACTGTATATTCTATGGAGTCGAGCTATAGGTACTTAATACCGAAACGCGTGTGGAACGAAGCGGCGCTGACTTCCTGCTACTGTCAGCAGGAGTTCGGATGCTGTACATAGTATCCGTGTGGATGCATGTGCCGGTAAATGGATCGCAGGAGGATTTTTTTTTCAGAGTAGCCACTGACCTCTTGGAATTTTATGATTTTATTTATAAGCTCGGTCTCCGCCCGCGGGGAATTTGATTCATTGGTTCCCAAAAGAGAGACTCCTGAGTCAGTGAAAATTGAATGTTTCTTTTTTTGTTTTGTTTTCGTTGGAGTAGGGAATACCCAAATTGCATAAAGTCGTTAAATAAAATCCATTAGATACGCTTGCTGCAATTCTCTCGCGTCAAATGGATTTTTTTAGTGTTCGAGCCCCCTCAATTATCTATTGGAAGTTACGGTCGAAATTCAGTACTATCGCCCACGTGCAAGTCGAAGATTCCGGGGCCCACGATCTCGCGGATAAAAGGCCGGATAAAAGAAGAAGTTCCCTTCTAATTATCCCGCGGGCTAGTAGCAGACCGAACTGCATCAGGCACTTGTACGCGCCTCAGCCGAGTATATGTTTCGTGTGTACTACGTGTGTAGAAGTACTCGTGTGTATACGGGGCACTGTAATATCGCTCATCTTCCTCTTCTTTTCATTCGCTCTTTTTTCATCTCCGTCTCTCTCTTTTACAGAGCAGTTCCCCTCGGAGCACATTCGCCGACTCTCGCGGTCTGTTGGATGAGAGAAGACCGGACCGAGAAGCCAAGGAGGCTCTCTCGCGCTCGCGCGGCTCCGATGCAGCGGAATACATTATAGACTCGTTCCTTCGGATCCGGCCCCCCCATTAAAACGTTGCTCCTTCGACCGGCCGGCAAGGGCTCTCGTTTCCACTCGCTGACGATATCCTCCCGGAGGGGGCGAAAGTGGAAGAAGGAAGGAACGAAACGGTATGATTTTTTTTTTTTTCTACGATTAACGAAACTCTACATTCTCGTGTCGATATGATGTCAAAATATACGCGACGAAGAAATCGTCGGAGGGTCAAATTGTGACGAAGGAGAAAATCTTAGCTAGTTAGGCGACGGATTTTGGGACCGAGGGTTACTCACGAGATTTAGCTTTACCTTTAGTTACCTTCGCCGAATCCGTAGTTGCGCTCTGTGGATACGGTATACGACGAGGGGAAGAAAAGACGACGGGAACCGCTATACTGACACGGTTGTGTATAGGGAATACACGCAAGCCACCGAGCGACTTCAACGGTCGCACAGCGCGTGGCTGGCGCGTTCCTTGATCCCCCTCTCTTTTCTTTTTATCGCTCCCTCGTTCCTTCGTTATTTCATCCCGGTCGCTCGTTCGAAACCTTATGCGTTCGTCCTGCTCGCTCTCTTCACCGTTCGCCTCGGGATCCGACTCGCGCGCACTTTGGCTCGAAAAAATTCAGTGGGCCTCTCTTCTGGCTTCATTTCTCAGAGCCGTGCTCTCCATCGTTCCCTTCGACCCACGAGCTCTCTCGCTCCTACTACTACTACTAATACCTGTGTATACTACACACTCTATATCCAATCTTTCTCAACGTAATTAAAATAAATATAATCTGGCATACATTATTCAGCCATTACCACTCCTTTCGAGTATAATGAGAGAAACGAAATCGTTGATTATTTATTTGAATAATAATGATTTCTAGGTCTGTAAAAGGCGATTGTATAATATTGTAGATTGAATATTGTATTGGGATCTTTGATTCGTTCCCATGTGTGAGCTGCGCTTTTTTCTGTGTGAGACAGAGAGAAAGGGAGAGGCGATTTGTATTAGGGCTCGAGGCGCTTCAGGTATTGGGCTTCATTTTTTTCCTTCGTAATCTGTCTGTGGAGCCATGCCCAAAAACGTTAAAAACACCCGACGGTTTTCGAAGGGTGCGAGAGGACAGTACAGCATGATTCAGGTATGGGGTGCGCTGGTGAAAGTCACGGAACTTTCGGCCAGATTGAAGGGAGAGAAGGGCGGAAAGGAAGGAAGCGAGCTGACGATATGAAGAGGAAAAAAAAACTCAGACTTGCGAGCCCCGAGGGCCAGCAACCCTCCGTCGGTTGTACAGAGGAGGAGAGCGTATCGTAGTAATTGAAATAAATGATTATGCAGGTCGAGCGAGCGAAAGTCCGTTGAGTCATCGAGTTTACACTCCGCAATAGTTTTAGCATTTGCGTGTCGTATAGTCCTTTTTACACGCACTGCAAATGACCCTCCGCGAGGAATATCATTAAAGTAATTATTTACTATTAAATTGAACAACTCGCGACGGCCGATTATGCGTTTGCGGCTCTCGGATAAGCTTCGTTTCTCGTAATCATTCCTGGAAAAAAAAAGTTTGCGCTATAATGGATAAAAAAAAGTTTTTCTAACAGTTATTTGCGTAACATTTATCTGAGAATGCTCATAGGGTCGATATACATGTACTAGCTGGAAAGGTTGTTGAATCGACGTGTTCGTTATTTTTCCACACTAAAGTAAATATTTTTTAAATGGCTTTTTTCTTTTTACCTGTCCAATGTTTCAAGGGATAAACGAGGGAGTTTTCCTAGAGCCCGCGCAATTAGTCGGTCTTTTCGATGCAGGATAATTCGAGTCAATTTTCCAAATTCATGGTTGCTTTTTCGTATTTCTTCGATTAACGATGAGCTAGCGGTTAGTACAGAAAAAAACGATGCTTCGAGACCTTTTTCGCTTTCGGCGCTATGTCCACGCGCGAAAGGGAATTCGGCTAACGATCCAATGCGCCCCTTCGCCGTCGCGTCATTATCCCTGTCAGTGTCCCCGTGCGGTTCGACAAAAAAAAAAAAAAACGGAGGAAATTCGGAGTAACCGCGAGACTCGGAAGCGGACAGTGCACCAGTCCTCTTTCGGATCTGCGTGGACCGCAACACGCCCAGCGCATCATCGAGAAGACGAAATGGAACGATGCGAGCTGAAAAATAATCGCGAGAGAAACCGACAAAGAGAGGACATTCGACGTCTAAATCCCCCGAATGCCTCTTCCGGTCGACTTCGTGCATCTAATTTGTTCTACTACTGCCGTAGTACTATAATAGCCGCTGTCATTCCTAACTACGCCATTTACGGAAAAGAAATTCTAAAACCCAGAATCTACGTGTTTAGGAAATCGCGTGACTGCCACAACCGCAAGTGGACGGACTGTGAGAAAAGACGGTGTTGGAGTCAAACATTTGCCGAAAGTTTATAATGGACGAAAGCAATATCGGACGGAGGGTGCGATTCGTCCTAAAAATGAGATTTTCAAACTGCAAGTGACTTTTTCCGCTACAACGTCGCTTCCGTCACTTCCATTTTCTTTCGCTGTTGCAGTAAGCACGTGTAAGCACGTGTACAATCCCAAAAAAGAATACACGATAGTTTTCGTCTACCCTTCTTCTATTTACCTTTCCCTCAATAGGTTCGTTGGAAAGCACTTGAATCTCGGTACTACCTGGCGTCTGATAGTTTGTCACTGGTCTTATCCCCTGGGTAATACCGTTCGGGCAGGTTAGTAACCCGAAAACTACCTGGCTCTTCTCGATTCTCTTTAACAACGTACGATAGTGCACCGGCACTTTCGCCAAGCAATTTTCTACGTTTATAGAGGACGTTTTCGGGTTTTTCGAGTGGTGTATACTCGGATCGATTGATCGATCGGTAGACACGTTCACGGTCCGGTGAAGCCCCTTCGGTGAATTGTAAGCTACGTTCTCCGTGAACAGTACCGTTAAGATCCTTCCGAAAGCCGGTCGGAGTTAGTACAGTGTTATAGTACTACAATGAGAGATTCGAGGATTTTTGCTCTACGTGAGTGGCAGAGTTTGGCACTGCGGGTATCGAAGGCAGGAAGGGCGGTACATTCGATCGGCCATATTTCGATGTAGGTACCTGACTTTCGTTGAGTCAGGTGTACGAAGGACGAGAATGCCGGCAAACCTGTGCGCACTCCTCTTTTACCTTCAACGATATATAAATAAATTGCTCGATGGTTACCTGCCTCGGTATCCACAAGGCAGACAGAATCATACACGTCGTCTCGAGAGCGATTCGATGACTTTTATGCACGAGGAGTCGGTACGAAAAACAACAATGACCGACTAAATTACCCGTGTATACAAGGTGCAATTAAGTAAGGTGGAATGCCACCTCGTGCATCCTTATGCCCTGTTCCTTATGACTCCGATCCTCCTTCGCATTCATTCTTCGGTACCGACCTTCGGGCACTTCTCTCTCTCTCTCTGTCTCTCTTTCTCTCTCGGATAATGGTGCAATAAAACTTGTGCACTGACTGGTCCTTCGGATAATCCCGTTGTTTCATTGCCTCGCTTCTCGTTCGATCCATCACTGGTCTTCGAACGTGTTCATAATTTTGTCTTGTTTTTTTTTCAGTTCAATTGCGGACGAGCTGCTGATTTTTGGTCGTGAGAATTTTCATAACTGCACGAAGAGTCAGCTCTTCGCACCGTGTAATAACAGCGGCGGCCAGATGCGAACATCAAAGGATCGAGCGCTGCTCCGCCTAGAGTATCCGAAGTTAAATGACGACGGAAAGTTATCGCCGGGACTTAGAGTCCCTCAAAAGTCAGGCCGAGCCTCTTTTTTCGGGTTCACTGGACGATGTGAATTTCCAGCTCAGCGTTCGGAGTTTCGAGGCGTCGGGATTGGTGAGGTAAAATAAATAAATTACGGTAAATTCATTGCTCATATAACGTTTGTCTCATATATTCAACGAGGTTTATCTGCCAATATAATAGTTTACATGATTTAAAGGCACTGGCATATTGGATTTTGGACGAAAGGGTCGAACCTTTTTTTTTTCATCTTAGTCTCACCATTGACGGGACGACTAGAGAAAATAACGTTCCGTTCACGGACTCGTTTTTCTTCTGCATATACTTCATATATATAAATAACTTACTGAGCGATTCGAGAGAGAGAGAGAGAGCACGCACGCGCGCATACGCGAGAGTGCCTTAGGCATCCTGCGATGGAATTTAAAAAAATCGATTATGTTACATAATATGTTACATTTATCACATCGATCTCGCGAAAATTTTCAGTTTGAACGAGAGAGTCATCGACGCTTCTCGTTCGCAGGATATTACATAGTGTCGTGTCTCTCTTTCTTTATCCTTCTCACTCGGTATCTATCAAATCTCAATCTTAACTACGTAAAATATCTTAAACCGCAACTAACGTTAATATACAATATTTATAAAAAAATTATGTACAAATTAATGTTTCTTCGTCTCTATCGATTATCTTCATGCGCTCCGCTGTACACGATTTTGAGCGTGGGAAGGGTTATTTATTTTATTTTTTTGATTTTTATCATTGTTAAATACAATTATTGTATTGCTCCAACGGCGAGTGGTTCGAGCTCCTTTTTACGCGACGGTCTCCAGCAACATTTTTTTTTCTTTGTATAGTACCAACTTATAATCAGTACCTCGTCGATCGGATCGTCCTTCTTGTATAGAGAGTTTATGACTAGATCACAGTTGATGGAACAGCCGCCGTTCAGTCGTCGACTCGGTAATCGTTCCTCGTTGTTATTTCGTTTTTTAATCGTCATTTCTGTAATTATAAAAAAACATAGAAAACATTAGTATCTCTGTTTAATTATTATTATCATTATTCAAACAATTGAGTCGATTGGAAGGTAACGGCGTTCTTCGTTCGATTTATTCTCGGACAGACAGAGGTGAGGAACGAATACAATCTCTCCGGTGGGAGATTTCGAGTCGCAAAAGCGTTACGTGAATCCAGACTTTCAGGGTCGAGAGAGAGAGGGGAGAGAGAGAGAGAGAGAGAGAGAGAGAGAGAGAGAGAGAGAGAGAGAGAGAGAGAGAGAGAGAGAGAGAGAGAGAGAGAGAGAGAGAGAGAGAGAGAGAGAGAGAGAGAGAGAGAGAGAGAGAGAGAGAGAGAGAGAGAGAGAGAACCGAGTCCACAGGTATATATATACAAAACGCTTCAAGCGCGATGCAGGGGATGATTTTCAGGTAAGGGCGGTTTTACGAAGGGACTACTCACCGGGATCCCTCGGGCGAACGTTCCTTCTTCGCCGGAGTTGAAAGAATGGTGTGTACCGGTTGAAAAACCGACAAAGAAGGGCGGAAAGATCGAGGGAGACGAGGGAGGGACCGGGACTACCACGACTGGTATATTCTGAAAGATGCATTCAGGTTAAACGCAGCGCGCGAGACGAAATTGTCCTCGTAGAAGCGAGAGAGAGAGTAAAAGACTGAGACCGAGACAGGGTGACCCGGGAATAGTATATGTGTAAGCGTGGATATACTATACACAAAACCGAGAAAAAGACGAACTGCCAGGGATCTCGTGTTCTTTGGAGACTACTGTTGAAGAAGAAGCCGCGTGAACCCTCGGGTGTTTTACTATCCGACGAAAACTGGAAAGATTACGTTTCCGCGGCGACGAAACTTTTTTCCCCCATTGTTGGATGATTGGTCCGCGGGATTAGGGATGAGTCGAGCTTGCGCAAGGGATTAATGCCCCCTGGATTAAGATAAGAATTTACCAAGATGAATCGGAGTTTTTTTATTGATATTATTTTTTTTATCAAAAAAATAATATTGAAATTAATGGTAGCTGTAGTTTTTGAACTGCGAATGGAGCTGCTCGATTGAAGTAGGCAAAGTCGACCCCGTGAAGAAATTTAAGAGAGGAAGGAGGAGGAGGAGGAGGCGAAATACACGAAGGAGAAGAACGACAAAGTTCGAGGAGGAAGGACCCGAGAGACCGTGAAAGAAATCGTTCACAAAAGCGTTGCTTCTCTCGGGATGTATACATGCTCGCGCGCGAGCGAGCGAGCCCCGAGGTACAGTAGACTGAATGGAGTCTGCGATTTGAATGGTTGCCCTGCCGAGGGGTCTCTCCATTGTCAGACCAAGGTCACAAATCTAGCCAAGAAATTTTCTTTCAACTTCCTTACGTTCTCGTGGTCGGTATCGAGAGAGAGAGAGAACGAGATGCCTTCAACGCGGGAGAATTTCGTCGATTCGCGGCGGCGGTGGCTGACTTACTCTCTGAAACCTAGTCGGGGTAGGGAAAAATCGTTGCCGAAATTTACAGCTCTGTTCGTCGCCGAAGTCGCTAAGAATGGATGGATCCGAGGGTGAAGCGAGAAAAACCATGATAAATGACTCCGACTAAGACGAACGATAACAAACAATCGCAAGAATACACGGTACATCGAATGTGATTTAATAAAAGCGACGAAAAAAAATACAAACCTTGAGGATAGCGAAAGACCGAGTCTCGGACGGTAACATCAGACCTCATTGGCTCTGCTGCCACCACGAGATAACATCGAGTAGTTCCTCGTCCTCGGGGCTCATAGGTTCGTAATTGTCATAGCTGTCCCCGTGAGTGGTGTATAGCGGACCGTTGGTCGATGTGCTGCCGTAACCTTGACTTCCAGCTGACGAGGCTTCGGACACAAAGCTCGGCGTCGGTGAACTCGAAGCTTCGGAGCAAGGTGGCGGTACGAAGGACGACGAGCTCGGATTTTGTCTGATGTGCTGATGATGCCTCTCGCTGCTGTGATGATGTTCCGTGCGATGATTGCCATCCGTGTGCGCGTTATCACCGCGCGATCCCGTGGACACGACACTACCGGATCCACAGGTCGACGAGGCCGGCGACGACGTTGACATCATGCTCGAACCATCGGTGCCGTCGTGATCGTCGAGAAGACGCTGAAGACTCCTTATGTACTCGACGGCCATTCTCAATGTTTCGACCTTGGATAGTTTCTTGCTACCGGCACGCGAACCGCCGTGTGTACCGGCCGTGTTGCCACCGAGTGCCTGTGCCACGCTCTGCGGTATGTGCTGCCTGAGGGTTGCGAAACCGTTGTTCACCTGTTTAACCCTGTTTCTCTCGCGTGCGTTTCTTCGCGCCACCGAAGCCGGCTGATGGGGCACGGTGCCATAGGGTGTCGGTTGATACATCTTCGTTCTCTTGCAACCGTGCTGCTGCATCGACGATTTAATATCGCTGCTCGAGCCAAGTCCACCGGTCGAGACGATAACGTTGCCACGGTGATTCTGTCCGTTGTTACCGGATAGCGGACTACCGGTAACTCCACTGTGAAGACCGGAGTGATGATGAAGGTGATGGTGCTGTTGCTGTACGCCCAACATTATCGGTAATGCGTTCTCGTCGTTTCTCGTCGACGTTCCCACTAAGGTCATATCACACAGATTGTTGTTGTTTTTTTTCCACCGACAGCCCCTCCTCCCGGTGCTATTGCAGTTGCCTCTACACTGGCAAGCGCGACGATGGCCAACGCTTACGCGAAGACCTTGACGACCCCGGTACGCGATAAGTTTATAATACCGTTGCTGCTCTTCGGACAGTGTTGTTTTTATTCTTCACAATCGTTTTTGTTTTTTTTCACCGGTTGTTTTTTTTCTGGATCTTTAATCCGTACGATCGATTAAGAGATTACGATTGTAAAAAAAGCGCGAACGTGATTGAGATTTTGTATAGAGACGAGTTTCTTTTTTTTGAGATCCAAAAAGCCCGATTTAGCACCCTCGATGCTTACGGATCGCTTGTGGCTCCCGAAATGCCTTGCTGTTGAGGGTTCGGGGCCTTATATAGCCGGGCGGGCACGCGCCGCTCCCCACTACGAGGTCCCGTATACTCGATCGGGGCCCTAAAGCCCCCTGTGCTCCCCTCTCCCGTGCCGACGTAGCTGCCGCCTCGTCCTCGCACCCTCCTACTCTTCTTCTCCATCACGGACCCCTCTCGTCATCCCCACTATGTTCCTATCCCAAAGGCCCTACGATCGCCGACCGAGATTCTCATCTTCATGAATTTCCCCTCTTTCATCGGAACCGCACTTCTTGTCCCATGATTTTTCTTAATTCAGTCGATTCTTCTTAACGAGGGTGCGGCTTGGTATCCTCAACTACGATTGCCCCCCAATTCTAATCACAGTTCCCTGTCATCCTGATTCATAGATAAAAAAAATAAGAGCATCCGTTGGGTCATTGTGAAGCTTGGATATAAAAAAAAAGTACGATTTGTCGACGAAAAATATTGTGGAAGAACAGATTGTTGAGGAAGGGACACCTTTATGGCCAAGGAACTGGAAGAACAAAAATTACAGCTTTCCTATCGAGTTTTCATAGAGCAGAATTTACTTGGTATTGACGAAAAAAAGCGTAATAATTTATTTACATTCTTTAAGTTCTCTAAGACTATTTTTATTGAATCTAGTTACAGTCGAAATCGTCGAAAGGTGTCCTCGATTGAGAGACACTGTTGTATCTCGGATCGCCGTGCGTACGGAGAGTCCGGCATCCTCCCCGGGGGCAGCATCAGCAACAGTAGAAGCATCACCGGCAGCATCACCGGCAGCATCACCGGCAGCATCACCGGCAGCATCACCGGCAGCATCACCGGCAGCATCACCGGCAGCAGCAGCGTGCCGGTGAACGAAATTTGAACAGTTACCGCGGTAAGAAAAAAAGCTTGCTTCGAACGTGCGCGGCCGTCCGCGCGGGAGGGAGGTGGGGAGCCGCGAACCATCTCTCGGTGGACCCGCGATCCTACACACGTACGCAAGGCTGGCTCATCCGTGTATTCTGGATGAGGCGCAGAGGAACGCACGAGGGGAGGGTGCTCCGGCGAGACGCGAGCCGTTCTCCCTTCTCCTGAACCGTGGCGCGCGCCGTACCACAGCCAGGCTCCCCCACTTCTCGATAGCCTCAGGTTCTACCGCGTGCGTCCGTGCGAGAATCTGAAGATACTATACTCTCGGCGCGCGCGCGCAACGACCACGGGTGGGAAAGAGAGAGACGAGATGACCGAGCGTGCGCCGGTGCACTGCGTGCGTGAGTCCGTGTGCTCCTGGCTCGCGAGCTCACTAGCCTCTGCGCTGGCTCCCTCACTGGACGTTGATCGTGTACTCTTCGCTCGGCGTTGTCTGGCTATAAGGCATTCTCTCTCTACATAAGCTACTCGATGTGTCGGAGATACACACACTCGGCGAACAGGTATGCGCCCTGTTCGCCGTCTCTCATCCCTGTAGGAAAAAAGTGCTCTCCTTTCGTACGATGCCCGCGAGTTCGGTGGCGAGGAAGCAGGGAAGCCTGTGTAAACGATGATTATGTCGTTCGAATCTTGCCGCTGTACTTTTGCCTTCTGCCAGCAGGAAATCTCCTATACATGCCTCTCTCAATGGCTTCATCCCGGGGAATCGTTTTGGTATATCGCACACACGAGAAAGAGGAAAAAAATACCGAACTAATCGCAACATGTTTGAACAATGGTATAGGGAGAGCGGCGAGAGCTCGCGGCGAATAAGGAAGGTATACAAAAGGAATAGGGTGGCAAACGTAACAATCGACGCCGTGAATTTTCGTTGTTTCGAATCAGAGTCGACTTTATTTATTCTTTTTATTTTATTTTTTCTCGAATGCTGCTGGGGGCGCGCTGAGATCGAATACTATAATACCGGGGTATACAAACGCATCTCTTGGCTTTATATGGTACGGTACGGACATTGGCAAAGAGATACCGCGAGCCTACCGGTAAGAGCAATAAATCGGATGGCACTCGGAGACAAAAGCGAACGAGCGAGCAAGCCGAAGAAACGAACGATCGGACGAATCCGAAGCAGGTAGTCTCTCACGGAGATTCACGTCGGTTTCTTCTCGTTCTTGTTCTTCTTATTTTTCTTTGCTCTTCGTTTTCTTCGTCGTTCTCTCGACAGGCGTTTTCTATATAGATACGTGGGACCGTAACGTTTATGCGGGGAATCGATTGCGACGCGAGTTTCTCGTGAGAGACAGAGCCAAACCCGCGAGAAGAACAAGGAATACGAGATAATCGTTACCTCTTGCCAAAGATAACGAGATAATGGCATTCAAACTCTCGCATCGACGAGACGAGATTCTTTGTTGAGATGAACATTCGTTGAGATTTTATGTATGCTTTCGATCATAGCACAGTGCTATTTGTCATGCAACTCGAATTATAATCGTTTGGTTGCTAGTTTAACGGTTCAACGGCCAATATTCATTCCCAAAAAAAGATTTTTCTCAGCGTAGGAGATATGCTACTTTGGGAGTTAAAGGCTTAATAATAAAATGCAATCCGGCTCACTTGTATACAGTGTACGAACCGAGGTTACGAGTTCCACGAACGGAAAAGTCATACCGAGAGTCGGGGAGATAGGGAGACCGGAATCTCTACGCGGTCAGAGGACAGTACCGAAGAGAAGACTACAATGCCGGTACCTGCTTTTGCGGTTGAAAAATTTGTCTCGCCACTAGGAGGTATCTCTTCTCTATGCTCGGTTCTCGTAGCTCGTGCTATTCGCAACCGGCTACACTAAACGGCCGAAGAATCGTAAATCTTGTCCCTTGCGTGGAGGCGCAAAATAAATTTAAAAAATTGGATACCGGCGGGTCCGTGTTACTCACAGAGAAAGATGGATAGTATAGTAAAGATTCATCAATCTTTGTATTATAAATATTTCGATACTGGATATTCTTCAAGATTCACAGACAAGTTCCCCTTGTGCGTTTAATCGAAACCCCAAGGCAACAAGATATCGCTGAGACTAAAATTTAACGAAATCGCTAATTGGGCCAACAAAAAAAGTATTTTCACGTTTTGCAACGTATATTTAGGTATACAAGCTTGGAAGACCAAGCTCGCACCTTCGAAGGCATCCGGGCAGAGAGGACTTTATTTATGCACAATAGTTATATTTTAATCGGGACAGAGAGGTGCGACCAAGACGATAGCGTACCTCGTTGCACTTGTCGTCGATCGCTGCGGGAGTCGCAGCATTTACGGTTAAACAGATTTGCCCGAGAGAGAGAAAGTGGCAGCAGGAGAAGAGGGAGATTTTACGAGGACCGCGACGGGGGGCACCTCGCCGCGGGTACCAAAGACAACGAGACAGAGATGAGAACGAAGCACGGCAAGCCCTCCCCTAATCGTTACCATTTTCTCGCTGTGTCTGTTCCTCGACACTAATTCCGAGGTGCATACTGCTACTTTATGCCGCACGAAGAGAATATGCATGAGGCCATACCGAACATTGGAACCGAACACATTTGTCCGTAATAGACCGCCCCACAGGTACTCTTGCAGTCTGGGAAGTAGCTAATTTTACCGAGAAACGAGGTCAGAAAACTCTTCGAGAGACAGAGACCTGCTGCTAATTACTCGCCCGGTCTGCGCACCATGCAACACTATTGGGTTTATAGGGCCATTCAAATTTTAGGCGTTTTCCCTCGTGTTGATTCGCTATTACAATGTGCAATACTTAGTAGACAATATTATACGACGATCCTATTTAACAAAAATATTTGATACATTTTTATCCTTGTTATCAGCGGAAATCATATATCGAGATTGTACTAAAAATGCTTCAGAAGTTTTTTAAAAAATATACTTATAAATAAATGCCCCTTAGAATTCCGACTTGGTTGCGAAAATAATTCTCACGGAGGTCGTGCGACCGCGACAGCTAAAGCGTGAACATACTTCCAAGGTAGGAAACAGAAGAGTAATCAGAATAAATGCTCGAAGAATTACGATACAATAATACGGGAAGACAGAAAAATATAACGGATGAGAGTATAGCAGGAAGGGCACAGAACAACTTTTTTTTATGCTCGGACATTAATGAGGGTATTACCTCGAACATACCCTTGAGTCTAGAATGCATACGATAATTATAATTCCCGAGTGAAACCGAGAGAAAGGACGAAACTTTTAGCGTTCACTGCGTGCAGCCCACGAGGACCAGCCAGAGGGAACTCGCACCGCGAGACGCACACACGCACACACACACACACACACACACACACACACACACACACACACACACACACACACACACACACACACATGGGGGAGAGGCAGGGGTGAACAACGCGCGCTGGCAATTATCGTGAAATTAATTACTGACTGAGTGGCGAGATGAGCGATGCCTCCGACCCTCGACCAAGTAAACTCCCGTTCAAAAGCGTTACAGCTTATATCCTACCTCGTCCCGAGATCGCGAGCCGTAAGGCCAAAAACGTCGTGCACGCTACGATGGAGCGTGAGCTGTCCAGCCTCCTCAGTGTACTTTGTAAGCAACACAACTCGCTGTCGCAGTACAGACGGTTGCAGGCAAGTCGCTCTCAAAGCGACGAGATTTTCATCTTAATGCTCCAACATCGTTTTCGTTAATGCGGGTAAAATATTTTTCTCTTTAACCTCTCGCGGTATAAAATTTCAAAGTGACGTACACATTTGCCCAGCTATTTGTACTAATTTATTATTCATATTTCGCTGTACGTTTCAACGAGATAAGAAGAAAAAAAAAATTTAATCTTTGAATACTAGCCGACATGAAAATATGATTTTTCTCTCGCGACTCGACGTTTATATAGTATTTATGAATATATCGTATAATTGCACGTTCCCGAGCCACGGCAGAGTGTTAGTAGTCAATTAGTAAAAGTGTTCCGCAAAGTACAAAGTACTCGCGAGAGTGAAGTTCCTCTCTCGTTATGCATCGGTGTAAACGGGAATGGAATCGGGAGGCGGGGGGGGGGGGGGGGAATACACGAGCGTACTCGATTATCTCTCCGGCTCGTTTATTATTCTCTCGGCAAATTCGGATACGCGCTATATTCGCTCACTCCGTCTCTCTTGGCACATCACGCCTTTTCGGGAGGTTTAATTGCCCCCTCGTACAACACGTGCTGCCGGGCCGCCGCCGAAGCGCTGCTCGTGTAATATTCGTGGCGCGGCACCGAGTAGCGGGAATATATTCTCATCGATCCCGAAACCGAAGAGTCTTTTCTCGTTCTCGCTGGAGAAAGTGCCCTCTCATCGGGAGTCGCGCGAGTGTTTGGCGAAGGCGCTGCCCTCGCATTGCATTCGATGAGATGTGCGTATACGCATAGCGCTCGATGGAGAATGGCCTCGGGCGATCGAGCATCTCGTTTGCTCGTATCACCCGACAAATGTGGAACGACCGTATATCCTCGGCGACCGATGAAAGTAAATAAAAAAAATTATCGATCTTCAATGACAGTCAAAACATTTCGTTGCGCTGTAAATAAGATTAAGAAAAAGATAAACAAAATATATATATATATATATATATATATATAAATATTGTTTCCACAAGATAAAAATAATTTGCGTGGTATGTCACCTGAAGGGAATCAGGTGTGCGCCGTGCGAACGAGGGTAACTACCTGTTACGTTCGAGTCGGTGGTCTCGTAGTGCATGCGTTGTTCTCTCCCCGAAATATCGATTTCCATACATGTGTGTGCGAGTGTGTGTCGTCATGTAGAAAATACGTCACCGGCAACAGGAGCAGAAGCAGGAGCGAAGGGACACACCGGCAGGCTAGCATCTGTTCCCGGAGCTCAGTGCGGACCGGCAGGGCACAGGTTATTCGGTCGAGCTGTACCGAGGGGGATCAGACGCGGAGCATTGGCATACAAGCGTGGCGTACATTCAAGAAGGAACATAGTGTAGTCTCGGAGAGAACTCGCAGCAGCCAGCAACAGCAAATGGGGGGGGGGGGGGGGGGGGTGCGGCGAATAGCAGCACACGTTTCTATCGCTCTGGCATGCGATACCACTGTATGCTACGCGTATCCGGAGACATGTGGGATTGTACGGTGTATCGGGGAGCGCTCGACCCTTGCATAACGTACGTCACATATGCCAGTGTTTTGCACTGTTCTCGCGCACTCCCGTTCGACTTGCAGGTTGACTGAACGTCGTGCGAAGTATTTTAGGAAATTCAAAGTATCGTCTATAATTTTTCTTCTTTTAATCTGACGGGTAGTTTAAAAATAATTTTCATAGTATGGTCAATTTGACCCGGTGTGACTTCCGTGGGTATTCCAGAGGAGTGGGAATCTGAGGGGTCGAGATACTTTCCATTAATATAACGTGACGTGTACGATCAGACTTGGCATACAAATTGTCCACTCCAGACTGCCGTGATTAATAACTGAACGAAATCTCGATTAAAGCTGAAGAAGCTATAAGAGAAGATACACGAGAGAACCCCCTGTCTCGCTAAAAGAGCACGGCTTCATCGCGCGCGTTTCTCTGATTAATGATCCCCGACACGTAGGATAGGCGACGCGTGCTCCCACGCGTACGATCGTCCCGCGCTGCCTTGTCGCGGGATCTGCGTAAAATCAAAGATTTCCGCGAACGCGAGGATTCGTAGTATTTAACAGGCGAATGGTTTGTAGGCACAGCTATCGAATCGCCAAGTGCACGAGCATATGCGCAACAACGTAACGATCGCAGTGAAGTTGCTGCGAGTTTTACCAAGGAACGCATGTGATGGAATGACGAATGACTGTGTTAACGTTTTAATCGACTATGACTTATTGAGAGATACACTTCGAAACGACCGGTTAGCAATCTCCAAGTTCACTGTTGTATTCTTTTTTTTTCTTTATTGCCGGACAATTATAGAAATTAAAGAATCATTTTTCAAGGTCTAAGAGGCGTGGAGAATCGTCGCTGGATGCGCGGTGCGTATGTATGGTATAAATTATCCAATGATCCGGCGTATCACGAGAGCTATTAAGAAAAATCGTACGAGCCTCTATTATAACTACGGTATATTATAATGCGATTTGTGTGTGAGAGCGCGCGCCGCACGTCCTGTCGGAATCCTTGAAGCAAACAAAAGCTTGAAGGAACTCTCGCGCTTTGCGCCCGACCCGTGGCGGCGGGATATCGAATCCTTTCTGTTGACTTTCGTTATTCTCCGCTCCTCCCTCTTCATCTGGGCACGTTTTTTATTTATTTTTTATTTTTTGTTTCGGGTAAACCACACTGTGCAGAGTCTCGTTACGGATCTCCATTTCGGCACGGAGGTACACAGAAAGGCTCCCTGTACGAGTCACTCATTGACAATGGCTCCCATTCATAAACAGAATCGTATCATCGGTACTACCAACGTGGCACACGAGCGAGGTGAGACAGACCTTATCGGAGCGACAAACTCACGAGAAGAGATTAAATTATCGATCCGTTTGGCAGACTACACGAATGCTTACGAAGGAATATTTTCTGCAGCCTCAAGTTGAAGCTACTCGTGAATCGAAGGCAGAGTTCCCATTGTTTTCCGTTTATGACTTCGAAGAGACAAATAAAAACGATGATGAAGAGGAAGAGTGGTAAAAAAAAAAAAACTGCAAATATTTCTCGATACCCTGCCCAATCCGCGCAAACTGCAGTACTATCAGGACGGAATATCGCGCAGCGAACGGGGGAGAGAAGTAAATTCAGTGGATGGCTGTGGCAGGTTTCTGGCAAAAGTCTCGAGGAGCTTCGACGATGGTGTCTCTGGTCTCCGGACTTATCTAAACAGACCGTGAAAAAAAAAGAAGAAAAGCCCTTGCAGTCTTTGGCGGTGAACCGAAGAAATCTCGGATATATTCGAGATAAGTTTAATTACCCGCCGGCGTATTGTAAAAGGAAGCTTAGGGCTGGTGGACGCGGAGCCTCGGGTAAGGGAAAGCTCTCCGTCAACCCGCGTGATATTCCCGTCTCTCGTTCTCCTTCGGATTTTTCCCCGGCACTCTCTGTCTCCATACTCGATACTCATCCTCATCGCTGTTTCTTCTTTTTTCTCTTCTCCGCGGACTCTCTCTCACTCCCTCGTTGCACTTCGATTCTGCGATGTCCTCGTGCCCAACGCTAACGTTGCGATTCAGTTTCTTTTTATATTTTACGGGAGATGTTTTTTTTTCTACAAGCACGCCAATTTAATGCGTTTATCGTAATGCCTTTAATGGCACGGTTCCACCAATAACTTGTCGGTAACAGGAACGCGTGGCTTAAACATTGTACATAGTATAAAGCGATGTACAAGTTTCGCCGAGAGAGATCACAGGTGAGATGTCAAGGTTCAGGTACGGTCAAGGCCGGGGCCCGCAGTCTCCGCGTCCTCGACACTTGAATCTGACCCCGAGAGTCCACCGCACACCGGGCAAATCTTGCACCCCGAGATCTCGACTCTGCGAGCAATCACGACTCCGTCTCTCTCGTTCACTTTCCATTTCATATATTCAAGCCGTACACCGTTCTCCGCATACTTCTTTTCTGATAATTTTTTTCTTCTTCTTCCTTCAGTCGGCATTCATCCGCCAGCAGATTCGAGAGATCACCGAGCAATAAAACATTCTCGATAAGACCTCGGGAAAATCCTTCGAGCATCAGCGTCGTAAGCGGCATTCGCGAGTACCTATTATCGGGCTGGAAGCCCGGTGGAGGCGCGTGCGAGACAGCACGCGATTCCCAGTCTTGGCGTCTTTCGTTCGGGCTCTTTCTCGAATATCCTCATATCGCTGAGAGTCTCGTTCCTGGCGGCCCGACTCGCGGCAGTTCGTCCTTCCAGCCCATTCCATACGTCGATCCCCGCGGGCTTTCGCATGCGTTATATAGCAGCGCGGCTGGGGCACGCGCGAAACTCGCCTTCCCTTTCGAGACAGAGGAAGAGAGAGGATCGGGAATTCGTATCGGCTGTAGAAACCCGCGGTGGAATGCCGTTCGCACTTTTGCGAGAGACAATAAGCAGCGCGCACGCCTCTTGGATGAGACTGTGGATCAGACGAGCCGACTGACGCTTTGGCGACTTCTTTAACGTCGTCCCATACCGATCCTGCTATTTTCGGACTTTATCTCTATTAATTAGGGGCCCGCATTCGCGAGGAACAACGTGAACTATAGAAGAAGAAAAAGTCGCATCGCTGCGGTGGATACACACAGACACCTAAGGAAACAAGAGGCGCCACTGTGTTGGAGCAACAGAAAACATAGGTATATAAAATTCTAATAAAACGCTTGTTTCTACAAGGCTATTATAATAATACAGTGATTCGGCTCACGTTCGATCGTCCCGACTTGGACGAATGTATGCGTTACAGATAAAACGCAGAAGGATCTTAATTAGGGTCTCACCATGTTAATCGTACAATTTGTAAGTCTCCTCGGTCTCGCTTTTAGTCACAATACTGTGGATTGTCTGTTTCGCATATATACTTAAATGAAACGATATCCGCGTATACATACAAAGAGTTGAATTACTGTATTCGAAAGTCTCTTTATTGGATATTTCGTTGTGAAAATGTCGTTGACACGGGGGGGGGGGGACTATGATAATTTTTCTTTTCGTGCAGTCGAGTCTTTCGCGGAATGAGGATAATAAATTGGTGATTTAGGGTCTGTGCGTTCCTCGTTGTATGCGGGGAGTGTGCATCTCGAATCCGGTTTCCCCGCGTGTCTGTAAATGCTCGGGGGAACAGTGAGAGAGAGAGAGAGAGAGAGAGAGAGAGAGAGAGAGAGAGAGAGAGAGAGAGAGAGAGAGAGAGAGAGAGAGAGAGAGAGAGAGAGAGAGAGAGAGATTCGTGACTTTACTGATGAAGACGGTCGCGGGACCACCGGCGAACAGAGTTATCAATCCGGGCTACGAGGTTAATTAATCTATCGTTTCTACGGTTCTTTTTTTTTAATTCGATACTCCGGTTTCTCTTCTCGCCGTGTGCGTCTACTCGAGACGTCGTCAGGTTTGCCTGGATTTTGGAAGAGGAGGCAGAAGGACTGGCATTCGTTTCACGATTTGGAATAGAATTCCGAGACCAATTATACGATCCCAGTGGTGGACGCACGTCCACTCGTACGGGGGCTGGGGGGACATTGTCTTTCCGTTGATTCAGTAGATAGTAATCAGCCGGAAAGAGAGAAATAAAGAAGAGCGAACAGGAGGGTGGTCCTTTCGTCAGTCGTTAAATCATTAAGATAAGTTTAACGAACGAGGCCAATTTCGTAATCTTGAGATAACTCGACTAAACGATTTTACCATGGGAAAAACTTTGCTGCAGGTTATATTCGAAGTAAGGAAGAATATCGTATCGGCGGCGAAATTTTCGGAGATAGAGCGTAAACAAAAGCGGTTTGGTTATCGGATAAGAGACAAAAGCTCTCAGTGTTTGCGGATAACGGGAAATTTTTGGCTGGATAGGACGACTCGTACCCTTTTATTGGATATCGGAGCCAAAGAGAGCGGAAGGAATTTTTTATTTTTTTGGTAGCCTCGAGGTAGCCGCAAAGATACCCATTTGCGGCTTCACTTCGGCGAGGACAACAAAAGGATACCGACATCGCCACGCTTTTCGGTGCTTTTGAGGTAGTTGCCGAACGATTTCACGCAAGATGCGACAGCGGCAGGCTTTTACTCTCACGAACTCTGGTTTTTCTCGACAAAGTAGCATTGTCTAATAGCGATCGAACGGAAACACGAATTTTCGTACGGATATCCATAATATAAAATAATGAGAAAGCCTCGAGAAGAAAATAATGGAAATCCGTTCTCTCACGATCCTTATGGAGCGATCGATAGGTAGATACGAAACGGTAGCAAAGTGGTTTGATCTTCTCGGCACGATCGCGTTCTCTCACCCTCGAGTCAGCAGGAATTCGAGCCAAATCGATGATCATCAACGAGAGCAGAGATGACGACGAGCCAATGCCCGTGGACTCGGAGGTACAGCTCGCGGCGCCCTATTCGACGAGACACTCACTCAAGACGCGAGAGAGTATCTTCTGTCTTTGAGAGAGTTCTACCGACGCCGACTTCGTCTTTCGACGCGATTCTCGATCAGGGTAATTTCGTAATCGGCCTGACTTATTAACTATGAGGGATAATTAAGATTGGTCTGCGGCTAATTAACGACTCTCTAAGCGCGAGGTAGTCCCCAAAGCGGAGTACCAAGTTCAGCTTCGGGATCAGAAGTTTAAAGACGGTCAGGTCGCGAAGGCTATCTCGAAAATCTTTTCTGCTCCCTTCCCACCGCGTTTCTTTCGCGTTCTTTCCACCGCTCTACTCACTGGCCCTCGGCACCTTCTCCGCCCTCCATCGCGGTGAATCGACGGTTAGCCGAAGAAAAATTCCACGGCAGACTTCTTCGACTCACCTCGCGATTGAGAGGGACCTTCGAGGCCGCTGTCTCGTGCGTCCTCTCTGTCCCTATATCACCTTAATTATTCTTCAAATTCTCTCGGCTCAATAAATAGTAATCAATGCTGAGTGACGAATGTACTTGTCCGGTGTTTCTTCTGTAAGATTTCTTGCCTTCGAATAATCGCGGCGTTACAGCTTTATCATCGAGTAAATTATTACTGAACAAGGTTTTTTTGCACGCTCGATTCAGAGTTCTCGGAACAAATGGTATGGCATATATTTATGGTCGACGAAGAATCGAAAGAAAGCAATCCCATGTTGACCCTTCGAATGCACACGATTTGTTATAATAAAAAAAAATCACAAAGTCGAATAGCGCGCGGTTTCGACATCAGGCACGTTTTTTGATAATTTGGTTTTTTATACAACAATTGCTAACATGTTACATGAGTTACGTCCGTTACATTCTTAATCGTCGATATGCATATTGATATACTATCGGTGTTAAATTAGATCGAGTGTCGAATCGGATGAAAACGAGCTTGTTCGTCGTACGTGTTTCGATACCCATCCTCATTACTCTTTCTCCGACTCACACGTAGCTGCCGTCTGCATCGTTCGATTCGGAAACTGGTCGGCGGTCGTAAAGCATAGCGCGAGGAAGGAGAGAGCTCGCAGTAGGTACACACGATGTACGATCATCGAGTATCAATCTCTCCGTCCGCCGGGCACGAGCTGCCCTCCTCACTCCGTATGCAAGTTAGGCAGCGCTTGTAACTCTCTCGTGTCTACAAGCTCGACGAAAGGTAGCGACTCGGGCTAACGATCCAAACGGCCCGTGTGGTCGTGAGTCTCTCCACGGATCGCGGATCTTCTACGTTTGTCTCTACACGATAGCAAATCGCGAGCGGTGTTGTTTCGTCTCGGACGCTTCGCTTCGCTTTTGCCACTGAATTGTTTTTCTTTTTCTTTATTTTAATTTAATGCTTTTCTTTTTTATTTTCTTTTCTTTTTTCAGCACCCAGGCACGAGCGCGAGAGAAGAGGTAACAGGAGGGTTCGCGAGGATAGAATAACGGAAAGAGATAAGTCGAGAAGGAGAGTGAATTCGATGAAGAGGGAGAAGGAGCTGAGGATGCGAGATAAAGAAAGAAAGATAGCCGGCCTCGACGGCGCGCGAACGGCAGGTGGAACTTCGGCTCGAAAATTTACTCGCGTTTCTGGCTCGGGTCCGCGCACACCGCGGCGATGGTGTGCGAGAGAGCGAGCGATGAATTTCACGTGAGCGTCGTATGAGCGCCGCGTCCGAGATAGCGCGCGTGCAACTTCCAAGAGACGTTCACTTTCCGCGAATAAAAAAAAAAAAACAAGTAAACCGACTGCGGCGGATAAGTGCGACGAACGGGAGATACACGAAAGAGAAAAGGAAATCGATCGATATAATTTCGAATCTCCTCGCGGGGCGAGATACGGACACACGCTGCTCGAAAGTCTTTTTTTTATAAAGCCGATAATTTACAAGCGGCAATAATTATATTTGCAATTTTTGTGTAGAAGAAACTCGAGAGGTATAACATTTGCAGAAGGTTCGAGCTGCAAATTTTGACTCATCATTTATTCATAATGCGCCATGTGAGGCTTATTCGCTTTTTACAGTGCAGGTAGCTCGCTGATGATTGTCTTTTTTTCAATCGCGATATGAGTCGTAATATCCGAATAAGAGGCAGATGAGGAAGGAGGGAGGAAGCTTTAGGGTCGAAGGATTATAAACGACGAACTTGGAGCGCGGTCCATGGACCACGCGTCGTCGACGTCAGAATTATTAAATACAGCAGGACGCCCCTTCGTTTTTCGATACATCATTCGCGAGGACACCTCTCGGGAAGACGCCGACGAAGACGACGACGACGAAGTGGAAGAGATGCGGGTCTCCGAGGCTACCAATTACCAGATCGCAGCTGCTGGCCGTGTCTCGCGAAACGCGACATTGGCGAGCGTCGGGGAATCTTCTCTGCGTGTGCCGACCGCGCGCGAGCCAGGAGGACGCAAACCGAAAACGGAATCGCGCCTACTTTATGCCCGCGAGAGATATCTCAAAGCTTACCACTTCACCGGGCATATCGATAACCAGTTGGAATTATTCGGAACTTGGACTAATCCTCGGAGGATTTTTCTTCGATGTGTACACTCTCGCTCCCGTCGTTAAATTCACGAGGAGAATATGCATTCACCGGCGACGATGACCGAAGAACCTTTGACCACCGGGTGCCGATAATCGTTAGAGGGCCGTGAAATTTTTGTTCGCGCCGAAAATCCACATTCTCGCTGAAGAAGGATTCGATAAAAATGATCCCTTGACCGCGCGGGGTTACGGAGCGAGAGAAAAAGAAAATCGCCAAAGCGCGGTAAACTATTAAACGAAAGTGGCGACAAGGTGTCGGTAGCACTAAAAATTTTGCCGAGGATTAGAATCGACGACGAGAAAGGACATCGGAGTGCAATAATTTAATAGCCTCTTATCTTCGAATTGCTCGCGCCAGAGGCGTCAAACGAAAAGCTATGATACCGCTTCCCCGAGAACTCCCATAGGTACGATGACGCAATATGTATACTCGGCTCTGCTTTCTGTACCAGGGAGTAAAGAAAAAAAGCTGTCCGGCGGGTGCGAGACAGTGGGACAGGTGCGTACTCGCATCGGTACGAAAATATCAATCGAGAAGAAACGAGTGCGTTTTTTCTTTTTCGTTTGTTTATTAATGAGCCTCTCGTGTCTCCCACACCGTCGCGTGCGAGGGTACTGCACGTTTGCCGATTACTTTGTAATGCAATTTTTTTTCTCTTTACATTCTACAGTTTCTACGTCTGAATTTCGTTGCATTCGGGTTAAACGCGCCAACTTTCCAAGTCACGCAATTCAATGACTAATTCGAATGGTACTGAAGAATGGAGAATACAGGGGAGATCAATCATTTTTAAGGCGTCGCGATGTACCATCGGCGCGGTGCGGTCCACACACAATAAAAAAATGTCTTTGACGGATGTTTAATATATCGACTTGCATAAAACAAAAAAGCGCATCCTAGCGCATTTACCGTGCGCAACTATGTGGGCGATGTCGTTCCGTTTCTTAGCAGTTCATATATACTGTATGGCATGTGTACGCAGTTGCGCAGGTAACATTACTACAAGGTATATTTCTGTATTCGAGAAAAAAAAAAAATAATAACCGGGAGAGATTAACATTGGTGGATCTCGTGGACCTGTAAAATGGTATCCGAAACGCGAGAAGTAGTCGGGACGCTGGACGTGTTGCGTGGTATTGGTATAACTTTGCCTGTACGGTGCGTGCCGACGATGAAGATGACGATGGTGGTGGAGGGCGCGTGGCACTGTGCCCGCAGCTGCAGCTGCCGGCGCTCGACGACGAGGACGACGATATTATACCAAACACAGCGACACAGAAGCACACGCGCGCACAGCAATACCTGCTTATGAAAATTCTATGTGTTCATACTATCGAAGCTATGGTGCGTGCGTACCCGCGTGCCTTCACCGTCGTAACAACTTCAACCTCCGGGAGGTGAGCAACTGACTACCTTCGAGAACGTCCGTGGCGCGCGCCAAGACTCATTAACGCAAAACTCGTCGTCTTCGGCGAAACACTTTCTCGAGATTATAACGCCTTCCATCTTCGGGCCTCATTGCGTTTATGGAATCGTATGGAAACCGATCTTGTCCGTTAATTAGCAATAAATGCACGATATCGTTTATCATTCTTCATAGTTGAAATATTCAATTTCATATTTTTTTATTTTAGATACCAGACGGCATGACAAATGCGAGTATCCTTGGCAATGCCGACGTCGAACATAAGCGGTGCTCCGCGCCTGGCGAGACTGGGGATCCAAGCGGGCCAAGCTCCCGTCTTGAATTTTAAAGGAAGTAAAGGAAGTTACGGTGGCGAGAGACCCATGGAAACATCTCGCTGGATCGTGTATCAACGTCTCGCCGTGGCGCATATCCACACGTTTTTCGGGTGCCGCTTTCTGCTACTTCCGCGACGATAATTCACTTCCACCAGTGGGTTTTCTCTCCTCGTGCCGTACGGGCTGCGATACTGGTCCAGCGATGCGATACTCGTATGCAGCGGAGGATCGTGTCGTAAGTTATGGTCGAGAGGGAATGGAAGAGAGTCGAAAGAAATACTTTCAGAGTGCTACCGGACCTCGCTGAATACCGTGCGAGATGATACCAGCAGTTACAACAGGGAATAGAGATGTCCGGTTCGCTGATGGCGGCGAACAGCTCAAGAGAGGCTGTGCGATTCTCACACACACGCACACACACAAACACAGATATTCATGCAACTCGTAGAGGAGCCTCCCCCTTGTACGGAAACCAATTGTTCGCCTTGACACGAGAGCGATCGTTCGTCAACGCGAATAATAAACCAGCCCACGGGTCTACACGCACGGTATGCCTGTAATAAAGAGTCTCCGACTCGCGGGCGATATAGTACGAACTCGGTGGAACATCCCCGAGAGGGGATCAGGGGGTGGGGGCAATGAAATTTAAACGTGAATGCTCGAGGAATTCAAGATATAATAATGGCCGGGGTAAGGTAGAGTAGAAGTGGAGTGGCGAGTTGTATATAGTGGGTGTAGGAATGGATTGCATTATTGAGGTCTACAAGCTTAGTAGATGAAGTAGAAAGAGAGGAGTTTGACAAAAGAATTCTCACATATGAATTGAAAGAATTCGAAGCATAAAGCCGGACGTCATAATGAAAGAAAAAAAAAATGAAAGCAATCACTGGCAATTCAAAACCATGCAATCATCCTTCGATTATATGATATTTTAGGGCAAAAAAAAGAAAATTAGGAAGGAACTTTGCGCGAATTCGACACCAATAATTCGAGGCGAACGGTAATTACCGGAGGAACACTATACACGAAGAAGTATGCCGACGAAGACTGTACCGGGATTCCTTTGGCGACTTAAAAGTGTTCCGTCTCAACTTCGCTGCGGCTGCTGCTGCTGCTTCGGCTGCTGTTGTTAAAAAAATATGAGAATCGCGGGGGATTTATAAGCGGCTTATCGGCGTAGTTCTGGAACACTGAGCAACTCGATCCCTTTGTTGTAATAAAAAAATGTTACAAATTTTATTTATCTAGTTTATTTATCGAGTCTAACGAGAGACCGGAAAATATTAGATATCGTTAAAGAGGGGGAATGAAAGTGCGTACTGGGCTCGAATTATTCAAAGTAATACTGTAGCGGCTCATCAAGAAGTGGGGATCGTTGGCGCGTGGCTCAAGAGGATTTTCCCCTCTCCTCGCTGTTTCTCTCGTTCGTCTCGAGCACGTTCGCCGGCAGCGTGTGCATCGTACAAACGAACGGACCCTTGGGAACCCACGAGCGCCCGCGCCTCGGTGGAACAGAGAGAGAGAGAGGGAACAAGAGAATGATCGAGTGAGGAAGAAAACGAACGCGTCTCGTCGCCG
Source organism: Ichneumon xanthorius (assembly GCA_917499995.1). Classification (NCBI taxonomy): domain Eukaryota; kingdom Metazoa; phylum Arthropoda; class Insecta; order Hymenoptera; family Ichneumonidae; genus Ichneumon; species Ichneumon xanthorius. The sequence continues at coordinate 485,632 of OU824207.1, forward strand.
CCGCCGAGTGAGAGCAGATGTAGCTGTACATATACACTTCTCTGAGCTCCGCCACAGCGCTCTTACGATCGCGCGTCGCGTCGCGCGCGGGTACCACACGAGAGAAGTAAAAAAAAAAAAAAGATAAAATGAGGATCAGCGAAGAAGGAAAGCGAGAAAGAGTGAGAGACGGGAAGGGAGCGTGAGAGTCGAGCACCTGCCCGACGACTCCACCGCAAAGCTAAAGGCTGAAGGCACGCTCGTCGATGATGGGCGAACGGAGATGGCCCACAGGGCGCCCCTATGCCCACATATCCTTGTATCCGTGCGCCCCCCGTTCACGAAAGCAAAGAATGAGACGGAAAACTCCAAGACACAATTCTCGTTGGTTTTGCGAGTTGTCGATTCTTACGTTTCTTTCTTCATTTGTGCTACGTTGATCCGAGAGAGGGATACAACGAGCAAAGTCGCAAAGAAAGAACGGTCTTTGTTTTGTTTATTTATTTATTGATATTAGTTCATTCAAACAGGTAGTTTCTCCAAGTGCATCCAAACGTCGATAAATCTGTCGAGTGTCCATGGCTGCACATATACAATTTCTGCTGGACCGAAGTCGTATGACATTGTAGCCTGATAAATATTTAATAAATATTTCTAAATATAGCGAGAGTAAAACGAAAGTAAAAGTACACAGAGCCTTGGTCAATCGACGCGTGGACGACTCGTTGTACGCGAGCTTGGGGTGGGAAGAAGGGGGGTATATTTATCCTTGAGAATTGCAGCTTTGCACTTGGCGATCGTGCGGCGAGCAGACTGCGGCTAGACATAACGCTAGACCGGTCCCGCGGGAAAAATCCGCGCGATGCACCAACATCGTTGTCGGCTTCTTCCTCTCACCGCGCTCACGCGCTATCTCGCTCGAACTTGCAAACACATTATCCTACTCGTGTTCTGTATATCCATTCGTGTCTCCGGCTCATCTCGGACTGGGTTAGTGCTGCCTTCGCGATCACGAGATACTCGCTTCTTTCCTCTCCTTTATTTCCATTTTCTTCGCTCCGATGATGCGGGTCCATCACTCTCTTCCCGGCACACGAGCAGCACCGTTGCCTCTCGCTGCAGAATACGTACATACCCACTGGCCTAGCAACCTGCTTCTCGTTTTCACTGTCGCTCATCCGTCCCCTCACTCTTCTCATCTTCGCCGCCTCGATATTCTCTTTACTTATTTTAAAAAACTTTTTCCCTCATATATCAACTTGTTTTTATAAGAAACACCTCGTAGAATGCAATTAGCCGGAGAAGTGCGTGCTTGTACAGATTATACTGTTCATTTAACTCTCGGTTCAACGTTCGAAAGAAAATGGTATCGATATAAAATTGCCGTTCTATGGAGAGTAAATTGTCCCGTATGTTTGTCTGTGAAAAGTGGATGTTTTACCGGCGGACCATTTACCGAACGTCTTTTGCCGAGATTCCGATGATTTTTCTTGTTCAATACTATTCTTGGCGACTGCTGAAAAAAAGTCCACTTATCGGTTGGTACCGCGGGCGTTCGTGCAAACTGCACAAATTGCCTTGTGCACGAATATGAAACTAACCCAAATGAAGCATACTCTGAAAACGCAAGCATGGGCAACATAGCTTTGCTTTGTGTATCAGCTCGCCGCGTGTTTTACTATCAGACTCAACGCATTGGTCCCGTACGCGCCACCCACGTTCAAAGTTTAACGCACAACAGGAGGAGGGGGCACGAGGAGAGCGAGAACGAGGAACGGAGAGTTGGCAGTCAGAGGTTGGCGCCCCGTCCTGATTACACTCGGCATCACCTGCCCCCCCTGCAGGTGGTTGCATATCCACCGCCGTGTATATATACGTAAGCGCGCACGCATCGGGATTTTATCCCCCGGTCGATCGATAGCCCGAACCAAACACCCGACAACAGCAACGGCGAAGCAACAGCTAGAAGCACCGTCCGTATCTAAGTGTGCAAGTTGGCACACCCTCCGTGGGTATTAGTCTATTGATAATTCACGTGTGTCGCAATCACCCCCGCGTGACCGTTTCACACAACCCTGAGCCACCGTTCAACAAAATTTACGAGTCTCCGGGGATACGTCGAGGTAATGCTTAGTCAGCTTGGACAAAACAAAAATAATATACGGTCAAATTTTCAGCTTAAATGTCCCGAGTGAAATTATCGAGTACCTTTGTCTTATAAATAAAATATCAAATTTATTCTTCTCATTTCCGGGATGACCGAAACTCCCCGATGCACCCAATCAGCAGATGCACTTCTACATTTCGAGGAATCTCTGATTTAAAAAAAATGTATATGATCAGTAAACCCTGTTTTATTTCCAATTCGTTTAACGTTTACGTTAAGGCCGAAGGTAGGATGACGAATTAAGAGGTACAGCGTGCAGGGGTGCATCCAGTCCGTTTCCAAGAATTATCCGTAACGATACGCTTCGCGTATCGCTCGCTTGGGCGACCGGTAAAGTTTTGTTTGATCTGCGATGTTTTATCACTGACCATAGAGAGCGTGGCATGTGATATACAACGTCGTTCGGTCTCGCTGCTCGTGCCATCGGGTATCCCTCTGTGCACACAGATTAGTACACTTACCTCCCCTTCGAATATTTTTTTCCTCAGCCACCCTCAAGCCGATCCGCACAACTGCACGGATCCCTCGTATAGTCGCGGTGGGACATACTTACGGATGCATGTTGCGTACGAAAAACCCCGGCGATCGCAGAGAGCGCGAGCACCTGGCCACCCCCGCGCTCCACGCGTTCCTGTACGCGCAGCTACCTACCCCTTTGACCAGTGCGCTCGAGCGTTTCGCATATCGTAATACAAGCATGATTGTACAAGTCGGTATACCCAGTCCAACTATATTTCATACGCGCGGTAAAATAACACGTCGCCAGCATAGTCATACAAACAGACGCTCCGAACGCGGACAGACATGCGGGAAGTTTATTGAATGCAAAGAAAGAAGGCAAAAAAAGGGAGGAAAGAATAAAAAAAGAAGCAGCAGCATGTAACGATCGGCTTCAGCGAGAGGCAGATGCATCTTTCGATACACCTATATGTGTATTAAATACGTGCACGCGAGAGTGGAATAATGCGAAGGATCCGGTGTCTATAGAGGCACAACTTATTTTTCGAGGACGGGCTCTTCCGCAACGATCCTTGGAGCAACAAGCTCACCGAACGCTCGTCAACCCCTTTCCTCTCGCCGGCAAACGGATGGACGGAAAACCGCGCGAGGCCTTTTCCACTGTCGAAACGCGAAATCATCTCTCACCGGGGGTGTACGATCACCTCCGCACCCCCGATCACCTTTTTTTTTCTCCCTCGCTGGCTACTACTCTCGGTTTATTTGAATATCCGAGTGAGACGTCGCCTCGAGGGACAGCTGCAACCCACCTTGAGCCACTGTGCGAGTTTTTCTCGAGTTTTTCTAGCCCCCGGTTGAGTCGAAGATTTTTGCACTCGGAGCTCGTGCGAAGAGAGCTCGAGCAGGTGATGCCGGCACGCGACCTTTCCCACCCCTTTCCCGTCGGCCGAGAGCGCATCTCTCGTGTGCTTCCTGCCGCTGCACCCTTCCCTCTCGCCATTTCTATTCTGCGTTTATGCATCTTTTAACTGTTTTTCTTTTTCAGTTTTGTAAGTGAGGGGTGTCTCGTTTGTCGACAGCGATCTTTATGCACGCTTCGCGGCTGGCGAAACCCTTTTTTCCCCCGATAGGCCTGAAAAGCCGGAATTATGAGAATCCCGATGCCAAGGCCCTGTATGCGGTCTAAGAGGCGAGGGGAGAGCGAGGGAAAAGAAAATTGAAAGAGCAGACTCGCCAGATGCACTTCGGGGACCGCCACGTTTCTGCGAGCATACCTTGCAACGGGGGTGGACCACCTACCGGGCTCGTGTCAAAACAGGATTATCTCGTCTCTCGTAGATTTCTCAAACTGCGATAGATTCTTCCCAAGGGATGAGGTATCTTTCGAGGTCATGCCAAAAAAGATTTTTTTTTCTCATGGGGGAATGAAATTAACGTTGTAACATGTTCACACGTTTTGATAATTCGTCAACGTATCGTGTTTTAAAATAGAGCTCCGGTCGATTATCTCTTTTATATTAACAACAACTGTGGAATAGTAGGCTTGTTGCGGACATGCTTTAATTTATCCGTTGGGGTTGGGTGGTCAACGATGCGAGTAGATGCAATTTCGTGATACAGATCGCGTTGGTTCGAATATTCCCACGGCATTATAACGGTCTTGCTCGTTTCGTTTTCGTGTTCGTCGGCACAGGCAAGCACGCACTAAATTTTCCGTGCTAATAAAGCATACGAGAATACTATATGTGGAACGAGGTCCCACTCCAGTGTTCGACGAATGCACGCGTTCGATGAAAAAAAAAAAGAAAAAAAAAACAAACAAAACCCTCTGGACTCTTGTCGGAGTTCTACGCGTGGGGCACGTAGACTAATTACACGTGTAGGTTCGTAGTACACCGACTATATATATCTAGTGTATTACCTACACTATATCCAAACGCAACGAACTCGAACTAGCCACCCCCCGGTACGCAAACGCAGGATTACGCAAACGCAGGACGATATACAACGGTTCACCTCTCCCGCCCACGGCATATGGCGATTTCCCTCGAACCTCGAACTTCCAACGGTTTTGAGAACAACCGAACTCTCTCGCCCTCCCGCAACTCTCGTGCCCTTTTTTCGACCGTCGAAAAACGCCTTTCTCACGCACTTCGACGTTGTCCCGGTACGAGACACACTTTACATTCGTCGAGCGATTTTTTTTTTGTTTTTCAGTAATTTGTTTTCCATATTGCTCGAAAGCTCTTAACCCTCGTAGATATTCTTTGAACTGTCGTTAACTTATCAGTAACAGCCGAATAGTTATGTTTCTGTGCAGTGTTCTTTTATGTCTCTCGTTTCAAGAAACTATTCACGCTTCGTTCGCGGGCTTCGTCGATCCTAGGCGCATAAGTGCACGTCTATTTTGAGACCTGGAGAAGGAATGCATAGCTTATTTTTTTATAACACCCGTGAGCAAAACGCCCGGCGAACATGCTGTACGGCTCGACCGCCGACCACATGTCATCGTGTACTTGGTCGCAAAACTTATATCGGTTATTATCGAGAATGTATTGTAGCCACGCAGGGCCCAACAGTTGCGGTGTCTAAGATAGTATGAACGAAAGTGAGACTGTCTCATCGAGAGGTGTATCGGCGCTTGAGATGAAGTGAGAAAGAAAGTGAAAGCCAAAGAAAAAGAAGAAGAAGAAGAAGAAGCACGGAGATAAGATACTCGGCGAGGATTGAACCGACGTATCGGTCAAGCAGCGTTTATGCAGAGTTTAACGATCTGTCACGCTGAGACGCGTGGTAGAGTAGAGCGAGGCAAAATGGAACCCCGGGGTAAAACGGGCCGGTGGCCTCCATTCGAGATGAGACTTTTTAATCATGTTCCACAAAACATTCGTAAACATGGTCCGTTTTGCCTCGCTTTTCGCTCCATTGGTATACATATAGGTATGGTATAGATTTTTCTCCCACAGCACACTGTGAAAAACTTTTGCGGTTCACAGGAAAAGGAAAAGGCGGGTGGGTGAGAGAGCGAGAACGAATTTATGGAATATAAATGTTTCGAGGGTTGAAACATTGCGTCGTTCGCTAGCTCAGAGCGGAAGACTTGCCGCGCGCGTATATACAAACTCGGCTATTACTATCTATCCGACGCGTTATAGAATCGGCTGACGCTTAATAGGCGGACGTTACGGGACGGTGGGCGCTGTGTACAGCGCTCTCGCGCACGTTTACGCGAATCTTGATGGCTAATAATGATAGCCGGAGGGCCTTGGTATACATCATCGAGACGAGAGAGAGTAGTCCCTCATCGATAATACAAGATAATGTAAGCATTATCCGTGCAGTTACTTGGCTCTTCAATTTTTGTTTTCTCCTGCAAGTTGGACTATAAGAGAAAATTACCGACGGTGAAATATTCGAGTCCCGAGGGCGAGATATAGCGAAATTCAATTTTGCTCACTTACCATTCGCTCCCGTTCGGCGTTAATCGCCCGTACAGGCGACTTCTGCGCTCCTTCGCTCCTTCGAAACGTAACGAAATGGCCACGAATGCTTTAAGGTCATCCTCATCTTCATTACGCACTGTAAGAGACCGAGAACTGCGAGACGGGCTCTCCTTTACCCGTATCGCGCGAGCTCCGAGGGCAATTCGAAGGCGATTATTCCTCGAGGGCGCGCGCCGGCGATCATCATTTCGCCTTCTCTCGGCTTCGAACTTTGCTTCTCGCTTGCCTGGCAAACTGTGTAACTGGTCTCTCGAGCGGAGTCCCGAGCACCCGCGATAGCTATTGCATTATTCGTGTAACTCAAACCGTATAAGGCTAATTGGGAAATTAAAATCGATACACAACACTTTTTTTATTTTAATTCTCGGCTTTTTAACTTTTTTGTAAAGGTAGTTGTGCCGCGCTCTCCCCCATTGGTAATTTTTTTTATCATCGAAATTGATTTCGAGTGTTCGTAAGAGTCTTCGATTGCGTTCTACCTCCTGAACTCATTAATCTTTCGACTACCGTTCTCGTGTTAGCTTCGTCTCACTTTCTCTTTCTCACGTGCCTCTTGGACGTTTTTTTGGTTGTTTTAATTTATTTTTACACAGTTAATTCGAGGAAGCCCGTAACTCGCCCCTAAATTTTGGGTTGTCCAGCAGGCGCCGTACGAAAAAACAATGTTAAACTCGCTCGGACGAGATGAGGATCGAATGGCTGAGGATCGAAGAGGATCGCGCTGCTGGTGGACCATATGGTGATGGCATAGCGCGCGGCATACGCGAAGCGGATCCTGTCCGAATACCTCGGGCCACCGTCACGAGGACTCTGCAGTTATCCACCTACGTGCTGCTGCACACAGATGCGAGTTTTATGTGCACTTTTACGTGTGTAATAGTACGCGAAGTTCGATCGATCGGATCGCAAAAGCCCGATACACGATACGCGTCGAACGAATCTAAGCCCTCACGGCGAAAAATGTCCTACGGCATCTTCGATCCTCCTATCCGTCCGCCTGGCCCCAAACAGCAGGAAGACTGAAATGAAAGACATAAAAAGACGAAGAGATAAAAAATAAAAAAAAATTACCTCGAGGAGTCCGCATGGCGTTCGTACAAGCGCGTAGGGATTGTGTACCAGCGGCATAATATGAGCCAGAGAGACACGATATTTATCGTACCCTCGGGATTCTTAAAAAAAAAAAAAAAAAACTCTTGTACAAAAATTTCACCGCAATAATGGCCACATAATATTCTCATACTTATCGCTGAGAATTGTTCGCGGAGACAATACAGGAATGTTCGTTATAAAATATCTTATCAGTATCGTCGTCGAACAAAAGCTGTACCGGCTTCGATAATTTACGCATACGAATATAGCCTTTCTCTCGCCGCAACGTATCCGTGAGGATCGTAAAATTTGTCGCCGTATTTGACAATAGTTGTGAGATTGAATTATTTTTGAACATAAAAATATTGAGCCTCTCGTATGTAGTTTACAGGTAACGTAGCTCGATGATTTAGGGCGATTTAAAAGGGACTCAGTCGCTTTCAAAGAATCCCACGATGTTTCAGGGTCTCCGCGACGTTAAACTCATTCCTCGTCTGGCCAACTGCTTCTCCGCTTATTTAGGTTGCAGATTGCTTCGGTGAGTGGACACGGCCCGGTCTCGGGTAGCTTTTAATTTCAAGCTCGAGTCACAAACTCTCTTTTCCGCCCCGTGTATGCTCGAGGGACCAGCTTCGTTTTGTCGCAGACGCGTTGCACGCTGCTACAGGCGGCAGTCTGGACCTCTTGGCCCGGTGGGGCAGAAAAACAAAAAGAAAACTTCTCGCCGGCGGGCAAGCCGGACGACGCAATATAACGTCGCGGTTATAACGCTGGCCGGGCACGAGTCACGTCTAGATACTCGGGGGGGCACGTGCAGCACGCGTGCTACGCCCAAACACCGACAAAAGAAATTCGCGAGGGGTTGTACCTACCGTCAACTACCGCGTTATAACTGCCACGGCGCACAGTGCACTCCAAGTGGCGCGCACTTGCAACGAGAAACACGATCTCTGTTGCGCGTTACGAAAATAATATAACGCGAGGGATATGTCAAGGCCACGCGGTTCAAGTGTTACAGCGCGCGAGTCCGACACGATCGACAGAAAACCAAAGCAGCGGACGCTGAACGGAGCTTCTCGGAAACGCAATATCCTCGGAACATCGCCTCATCGAACCGTGACTATGATCCTTGTTGCTTAAAAAAAAACATCGATATTCTCATTGTTCCCGCGTGAATTAACGTTCACTCGAGCGGAACTTGAACCCTCGGAGATTAACCTTGCAGGTATTATGAAGAAACAAAGTCATCGATCCGAGTTGTATATCGCTGCACGATTTTATCAAACAAGTATTTTTTCTATTGTCTATGCAGTGAGCTAGGGTTAATAGACAACTTGAAGAATTTATCAAGATTCGGGAGATATACGAGATACGCTTTTGGGGTTATCGAATCAAGTCGTACACTGGCGCGGGCGGTCATTGTTCGAGCATTTTTACTTATTTTATTTTTTTCCTTGTACTACTCGTACCACCACGTAGCCCAGTTTCAGTGGAGTGATTTACAAGTCGCCACTCCAGCGTGAAGGCAGGTGAGCGTCAGGCTCGAGCGACATTCGAGTAACAGCGGTACTACTATCGAGACGCAATATAGGAACCAGTACAGTAATTGTTACGCTGCGTGTCCGAGCTGCCCGGGAAAACTCGTGCCGCGAATTCCGCCTCGGTTAATTACCGGAAGTTGTTTTTTTTTTTTTACTTCATCGATTCGTTGTGAATCAACCTACGTGAATTTGTTAAACAGCGTGTTAACTTGCTGTCCTATAAAAGTAAATTAGCATTGCATATTTTTCCCGATGTTAGAGAGTAAAAAAAATAGCCGGTCATCGCCGGGATTTTGCTTTTATTATTCTCGCCCGGCGAGACTATTAAGGGATGACCGAGGCTAAAAGCGCGTGCGGTCTTCGAAGCTCATTTCCACCAACTTCTGTACTCCGGTAGCTTAACCCAGTTTTAACACCGAAACAAGAGAACGGCTCGCTCATTTACTTTTTCCCACCTCATCTTCTCTCGAAAGCCTGCGGGAGGTACGACAATGAGACGATGAAAATTACGTACCCGCCGCGTTGATGATGAAGTCTCCGAAAACGAAGTACGCACTGCTGGTTAGCCGAGGGTGACTGGACAATTTTTTTCGTCTTCGTCCACGCGCCCGCTCCGTTTCGAGAGAAAAATATCGAGAGAAGGAGGAGGAGAAGAAAGAAATTGGGGTGAGGATCGAGGCGATGCATTCGTGCGTAAAAACGATCGTCTGCGGGGGTCCGCGTCCGCGATTGCCCATGGCCAGGAAGCATTAAAGGCCCGGGCGCGCATCGACCAAAAATTTCCTTCGGGGAGTTGCGGCAAGAAATCAGCCGGACGGATCGTTGAAGACCTGGGACAAAAAACGTCTGGGTTGCCGAAAAAAAAATCAAAGGCCTCACCGTCCCGCCGACTCTTCCACCTTCTCTCTCTCTCTCTCTCTCTCTCTCTCTCTCTCTCTCTCTCTCTCTCTCTCTCTCTCTCTCTCTCTCTCTCTCTCTCGGGGATCTTGACCGCACGAGGTCATTGGAATTTATATCTTTAAACGGTATGTATACCCCCTGACGAGAAATAAAACGTGACGATTATCGTGCGAAGACTTTATCTGCCGAGCCTTTGAATAATTAATTAAGCCTTTGAGTCCGAAAGCTCTTTCCTTTCGGAAAACAATAATTTTCTCAACTGCTTGACGAGTGTCTGCAACTGTTCTTTGCGATACATTACTCTTGGTTACATTTTTAATAGCTGTTTCCCCAAAGTGGCGAATGTCGTTCAGTATTAAAGGGTTAAAATATATAGGTGATACGGTCCGGTAATAGTAATGATAAAAATCGATAAGCAGTCGTTTGCGTTTGCTACCGTAGTGAAAAGAAAAACGATCGTCTGCGAAAATTCTCGAACAAGAGCGAGCAAAGAAGTTGAGATGAAAAATATATTCCATTGGTCATACAATATCGTGGCATGCGTGTGCCTCGCGTCGGCATCTAATCGTGTAAGCCTACCGATTACACGACTCGTAATACATACGCACACTGGCGCGCGGCAAAGTGCGAGCTCGACAGCGCCCGACTACGCCAACGTCGTATAACACCGCCGATATACACGCTACCTCGCCGGCGATGAGATGTTATGCTGTGGTGCTCTTGCTCCTGGGTGTGTTAACCCACGAGAGATAGTGAAACGTATATAACGGAACTGTATTCTCGCCGCCTGGCACGCGTCCGCCTCCCCCTCCATTTTCTTCTCCCTTTATATTTATTTCTTTCTTCCTTCCTTTCTCGGTTTTTTTTTCCCTTTGCCCTCCCTCGCAACTTGACGCGCGCGCGGCTCGCGTGGGCGTCTTTGATATGGAGGGATATATTTATTCACGCGTCTGAAGACTGGGATAGCGAGGGAAGGAAGGAAAGAAGGAAGGAAGGAAGGAAAGAAAGGAAAAAAAAGCGTGTCTCAAGGAGGCGCGGAGACGGGCGCTGAATCGCCTCGTTGTATACCGGCCTACCTTCCCTTTCTTCCGACCTCCGCTTCTTTACCTTCTACCCTCGGAAACCTCGAGTCTCCGCACAGGACATACACAGGAAGCGCTATCGCTCGGCAGCATCGTATCTCGAGCGTGGCCTATCGTTTGCCCTATCGCCTCTCTTATTTGTGCACACAAACCGCCCGCGCTTCGTGTACCATCCTAGAATCAGCAGATAAGCACTGGCACGCGGCTCGAGAACGTCGATATTCTGACGATGATCCCGATCGATAGATCCTCTCCAGAGGTGGCTGGACTCTTGTATCAGCCGAGACACCGAGACGGCCGAACGATGAATGGAACGGTGAGAGGCTCGTGCCTCGAGTATGAATAAGTAATGGGATCGGTTATCGTCGCATTCAATATTTATCTAGTGGCGTTAAAAATAGCCGGCTACATTTTTTTTCATACTGATAACAAATTCACGAGTTATTCGGTATCGTGAAACTCTTGATTGGCAAATGAGAAATACATTATATTCCGTCCTTGCATTCGTTGAGATGGTCGAGTCGTCTTAACATTTTGAAAAGTTGAAAATTGCAATTTTCATATTACTTTTTCATAATTCATAATGTTCCTTTATTAACTACACATATTGTGTGTGAAATTTCAGCTTGATCGGTCGAGACATTCTCGAATTATAATATTTTAATTTTTCCCATCTGATTTATAAACACACACATGTCCGGATTTTTCTCTACATGTGATTTTTCGACATTTTCGAACATTCTGAATACGTTTTCGTTCAAATATCGAACATTTTTTTTTTTTTTTACCAGATAAAGATTCCTTTATAAGGAAGTAAAAAATAAAGTAACAGCACTTGCGCAGTGAGATGGCATTGGGTACAACAAATATTTGATGAGCATGAAGAGAACCAAATAATTTTGCATAATATACATAAAGGTATATATTACTCAAACCTTCAAAGGGGGTGTTTTTTTTGTATTCCATTGGTAAGAAAATTAGTCGTTTCGATGCTGCGGTACGAGAATCAACGCATAATTTGCGTAATGTTCGAAACAACCTTGCAATCGTGGAAATCAGAGGTCTCTTGTCGTGGTGTATAAAGACACACGCGTTCCTTCAGGCCCGCGAGCGTCGTGTGCGGATAGTCGCTCGTGCCCGAGATTTCAATGGGTTTTCTTAGCGTACGTTATATACGAAAAAAAAACAGAAAAAAATGCTTTTTTAACAAGACGTCACGCGATATTATCCGTATGCCACATTCTCGCGTCGGGGCGGGTGGCACGCGATACGCCGAGGAATCTTCGAGCTACGTGATTGCCGATTAAGGAACGAAATTGCACGGCCTCTCTATACGCAACGCCTTCCATCTCTCATTTCGGCTCAGCTTCCGATGAAAATAAAGAAAAGGGACAAACACCCAATCATACTCAAGCAGCGGGAGAGGAGGAAAAATGAAAGAGCCGTGAATCGATAGGCAATATACAACGTGGTTGTACACGGAAGGTAAATGAAAAATAAAGAGAGGAGAGGCAGCGCGGAGGGGCAAACTTGAGAAAACGAATGGAGTGAAGCGGACGGGGTACAGGAGAGGCGAAACTTCGGGCATGAGGCTCGTACGTAAATCAGATTCGAGGTTGTAGGAATGGCAGCTGGGTACCAAACGACATCGGAGTGTGCTGCGGACACGGTTCCACCTTACTATATACAACGAGATATAACCTGACGTACTACTGCCTACCAGCATAAAGTTTGCGGCAGTACTCATGCAAGGATAAATCGCCCGCTGAGAAACAAAACTGGCTCATCCCACAACGTTTGACATGTGAATCGACGTCCGATACGCCCTTCTGCTTATTAGCAGTCGATGTATATCTCTGAGGGGCCACATATTCATACATTCTGAAGTGCATATAGCAAACACGTGTAGTGCGAGACGAGAGCGAGGGTTGTTGCTGCCCTGCTCCTGGAGAAGTCACGAGCATCGAGACGATGGAAGAATACATGAAGAAGAAGAATAGAGGAAGAAGAAGAAGAGCGCTGCCTTCGCCGTCTTCGTTGGTATGCAGAAGCTGGGCCTCAATGCCACATGCTAAACAGCGCCATACGTCCCCGGAACCCGCCGGCCGGCAGGCCGGTGGGTATCATATCCTACGTACACTACGTAGGCAGGGAGATCCTAGGAAAAATGGGCCATTATAAAAAAATATTTTGAAAGACATATCTTGAAAAAAGGTCTTAAACGGAGAACATGTACGCTGCGGGATATGGATGCCTCTCTAGCAGGCACACGAACAGAAATAAACGGTTGCCCCAACCAACCGAATGGTTAAATGGGCTTCAGACTGTTAATTTTATTGGATCAATAAATTAAGCGGTTGGCCACCAACTAAATAAATTGCCTGGAAGGTGATCAACCACGCAGTTGGTTCGAGCAACGAATTATTTCTCTTTGTGCATGTCGCTCGGGCAATTTTTGCAATTTTTTAAAATACCGTCACGATTCTTCTCTGTAGATATTGGGTAGTGTAATACAGCAATTGTTCCGCAAAATGACTCATAAGGTACCTGGTAATAAGAGGTCTACAAGAATTGGTAGCGCTCGCTTCAAACGGTAGAAAATGATATGCAAGAGGCGGCCTCCGCGTTTAACCACCGACTCATGCGTTACCAACACATTGCCAGTACAAGTACATGGAAAGATCGAGAACGTATTCGCGAGGCTCACGTGAGTCTTGGAGAAAAAAAAAAACGAAACGGGTGCACGACTGCGTCGTGCTGTTAATTCTCGCCTTTCGGGGTCTCCCTTCGAGTCTTGTTTCCCGGGCACGGGCCTTGAATCCATTCGGTATTCCCGACGTGCGTGGCGTCGATAGGGAATTTCGCTGCGCAACTGCAGTCCGTTCTGGCCAGCGGCAAGAGCGGTCATCGCTGTACACTCCCGGACCTTCCAGAAATTAGTAAATCCCACACGCAGACGAGGCTGCGCGCGCGATCTTTACGTGTAGCTACTGTGCAGCAAACTGCATCGTTTGGCATCGTCCCTCTCGTCTGTCCTTACCGCGCTGGGATGCGGCAGGAATAAGAAGAGGCGAAGACGGAACGGCGGGTAGCACTTCATCGCAGGGCCTGCGGTGAAAAACGCAGAGATCTTTCTCAGAGAATTTTAGATAGATGAATACATTGATCTTTTGTTGGAGTGAAAGAAAAAAAGGTTTAGACATACATCCTGAAAACGATTAGTATATTTGGCGGCTCGGCTCTTCTCTATCTGTCGAGAAAATCGAGACTCAGCCGTTTCCGTCTCTCGGCTCGGCTTACCTCTATCTGTCCTCGGCTTCGTTTTGTTGGCGAGATATTAGATTAGACGACTATCGGAGAGGGCGACGACGAGATATGCGAAACCATTTGCGAGGGAGTATATTGTAAGCGGTTTGTTTCTCATGTCTTTTTTTTACGTGAGCTGAAAGTTTAACGTGGAGCGGGAGGAAAAAGAAATGAGGAGTAGAAAAAAAAACGTAACTTACTGCAGTCGTGCGCCTGCCCGTGGTTTTTTTAAGTGAGGGAGATCTCGGGATCTCTCGAAAGATTACCGGAAGCCGGCAATCGAAAAAGTCGGATGGAAGGATCCGAGAGCTTCTCGAGAAAAATTTTTCCTATTCTTATTATAGAAAATCCCTTCGAACGCATAGTGCTATAAGAAAGGCGATAAGATCGCTTTATTTGTAGATAGTAATCGCGTCATCGAGGTTACGAAATGGTCCGCGCGAGGCGTCGAACTCTACGCATTGTAACATGGGGTGTCGACGATCTGTCAGGGTGAAAAACAGTATATCGTCGCGAGATCGAGGGGATTCAGCTGCTGCCTATGGTGCGCACCCAGCCAGCTCAGGCAACGGAAGCGCATTATGGTTTAAACTTTTTTCTACTCTTTTCTTTCGAGACTTTTTTCATTACGACGAGTCGATGCTCTTCGGAAAAATCTACCCGCCTTTTTTGCCCTTCTTCGTTTCTTTACCTGGTCCACAGGAAAACTGGAATAGTCGAGGATCCCGTAAGAAAAAGTTGCCCGGACTCAATTTTTTTCCTCGGCACAACCCTCTAACGTTTTATCCCCGTTACAGACATTCTATACTATAACGTCGAATCTTATTTGTTCCTGCCTTCATTTTATTTTACTTTAAACATCATGTATGGTACGTTTCCATCCGCAGAGTACCATAACATTCACGTTCAATTAAATATTTACGTTCGAATAAATAATTTCATTAGCTCAATTAAAATTCTATGAAGTTGATAAACACAACGAAATATATCCTGGCGACTGCTCGCTGTGGATTTTATTTATTCGAATTCCCAGCAGCAGTGGAAGATTTTACGAGCGAGCGAGAGATTAAAGAAGGTGGATGCAGCGAAACGAGGTAAACAAGGCCACCAGGGGGTGGTCTGGTCTACTCGCTCGACGAAACGAGAATACAGCTGTAATTAATGAATGACTTTTGAGTTAAGCCGACGATATCGTTCCTCGCGATCGCGCCATCAATATATGCAAACACCCCGGGAGCGCTTCTAATAGCACACTATAACGGAAAGAACTAAGCTAGTCTAGACATCGGGACGATCACTTTGCGTCTTGCTCGAGTCTACGCGCAGCTTTATCGAGCTCTGCTGAACGTTTCTTTTCCTTCTCGATCCATACATATTTCCGTAGAGTAAAGCGATGCGTCAGAGAAATAATTAGCAGGGTTTCACCGCGGGTGTATACTCGCCTCAGTGAGGAAAGCCGCGCTGCAGCCTCAAGGATATCTCCCGCTAAGACAAAGCGAAACGAGGGATACAAATGAAAATTTGATCTACACAGGGAGGACTCAGCACGACAACGAGGGATTCCCGTGGTCTGAAAATTAGGCGAACTGCACTACGGGATTCCAGCCTGAAACACCCCGTCGGTATTCACAATTTTGAATAATGTTTCAATACCTTTCTCGCTTCGCGAGCTCGCCATAAATTTTCCACGATCGGTACGTTTTTATTCAAATTTCTGTTTCAAGTCAGAAGCGAGCCCTTTTTGGAATATACGAGCAAAGTCCTTTTGGCGCCCGAATTTTGTGATATACATTTTTTTTTCTCAGGCAGCTAGTCTGAGGAGTGTTGAACCAGAGTTTCCTGGAGTATAATTCCCATTCGCGTTTGAAATCACGCGAAGCGTAGAATCCAAATTCGCCACGTCCGGAAGTTCGGTGGATTGTACGAGGGAGCATGAGAGAGATCCACGGATATATACATACGCAGTCCATTGATTCACGTCCCTGTGGATACCCACTCTCCTCTCATCTACCTCTTTCGATTTCTTTACTCGATTCTTTACGGGGGAGTCCGGTTCTCCCTCGGTGCGATGGCGACCGCCGGCCGAGGTAAAGAATGGGAAAGATTGAGAAGAAAAGGGTTGTCCCGCTGACGAAGAGTAGAGTTGACGACTACCTCCGAGACTCCGACGACGGGCTTGTGTACCAGGTGTGGGACCGGCAAAACTCCCGAGTCTCTCTCCCTCTCTCTCTCTTTCTCTCGTCCCCGGACAAATGGACTTGTTCGGCGAAGTGACGTTTTGCTGGCTGCCCTCACAGACCACGCGACTTTTTTTTCTATCTCCCTCTCATCCTCAAATTGCAAGTTGTGCATTAAACGTACTAACATTATCGTCGATGGGAGATTGTGATGATTGAAAATCCGTTTTTGCTCGGTTGATTACCGATTTAAATGCTGTTCGAATCTTGTATAATGTCGTATCTTTGGGCTGTGTGCCTTACATATTACCTACTTTGTATCGTCAGTCATATCAGAAAAAAATATATCGGCTGAACAACCAATTTTTTTTTTTTTTGCCGTACTGTCGATGAAAGAAGGCAGGTGAAATTACTTAATTACCGACTCTTACGTTTGATTAAAATCCGATAATTAATACTGTCGTATTCGGGGTCTCTCCGTTCAACTTTTGGAAAATTGAGTCTCGAAAATCCTCCTGGTGTTTGAGAGGAAGAGAAATTGGTATACGCATTATATGCTGGCTATATACCGCTGAGAAGCAGAAGGGCCTACCCGACATGGTTTTACAAGTTAAATGGTGTATGATCCGCTCATCCGTTCCTTAGCAATCGATATATGCGTATTAATGCCGAAAGTATACGAACGCGAAGATACGTGGCGCCGAACGAGGAACACGTTTTTCATTTACCTTGGTTAATTTACTCGCTCACGGAATACGACGCGGTGGCGAATGGGCCCGCGCCGGAGAGTTCCGCGAAATTCCTTCGACGCCTGTGGCCTATCGAAGAGCTACTCGGATCGCCCGAAGCGAGTAATCGGGGGGACATCTCGAGAACTGAACGAGAGACGGGAGTCTCTCTTTCATCGTTCTCTGATAAAATTCGTACCTCGTACCATTGCCGCGGATCCTCATATCGCATAATATATTCGCGGAAATTAATTGCAGAAAATACGTCACTCATATAGCCCATGTTTACCAAAAACTTTGTGACATCATTTCCCCCGACGCATATACTCGTCTTCGACTATGAACTTATTATCCGCAACCTTCGCTCCAATCAAATGTTTTAAATCTCGAATAATTACGTTGCCCCGAGAAGTTTCGTTAAGAGAGTATCGGGTGGCGAGATTGAGACCGAGAAGCTGAGTAAGCGCGTGCTGTTTTACCGTACCTTGCCTACTGGTCCACGTCGCGCATGTATGTGTATAGGGCTGAATCGGGGCGCGCGCGTCTTCGTCATCGAGCTCTCCGGCTCGCGCGCGCGTCTTGCTCAACGAACCGACTAAAGAGGGGGGCACCAGAAGAACGAAGAAACACCATAGCAAGTTCTTGAATATTTTACGCGTAAGGCAGGCAGCTGCCCGGGGAGATCGGATCGCTTTCAAATTATCCGGGCGACTTGCCTCGAAGTGCTCCCGCGCGTTCATTTCTTCGTTCCTTTCTTCGTCTGTTCCTTCGCATTCGCTGTGACGCTTATGTTTTCTCGTTCCATTCTCGTTCGCGTTTCGGTTATGCGTGTACGCACCTCTCCTCGCATATTGTGCACGAAAACGGCAAACTCCGTAGGCCGAACCTTCGGCGCCGATCGTCGTCGACAACGACCCGGTAAATATTGTAGCGCGTGTGCTCCGAGACCGTGTACCGCCTCTCCCTTTCATTATTTAATCCGCGACAAGTAGTAGTATGTACGACAGACACGGACTTGCTCCTCTTTCGCATCCTCGGGTTCGGACAACGATGCCACAGCCCAGAAACGTTCTCGCGGGGCTTCGCGACTCTCTTCGTTCGGGCACCTGAATTTTTTTGCGCCCCCTTTCGTAACTTTGCCTTATTTTCAACACACTATGTGGCACATAGGGGGAGAGCGGGACAACAACTATTTTTGCAATTTTTTTTCTTCAGAGCTCTCTGCTGGAGGAGTACCGTCTTGCCCCTCTCTGACCGATTACACAGGCGTTATTCCCGGGGTACCCTTATTAACGGACAAACGACGGTCCAACGAACCTGCTTGTACCGCAAATCGGGGTACTCGATACTCGCGGGGGAACCTCGGCGCGATGTTACAGAGTATAATGTTGCCAGAAAAAATTTCTCGCTCGGCAGGGGTGCCTGTACCTTGTCTCGTTTTCGTGCCTTTTTTTTATTTTACTTAGAGAATTTGTGGAGTGTCAGCTGCGCCAGTGGAGAAGATTCACTTACGAAGAATAATAAATATTCTCGCCTTAATTTTTTTCTTTTTCACTTTTTATTTTCGTGCGGGAGGTATCGCATTACTATCTTTGACGCAGCTGCGGTTCGTACGGTCACTGCTCACGTGACGGATTAGCGAAATCGAATGAATGAACTGACTGAGCGGACAGGAAGTGGGATAGGATACGGTAATGAATAGTGCAATCTGTATCTTTGGTGAATTTTGGTTTCCTCTTAAGAGGATCAGCGAACGTAAGACAATGTGGCCAAAACCGCGAGGGGTAAAAAAAGAATGCTGAAAAACTGGGGGGGGGGGGGAAGAGAGATAGTGCAGACAATGCCGTGTTGCGGGGGGCCTGCTTACTCTATATCTCATGCGAAATCGATACCCTGGGAAGATCGCCACGGTGTTCCGAAGCCGAGAGGCTGGCGCGTCGGTGCCTTTGAAAATTATACATCTAATTCCGTTTAGCTTTTTTTTCTTGACGAGTAAACATTTTTTTTCACGTTCGTTGGAAAGATACGTCTCGAAACCGAGTTCCCGTGTCGGAAATAGATGAACCGTGATGCGGTGGAAAAATGCGTTGCAGAAAGCGGAGGGTGGTCCGGAAGTAGCTCGATCCTTTCAACGACCTCGAGAGAGAGGATCAAAGTATAAGGGGAAAAATCGGACGACCGATGCGCACTGGAAAAATGTAGAATACTGGGGCACTATTAGAATATTGTATGGTAAAGCTACCCGGTAACCTTGGAATATCGAAGAGGAGTGCTCGAACGATTTTTGTGAAAAGGCGATCGAGAGTTCTCACGATGGTTCCGATGATAGACGAATATTCTCAACTTCGAAATACGGTTTATTTAAATAATTAATGACTCTCAAATTACACGGCAAATATTGAAGGTTTCGAAGTACAAGGTTCTTCATGTACCACTGAGGTAGAACGAAGGGATTTTTCTTTATACCTACATCCTCGGTAAATAACGGATCTCGATTCATCAATTTATATCTCGTATACCGACCCTTTCTATTGGAGCACCTCTCCACGCTAACTTTGCATATAAGTTTATGCAAATATTGAAACTTCTTTTTTGTGGCTCCTGTCTGGAGTATAAAGACTCGAAGAGGAATACATAAAGAGAAAGAAGCATTTAAAAAAATCAGATTATCGCAAGCTAATTATGCATTCCACGATCGCGAGGCTCTTTCTATTTTCGACAAAAAAAAATAAATTTAAAAAATGAAAATAAAGGGCACGAATTTAAAGATCGACGAGGAGGACCAGGATCGGCCAGGTAGCGGGAAATCCGTCGAGGGAATAATATTCGGGTCGTGAGTGATGCGAAGGGGGGAGCATTGTACCTCAGCATTGTTCGGTGGACTCGCGCGTCTCTCGAGGCCGGAGAAGGCTTCGCGCGTAGAATGGCATTAGGGACTGATTCTAACTCCAAAATGATTTTGGGACAAGGGTGTAGAGGGGACGAAAAAAAAATGCGATGCAAAGCCGAGCAAGCGTCAGGCAGAAAGAGAACGAGAGGCAGATCCGATCCCGATACATCCCTCTCGTTTTCTCGAAGCGAGAACTTCCAGCGAGTGGAGGAATCGAGCTCGGAATCCTGGACTTACCTGGCCCGTGGTACGAAAATCGACGTACGAAAACCGTGTGGGTTGTGCCTCGAGTAGAAAATCGAGAAGGACCTGAGAAAAAAAGGTCTTCCGAATGTAGGTTACATACGACGAGACTACCGACGAGCCCCTTCTTCGGGGCTTGTTGCTATGTACAGGGTGTCCATTTTTTAAAGCTGACTCATTTCGCTATACCGACTTCGTTGAGAGAACATCATTTTCTATTAGCCACCGGATATCTCGAAACTTTCGACATACTATTTTATTTTTCATTTTATTTTTTTACTTTGCGCGTTTACTATAGGGATGGCAGTAGTGGGCAGGTAGAAAAGTCGTTGAACGATATCGCACGGGCGCGAGCCACGAAGAGGCGAAGTCTCTCGTGTGCGCCCCAAATAATATCCTCCATCGAAAACTGGACTAGGTCGACGAGAAAAAAAAGAAGCAGGCGGAAAAAAAATGAAAATCCAGTACCGAAAACAGGCTGCAGGTAAGGAACCGTTAGCCCGATGAACACCCTAAAGTGCGAGTAAGAAAAAAAAAGTTGTACATAATTCCCGTCGCGTATAGTTCGCGCAATTCTTTATGGGATACTTTTTTCGGGGCGTACCACATCTCACCGGCATTAACAACCCCCTTCGTTCGCGTAGGGTAGATCTCGATTTAACCACCTCCTGTATTACTTTCACGTGACTGTATGCATGCCCGGCACTCTTATGGCTCTGGAATTTCTATACCCACGAATTTACGAGCCATCGAGCCAGTGCGTCTAAAAGAGCCACGTGTCGTTGAACTTCTCGTCGACGATATACACTCCCATAGAGCGTTATAAATTTCAATCACTCCTCTCTATTCTCGTCAGGCTTGTATCCACCTTAACTAATATTCACATCGAAATTTTTCCGTTTGAATTAATATCCCTTTGGTTCGATGTCAAGCCATGCAGCTTTCAACAAAAAATTATGTAAACAGCAATACGTCTCTCAAATTTACAGATGAATATAATTTCATCGATGGCATTTTTTTATACTAACAATTTAAGCAAATAATATTACTTTAACTCGATATAAAGATGCGCGGTTTAAAACAATAATAATGATAATATAAACAATATATCTTCCGATTCTACAGATAAATATTATTTCATCGAGGTCAAATATTTTTTTGTCGCCACTTGTTATCTCAAACGACAGCGTTAAAATCTATGACCGGGTGGAGTTTTAGTTGAGGTTCTCGGGTTCGAATTTTTATTGCCGAAATTTCGAGAATACGAGAGGCTCCGATAAGGAAACAATTCGCATTCAGGTATCGGGATCGAACGTTGCACTTTGGGACGATCCGCAACTCTTTACCCCCTGTGGTTTAAATGTCGTTTCTCGGCCCCTGAGTTTAGCCGATAGTTTACGATACGCTTAGGGTTATATTATAGTACATATTTCGAGTTCTCTCTCTCTCTCTCTCTCTCTCCCGCAATTCCCGGCCCCCTTTTCGGAAATCGTAACATTCCGATTATCGCGAGAGTCTGACCGAAGGAGCCGTGTATGGGGATTGCAGACAAAATCCACGGGTGTGACTCTACCCGAGATCTGGATTTACGAGGTCGTAAGTCGAGCGCAGTCGCGTGGCTCTCTTGCCGACCGGCTCGCTTGAGTTCGTTTATATCTACACTTTCCGCTCTCTCACTCTCTCCCTCTCTCTTTCTCTCTCGCAGTCGGGACGCTTCAATATTTTTTCCTTCTTCTTTTTACCCGGAACTGGTCCTTCGGGAGCGCACGCCTACGGGAGAGACGTTACTTTCAAACGACATGTTAATTTTCGGGCGCCGTCGCTCGGCTTTTGTCGGCACATCCCAGCAGAAATAGCGGCAGCAAAGTCGTTTCAAAATCTAACTACGATAGTCCACAGCACTGTGAGATGGAAAAGTGGGTGCTAAGGCGCCTTGTCCTCGTAAACTATTGACGAAAAAGGAGGCAAAAAAAAAATTCAATTCTCCGGCTGAGTCTACTACGTTGTATCGCCAAAAAATGCCCAACCCCTTGGAAGCAAAAGGGGCCGAGACCGGTGAATAAGGTAGGGATGAAGAAAAAAAACGGGTTTCAATTAAGGCACACACCGTGGCGTGGCAAGCCTCGTGGAAACAAAAGCGACGTTCAGGGGAGGTTGAAGAAAATATCCCGGAGAGCTATAAATCTATCGGCAAAGGACCCTTTGAGCTGCGAGATCTATTTAAACGGGGCGGGTCGTTGGCACACAAACAAGAGACGTGCACTATAAATTTAGAAAGTTGAACAGAGATCTGGAGATCTTAATTCGTTTAGCGTCGAAAAAAATCATTGCGGGTTAAAGGTCATCTTCGGAAAGAAAATAAGAAGAAGTCCATCTCTCGAGCTCCAATTTGCTCGTACGATTCGAACAGAGTAATCAGCACTCAAAGACATTATTTTTTTGTTACATTAATACACGTAGTTTCGGCAGTTGGCCTTTGACCCTCTTCAAGAAGGTCTTCGTAGTCTCGAGGGTCCCATTAACGCTCATGTAAAGTGTCCCTTCCGTCGGAAGTCCTCGAGGGGGGTTTTCGGACACGTTCCGTTTGCACACACGGTCCTCCCCCGCGACGATCGCAGAAGCGGCAGCAACAGGCGGAAAGACGATAGACGCGTCGCAACAGAAAAACACAAAAAAAAAAGTCATCGGTCTGCCCTGCTGAGCAGTCACTGACGACCGGGGATACACGAAACTCGAGACGGGAGAAAAAGTATTCGTACGACGAAAAACAGATTTTCTATTTGGGTGTACACAGTATACAGTATGTACATATACTACACGGGGTATGAGTAAACGGCGCCAGCGAGGGGCGGAGGGAACTGCCGCGATTCCCACCGGGGAAAAACGGGATCTCTTCCTTCTGCATCATCCCCCTTGTCCTCGGCGCTATGATGTCGACGAAAGGACTCTTTCTCTACGTCTTGCATGAGTCTCGTGGAAGAGACCGACGTGAGCTTAATTGATGCGACAATATTTGTGCCGACTAAAAGTCGCCCGGCGCCGTCCGGTGCCCCAAATCGATTTATTTAGGACCGCACTTCGAGCCCGGGGACAGTTTTAGTCGGGGAACCGCATCGTACTCGTCTTTCCAATTGTCCCTCCTGTAGTCCCGGATGTACCTGTGACGAGCTTTGTTCTGAGTTTAGACACACACTGTATAATATCCGTTTTACAGTGGTTGCTTAAAAACGGCTACTATAGTATACAGTGCGCACGTTAAAATCGTCGAGAGGACGTTCAAAACCTTGTCTTTCCTCCGGAATTTTCGGTTTTCCATTAGACCATTATCTACAATAATAAATAAAGTATGGTGCGTGTTGTCGCTCACTCGTTGGACTCGCAGAGACTTACATTGAAACAACGCGACTCTCATCGACGAGTAAAAGGAAAATAATAGTAAGATCGAATGTGTTGGAAAAGCTGACGATTCAGTTCGATGGAATCTCTATCCCTGTATAAAGGAGCATTTCATTCCGAGAAGGGATGAACATGTTTTCTCGCGGCGGGTTTGACAACCGTCTCGGGCCCTTTCTTTCACTTGTTGAAACTACTCGCGAATAGTTTACGCAACACCCTATGAATATTTTGGTAGCTGAACAATTCGAGGCCGAGAGGATCGGGTAACTGCAAATACCGCTGGTATTTCCCGTTCTCTCTCGACCGCTCCTAGCAGCATCCTGGATACCTATCGAGTGTATAATAATAGTCAGGCCAGAAGAGGAACGCGAACAGAGTTGTCGGCTCTCGGCACAGATCAAATATAGTAAATTTCATCGTATAGGAAACACGGGTTAGAGTGGTTAACTCAAATGCTTCCTGGTAGCCAGGCAATCAATCACAATATTCCACCTATAATTAACCCCTTTCCAAAGAGTATCCTTTGTAACCGATTATCCAGCTTTATTGGCCACGTAATATCATCGCGATGATTCAATACGTGTGGACTCCGCGATTAAGTATCATCTGCGGGGCGTTAATGAGGCCCTCTCGCACGGTTAGAATCTTTCTGTATAAGACATATAAAGCGTACAAAGGGCAACCAAAAGGTAAAAGAACACGCGCGCGCGCTCGTGAGTTCGATGAATACATAAATCAATACGTTTGATAGCGAGAGAAGATCCTTTGTGGTGCGGCGCGTGATTAGCGTCTGTCTGGCGTTAAAAGGGCCAGATGTTTCGGCGTTCACCGATCGACAGAGGCATAAAGAAAGGAGAGAAAAAAAATGAATACAGAGAGAAAGGGGTCCAAGTCGGACGATGATTCTCGATAATTTCTCAGACCACTCTGGAGAACGATGAGTGAGATCGAGCTTTCATAATCGACGTTTCGTTCATCGAGCATGGAAGATTGAAGGGGTGGGAAAATAAAAGGGCGAGCGAAATGACCAGTCGCGTGGCACGCAACCCTTAGCACACAATCGATTCTGATTAGTATATATACTTTGACTCGTCACGATTTTCCACTGCTTCTTCCCCCTTACCCTGAGTTAACTGACTCTCGGATTTTTCGAGACCGCAATATGTGCGCACGGGCGAATGAATTACAATAGCCGTGTAGGTTGCAGCACATGAAAACTTAGACCGGACCAGCGGCGGAGGTAACGAAATGGACAATCGCATACAGCTGTTCGCTCGCGGGGGCGCATCTGCCCACTCGCGCCATACTCCTCGTCTCTCTCCATACTGCAGCGTATAAGTGGAAAGCTCGGCCTGGCCTACCGATTCTACGGAAGAATATTTCAGTCTCGTGCTGCCGGATTGTTATACGCTGCCCAGCCAGCATATCGTCGGCGTCGATCTCCCCTCGGAGCTAGCCGAAACCCCGAAGAGAGTGATCGATAAAAGTATACAGATAGTCGCTTCAATATTGAGTGCCGATCGACTCGCTGCCAAAATATATTTCTTTTTTTCTAAATATCGATACGATCTGTACGATACGCGAATCGCCAGTGGATGTAGGATATGCTTATGCACAAGGCGCATCGTGCATAAAGTATCGAGCTAATTCAGCGAAATTTATACAGCCTCGAAAATACTCCCCTCATCCATCCAGGTGTACCGTCGCAGCTTCCGGTCGTTCAGATCAACTTACGGAAAAATATAATTGATCCTACGAGGGTGATCCAATATTCAGGTAAGGCCGGGACAATCTTTGCCTAATGATTCTTGTGATCAAGAATAACGGAGACTATGAGAGATCTGGATCTGCAAGGGAGGATGACTCGTGTACTGCTGCGCAGCTGCGTTTTGTCATTCTAAATCCCATTAGATTCCGGAGTATTTTCCGTGGATGTCTGGCAAGCGTGCACTAAGTGCGAAACGCGAGATCGAACGAGCTCGGCGCACGGCCACAGATGTCACCGTTCGTCGTTGCTATAGTCGAGCAAGGGAACATTTCGTCCCGACGTAACGCAGGACCAAACGGCACGCCGCAAATCCGATCAGTGCGCAAAAATCGATTTCACGGCTCCTCGAGTTTCCACTTTGCCGCTTTTTTTTCTCTCGCTCGAACGATCACTCTTCTCCCGATGGCGCGAGCGAGCGAGCTTCCTCTCGAGCAACTTATCGCGAGTCGACGAGCTGCAACGTACACTTACATAGTGTATACTGACCACCGAAGATCCCACAGATCTTTGAATGCCCCTTGCACCAACCACATGAGTGGAAACCTACGAGATTTTCGGTACACAGTGCCCAGGCAATTTTCTCAATGTCCTGGCTCTGGTCGGTAATGCCATAGCGGCAGCACTCTCTTCGACCATTACTGTATCATCGGTCGAATAAACGATCTATTACATTATTGTATGCCGCATTGTGCCCTCCCGATGAATGGACAGGACCGGCCCGGTATCCTCTTGTTGCACAAAACTCCTCGAGAGTCGAGACTGCGCGTCATGGACACACGCAACTCTTTGCAAGAAATCTCAAATTTTCTGCCCTGTATCATTGACTCACTCCGGTGAAATGGATGGTCCAGAAGGCCGTACGAGCGACGGTTATGCGCAGCTCGCCAAGCCCTTACGGAATTGAGTCGAAGCTTATTGTGCTTCCGTAAGAAGTATCT
The DNA here is from genome assembly GCA_917499995.1 of Ichneumon xanthorius. NCBI lineage: Eukaryota > Metazoa > Arthropoda > Insecta > Hymenoptera > Ichneumonidae > Ichneumon > Ichneumon xanthorius. Next base: position 511,801 of record OU824207.1, read on the forward strand.
TCAGGCGTTTCGGGATACACTTGTGAAATTCCTGAAAATCTCTTTCAACGGGTGTCGGTCCTAGATCGTTTACTTTGTGTGTTCCATTTGCGAAAATAAGCGAGTGAATCCTTTCGATTCTTTCCTCGGGCGAGGGCGGTTCCCACTCTCGACGGAGACTCTCGAGAGCTTTGTCGATGGCACGCAACTCTTTGACGGTCCTGCTTAATGGTATCCTCTTCTTTTTCCTCCGGCGAAGACGGAATCCTCGAGGAATGACTGGCGAATATTTTCGTGTACTTTCCCTTGCGGCATTTACAAGAGGGGAGCCCTACCGACGTATTCCTTCGCTCGCGTACTTCTCGTTCTCGAGTATGTGCCTTTGCATTCCCAGCTAAGGTGAACGGCCCAATTACTAACCCCCTAAGCTCCGCATATCATTGAAAATGAAAGAAGATGGTTAAAAATAGTGGAGGTTTTGAAATAAGTGGTATTGCAGAAAAGTCTAGAGCCTTAATTAACTAACACACGTATTATCTTATTATTTTTGACAATTTAAAAAATAATAAACTCAAAATGTACACTATGTTGTAAGTGACCCGATTAGTGTCCTACAATTTTGTTTTAATTATCTAAGGTGTAATCACTGACCTATGCTGTGTTGCATCTATGCCCGATTAGTGACCAAACGTAACTCACCAGCGGGTTCATCGTGTTGAGTGAAATATGCGGACAATTACAGGAGCATACGGCGCCACGTATTTTCCACGATAGACTCTATTATTCAAATCTACGAAAAGTCTGCCTACTTGAACGATTCAAGACGCGTGATATAGATAATGAATCTACAGCAAGTCGATGGTAGACCATATTTTGGTTTTACACGATTATATACATCGCGCAACTGTCTATAAATAATATGCGCTATCAGGTATCAATCTGTCGATCAATCGTACAATTGTTCGTACAGGGGACAAAATCACAGCGGGACGAATCTCGATCGCGCGAATGTATCTCGGAGACCCTCATGATACCCACGAGTATTTTCACGATGGATCTGGCTCCTTATCGCTGCCGGAGCATCTAACACGCAGCCTCTTTAATCGTCGAGACGCGTAGACTTCTCTCCCAGGAGAAGGCCTTGGCGAAGAGGCCGCACGGGTCTTTCCGAAGCGCAAGCCCCCACCACCCCGGGAAGTCCGAACACGAATATCCCGCGAGAAGAACATCGTACTCGTGTATTGTCCAGTTTTCGAGGTGGCAATTTGTATGCCTTTGTGAGTTCGCTAAGAGGACACGTAGACGAGCGCTATCTGATGAGTGAGAAGATTTTTACGGGGATCGAGAGTATATGTTTCTACACACGAGATATACGAGGCAAGGAGAGAAAAAGAAACAGCTGCACGAGCAAACAGCAGCGGGAGTCTCCCGACTTCTTCGATGGGTTTCGTGGAATTAAACGTTCAATGGTTTGCACCCCCGCGAGAGTTCCCCCACTTGACGGTACCTAGGAAAATTTTCATACACGATATATTTTTCATCGTGCGAAGTTTCAACTTCGTAGGAGCGGAAAAATGTCTCATTTCGATACTTTTGAAAGAAGAGCAAAAAAAAAAAAAAAAGACACAAAAGAAGAAAAAAACGGACGTTGAGAGAGACGAGATCGTGAAAAGGATCTATTTTCTTCGTTCCTTGGTAACCCGATCTCTACCTACCGATACACGAAGGTCTTACCACTGGCAACCCTTTCTCGCACTCGAACCTCTCGCTATTTCGCTATACTATTTCTATCCCCTCTTCGAGCTTCATCATCCCTCGAACCATTGAAAATAGAAAGCAAACGTTTGTACGGGACTCGCTGGAATGGCAAATAAGCGAAAGCCCTCGGAGAAAAGTATGCAGGAAAAGCCCCGTGGCAGCTCGAACGCACACAGTGCGTCCGGGTATTTCCAATCCATTGAAATTCACCTCTCAACCCTTTTCACGTACGGTCATAGTCGTCGTCGTCGATACACGGATATAGGAATACCGTGCATGAGCTTCTGATTCTTCATCTTTCCACTCGCTTGATCGATCCCACAGGTATTGTGCTCCCGTGACGGTGGACGTGCGAGCTCCAACGAAAATTCACGCCTCGACGGATCGATGCGGTGAAGAAAAAAGAAAAATGTTGCTTGAGGCTGCCGCTGGGAAGCGAAGGATTTTTAAGGGGTGGAGGAGGACATTGCCTACAAGGGTGGTATCAGCTACTCTAAACGAAAAGTTCTTTAAATTTTACGCAAAAAAAATTTGGTAGTTTTCCCGGACGTATTAATAAAAATCGACTGGTGAACGTTCAAGCTTGAAAAGCGTGAGTCCCGTGGTCGAGTGAAAAAGTGGCTGCTGCAAAGGTCCGAGCCGAAAACCCGGGGCGGTAGGTATACCCATAGCGTTTTAAGATCTCCGAACGATTCTCGACCGGGCGATCTTAGATACCTATCGAGTAATCGCATATCGTTCGATGCAAGCCCGGCAAAGAGGACCGGCAATTCCGAGCCTCTATCCTCGCGATTAAGCGATTGGGAGGAGTTGGAGTAATTAAAAAATTACCGAGTAAGTGGTGAGGCGGCGCTGTATCCACGGTCTCGTATACCACAAGCACAAACCTCGCGGACTTATCGGAAATCAAAAATTTAAGAAACCCCTATCGGGCTACTTGCCGTGGGATAGCCAATCCTATGGGAAAGAAATCGTCGACGGCACCGAGAGAAAAACGATTAGCTCGGCGGTAGGATCTCAGAGATTTTTTCCAACTCGACGTTTTGTCCACGGTCGGACTGAGTTCCAGTTCGTTCGACGAGGGAATGGGCCCTGCACCTCTTTAAAACGAATCATCGTCCTCTCCTCCTCTCGATCCTTTTGATCCTCTCGCTCTCGCCCGTTTTTCGACCGTGAGAATCTCCGAAGCATCTATAAACATGTTCATACACGCTTTTATGGATACGCAACTGCGAAACAATCGAAACAAATCAGTCTAGAACACGACCCCTAACAAGACTTTTTGCAAATTAGCATCGCCATAAAAACCGTTTATTCTGTAGCCAACACCACGAATACTTCGTCGATCCTCTCTCGTTCGTTCTAGTAAAAACCCGATGATAACAACGACAAAAGTTAAAATAAAAATAATATATATATATATATATATATCCCTCCCTCCGACGCAGTGAAGATCGAGAGGGTCCAAGGCAGATCGTATTTATGTAAGCGATTTTTTATTCATGCATCGTTTTTCCTTCTCATTCTCGTCGGTTCATTCGGCCGCGTCGATGTGGCCTCTCATTCGCGTGCACGCGTGTGTCCGAGGCACCTGTGTTTTTTTCATATACACCTGCTCACACGAGACTATATCGTTGCATCTCATTCTTTCTCTGTCTTCGTGTGCTCTCTGCTGTTTATTTTTTATTTTAATTTTTTTTGTCCAAGTGTGCGTTGCTCGCGGACCCGCGATCTCTCGGTGGGCCGGAGAGCTCGCTCATTCGTGGGCACTGGGAGCGTGCGCGTGCCCGGTGGGCCTACCGATGGGGGCCCATCAGTGATCCCGCGACTACTCAGTTCTGTACCACCTTGATCTTCCGCCATCGGCTGTAATAAAGTAGCTCGTCGATATTTATTTTCTGTGAGACTTGTCGTTGGTGGACTGACACCCTGTCACCCCTCGTGACCACCCTGGTCACGAGTCTGTCATAGACCAGATTTTTTTTACACGAAGTAATAGCAGCTCGGCTAATTGTTGTGTACGAACTGCCACTGCCCTCGGTATGATTCCGAATCAGTGAATCGTAGACTGTAAATCCCCGAGCTGAAAAACATTTATTTATTTAATAATAAAACAGAGGCAGTGATGAGATTTCTCCGCCCATCGAGGCTCGATACTTCTATAATTAATTCTCAATTAATTCTGTCGAGGCTTGGGACGAGACATATCTCTCATTCCCGTTGCCCAAACGGGAATTATACTCGCTCGATCGTCCAAGGAATTATTCGATGCAGAAGCAGTAGAAGCAGCAGCGTCGTCGGCGGTAGCTGTCGAGAAACGCGAGGTTACACGGATGTTCGTTAAAGTAGAGGATTTCGCTCCGTTAATTGGAGTCGGGAAACGCCGCTTTGCTGAACGTAATTTCCTCCGGTACAATAAATTCCATACATTGTATGAGTCTTTTAGGAGGAACGTGTAATTTCATCGGGAGAATTTTTGAGAAAAGGAAGATACGGTCACGCTTCTTGTTGTGAGATCCCTCGAGACCACTTCAACCGGTGAAGAAGTTGCGAATTATTTTCGAAGGCCGAGAACCACATCAAACGAAGATATTACATACATATATGAGTGTATATGATGCACTCATAAACTCTCCATTATTATTTGCTGCTATGTTACGAAGAGGCGAGAAACGTAAAATTCCTCTTCGTGTCTTTCGGCCGTTGAACAAAAAAAAAATCACGGAACACGCCCCGAGCTCGCACGTACGCCGACGTACGAGAAAAATCCAAGGGAGAATAAAAGGAGTATAAGGGCGCTCAGTAACACACACACAACTGAGAGAGAAAAAATCCCATTACCTTTTCGCAGGAGTAATCCCGGTATTTACGGGGATCGCGTGCCGGCCACACTTTTGTGGAGGAACGCTCTGCCGCGCGCGGGGCAAACGCGCGTGTCAGCGGCAGTCACAGCTTCGGCAAACTCATCCCTTGCTATGCATTGCTTTTCTGCCTCCTCTCCTTCGCTTCTTCCTTTTCCTTTCCTCGGCTCATAGCAAGTCTCCAGGAAGGTCCTGAAACCGGCGAGAGAGTATCCCGCGCACGAGCTGCCAATTAGGCGAAGAGAGCCCTGCGACGAGAAGCGTCCTCGGGGACGTTCGAGAAGTGCCGCGGACGAAGACGTGAACGAGAGGCAGTTTTAAAATTGAAGGTGCCAGAGCAAGGATCTCCCGAGGCTGAGACTATAATTTGAGGGCCTCTCGGGTCCGCGGCTCGGATCGGAGAGGACATCGTCCTGTGGATGATTGGTCTCGAAAATCCTTTACCCCGCGCATCGGAGAATCTTGTACCACAAGCCTATCTATCGAGTCCGGCGATATTGGTATATCCGCACAGATTTACCGATATCGAACGACTCTCTCGAAGGGCATATAATAACACTGACGAGGATTCTCTCGTTAACCAGCTCTCCCGCAGCGACGGTGAAAAAAAAAGGAAATATACAAGGGATAGGATAAGAGCTGAAGTCGACGAGCTTCCTGGACTTCCCATGATCTCTCGCATCCCCTGTCGATCCTGGATCTGGCACTATCTGAACGGTGTGATCGACAAAAAAAAAAGAATGAAAGGAAAGAGGGAAAGAGAATTGAACCAGACCGGATGAGACGGACAAGCGATATACCCCCCGAGGCTGTGGCGCGGGCGCATTGTCAGTCCTGTCGACATCGGAAGAGTCAGAATTCTCACTGGATACCTCTTTCCTTTTCTGTCTTTTTTTTGTTTCCCTCCCGCTCTCGCAACAGGAAGGGCCTCCGTCGAACTTAACCGTGCCAGGACTCTCATTAACCACTCCGGTTACGGAGATTATCAGCGAGCATCTACCTTGTTAGTGGGTAAGCGTGAATACGAGAGGTGCTAGGCACTAGATTAGCCCGCGGGGCCGCAAGGAATGGGCGATGAGAAGAAGAGGAAGAGGAAAAGGATGAAACCCTTTTGCAGGGGGTTCTTCTCGCCGATCTTATCCTGAGATATCGGTAAGCCGACCGGTGCAACAGCAGCAGAAGCTCCCGATCTTCTCTCAGCAGCAGCAGCTCTTTCACTCTCACGGCCCACGCCTTACAAGAGTTGGCTCTTATTTCGGTAGAGTGCAACGGGCGAACGGGAGAGGAAGGGAGGATGAGCCGAGGCAGACACTGGCGCACGCATTCCGGACGATATCCACGGTTCTTCGCTCCCGCTCGCAGTTATCCGGACAGCGGCGCACGAAGGGCAACGTCCCTGCGATAAGACGGGATAAGAAGGAGAGGAGGAAGAGAACCGGCCAGAAGTCGTTGAAGCCGGCGAGCCTCTTCCCAACTTCCCCGCTGAACTTCAATCTTCTTCAATTCCGCAGTCGAGAAGAGCCCTCGCGAGTCTCTTAAAAAACCTGTATCTCTTGGCAGCGACAACTACAAGCATCATCGCCGTTGCTGGCAAAGTCAACCGCGATAAGGACTAATACCAGAGTGAGAAGATAATGAAAAGGTCGGGAGACAAGTTCAAAAAAAATTATTGAGGAAACAAGCTTTTACTGGAACGACTCATTAGGGCGACAATGTTGAAACTTTATTAGTTAATTTATTGTCACTCGAGATTCTCGTGCCCTTACAGAAGATAGCGGAAAAGTAGTCTGGACTAATAACCACGCAATGAAAATTTTTTAAATTACATGGGCAATATAATAATAATAATAATAATAATAATAATAATAGAGTTTTCCAGGAGTTCTTTCAAACAAGTAACAATGTAGAGAAAACAAAACTAAGATCAAGCTCTGCTGGATCCGCGTCATTGGTAAAAAGAATCGCAAAAAAAAACACATCAGTCTGTCGAAAAGAGAATCAGACTTCTGGGAGTTCTTATTCGTCCGATTGAGCTTGAAACGGCCGGTATAACAGTGAGAAAAATAAGACGAAACACTCCCGGCGACTTCTCGTTGCGCCTTCGCCCTTTCTATCTCGGGTTACTAATTAAGACGCCGTCCGACGGCCGATTGTCTCCGAAACCGAATATCTCTGCGGTTCTCGAGTGTTTCGAGGGCGAGCTTGCGCGCGCACGATTCGATCTACCTTCCGATCGCCGTGAAGGCGAGCGAATTAAGTCCTCGAGGATCTTACGTGGGTGGATCCTCCTTGACGGCTTGCCGTGGATCCTTTCGACGTCTGTTGTCGTGGTTTGGCATGGCCACTGGCTTCCGAGCTACCTTCTCGTCTCGCTCTCTTGTATTCTGCGATTCTGCCTACTTCTGCTTCTGTTACCGCTGTTATGTATTGTGGTTGAGCGCGCGCGAGAGTCGGGAGTTGTTGGAAGGAGAGTAGTCGCGGAGATGCTTGCCTTCGTGGCTGCCGGCGAATCCTCGTGCGGTTTCTCTTCGCTGATGCCACAGGCCACACGGCATCAGCTTTGTCTTGTAAATGAAGCCTCGCTGATTCGTATCCGGACGTTGATAAATACCGCGAGACCGAGCGGCTATCAAGCGAGAAGGAGAGACGGGAAGGACTGAAAGATCGAGAGGGCGAGAGAAATTAAACAGATATATATACTCCGCAGACTCCACTCCACTGCCCTGGCTACAATCCCGCTTTTAGCGTCTTCCTTTTCATTGACCGAACGAGAGACGCAGGAGAAACGAGAATGGCTCTGTAGATTCTCTCCCTACGTGCGCCGACTCTTCTTCTCGTAACGGAGATCGAGAGAGTGTACACGATCGGATCGTCTTCGTTCTCTCCTCGCGAGAGAACAATCTCCCGTGGGAAAACATCGCCAAGTGCACGAAACTACGTCAGTGTCCCGATACCCAACCTAAAGATGTCCGCGCGTTGTAATCCAGTAATTTTCTGATTTAGCTTGGTATAGTCATCTTTTTCTCAAAGTAATTTTATGTTATTTGGCTTTGAAAATTGAAATTCAATTAGTAGGTATATGCGAATCGAAATATTACGAGTTATTGCCAACTCAACCTTCACCGATCACCATTTCTCTGTCCATCAGTTGCGCAGCGCCACTGCACTAGGCTGCAGTTCTATGCAACGCTGCAGGTCGGGTTGTCTCCCGCAGGCGCTCGATCTTCCCACTACCTTAAACGCAGGACCACAAATGCATTTCGTGTTTTTTTTTTAAGTTTCCACTTTACTGACTTACTATATACCTGTGAACATACGAAGACTCGATTGAGACTCATTGGTAATAAACGAACCTGCCCTTCTACTTTTTTCTCCGTCCCGGAGTCCTTAATAGCCTCTTCGATCGGACACGCTGATGATTCATTGGAAAAAAAAGTTTCTCAATTCTACTCTCGCGCTCTCGAGATGGTTATCGACTCCGGAGGTCCGAGCTTCGCGTTCTCCTCGGCATTGTCGTAAAAAAATGGCGTAATGATTTTTCGTTAGACGTAACACGTAGAGCAGAAGCAGTAGCGTGAAAGACCCGCGTGTGTTCCCACCCGGTTCGGTTAACATCGGTGGAGAGTAAATTATATAAGAGATATTGAAAATGAAGAGCGCGAAAAAGCAATGGGGTGAAAACGTAAGAGGTGTGGCGAGAGAGATCGTTAGGACGAATTCCAAGGATGAATTCGATCGCCCAAGCGCCGGTGCTACCAGAAACTCGGCGGCGAGTCGGATCGGCGGGATCAGCGATGGTATAGAAGTGCCGGAAGAAGGGTGTGGCTACTCTCTGCTCCGCTGTACAGTGGATGCTGCACGCCATAGATGTGCACTGTGTGCAGAGGAATTCTCGCAGTGATAAATGGGCAACAGAACATCTTCTGATCCTCTTCTCGCACCCGTCCCGACGAACGGTTCTTTTGATTCATGGATGTGAGACATGGCATGAGATCATTATCAACGAGAATCAACTGAGGCGAAAGAGTTAGAGGCGACACTTGATTCTTGGCTGGTTTCGATCTGTTTAGAATTGTCGGCAAAATAAAATCAAACAAAAATTAATGACGATACTGATAATTTTCGCCGAGTAGAAATCCATCGGACGATCGGGCATATTCGTGTGTTTCAGATAGAATCGTGAAAAATTTCACTAACCGGGAGTTCATTGAGCAAATATCCGGGCTTACGTGGATACGTGACAAATCGCAGATAGAACGGCCGAGGAGCAACGTGTATAGAATTAAGTAACCTTCATCACAAACCTCCCTGAGTCTCCGGCAGAAAGGAGTATCCATATCGGTGCTTCATTTTCGCCGAAACGAAGTGTATTCTAAACAATGAGTGGCCACTTTTCTGTGGCGCTAGCTCGCGCCTCAAGGCCAGTGGAGTACAGTATCCACCTTGGACTGTTTTACAAAAGGTATCAGAGTTTGCTTAGCTGATTGGACGGGGCGAGCGCCGATCCGAACAAGATAATTTTACACACGAGTTGAGTGAAAAAAACTCAAATAACCTTCCATTGTTCCCATTATGAGTTTTTGCTGTTAATAATTTCTATAACGCACAAACGGCTGAATTCCTGGGTGGAGCACACAATCGCGATCTTTTTTATATTCCCACGAAGGGAACAGGAGATAAATTAACGATCGTTCCACATCCCGAGTGGAGTTAAGCGACGTGAAAGTTTGCAGCATTGAGAGGAAAAAATGTGCAGTGTCCGAAAAGGTAGACATCCGAACAGACGGAGGTGGAGCACAATCTCTCACGAACTGAAAGAAAAAAAAGAAACTGTTACAAAGGAAAGGCACGCGTCGGACCGACGATCGAGTCAAAGGAACATGTACAGCGCCGGACTTTTGGTTGTCCACGCGCGAAACGAGCAGCAACTAGTCATCCATTGTTAACCGACAATGACTTGTTCGCACGAGGTTTGCTCCGTCGCTTGTTGTAAAATAGAAAAATTCATCCGGAATGAAATTGAATGTTTCCGGGGCATTTTTTTTCGTCGCTCCTAGTCAACGCTCCGGCTCGATACCTTTCCTCTGACCAGTAGGATTTCGTCGCGCCGTAGAGAATCCCCGAGGGTATTAGATCCATCCCTCGGCCAAATACGCTCCATTCTGGATTATCGGTTATTAAAACTAGATTAAGAGCGAAGAAACGGAGGCCTGGTGCGAGTCTCCTCTCCGCGAGAAGAATAACAACACTTAATCTTCGATTTAACCCGGCTTCCAGAAGATTGCGGGGGTTCCTCTGTCCCTGGCGCTACCTAACGAGCTGTAATCCCGAATTAAAGTCGACGGTTGAGTATACTCGAGTTAATTTGACGATTTCACGATTGGTCTTAGTACGAACAGCCGGGAACGTGCCTAAAAGCTCCTGGCATCCCCGGATAAGTTCAGTAGCTCTTACATTCGAGTGATCGGTACGACGTTCACCTCTACTTTCCTATTTTTCCGAGCGCTAATTCTAGCACCCTCGGTGCCACTTTCGTTCTTCCGGTACACTTGCACTTTCTGAATGGCTTCGAACGAAAGTAGCTTGCCGCACGTGCCATGGGGTACGAAAACTTTTCCTCGTCATCGTCATCAACCGTGTACAAAGTTTACATTTCTACCCATTACACAATTGACGAAGCGTTCAATAGAAGCCAATTTGCAAATACATCTCTCTCCCGGATGCCCTCGTCGCGGCACAAATTCGTTGGTACAAATCTCTGCAGTAGTTCCTGCACATTGCTTCCTCTCCTGTATATTGTACGCGTGGCCCGACGAGGTTTCGCTTCGATATAATATGGTCCCGGCTGGTGTGCGTTTGTACGAGCGTCGTTGTGTATGGTATATCGAAGCGAGGGCAACGTACGCATCCTGCTCTTCCTACCTCGACCTCTTTCTCGCTCCCGCAACAAGACAGAATGAAGAAGATGAAGAAGAAAAAAAAGGATGAAAACGATATAGAGGGAGGTCCGGCGGCGTATTGCCAGCCGACCGCCTGTTCGCACAGGAGGGCAGAGGCAGACAGGCAACCAAGCACCGAGGGACTCGTACAAAGCGTATTATGTACAAAGACGTACAGCGAAATGGGAGCGAGATATCCGACAGGGTATCCGCGGATGAATGGAAAGGAGAAGAAGAAGTTGGCGGCGGCGGCGGCCGCCGAGGAGGAAGAGGTACAGAGAGAAGCTGAGAAGGTGCAGGCGAACTAAGAACGGAAAAGAAAGATCGGGAAGGAGTTGGAGGGTGAGAGGACTCTCGACTTGCATGAACAAGGACTACCCATCGAATCTGGGTATGTGTGTGTGTGTGTGTTACGCAAGAAAGAAGAGAGACTCATAGGGAGCCGAATCGAAGGAGAACGATAGAAGAGAACGGAGAGCACACGGCGGAGTAAGACTTTGTAGCTGGGAGGGGGAGTACATATGAGGAAGGGGGAAATATATATTAGAGTGAGACGACGGAGGATCGGGTTGAACGAGAACGAAAAGGGAGTTGTAGAGAAGAGGGCTCTCTCGAGAAGACGGGAGAAGAGAGATGAGAAAACGGGAAGCAGAGCGAGGTGAATACGAGACCTGGATGTATGCAGCTATAGTGTACAGGATGAAGTAAAATTGCAAGAACTTATTTCCACTGAATTATTGGTATTTAGTTAGAGTTGAAATTTTTTTGTAATTTGTGCTGTGCAGTTATCAGAAATTTAATATCGTTATTGTCATTTATTTTAGTAGAAGAAAGTATATGTAACATTGAAATTTGTCTTTGTATCAGTGTTTCGAAAAATACATAGTCTCTTGATAAGGCTCCGAGGTCCAACATCGAATGAAGATTTTTCGAAGTCATTTTCCTAATTTGTAGTCTCGTCATCCGAGAAAATGACTCGATTGTGAAACACTCTGTATACTCTTTACACGGCGGACATACGCGAATGGACCGAACTTGATTTAGTGCCTCCGGACTTCGGCGCGGAGAGCTCGAATCTGCTGCCGCTGCTGCCCCTCTCCTCCTCTTCTTCGTCTTTGTAGCTGGTGAAAATATACTCACTCCGGAGGCTCATTCATTCCGCTGGGCTTCTATCTCTGTTCATTCGTAGCTTGGTAACTTGCCGACACTCGCACCGGTCACCGTACTTACTCTTCCTCTCTGTGAGCCAAGAGTTCGTTTCGATCGAGTCTGAACACATACAGTCAGTCTCGACACGGGTTAGTTACTCTTCTATCAGCAAGTGGGTTGTACAAGTAAGTGTTAAGAAAAGAAACTGACATTAACCATTAATTGGACATGCAGTTGTTAATCAGCGAACCAGACTGGGATGGTCAAAATAGTACATTACTCCACGAGGGCGAAAAACACGAGGGTGCAGCACGAGCCGAAGGCGAGTGCTGTAATCACACGAGTTAGAAAAAGTGTTTCGCACGATGGATGTACGAAATTTTTCATCACAAGGTGCGAAAATGGCGGTTTTACGCACGCGAAGCGGGCGGAAAAGTGGTCGTTTCCGCACCGAGTGATGAAAATTATAATTCTCTCGTCAAATCGAAGGTTTACAAAAAAAATGTTCTGCCCTACATATTTCGATGCAAGTCGTAGCGAACTTGATTTCATTCAACGACGAGGACTTGTCGAATCGTCTTTGCTTATACATCGAGGGAGCGAGAAGAGTAAAAGGGGCATAACGCGAGAAAGAATAAGAAAGGGAAAGATAGAGCTTCGCGCGGGAGTCACCGGTCCCGTAAGAGGGTCGGGGGCGGGGGGGGGGAGAGGGGGTTGGTGTACGTTCCCAGGCTCGGCTGTTCCCGATCGTATCTTCACGAGGATTTATTGTTTGGTAAATCATTTAGTCGCTGCCAAGCTGCCGCGGGCGGCCCGCGAAGAAACCGAACTGACGCTGCGCACTTCGTCTCTCCTTTCCTCCTATGCTGGCTGGGCTCTTCTCGTTTCAGCTTCTATCCGTGCCTCCCTCGCTTCGCTTTTTTTATCATTTCGTTTATTCTCCTCTTACGACCCCGAAGCTCTTCGCAACCGCGGCGTCTGCCATCTTGGTCACCGTTTGATCTTATTCCCTTTCTTAACTTCTTCTCTTCTCTTTGCCTCTTTCGTACACTTGTCTCCATTTCTTTGACTCTTTGCACGAAGTAACCTTTGCCGAAAAAAACTGTTCACCCTACCACGGCCAAAAAACCGAATGCAATTTTTATCCCGCCAAGGACATAAAATGTCCATTACCAATCAATGATTGCAAAAGAGAGTGGAATCGAGTCCGGGTTCTTGTTATTTCGTCAAAGCTGTGTGGAGCTTTTTTTTTATTTGCCCACTGGTATTACGAAATGACGTCCTATAAATCTACTAACGGATTCGAAAACAAATTTAACCTATCCGTTATAAAATTATCAAACCGTAGCAGTGTATTCCTGTTTAGAAGTAAAAAAAAAATACCACAGAAGTAAGAGCTCTGTCGAAGAGTGGGAGTAGAGAGAAGTCTTGAGGTCGCGTGGGTGGAGATATGCGGAGTCCCGAGAGAGAAAGAAGAGGACAGTGCTCGAGGCAAATCTCAAGCGGGAGAGTAGGAGAGAAATAAGGTAGATAACGGTGAGCGCGCGACAGGCACGCGCCTTCTCGTTCTCGAAGCCACGAGCTCGCGAGGGAGCGAGAGAGGAGTTACGATGGAGAGCTCGAGGGTCTCAGGTGAAAGAAAAGGAGAAAGAAGGACCAGAGAGAGGATAAAAGCACGCGAAGAACCGGACCCGGGTTACAGGTGCAGCATCGTTCGGTGGAGAAGCCGTTGCATTCGTGCATCGACTCCTTCGAGGGCTCCACACCCTCGACAAGTGCATCTCTTCCGTCTTCCTTCTCGCCGCTTGCACACACCCGTTCGGCTACCTTCATTTAATCCCTCACGATTCCCTCGGTTCCTCCTCGAATTCTTAACCATTTTCCCCCAAAAAAATACCTCTGGCCAAATTCGACGGAGCAATAATTACGCTCCGGTCCCGCGTATAGTCGTCGGAAATTCAGGTTGGTCAAGAGGAGGAGATGAAGGGAATGGAGACGCATTTCGAGAAAAACAATCGAGAACATTGGGAGGAGGGTATGAGAGAACGAAGAAGGATGCACGCGACAGGCACGCGTTCTCCTCTTAGCTTAGTTTCACGAAGAAGAGCCCCGCCTCGAGAATTGCTCCAAAATCGAAGAGACGAGGACCAAGACGAACGAGAAGAAAAGAACATCGGGAGACCGAACAGCGTACAGGTGCAGGAGGGGTACCGTTCGTGGTGGAACGCGTTGTACTTCAAAATCAAGGAATGAAGGGGGGGGGAAAGAAAAACATCGCAGAGATTGCACGCTCTTCATGAGCAAATCCTCGACGATTCTCAAGCCTTTTCGAGATTTTTTTTCTTTTTTTGCTCATATGCGTAGGCTTACTAAGGATCGATATAAATGCGAAGCCTCTTAACGTCGATCCTCTTTATCCGGTTGGTTATCCGATTAAAAGGTACTTCGGGCGTTCTCGAAGGTTGCGAACTATTTATACGATCCTCCCTACGTGTCACCGGCTAAGAACCATAAAAAGGTGTCAGCCGTATACTTTGACATGAGCCCTTTCATTATTAAAATCATAGTAAATTACTTTAATAATAGTAATAATAATAATAGCAGAAAACCGTTCTTATTAAGTGCACATATCATACGAGCTATATGGAAATTTATTAATTTCGCCACTCTTGAGGTACTTTGATTAGTTGCACATTGCACAATGATTAATGCAACCACGAGTTTGCACGGTACCATGGCCCCACGAACTGTGTATCACCTAGTTTGTTTATCAAAAGATACGAAAAAAATAGCTTGTCAATTTTCGACATCGCTTTCTAACAACCGAGCGGACTCGACAGACTTATCTGTGGACCGGTACATTTCCTCACTTGTTGCATTCGCACTGATTTTTCGGCCGGATGTCTGGCTCGTGTCGCGAGCGACCAGCTGGAGCAGTCAAACCTGTATGGCTCGAATTGATTTTTCGTTTCCTCCTTGCTATAAAAATAGTGCATTATTATATACTGTACTTGTGAAACATACGTACCCAAGAATTCGTGTGCAGTCCGGTTTTTCGAAGATTGTAAAAAAGTTTTGCCGGACTTGGATAGTTGTCGTTTTGGTCGGCTATCACGAGGGCTCGCCGCAGCTTTCGTGCATTACCTGCAAACCTGGCGACGCATATAAAAATATATTAAACGGGCGTGGCCTTGCGCGGATATAATATATATTCATTGAACGTCAAGATATTGGCCAACGATTCGTACATTCGTAATATCCTATACAGGTGGTGTACACACGCTTCTACCACGCCTGGTCAAATAGCGAGTATGCGCGGTTTCGTGGACGGGTTAATGGCAAATGTCGGTCGGGGAAAGGCTTATGCTAATTCGACACGCTCTAGCTGCGTCCGAGGAACAGTGTGTCAACTTGAGGATTATCCTCATGCATTTCTGTTTATATTACACGAACCCCCTCGAGACGATTTTGACTCAAAAGCTTTCTAGATTCGATCGACCCAGACTTCGAATAATCTGTGTTATTGTTTGTGCAAAAAATAAAGCCGGTAAAATCTTTCATTATAAGAATGATAGGATCGTCGTCAGTGATAAAATAAATACCGATAATACAGACCCTGAGAAACTTATTAAAATATATGTTTTAGGCGGTTGAAAAAAGACATTTTCAAACCGGACGTGACGGCTTTTTTGGTAAATCTTCGGAAATGTAAGTTTTAGGATTCTAAATTGCACAGTGTATAGCTAGAGCGTGAAGCGCCCGAGCCACAACAACCTGCTAGTATATATGTATATATGTACATCGTGATATATATATATCACGATGAAGTTTCGATATCGTTTCATTTTTAGGCTCATTTAATCGTTGGTTCATTTACACGGCAGTTCCTCCGAAAGATTGTCTTCTGCAACGGATTCCATTGTGAAATTCTCATCGTCGTTATTATCGCCAATGGTGATACATGTTGCGAGGTTGAAAAAAAAGAATGAAATTGCCCGAGCCTGACATACGAGAGAACGCTGACGGCGATCCGTGCCATTTTTCGGATGTTCCTCGACTGGCCCCCTGAAAATATAGTGCGGAACACGAGATATTTCGGTGAGGTAATCGAAAGCCGCGGAGCGTGATCGTCTAGCGCCACCCAAAAATTATGAGTATCGAACATGCTGGCGGCTCTCTTGACCATTCAAGGGATCGTAGGAAAACCATTACCCAGCGTTGAATGGGTTTTTTGCCAAAATGACATAGAATTTGGCACCATTCCCAAATTGAGTATAGGAAACTCGACGTTCCTTTATTCCTCGTCTATAATTGAGGAATTCATTTGGAACTGTGAGTTTTGAGTTAGCGAGAGTGCCACTTTCTCGCGGACGAGCAGTTCTTAAAAAAAGAAAAAAGAATTAAAGGTATCGCTAGGTTTTGGAGGCGGAGTTGGTCCGAGATCGTTTCTACCATTGGCGGGGAACGAGGTCGACTTTGATGATAAAATTAGAATTCTCTCTCTCCATCTCTCAAGTTTCTTCTCATCAGTCTTCAAAATTGATCTGAACCCTCCGTATCAATTACATTTCGATCAGTGATTGGGGTTACGAGTTGAATAAGTAAGAGTATACTTAAATCGTAACGAGTTGTAATTGTCTTGTATCCTTGCCGTTGATCCCATTCAACGAATAATGAAAGTAGTTAATATCTTTCTTCGTTACGTCGGCTCCTGTCCACAGCATCCAGTGCTCTCGCCAATGCGAACGACGGTTATGCTCACCAGCGCGCAGATCGGGAGAAACTTTCTACTGTAAATGTAATTCCGTAAGGCGTGTATGTATTATTGAAGAAGCTTGTGCAACTCTTCGTTTGGTCGTTGTCGTCGTCGTCGTCGTCGTCGTCGTCGTCAATTGGCAAGTAGTAATGATAATGACATATCCCAATCACATGCCTACAGCAATAATTTTTCAACACAGCGTTTGGCCTGCGACTTTTCTCCTTCGCGTGTGTGACCCACATGTTTTTCGACAATAATTTATTATATTCGTCCGATTTTAATACGATATCTCTAACGTGCAATTGCCCGCGGTGATTTTTGTTTAAAATTACCGAGCTCGAATTTCGTGCAGATCGGTTAAATCTCGGACGAGTTATTTTCCACTTAACGTTCCGATCGGTAGTCGTAAATGGTCTTACGCAGGTACTTGGGTTGAATTGATCGAACGATTCAAAAGTGATGGAAGAAAAATTTGATCCCGTCATTCTCGTCTCGCAGTCGTTTCGATTTCAATTTTCCCGACGCGCAAGGAGAAAGTGGTTTTTCCACGATCCAGAACCAATTTGTATTTATAGTATATGGTTGAGATTCGTGAAGCAAATGAGAAAAAAAATGTACGAATAAGATTTGACACACAGCTTTCCCGGAAGTATGCAACTAAGAGTTTCATTGCCTCTCGTTCGTTACATATTTTCTATGTGAAATGCATTAGGTTGTTTTTTTGTACTAGACGCACGTGCATATTTCATTATTTATATCGGACATATCGAGCACTATTGCGTGGACTCGGCGTGACTTCGTAGATTCATTAGTGCGCAATAACGTTTGCTTCGTTAACTCGGTGTTGCACCAACTGCACTTCATTGATACGGTTAATTATAAGAATTCCTGTACACAAGACATATTTTGCAGTCGCGTAATAATTGATAATTACCTAATACGTGTCTCGCTCATTCGACGAATCACTTGCGTTTTATGTTTATCTGTAAAGAATTGCAAAAACGAGCTTCAGCAATAATTTGGTTTGGATGACAGGAGGACACCCGGCCAGTGCTTTTTCATTCGTCGGCGTGATATTAGCTCTTCGTGTTCGTCCTATTCTCACGCTGGCGAGCACGCGCGCGCGCACGCTCTCGACTACCTCACATGCTGTTCTCATTTCTCATTCGTTCTTTCGGCTCGCGCGAATTCGTCCAAGGTTTTATTTACCAGAGAGATGAACCACAGAGGAGTATGCGAGGAAGCATCGGCAGAAGCCACGAGCAAACAACGGACACGTCCCGCTAGCACGCGGGACCTTCACACATCATCAGACGTGAGGCTACATGGGGGATGAGTTTGCGCCGGACGACAAGCAAGCCTCCGATTCTCCAGGACCGAGGAGTGTGCATCGTCCTAAGGTGAAACGTCGTGCTCACCGCCAAGCAGACAGCACTTGAGAAGCTATTTTTTACCCTCCTGGAAGAGCCCTCGCCCGGGTGGCAGAGTTGGGCCTATTGGTCCCGAGCAAAAGTCGAGAAGCTGGGAGAAGTCAAGACATATATATATATATATATATATATATATATATACACACACACACACACACGTGTAAAAAAGTAACGCGAATTTTTCGGGCTACCCTCTACCTACCGCCGGAAGATCGGTAATTGCGGGTCGTTCAAATCGCGTGCGAGCGACGACGACGAAGAAGAGGACGTTGATCGTGCGGAGGAAGAGAACCGCGTGTGCATCGCGCACGCCGTTTTCGTACGTCCGTTCGTCCATTCTCGTATCGCCGCCAAGGGACCGAGGGTGTAAGAATGTGCACGTGCCTTTATTTATTTTGCATAATTATGCGGCATTGCGGTCTCACTCTCCGTCTCTCGTTTCCTCCCTCTTGCCTGGGAGCTAACATAGCCCCCTGGTTAAGTCGCATCAGACTTCCTCTTATTCTTGTTGTTCAACTTAACATACGTTGTTAAATATATTTATGCATTTGTGACTGAGCGTAAGTATATACGGTGTGTAAGGTTGGGGGCATTATGATTCTCGAGAACAGAGGTTGAGTATTTGCAGAAAGCACCGGAAAGTGAAAACTATCCATGTGTACATCGAACTCCTTCGGTCGTGTTTGTACATGCATCTCCTTCGATACACGAGATTCTTGGGCGAGGCGTTGATGCATGAATCGCAAAGGCTCCGGCAAAGTGGAGCAACGATGCGCGTACTTGGAATATGATTTGGTTAATGAGATTGCGCCCGAGAGATTCGAAGAGTCGAAACTCCGATCCACTTGAGTGAGAATGTATTCGAGCTCAAATTATTGTGGGGGAGAGTGGGCGAATGCCGATCACCCAAGGGAGAACCTCGGTAGCTCAGCTACAGCCTCACGTGTGAAGATATAACTTAAAAAAAATTTATACCGCAGTACCTACAGCTATCCGGAGTTTTTGCGGCTTTTCTGTGGTCACTGTGATTCCACATAGCTCCACCTACCTCGCTCTCGTCTTTTGGATACCAAAAATACTGCGGTATAGGATATATATATACATAAAAGCGGTCGTGTTGGAAATTCGAGCGAACCCGAGTACGAAATTAGTATTCATTAGAGGGCCCACGTGAGATTTTCGACGAGTCACGTGGAAATAATTAAGGTAAGTGAGGGGTCCGCGTGGTTAGACTCTCCCGGGTTTCCAGTGGGAATGAGTGAGTAAGAAAACGGTTTGTGCCAGGGCGCCTAATGGCCATTGGCCTCTCCTTTTCCGCCCTCTCTTTTGCTCGACGTTCTCTTCTTCTTCTTCTTCATGTTCTTCTTCTTCTGCGTCTTCTTCTTCTCCTCCTCCTCCTCCTCCTTCTTGTTCTTCTTCTTCTTCTTCTTCTTCTTCTTCTTCTTCTTCTTCTTCTTCTTCTTCTTCTTCTTCTTCTTCTTCTTCTTCTTCTTCTTCATCGCGCTCCCGTGTACACGGTCTCGTTCGGCGCCTCTCTCCCTTCTCATCTCGAGCGCGTTCACCGCGTGCTCGAAAAATTTCGAGATGCCGGTGAGAGAGGCCATGGTCATCGCTCCCTTGGTTCTCTCTTACCTTTCGCCCTGTGCCGTCTCTCTCGACATCGCTTTCTCACACCCCTCGGAGCACTCTCATACGGCGCGCTCCTACAATCGTCGTTCCCGCGCTCTCCCATCCGCTCATTGCACACACGACCGCAAAACATTTCGTCTCGGTACCCCGGGGCCAGCTTCGCTCTCCATACTCGCGAATCTAATTTACATTCGCTTCGAAAATCATCTCGATCCGATCGCTTCCTAACGTGTATTTTTTTTTTTTTTTTTGTACATCGCAAAACAAAACGAAACTTGTGAGACGCGAATTACATATTTCCACGAAGATATATAAATACCGACAGGAGTCTAGTCTTCACTTTGGTATGTCATCCGTATACGGTATAACAGAGTCGCACGTAAAGGCCTCTTTGTGTGTTTTCCGGACCGTAAGCCCGTGTACCTTGATCTATGACATCGGGACCGGCACCTGTCCCTTCGTCGAGTGTTATTCGGCATTGGCTCGCGCCACCGAGCTCATCCAGCCGCCGTTTCACAACTGACCGATGAATTTTATGGCTAGTCTAATGAAGTCGTTTCAAAACTCTCGCCACCCAAAAGATCGGAGAAGCGATCTTATCGTCGCTTAATTGGGAGTTCGAGAATAGCGGCGAATTTATCCGAGCGTCGGAATGAATAAACACTATAGAAACTACACTAGGTGGAATCCTAATTCCGAATCGTTCAGGATCTTCGGAAAACCAACCCCTCGGACCGAAGGTGCTGTCCGTGTATTTTATATAGTGGTAGATTGGGGCGAAAGACGTCTATCCTCTGGATAATATTTTCACTCATGACCGTGCATTATATTTATATGATCTTTTTGATTGGGAACGAAAAGAACATTCCTCTCGTTTACCGCGAGGTCGAATGAAGAAATGAAGACGGTGATTACGATCGATCGATTTGATTTCCAATCATCGCGTAGTATATCGGACCTGTCGAGATGGTACCTCCCAGTTGATGATCTCAAACGTAAGCGTCGACCATACTTCAATTCACACGTACCTACGCACGCTTTGAGCATACACCATACACGGTATAAGAGGAAGAAAAAGTATCGCATCGATTACTCCTCTCTGGCGAGCCAATCAACGCGTGCGCGTTGCACGTACAGTGAAGATCGAGCTTACTGAGATTTAAAGTGCGAGGTAGCCCACCTCATTTTCACCCGAGAATCGCGTCGACCACAAACCTTTTTTTTCGTCGTCCAAAGCTCACGCGTTGCCTGCGTACGTGCGATTAATCGATTCGATAATAATAAAATTTCCGGCCAAATAATTCGACCTCTGCAACTCTTCCGCTTCCACGGTATCTTCAGCTTTTCGTCGGCTTTAACTCCCACGTGCGTCCTTCGATGCATCGACGGCTGTGGAGTCAGAAGGCTGTAACTCGGATTCTTTTCATGGAATTTTTGCCCTTTTCATTATTAATCATCGATATCTCTTCCACTTCTCCTTCGTTTCCTCCGAATATCACTTTTTTATTTCCATCCATCGTTCTTCTACGCGCTTTGGGCTTCTCCGTCGCATAGATCGCTCGCCCCTCTTCGTCCCTGTGGAAGGTATAGAGAACGCTTGTGGTAGCACATAGTGAGAAGAAAGATAGAAGAGACGCGGACGCTCGTTAGCCCATGCACCTGTGCGCCCGCCGTCGTAGCCGCCGACTGACTCAAATTTTTCATTCGCGCGCCCCAGCACTCTTCTCCCTATTTTTTTTCTCTGACTCTCTCCCTTATTCTTACCTCGTCGTCCTCCTAAAGGATTCCCCAATCTTGGCAGGAGAACGTTGACGCTCTGCGGTCCGCAGAGTCCTGCCACAGGCTCGGTCCTTTGACACGCTGCACACGCCCTCGATGAGAAGGACGAACTGAACGTATATCGTAGAATATATTCCGTAGCTTTTATCATTTAAACATTTTTTTCTCTAGACCGCTGATCAACTGCCGTTCAACCTCTACGACGTCGGTGCCTCTGCTTTTAATCACTTATGTATGAGCCTTCCTCTACATATTACAACTGCCAACCTTCGTTACGGATTACGTTGTGCTACTTCAAAGCCAAGAGGTGAACCATGGCTACGAACCACACGAAGCTTTAAGCTTGATTGGGTCTGTGCATCGGCAACGTTACCGGACGACGTATAAGAGTACTTTTCGATTGATCACACTCACCTGCGAGTGTCCCGCAGGTGAATTTCATTCTACACAGACACGCTGTTGTACAAAGGAAAGACCTTCGTTCGCATCGAGATTTATTCTCATTGAAAGAAAGCGAAGACTCTGTAGAGAAGCGGGAAAAGAAGTTGCATTTATTCCTGGCGAATGTCCGTCGTATACGAATCCGTATGTATTCTGCAAATTGCGATTATAATACCGGTTAGGGTTGAATTAATGGTCTCGACTGTGACACCGAAGGTTGACCATGAAATGTGCATTTCGCGTATTTTCTCATTAAACGCTTGACTCCTTGCAACATTTACACTGTAGTACTACGTTAACGTTCGTTTATCTCACTCTCGCTTTTCTCGGAGAGTATGGACGCGAGACTCTCGAATCAAACTGTGAGTCGAACAAGTAGCGTGTCCCGGTGTGTGTCTCGCGGCCCGCACGCTTCCAGTCTAAAGTAACACGCTACACCTGTCCATTGCTTCCACGCGCCTTGACTCCGAGCAGCAACACCGGTCTCGTCGGCGTCATCGCTTTCCTTGGACACGAAGAGGGACACTAAGAGAATTCTCGAGAAAACTTCGATCCTATTTTTTTCTGTCTTTATGTGCGTGTCGGCGATGTCTGAAGCTTTGCAGCATCTGCTACTGGGGGAGAGCGTGGCAATGAGGGTTCATATGAGACTTTGTTTTTAGTTTAAACAAACTAACGAAATTCCCGCAAATAAAGCACAGGGAACGGGGAGATGCAGAGGTTTCCGTTAGGACACAGTCGAAATGTAAAAAAGTTCTTGAACCAGAAGCCGCACGTGTTTGGCTTTTAGAAGCTAAAAGCGGTAGAGTCTCGGCCGAAGAGCGGGGTACTCGCGCGGTGAAACAC
Organism: Ichneumon xanthorius; assembly: GCA_917499995.1. Classification (NCBI taxonomy): domain Eukaryota; kingdom Metazoa; phylum Arthropoda; class Insecta; order Hymenoptera; family Ichneumonidae; genus Ichneumon; species Ichneumon xanthorius. The sequence goes on from OU824207.1 coordinate 534,371, forward strand.
GAAATGAAACTTGTGCACCTGCCCCGTGCCGTTCTCCACATCTCGTGCCTCTCTGCACACCTCTCTCGTATGTTCCTCTCCGCCGCCATCGAGGAGCGTCTCTTTCTTTCAGTTTTCGATACTATCCGTCTCGCTCCGATCTCACATTTCTTTCCCACCGTTACCCTCCTCTTTGTTTTTCTTACTCCCACTCGACTTTTTTGGCTCTGCTTCTATCTCATGCACTGCGTTTCGTGGCTGATCTCGCGCACGACGCGTGGAATAAAATATAACCACGCGTACACGGGCGCGCGCGCCGGCCGTGTACAGAATGGAACAGAAGGGGGGAACTTTTTGGCTCATCTCCCTGACCAGTCGCCGCTGCCGAGCGATTCTCCCTCACGAGCTCCTCCGAGCCCCGCGAGAAGACGATCTCGCCTTTGAGTGGGCACTCGATGGAGCCAAACGCCCCAAGGGATACCCGAAGTGGCTCCTCTCTTTCTTTCTTCCTCTCCTCGAAAAAAATAACCCCACCAAGAACCCTTTCACACGCGTGCCACTCTGAGCCGAACTGCGCGTTTCTTCTGCTCGACGGCTGCTCGAGGACGGTCACGAAAAACCACATTTTAAAGATTTTTTCACATATCCTCGGCAAGATGGTTTTACACAAGGCATAATCGTTAATACGCCGAAAACAAATATATCCACTCATGTGCATTAGATTATTTATCAGCCTTACAAAATGGATATGCAAGCCAACGGAATGCCCATTATTGGCCTAACAATTAAAACACTGTAGTGTCAATCGTGTATTCCGTATTAACGCGATAAGTATTGGTACATGTTATCCACTCGTTTTGTTGTGGCTTGTCCCGTGCGCACCATCTGCTCTCTCCAATTAACCGGCAAGTTGGTACGTTCGGCCTTGACGAAAAGTGAGCTCAGGAAAGAATTGCTAATGGCGCGAGAGGAAGAGCCTGCAGCACCTATAGCTTCCGAACTTATATGTCGTGGTGTTTCATTATAGGTAATTGTGTCTTGTCGTGCACAGCACCTGGTTCTCTCTAAGTTCGTCATCGACATAGCAAAGAATTTACACAGAACGAATGCACGCGACGACTCTGGGGGTTTGCAATTGCTCTTGATACACTTTTACGCGACACCGGCTATGAGTATAAAATTTCTTGCGTATCGAGACACTGCGGATGGTACATCGGCTGCCAAAAAATCAAAAAGGCGTAAACCCCTTATCAAATCATATCGGTCACGCCCTTTTTATTCCAAGTCGTCGACGTGTAATCGATCGCTGGGCAGTGAATCGAGCGATTATGCGTGTCGAATTTAATAAAAGAGCGAACTGACTGCTGGGAGATTGGCTCTCGGAATATGCAAGAAAAAGTCCCAGGTGCAATTACAGCTTTGATCGAAGACTCCTTATCGTGGATGATCGAGGCTCAATACCTATACGGAAAGGAGGATCCGCGAGTCATTCGGCTGCAAAGATTTATCCTCTCCAGAGTCTGAGTATACGCGTGGTATGCGATTATGTATCCGAGATGGTAGATTCGCTCGTCCACCGGTACTTGTTCGACGATCACAGCTGACACCGGTGCAGCAGTAAACGGATCAGGTACAGATAGAATATACAGCATGTCTATGATACTATTTCGTTACACACGGCAAGTAACTGTTAGTATTGTGGGCATTGCACGCGATATGCACGACCTACTCACCTAGCAACCGGCTTTCCAGCTAAAGACATGAAGCCGGTTTCCCTCTCGGTTTAATCGCAAGAGAACATGATGCTATTTGCGCAGCGTGGTGGCGTATCTGCACCGCGAGCAACCGGAGTCGTCGGACGTCGAGGCGGTTGCATACTTCGAGGCGCAATTCGTAGCCGTACATTTATCGATACAGGTAGAAGAAAAAAAATTGATTAAAGGGAGCGGGGCATAGTGTGAGCATGTATGCTTCAATTTGTTCAGGAGATTTTTACCATTATAGCGACAAAACTGGGAATATTCGTTAGGAACGGAACGTTATACATGAGGAAAAAAAACGTTGCACTCGACTCAAATATTAGCACCAGGTGCATCAATGATGGAAGGAAAGTATTGTGTACATTTTTCTACGATGCACAGCGAAATATAATCACCGAGCTGCCAGTCAACCATTTATGATTTATGATCGATACTCTATACGCCAAAAAATTTCGAAATTCGATTACGTAAAAAAATGTTTAATCGGATAATGCGTCTGAGCGATACGTAGATGCTTGCCACAGATATGTGTACATAGCTATGCGAGTTAATACACTCAGCAGGCAATAATAATAAACGCTCAGAGCAAATACCTCGCGAGGTCGCCTACTTGCCTGCTCGCAGCGTTTATCATAAATAATTAATTCGATATGACCGGAGAAGGAGTCCGATGAGACTCGTGACACGAGCCAAGCATACGACTTTCTGGGTCGATGATCGAGAACTCCACATTGCCCCAGACACATCGGTCTGCATTAATACGTCCGAGAGTAGATAGCGATATTTTCCCGCTGTCGCGTTTTATACAGTCGAGCACGCGTTCCACTATAAAGTAGTAACGTATTTTAATCCCACGTGGCAGTGGCACGCGTCGCTGGTCAAGCGTTGCGTGTCTGTCCACTTACACTTCCTGCAGCTTTCGACCCGTGGCGTGGGTAAATATCCTATGGAATTAAGATCTATCTATAGTGTCACTTCGACGCTGCTTTTGCAATCGTTTTAACGTGATGGTATTTCGATCAAAAGCAATTCGAGTTTTCGTATCCAGTTGCAGGTAAAGAACTAATTTGCTTTTATCCAAAATACAAATTCATTGCGGACGAAATAGGTACGGGAATTTGTTACCGAACGCGGTATTTTACAGGCTCTTAAATCGGTGGAGCAATTATGTCTTTCTACTGCAAAGAGAGTGATGTTTCCAGAGATTTCTCTACGAATCATAATTACGACGATTTCTCTTGGCGAACGCGAATAGCAAATCAAACGAATAAACTAATTAAAGAAAATAGTGCCGCCGGCACGATTTTATCGCGATTTCGTCTTAAGATTAAAAATTTAATACGAAACAATATTTGAGTACGCTATATCCGTTTAAATTTTATGGTCGGCCAAGCGAGTAGTACGTTACTTATAACTTATATGACACGCTAAAGCATCCATCTTTCTTCCAGGCATCAGCGAGTTGCAAACTTTGTAACGTCGGTATACTATATCATGTTGGAAATATCTTCAGCGTTGAGCGGTCGGGCAATTGCATAAATATAATTTGCAATTGTAATTGATTAGCGTGATCGATCCAGTTAAAATACCAGCGGGAGGATTCAGCTTTCGTCGGATCCACCGTACAACACGCATCGTATGTCGCACGCTCGCATAAATTGCGTCAAGATCCCATAAGGAAACATAGACTTTCTCCTGCAGCGATGAGATATGTGTTCCATTCCGTTCACAGTGATTCGCCGACGTTTCACGCACATTCGTCGTCACGCTCGAAATAATCGTGCATCATTCGTACAAGAGCTGCTTCTTGCCAGAGAACTTGCCCAGCGAAGCGCCGTCGAAAGTCTGTTGGAAAAAGAAAATAAAGATAACATGCGCCATACAATGTTAAGAACAAACTTGGAATAATTAAATTTTCATGCACGCCATATAATTGGTATGAAAAAGAGTTATTGTTATATTAATGCACCATTATGACGTAATGGTATATCTTTTGCCACGCGACGTTATGCCTATAGTGAATAGAAGACAGGGAAAAAAAGAACAAGTATAAGTGTTACGTCTCAGGTCCCGACGTAACCAGTAAGAAAAAAAACGGAGATTATTTGGCAAAGTACGAGTTGCAAAAAACACACTGCACGAGTTCAAATAGCATGCCGAAGCTTTATGTTTGTGCTCTATCAACTTGCCGTTTACATAAAGGAGGATCGTGGTATAGCAATGAAAGATGTTCGTGACTTTTATATATCGCTTTTCCATCTGCCCATAGGCACACGCAATGGAAAAATCCTTTTTGAGAACACTTGTTATTGTTTGGAAACTTTTTTATGGAGCAAACAAAAACCAGGCTAGAGGCGGAATACACCCCGGCTGTAACGCCAGCCAGTCACGCAACTTACGACTCAGATATCCGATTCTTGGGAATTGCACCGGAATCGGCAAAACTCTCAGGGAAAATTTATTAATTTATACGGCATTTAAGCGTCGGTCGGGTTTCGAACCAATTTTTTGAGTGAGTGTTACTCGTGAGAGATGAACGATCCTCGAAAGAAGCGGAGAACACTGCTTGAATGAAGTCTAACTAACACAGTTTTGCGTTTAGAAGATACTAACGACACACAGCCTTCATATTTTCACCGCTTAATGGGTCTGAAAAACATAATAGGGAATCCCTTTGTTTTTTTTTTTTTTTTGAGACGTTATTTTATTTACAGCCCAATCTCGTCTCGTTTGATGTGGGTTGTTCTCAACTCCGGAAAGGGCGCGCAGCCGATAGGACAAGGTGATAAAAACCGGTGCAAATAAAACGATAAAATCAGTGCGCGAGACGAAAACTCGTTCGTTTCCCGACTCGCTCGCGCTCATCCGACACATTCTCGCAGCACACAGAGGCCTCAACTTACAGAGACTGAAACTTACTACGAGTAGAACGAGATGCGTTGCTTCGATACACACGGTGCGCTGCTGGGGAACCATGGGCTGTTGTACCCACAAGTGACAGCTAATTTATAACCCGCCAAAGCGGTTGACGTTGTCATCGCGCCGTAAGCCACGACAACTTGATTATCGATCCAATAACGATCGGATCTGTATTTTGTACCACATGTACTATACTCCGGAGCATCGCTTGGTGCAGCTTCCTTATTCGTCCCTTGCTATGTGTGTCTGCCGATATTCAGACAAATCGTTCATTCATTCAATTTCTTCTACAGCTTCTTCGTGAACCTCTTCGCGAAGAAGAAGAAGAAGAAGAAGAATAAGAACATCGTAAATTTCTTCACGGCGTTCGCGAGTACTGCCCGCATCCACCAAGTTTCCTTGGAAAAATACCTCACGGGCTGTAAGCCCGCCGGGCTTGATTTACGAGATTTGCCGCTGGCTTTTACATCGGTCTTTCCTTCGCTTTGACCGGTAATTATACCGATACCGGCTTTATTCTCAGATTTCTTTTTCTTATCGTAAAATGTCGCAATTAACGAATTGGACCTTCTTTATTGGCTCTTTGGAGTCGCAAGTGGTAAGCTTCTCGATTTATCTTCCTTTTTGTTTGCTTGCTCACTCACCAAGTCTATTAGTTTTCCTATAAGAGTCCTGGAATTATGCCGAAGATACTGATACAGTTTCTTTCGTGCTTTATGCTGTGTCATAAGCTCTCTTCGTGTAATTATCACATCGATGAACTTTTGCTACTGTAAATTTTATTCGATAGCCGTTGTTGTCTAAAGTCAAGGGGTACATTGGGAATTGGCAAAACAACAAACGCATTACAGTCATTTGACATATTAATTGAAACGGTTCCGAATCCAATACTCGTCAACCAATTAGTGATCAAGAGAGGGTTAATAAAACCAACTTAACAAAAAAAAGTAATCCGCTATATGCGTTGATGTTATGACGTTGGGGACAAGGCAAAAACAACCATATCCGTGATATTCATGTTCTAGCCAGATTTCTTGTGCATTCCCGAAGTTTCCACCATGGAGAACGGGAAATAGCAAAATGCGACTACGATCGTAAACGTTTCACTTTCCACGCCTACTCATTCACGATCTCAGGACGCGTTCGCTCTCATTCAGCGGGCCCTGAATCTCGCGCCAAGCTCGAACACCATTTATGGCTCTCTCTGCTCCCAGACCTAGCGCGCTGCTTTACCCCTCATGATTGTTCCGCGTTTATTACTGACTTTTGCCAAGGTTATCCCGCATGCATGCTCCTTAACGGGCTTGCGAAAATACCACTTTTTTCGCCTCGAAATCCTTTAATCTCAACTCTCATAACTTTTACCGTATTACCGAGAAGCCCTCTGGGTTTAATTCTACTTGTAATATAGCACTGTCTGTCGGCAACATTCACGTGGGGCGTCGGCGTGTAAGCGTTACCTCTGCAACGAGCTGAAAATCAGTTGCACCAGCTCTAATTCACTTTCTCGTGTATACGGACTTACCGATCCCTATGTCTGTAACATGCGTCGGAGTTATGCGTGCAAAGGCGAATCATGATTAAACGACTGTGTATCCAGCATTAAAAGGTACTGTGAGGCTATAAAGAATGTTCCCGTTCATGCCGAAAATGGTGTTACAATTCTGTCCACTTAAGGGTTCGTTACTCTGCGAATGCTCACTTTGACACCCGTGCAGAATCTTGCAGGCTGAACAAGTTTTATACAAAACACGGGTAAAACGTTACAGTGTAACACATTAAATTCATTAGGCCGTCAGCTTTGCAAACGAGTTCTCGAGTTTGGAGCAAGTAGTAAAAGAATAAATAGAAGAAAGTGTTGTGGTGTGGTTACCAATGACGTCATATAATATTTATTTAAAAAACCGGAAATTCTGCGTACATCGATTGACGTTCAAAATATACACCAGAGAATCGTGTATCAGAATGCAACGGTAATTACAGTACGGATGTGTACCAAAGAAACTTTCTTATTGACGTCCAGATGAAACGTTGAAAAGAAGTTTTTATTCAAGCTGACAGTATGTACAGCAAGTCTCATGGGCGTTTCTCACACGAAATGTACTTACACTTATAATAAATCCTATCCACACATACACACTGATGTGTACCTTCACTCAACGATCTCCTATCATGGGAGTTGATAATTATGGGCGGTGGAGTCAGGAGCCCGATCTCCGGTACGCATAAATGTGCGGGCGAAGCCTAGAGTAGTGGGACTGCTGAGAAACGAAAGGGCCTTACTTTCCACCATTTAAAGTGTTGAATTATGCGGAATACGCTTTTACGATTCTTGGCTGTCGATGTATAGATTCTTGAGTGCGTTGTAACGAAAGTAGGAAACAGCGATGCAGGCGCGCGCCAGCCCCAGCTCTAATGAGTTATGCGGCAGTGGATATTTTTGGTCAACTACCGTACTTTGCGCCGCTAATGGGGACGCGCACGACTTACCGGAGTTCGCGGTAGTGGTAAGCGTGAGAGAAAAAGTGGCTGATAAATAAACAACGCACATTCATGCATCTCCCGATTGCTGCCCTTTCTCCTTCGTGTCATCGACATTCGTGGCATTCTGTACGTGAATAAAGATTTTCTCGTCGCTCTTATGGTACATAATAAGATTCGAGTAACACAACTTTCCTCGGATACCCTAAATGATTGTAGCTCCGACTCTCTCGTTTAATTAATGATAATTATTATAGTAATTGTCTGTGCAAATAACGGTGTAGGTAAAAAAATACATGCTTTCGATGTATAATATGCTTCACTACCGTTGTCGGCACCTTCGGATTGAGTGACACACTCTGATTGTCGCATTTCAATGCGAGTATGTAAAAGTGCCCTCAGATCAGTGAACTCTATGAAACAAAATGAAGGAACTATCAATCTCATCGTGGGTGGACGCTATCGTGACACGACGATCGGTTCGTTGACCAATGGTACTTCAAATCCGGAACGGATAAGAAGAATGGGCTCATGAACTTTCAAACTAAGTGTGTCCTATCGATTATCATGCTTCGTTGGCACCGTCTCACAAAAACCTTGAGTATTTGGTGGAGCGCCGCTTGGTAACGGTTACGGTTACGGAGTTTGCCAACATCAGAGTTATATTGAAGTTATAATAGTCCTCAATATAAAAATTGCAAAATTATTTATTCATGAAAACATTTTGTAATCATATTTTCGAAAATGTTTGCATGACGGTAGGGGAACAAGCTGACTGACAGAACCATGGTGAAAGGTTGCAATTTTACCCCCTGTGAAATGTGCGAGCTCGATGGTGTAGACCTCGAAAGGAGGGATCTCATGTGCGGGGCATCGACATGTATTTCTTTCTTTCTTGCCAGGCGCGACCGTACACACATGTACACGCGTTCGTACATAAACCGACACAACGTCACCGTCGGCAACATATATAACAGCCTCGGTTTTATGGTAACGCTCAGTTTCCGTTTGACTCGACCCGCAGGGTTAAGATTCTCTCCAAGCTTCTTTGACTCGAAACTACGCGACATAGGGATATCAACAACCGCATACACGTTTATTGCAAGCAGACAAAAAAAACTGGATAACCGAAAACGGCGAAAATGGGACGAATATTTTTACTACGAGCAGCGTGGTTCGTATTGTTCTTCGCAACGTATACCTGCGTATCGTCAGTCAGGGCCCATTACGGTTCGCACGGATGGAACTCGCAGTTCGGAAGAGCACCGATCCTCGAGAGATTCTCGTGGAAGGTTCTCGATTGGGCTTATCCGGACGAGAAGAGCAGGGAAGCCGCGATCGCGAATAGAGACTACATGCCTGAGAACGGACTTCCCGTTGGCATCGAAGTATGGAGAAACAAGCTCTTCGTCACCGTACCGAGATGGAAGGACGGTGAGTCTTCCACGACTATTAACTGCGAATCCGCCAAAAGGTCGGTACCACATGAGACAAAAAAGGGAACGATCTTTTGCGGATGCCGCGAGACCGGAAACTTATTGCGCCTGGGTCTCCGGAATATTTCTTTATTCGTTTAACGAAACTCGTCTGGGCAACTTCCTGCCCCGCGACACAAAGTGCCAAAAAGTAGTGACGCGTGGGGGTTGGGAACGATGGGGCGATGTGCGCTTTTTGCACAGGTATATTCGCTGAATGGAATTCACTTCGCGAATCTTGAAATTCAGGCTCTTCTCACATCCTCCCGAGCGGGACTCGCTCAATGAGAGAGTTCGTTCACTCTTGTGGTGGAACATTTCTTTTTTGTTCTTCCTTCTTGCTTTTGGACCCCGCAGAGCAGAGTAGGGCAAAACTGAACACCGGGCCCAATACGGGTTAACTTTACGAAAAAATTATTCAAAAAATTGGTATAGATAGTCAGTTTTGCTCCGCTTTCCCCGGCGTCGTACAGTACTAATAGCGAATTAGTGAATTGAATTTCCGAGTCGTAGCACTCTCGTCTCGCTTGGCCACACGCCCCTGCTTGGTTCACCTACCCCAGCCATAGTCTTTCATCGAGATCAGGTTTTCGTGTGTCCCCGTTCCAGCTCTCTCCCTTGGTAAGCATTATTCCACACAACGAATGGCTTATTTCCCCTTTTCGTTACCACTGCCTGATCACGATTTCCTTTCTTCTTGCCCGATTATCGATAGCGCTCACCTTCCTCTCAATTAACTCAAAACCTTTTCGACGTCTTTGCTCTCCATTTTGCTCTTATTTTCGTTGTTCATTTCGGGGATAAAATAACTCTTTCAACAGCAACTGGCCATGAAATTTCGCGATAAAGAAAATACCGCCTCCCACGTACTCATCCTCTCGATGTTGGCTTCATTCACGCGGTCGGGTTCTCTGTCCGTCCTATCGACCAGTGAAACGACGACGAGAAGAGAGGAAGATGCTGCGGCAAGCATATAAAGGTTTTTTTTAGCACCTGGCCCCCTCACCCTCGCTAACGCGGCCCTTCGCAAGATCGCGTCCAGCGTTGTGATGCTAATACCGTTTGCGAAGAAAACCCCTCTTGGTTTTCTGTCGAAGATACCCGTTTGCATCTCTCTTGGTCGGACCACGAGAGATGGGCACTTCGTAGGCGATAAGGGCGAAAGACCGCCACCGCATATATTTCATGGGCGTTTTTGGACCCCGACGCGCGCACGTAAATACGGAAACGAGTTTATCATGGCAGCGTGGAAGCCATCGTTGTTGCACTTTTATATGCCCTCGAGTGAAGTAGTTTTTACACCTGTACGCCCGAGCAGCTCGCGGGCTTCGGGTGATCTCCTTTACGACTCACCGAAATTGCCAGGACAAGCTTGAGAAAAAAAATTAAAAAAAATAAGAAGGGTTACAGGATACCTCCTGCAGCTATATCGCGACCGGGAGAACTCATTCTCGCGTACCATGGGTTACAGGATAACATCGATTGACCGCGTAGGCGGAAGAAATGCGATCATCCCCGAGGCAACGTAATAATAATACCCATGGGCGCGACTGTAAATAATGTAGTCAGTCGAAAATTATTTATTTGGTGTGTATTTTAAAAAAAGTAAATGTCTCGTGTTTTCAATTTCTATTTAATCTGTAAACTACTTGAGATTAACCCGGTGTATGAAAGTCTTGCATCCACAGAAAGTCCAATTTACCCCGTAGTAACGGACTGAAATTATTGTATATTGCGGTCGCAATTATTTTTAATTAGAAGTCAGTAGTGGGACGAAGATAGTTTCCATAAACTCGGTAGGCGACGAAATGAAAAAAAATACCGAGAGTGACGCGCGATATCTGGCGTGAGTAATAAATTAAAAAATTTCCAATTATTTCCATAAATGGAGGCGTCAGACAAGATATTATAAAAATCGATTATTACGGACAGCTCGCTTATAGATGTTTTCTCCCCGAATGTGCATATTACATATTGACAAACATTATATTTAATTACCCTGGGCGATTATAAAATGATGGAGAAACATAGAAACGTGTTTTCCTCGACTGACCAGGCTATTAATTCTGGCATGACTGGAGTAACGAGTTTCCACATGAGCAGATAGACTTCCGAATAGTCCGATATCAATACCGGCAGCGAAATATAGCGGGCGCCGGATACCTCCACGATCGCTTAGGAGACATCGGGAGTAGTCCGTAGAACTCTCGGTGTATGCTCGTGAGACTGGATCTGGGATATATCGTTGAGACCGCATCACGTCACGCCAGTAATTACGACGACCGGAGAGGACCGCGGAGTGGCTCCGAGGAAATTACAGTACCAAGAAATTACGGCTAGTTGCACGCAGCTAATGAGAGCGAATGAGCACACTTTAGTCGACTGGAGGGAAGAGAATAAGAAATATAAGGACGTAGGTATAAAGTGCGAGACCGAGACCATGCATTTTCCTCTCGTTGAAAGCGACGAGAGATTGCTGTGGATTTTACGAGACGACTAACACATCGGTATCGCACTCTGTTGATTGAATTTCGCTTTCATCGATTACGTAGTGATAACTATATATGTTTTCCGCTTAGACAGTGAACTAATGTACGAGTACTTGAAGCAATCACGCCGACATGCGAATTATATCGAACACTTAGATTGATAAAATTGATAACACCTTAAAAAAATTGGATTGATAAAACCTGTTTCTAACTGGAAAGAAGATATTATGTTTAATGATTCATGAAATATTGCCAATGAGATTTTAGGGCGGTAATCGCTGATATTGGCAATTGTCCTCAACAAGGTATAACATTTGACCCCTTCACTGTCAGAGAAACGTATTTATCTATACGTTTTGGCCCCTATAAGGGTCCATGACAGTGACGGGGTTAACTATCTCTACTGCAGTTTATTTACACACGTGACGAGATCGAACGGGAAAGGAGAAACTTGTGAAAGCGATAAGTATCCGGCACGTCTTTTCCATCCTTTGCAACTTCCGTTCAACTTCTTGTTTTGCTGTATAAACCGCGGAATCGCCCGTCCGAAAATGCAACAAAAACGAGAATTGTCTGGGTACGCGTGTAAACGCGGACAGAAAATATCATTGCGTGCTCTTTTACCGAGCACTTCGGGTGAATTGACGTGCCCAATTTAGAGTTCGTGCTGAGAAAATCGCTCGCGAAATTACGGTGATACCTTATTTGAGAGTAAATATTCCATCTACCCATTGAGCGAGAAAAGTTTCTCTGAATGTGTCGGTTCATTGCGTAGTTGAACAACCGAACGATGCTTTCTAAAATACATGTTTGTGCCAACTTGAGTCGCCAAAATACTGAGGGTGGAACAATGATAGAAATCCATTTCGTTTCGTGCAGGTATTCCAGCAACTCTCAATTACATCTCGCTCGACACGAACCGTGGGGGATCACCGAAATTGAGTCCTTATCCAAACTGGGCGCAGAACGTGGCCGGAGCTTGTGGTACCGGGCTCACCACGGTGTACAGGTAAAATGGCTCGTAAAATGAAGAATGGCCTTCAACGCAGTTGTTAAATTCTAAACGATTTTATGTCAGAATCCATGCCGACAAGTGCGACAGACTATGGGTCCTTGACACTGGTACAATTGGCATTGGAAACACGACGGTTCAAGCGTGTCCGTATACCCTCAATGTTTTTGATTTGACAACGGACAAGATTATACGCCAGTATAAACTGCGACCAGAAGACACCAATCAGGTATTCCAATGACCGTCTAGTTATTTTCCCCAGAAGTTTCTTAATGATTCCTAAGTCGTGCGGCCTGCTAATAAGATTATAAAAAAATGGGATCAAATTTTATAGACAGTATTGTTACATAAATGGATTTCACACGACCATCCGACTATCCAAGTTTTTCATGGCCGATAAATTTTTCTATTTGCGAAGCGTTCGTGCCATGAATGTTAGCAAACACGAGTTTGTTATGTGACTTCCGTGTTGCTTGCGTACCTTCTCTTGCCATCATCGTCCAGAGAAGCCCAACAACGGACTCACGTGATTTCGTCGTTCTCAGAATACCTTCATCGCAAACATCGCCGTCGATCTGGGGAAAGGTGGTTGCGATGACGCTTACGCCTATATGTCCGACGAGCTGGGTTATGGCCTGATCGTTTACGACTGGCAAGCCGATACCTCCTGGCGTGTGACTCACAGCTATTTCATGCCCGATCCACTGGCTGGGGACTACAACATCGGTGGTTTGAACTTCCAATGGGGCGAAGAGGGAATTTTTGGTATGGCCCTCTCGCCGATAGCTGGCGATGGATTCAGGACACTCTTCTTCCATCCTCTCAGCAGCAACAGGGAATTCGCGGTATCTACGAAAATTCTGAGGGATAAGGAGCTCGCTCTGGACAGTTATCATCAGTTCCAGGTGAAAAAATAAGCCTGTCACAAAGCAACTGTATGCTCTACTGTGAATAGACGGTGATAACGTTCCTATTTCAGCCTCTCGCCGAAAGGATAATGGGTCACTCCACCTCGCAGGTCATGGATGAAAACGGTGTCATGTTGTTCAATCTTGTTGATCAGAACGCCGTTGGGTGCTGGAACTCTCTGCTACCCTACGCTCCTGCGAACCATGCTGTCGTTGCCCGCCACGACGAAGCTATGATTTTCCCAGCTGATATCAAGGTATGACATAAACGAATGGAGTTTAGAGGGAGTGGGGCAAAACGGACTCGTGTCCTCCATTTAAAATGAGACTGCTTTTGTGATCTGCAAAAAAAAGCCATTTTTTAATATATTATTTATTTTTTTTACATTAACAAACATATGATTCATTTTCCGTTCAGATTGTTCGCGGTATGGTGTGGATGATATCCGACCGTATGCCAAACTTCCTGATTGCGAGCCTTGATTATTCGGATACAAACTTCAGGATAATGACAGTACCACTGCAAGAAGCTATAGCGGGTACCGTTTGCCAGAACGCTCCTTGGAAGTATGCGGTATCGAATAACGCTGTATGGTGGGATCGATGATGGGATACCGAACATAATCCTGCATTATCGCATAGACAATTCTCCAACCGTTCAAGCATGTCTGTAATTAGATTAGATTAGAAAGCCAATTAACAGGAGTTTCGTGGTCGAACAGTCGAGATTCCCGCATCAGCCAGTCTCCGCTGCATTTTGTTTTCTCAACGATATAGATTGCTTGTCGGTCGAAAATGGTCTTGATTGCAACCCAACGATGTCTTTTCTTCGAAAATAAATAATACAGAACCGTTACCACTGTTGAAAAACATTTAGCGTCACCAAAGCGTTTGTCGCTCATTCGTGAAATACATGGAAAGATCTGTTATTTATTTCTCTCATTCTTTTATTTTTGTTCTCCTCCGCTCCATCCCACTACGAGAGAGGCGTTCGAGCGTTTTGATATCTAAATACAATTGGTCGTTTGTAGACTGGTTCCTGGCGGGCTTGTAGTACCGATCTCGAACGGAATGGCCGGGAATAAAAAAAACGAGTGTACGCACTCCGAATTTCTCTGTAATACAAAAGTGGGGCCGACAATCGGAGAGTGGGTGTTTAACACTGGGTTTCGCAGGATATTTTACAAATCGATATACCCCGCGAAGGCAGGGAATCGTAGAGGAACAAACGAAAAGCTGGAGAAGCGAAAGAGGATAGAGATTCACTCATCAATAATTCATGAATAGCAGGGGGGAGAAGCACTCCCAGAAAAAATTGCAAAAATTCCGAGACTTTACAAGCACGTTGCCTCCGATATCCCAGGTGAGATTTAACCATCGGCAAGGCTACGGGTCCGCACGAGTTGCTGAGGGTCTTGTACTCGCCCGGCGCTCAAGCGAAGGTCTTGCGAAAATTATTCAAAGACCATGAATCTGCCTCGGGTCTACTCAAAATATATTTGTGATGTATTCCACACACTTTTTCTCTACACACTAAATCACACGATTCTGTCACTGGCTGTATTTGAAATACACTCCGGAGAAAAATAACACATATTCTGTAACGTTCCTTGCGGTATGAAAATTTCATTTTTCAGTCGGAAATCCTGTTGTAGAGGAAAACATCACTTCCGGTTTGAAAATCTGAGATTTTGAAACTTGCCGTTATGGGACTAATTTTTTTCAAATTTGTCTACATGGCGTCACTTCCGGTTTAAAAATTAGACTTTCTAACCGAAAGTCTCGTCACAGCGAACATTTTAAATTTTTTGTCTGCTGTACGTTTAATTTCGACGAGTACCCAGACCGCAGAGTGTATTTATATCTCTGATTGCAACACGTAGCCCCTGATCAATCGGAAGTGGTGGGAGTCTCTCTCGTTAGCGTCAGACAATCGAGTCTCAGCGGCGTCTCAATCGCGTATCCAGCGGCTTAGCTTGAGGCGGTACAACACGCAACATCGTCTGCGGTTCTGACTGATGCGTTCTGGGGGCAACAGGGGTCCTCCGAAAACATAACACAACACACCAGGAGGGTCCTAATTTCCAGCGTTTACCGCGTGAAAACGAGGCTGATCGTAGGTATATACTACAGTAACTATATAGAAAAAAAAATATATATATACATATATATATTGGAGGTGCGTGAATCAGCCCCGCAGGAGCCAGATGGTCGAACTCCTGGTCCTTCTTGGCAACGGCAATAGGCTCTACCAACATCAGCAAAAACTTCGCTGTTGCTTTTCGAAGTGTTACTCCTCGACCAGGGCCGTTAGTTCTCGGCCCTTGCGTTTCCGATAATTCGAAGGTAGCCCCGGTAATCGGTGGCTGATATACGATCGAACGGACATACGTCGCTTTCTCTCGCACCTTCGAAAATTATCCGTTTCACGCCCACGCTGCCCGCTTCTCGTATAAAATATTATCACGTGCTGGTGCTGGTGCTGTTGCTGCTGCTGCTGCTGCTGTTTCTTTTGCTTTTGCTTTTACAGTCTAGTATCTCTCGTGTCTCCTCTCATTCCTCTTACCTCTTGTTCCCGGCTGTTGTTCCGCGGGACTAGAGAGTGGTCAGGCATCAAAGGAGTTATTGGGTTCACGGCCAAGATCGAGTCAAAGACCGCGCTGACTATCGATGAGAAACTGGAATTGCGGAAAAAATCTTGGTACGCAATCTATATCCGTAATCTTCGTTTTGCCACATTCGTTGCACTAATAACAGCCGAAACATAAATTTAAAACGCCATTTGAAATTCCAAAAACAAGGGCTTTCGCGATGTTTTACACGAGTCACGTGTTAAAATATACAACGATGATCTCTTCGACTAGATAAAAGCAGGACAACTCGGGAGGAGTGTAAAGCTGGATACTACCGATGCGCGAGATCGATTTTCAAGGAGCGTGCGAGGTATATGTATCGGCAAAGCGGCTTTTGGAAAGGATATCGTGAAGCTCCCGCGCACTATGGTTATCGGGCGGAGGATCAGTGATGCATACGGGCTAAGAGATTCACGCCTAAAATGCTAATTTTGAGGATCGACGAACGCCTCCGTATCGCACTCTCCTAACTGGCGATTAGCGGCTTCGGGTGTCCTCTTTATCTTTGCGAAATGATCGAACGAAGCCCGGACCACCTTTTGTTTTTACAAACATCGGAAAGATAGCGCTGATAGTTCAGATAAAAGTGCATAATGGGGTGTGTCTTCGGTAGACCCAAGTCTACCGTAGATCAAACCATTTTTTTGTAGTTGAATCGCAAAAACAGTTAGACATAAAAACATTTCTCATATCACGAATACACGACTCACGAGCATCTCGACGGGGATCGGGCCACAGAGAGGAATAATGAAATTTCGACGGCCCCGAGTCTGTGGCGTCTCCCCGGGTCGTCATAACCAGTAGAACCTCCTACCTTCTCTTTCTAACCCTCTTTATTAGGAACCGCAAGGACGACGTGCGCGCTCGTTGAATACGGCAGAAAAAAGAGAAGCAATCGAAGGTGCGAAGGGAGGGTTGGTTCTTCCCGGTCGCCGAGGGGGTTATTATATATAAAAAAAAATCGTACGAAATCACCGGTACTGATTACAAGGTACAACGTTGAAGGAAAGAACGACGAGAGTTGGCCCTGGCCGTCAGTATACATATACGTCGGGACGACCGAAGAACCCAAAGCACTCTCGCTGTGCTGTGAACAGCTCGATTCAGCACAGCTTCGAGCATGAGATTCACACTCGCCTATACTTTGGTTTGTTTTGAATTAACACCTACCTATAATGTTTTCTCGTGGACGTGCGGCTCACGGCACGCTTTAACACCTTTTTTCGGGCCCTGCCTCTCTTTGGCCTTCTGTTGCTGGTCTCACTCCCTGCCAATTGACTAGCCGAGCGTGCTTTTAAAAAAACCCACACAGCCCTCTTCGATGAATACCTTTTGCGAAATTCATTGCTCTCTCTCTCTCTCCCTCTCGCGTAATTACAGGGTTTCGCCAAACAAGCATCAACCGGGGCAACAGCAGCCGCATTATATTCTTTTCGCGAATCTTGCTTCGACAACGTTAAACGAAAGCTGATGGGTAACGAGTCACTCTTTTTGGCTCGACCCATTAAGAAACAGTGGAGAGAGGACTCCACTGTTTAAAACAAGCGATTCGAGACTATATTGTGTTGGGGTAATATCGTCGTTTACATACTTGCTTCTATAACAACATTGAGAGGAAACAACAGGGGAAACAAAATAAAGGGACGGGCTGTAAAAGTTTGGAGGTTGAGATGTAATTTTTGAAGTACGTAACAACGTTTACAGTATATTTGAAACCCAGAATAACACTGTTAGGCCATCTACGCAAGCTGTGTTGTATTACTTCATAACATTTCGTCATGTGACAGAAACCTGGAAAGCAACAGTCGTCAAGTGATATTGGTCGACAGGCGATCAGTTAGATCTCTTCCAGTTCCTACTTAACAATCCTACCTTACCGGCATCCGGTTTACACTTTCTTATTGGCAATGTCTTGTGCGCACTGTCCTCCCTCGGACATTTCACGCAGCTGGCTAACAGTACCGGATGATCGATATACAAAAGCGTCGACGTGTCGACGTGTGAAACTTTATAAACTATATACACTGTAACGTTTAGATTCGTTGGAACTTCTTTACGGTATAGAGTCTCGCGATAATTTGCATAAAATAACGAGTTTCGGTGAACTTAGAGATCCATAGAGATGACGTTATTATTTTTTTTACAAACGGGACCTACAATCTATACCTGCAATTGTCAACGATCAACCCAATTTGAAATTCAGAGAAGAACACTTATCCAGCAAGATTTCACGAAACAAATTTCCATTTCGTCGGTCGCTTCGACAGTAAAGTTTCTACTTTGAACAACGCGCAATTACCTTTGGCTCACGGTAACGTCAGGCATGAACTGTCGATTCCACCTATGCATGCGTGTTTGCGTTTGCATGTACATCGTTCTCTCGAAGCGTTTGCTGGTGAATCGAGCGCAACGACTAACGCGATTTATTGCTTTAGCGAAAACTCCCGAATGCCTTTGCTCCCAGCCGAGATAGATGGTATGTTTGTGCGATGTGTGGAATGCAAACGGAGGAGCTTGGAATGTTCCCCCCGTCGTAATGTACCCCTTCCATATGGGAGATATAAGAGAAGAATATGTACCATTTTTTTCAAATCCATCCCTTAAATCCCACATTCCCAATCGGCTTAAACGCTTCACCGTAAATCCCGCGGCTTATGGTAATCGCGCACTGCAAATATTGTGAATCGAAGTTCCGTCAGTGCCGAATTAGTATCAACAACGTTCTTTTAACGTAAAGTGTTGAACGGTACTAATACGATTTTCAATAGATAACATTGCTTGTGGCTGTACAAAAGAACGAAAAGATAAATGTACGGTAAGTGTAGTGTACGCGAGAGTCGAATGTACGGTAACCGCGCGGGTACTACCGGTGAAAGCTCCATGGTCGATGAAATTGTTGATACGAAAGGACGGATGCGACGACCGTAATCACGTAGACGCCGCTCGCTACATTTTTGTTCACCAGCACATATCTCGTACTCTATATACCATGTACAACGTACATACACGTATTCATTTAAAGGTATGTGTATTGGTGGCTGATTACATGGTAGTCTGTCGCCGCGGCGTAGAGTGTCCATTTTCGAATTCTATTTGCGCTCCCGTGAACAAAACAAATAATCCGGATAACGATAGTAGATGCCTGTGAAAATCGGTTTCACAAAAAACTATTGTTTATCGCTCGGACTGATTCGATGAAATGTCTTCCTTCTCAATGTATCGGGAGATTCTGCTCTTTGATTAACTCTTTCCCTTCGGAACGACCTTTTTTATGTCACGAAGGTGTAAACTCGGCGCTCCCAGCTCACGGTGCATCGTACATTCTTGGGTACGTTGTTATTTCTGTAAGATATAGTGTCTACGATATTAGCCTAGAACAAGGTACGCTACCCTCCTGCGCTACCGCATATCCTTGCAACCCCTTAAATTCATCCTTAATCCCTTCGTGAAAGCATAAAAATGAAATATTCTGCCCGTAAACGGAAATGCCCAATAATTCATAATATCATAACGAATACTTATCTCCAATCCGCAATAGAAAGTGTACGTACAATAAATACAGTTTAAAATTAAACTATCAAGAAAAAAATGTTGATAAAACGTGGAGGGTCGAATTAGTTTTTCTGGAAAAAGAATAATTTATAAAGTTAACACTAACATATAATGACAAACAGTCCATTTTGAAGTATTCAGTCTCAGTTTGAATACGTCACGCTCTTAGCTTGACAGATCTTTCTGAGGGGGTAAAGCCGTCGCAAAGATGTTAGGTAATGAAAGAGCTCTCCATTCGTACGGTCGACACGTAGAGCTTTATACGTTCATTTCTCGCGGCCTTGAGCCACGACTGCACTCTCTCCGGCTGTAAGGACCCCGGCAGAGTACTACGACGTGCATTCTCTTACTCCTCGAAGAAGTCAACCCAAGCCAGTCACCTATATGTGAGAAGCTTAACAAAGTGCACCTATAACGTATACGATCTCGGCCCAACGGGTTGCAATGTTTATGGACAGAATTCGTTGTGTAGTTACGACTCACCGATAAAGTAGGTTTGACGACGTCTCCGGACGGGATTTCTTCTCCGACGATTTCTTACCTTAACGCTTTGGCACTGTTATACGATGATTTTCCTCGCCCAACAAGTTTCCCTCGACAAATGTATAAATGGGATGCGAAGAACGAGCATCGGATAGATATACCTAGAAAAACGCTCAATTCTATTATTGAAAAAGTAAATGAATATTTACCCAACGCTCTGTAGATAAAAAAGTATCATCCTAACAAAGTTTCCTCTGAATGTTGGTCGAGAGAAGAACGGAATATATCCGTACACTATTTGCGTTCGGCACGATTGGTACAGCGATATATATGAGGAAACGTGTCGGTCGATTAATCAATTCAATCTGGCATTTCTGTTCTTACGCATTTATCAGAGCAACCAAAAACCATACCAACTTCGCTAATATTCTATCGCTACGACCGATATTACTACTAATGCTCGAATGAGGTGCATTCGGTCGTGGGGGTTAAGCACCAGCGGCTCTCTGGCACGCTGTAGAGGATTTCTCGCTCACCGACAGATATAAGTGATATCTCAAACGTGACTGGAATACGAGCAATATTCGGAAGACCACGCTTATGCGACACCTTATGGTTCCACCATCAAAATTCTCGTGTTAGCGTTGAACATTCGTTCTCGTCCTCATATACACCCAACGCCTGCTTCTCTCATATTTATGATATACAAGGTATACAAGGAATGCGACCGAGGTGGCAAGGCGCTTTCGTCATCGTTTCGACGCCCTGATTAATTCAGTAGTTACAAAAAAGTCAATTATCGTGGGGGCGGTGAGGATGAATACCAATATTTCAATGTATAACTCCGGACTCATTTTCCCGTCTTCCCCTGCAGGCTGAGTAGTTCCTATGCTATGATAACGAAAAGCTTATAGGCTTTTGGGATTACGCTCGAATCTGATGATTATTGATCGCCGAACAGCACAATGCTCGACTGGACCAAGCCGTCCCAGAACTAAGGGATCGTCGATGCTTGCGCAAATAATTTTGGAAGGGAGGACTTTACCGCTTGAAAGCTCTTTTGGACACCACTGTTTACACGTTCAGAGATAGTGCAATGTCAATACGATGAAGCTCAACTCTTCGGAGCCATGTGTGCAAGGAACTTGGTTGTAGAAACCGCGGATAACATCGTAGATTCTACTGTTCGTCCATCAAAAACACGTCTTCCTAGAAAACCGCCAATGGAACGACCTAAGATGAGTAAACGATGGTACGGTACAACCAAGCTCCGTAGAATACGCTGCTGCCACTGCTGCGGCTGCTGCAGGTGCCCACAAGAATATTGAAACTTAGAAAAGTGCCACTATGAAAAATAGCGATCACCCTCACAAAAGCTTTATCACATGGAGAGTGCTACCTCGTTTTTCTCCCATTTTCAATGAAATATGTGCTCGATCGAAGATGATGAATACGTATAAAACCTACCGACACTATGCAACCTCATGGACGAAATCTGAGCACGCACCAGCTATGCAGGGTGCAGCAACTCTCTACCAGGAAATTGTGAATAATGGTCTGCTTTATGCCATACCATGACGCATGAACGCTGTAAAGAGTATCGAATTATCCATTCCGAGTTTGGGCTTACTTTTCACGACAGAGCTTGTGATGTGTTATATATTTATAGAACCAATGCAAGAAAAATTAATAAAAATTCTCGTCACACGAAATTAAGATCACACAGTATGTAAAGTCTGCGATAGACTCGTAGTAGAGCTATTAAGTATATCTATCAAAAGTCCGCCGACCACGACGATTGTAGCCGTGTGATATAAATTTCGAGAATAACTGTTAAGTTTGATGCTTGCTTAATTGAGGTTTAATACTGGTCGGCGCAGATAAAACAAGATGAAAAAAATAAATGAAAAAGCGTTCTCGTCAGCACCGGAAAGTGCAGAAATGGTCCGGAAATGAACCAGCTGTCCGCACGTACTATTGGAGAGGATCTGGGTTGACCATACTGTGCTCTTATTCTCGCTGCGCTTGTCACGAGAAGGGTTCGCATGGGGGTTGTTGCGACTGCTGCTCGCGACGCTGGTGAATCGTTTGAGCATCAGTAGCAGGTAGTACACGCGGGAGAACTAACGCGCGTACGACTGGAAGTGTGTGCGTCTGTGTGATTGGATACGATGCGTCGGATGGCCAACAGGCTGCCGCTCTCGCCGTTGCAGATAATACTAGGTGCTTCGGTAAAAAGTGCAGTAAAAACTCTTGGTGCACGCTTGACAGGACATCCGTCTCGCACAGAGCAGTACATGACAACCGTGTACTTTTTTTCAATGCATTTGTGATATTTCATTAACGCATCGACGAAAGTGAAAGATTCAATATTTTGCGGGAGTGCAAAAGGATAGAAAGGAGGAAGAAGTGAAGCAGACATAAGCGTCGAGCTGTGAACGATTATCGAAAGAGTGGCCGATGATAATCGACCCATGACCATAAAGATAGTAACTTCCTTTGATATGCGAAAACAGGAAATTAAAAATCGACGGGAGCAAACACGGACGTTCGAGTTTAGGGTTAAGGAACGAATGAGAAAAGCATCGAGAGGTATTAAATACGAATAGAAGACCGAGTTCTGTTAAATTGAATTTTCTTCCAGAACGAGAAAAAAATTATGACAAAGTGGCGAAAAACACGGCTTGGCTTCGCAGTTGCACGCGGAGGTTGAACCGACAATGTCAACAATACCGCCGACCTTGTTGGCGCTGTACGCGCACATTTGTGTTTTACTGAAATCTCGCCGGATCAATGCCGGTCTATAATCGTGAAAATTGGATTAATCATCCAATGGGATAGTCATACCAACCTCAAATCTGGAAAGTAAACAGGGAGTTGTGGAAGTGATAGAAGGTAGTTGGTCCTTAAGATGGATGAAGAACATTCATTGGTTTATACAGTAAGGCGAAGCTGATCATTACTTGTATCAACAATTTGAGACTCTATCGGTAGCCATTCACAGCACACAGAAACTCTGTTGTACGTTGAACTTGTAAGGACATAATGTCGAATACAAGTGTTGTCGAGTTTGGAGAAGCATCGGCTTCGAACACTACGATAACTGGTGACGGCAATAGAAACTTTTGGTGGGAAAGTGGTAGAGTGCAAATTCCTCTCTACGCGATAATATTCCTATTGGCTGTCGTAGGAAATTTCCTGGTGATTCTGACACTGGTGCAACATAAACGTATGCGAACTATTACAAACGTGTTTCTTCTTAATCTCGCCATTTCGGATCTCATGCTTGGAGTTCTATGTATGCCATTTACCCTCATTGGTACTATACTGAGGGATTTCGTATTTGGCAAAGTAATGTGCAAACTCGTGCCGTATTTGCAAGGTGAGCAAAAATAACAATAAATGTATAAATAAACAACAATTAATGTACTACAATCAATTAAATTATTTTCTTCAATAGTCGCTATAACGATATTTCTTTGGTAAGAGGATACAATTTAGTGAAGAAAACTCGAAATTTTATCAATCAAACGTAATTCGATTGAACCAATTAATTCAATTTTATTATACACTTTGAACCGTAACTATATCATATCATCCGTCAAACGTAGAATAAAAAATTCGTGGCAACTAGTGGATACATAAAGATTCCAGTAAAATGACTGTTATGAAAACTTGCATACACCGCGCACCGCGGGTATTAAATCCGCATTCCGTTGTTACCATATGGTTGCACGATGTTCGCTCCTGTTTTGTTGCCGTGACGCTCGGAAACCACGGATCTGAGCTAAACAAGAACCGTTCAGTCGCCGAACATACGACTCAGTATGAACCAGATGCAACAAATTTCACGTTACTCATGTTAATTTATGATAAAATATGCTGTATCTCCATGTCACCGTAATTAATTCTGCGCTCCGTTTTTTTCATTACTTTCGTTCTTTTATTCTCCTGTATTCTTTTATATATTTCTATGCTACTGTAGTTTAATTTTTGTGGTTGTAATATAGTTTAATTTAAAGTTTATCGTTTGTTATTTTCATTGTTTTGTTTTTTTGTCGCGGCATTTTGATTGTCAGCCGTCGTTGTACATTTTGTGGGCACGGTGTCCTTAGAAGGCTTGTCTCAGGACACAAATAAAACAACACTATTCTATTCTATGTGACTAATTGTTATGTCGTGTGAAATTTAGAGCCGGGGGCGTACACCTTATTTCTTATTGTTCGAATGATAAGCGTATATCCACTGTACAGAGGTGTCTACTTAATGGAGACATGGTCATTATATCAAGCTATTGGTTAATTAATTTCTAGTGTTGCTCTCTCAACGACGAAACGCTAAAAAGCGTCCCAACGTTTTGTCTCGTTATTGGGGGAAACAACGACACGATTAACAACGAAATGGAGCAGAAGGCATCGGTGAAACGTCACGACAGGAATTACTATCGGGGTGAAGCGATCTGCGGAGAGAGGTTTCTTATGCAATGGAGTGGAAACGATCGCTTTTCCAGAGATCGCTTCGAGGACCAACCACGCTCTTCCTGATTCCAGTGAAATCCACACAAAGTATTCCGTGCGCAGTGGCGACCAAGAAGGATATATGTCGTTAAAGGTGGCACGTATACTGTAATAAGTGTACGTATATATATATATATATATATATACATATCTTGGAGGCTCTCACGTCCCCGCATCAGCCGACCATGGTGAAAAGGTTGGCGAAGATGAACGGATCCCTACATTGGCTTACGGAATGCATCCGCAAAGCACACACGGGCTCAGGATCAAGATTTGCGGAAGAAGAATTGCCGTCACTGGCGATTACCCTTTCTAACACACCCGCATCACAATCCTAGCGGCCAATGATACGAGAAGAAGAATTCATGCATTAAACATTTGTAATAGAAATTCTTCTATTGCATTCTCCATGTTCCAAAATCTGTCTGACCCCGTTGATTAACTTTTAGAAGTTGTTTGCCGTATATCATTGATGTTCTTCCTAATCGGAGTGGCCACATTCGCCCCTTTAACCCTATATATTCCTTCTGCAAGAAACTATTTGGATATATCAAGTTATTTACACTGTATTGATCACCAAAAAGCACTGTATCATGTTTCGGTCGTGTAGATATTCTCGCTTCGGTAATCGGTAGTTTCGTTGAAGCATTTTGCATATCTTCCAATCACGTATCGCTTTCACGAACAGAACATCTTCCGTCGGGACAACGATACTGATAGAATCGCCGACGCTCGGCTTCACCCATTCAAATAACGCCGAACTGACTGTTGGTGGCTGAGTATCGGGAATTTCTGCCACGAATTGTTCCCGGATACAATATTCGTATACTCGAAAATAAACCCATCAGAGAAAGCGTGCTGAATAATCACCGGGTCAAGTTTTGGAGCCTGAAAACAATAGGGATTTGTTATGGGCGTTATTGCTTTCACGCATCGGGGGTCGAATATATATTTATATGTACATACACACATCAATATCTATACGATTCGAGAAAAGGTCTCTGCGAAAGGCCAAGACGACCCTGAAATCTGATAACCATTCATGCTAGACGATCCAATTTGGGAGCAAGGCTGCAATATAGCAGAAAATCAGTCGACGTGATGCTGAACTCTGCCTTTCGTCTTTTTTTCTTACGCAGCCAGAAAACTCAGCACATATATATATATTACACATACTTTCTTGCCTTTGCAAGCTTCAAAGAACACAAGGGAATTGGGTGAGTTCGTTTTTCGCCTGACGGTTCCATAGCGAATGGATAGAAATGAAAAGATATTTGTTGGAGCAATCGAATCTGACAATTTACGAACGTTACCTACCTCACCCAACAATACGATTCGTAAGCTTCTAGTAGGTTGGATAGGTTCCCGTCAACTTGCAGTCGTAGTTGTCAGTGAACGGCGTAAATTGGCGAATGAAACCTGCCCATAGTGCATACGAAAAAAACGTAAATCGTAGATTGTGGTGCGGATCTCTCGTTAATTCATTAGAGGCAGGAACTATATATATTTTTTCTATAATTTTGAGGGTCCCTTATTTTTGCCAACTTTTTGGTTTTTCGGATTTTAATGGGAAGTGACGTAATACGTAAAAACCTCACTTCCGGTTTGAAAATCTCATTTTTCGACCGGAGGTGGCCCAATTGGGAAGTATTATGGAAATGTGTAAGATTTTCTCGACATCCAGCGACACGTCAGCGAAGTCTCTCGAGACTACCGATGCAATTAAGCTTCTCACAAACATTGTTTCATGTCGTGCTAAGATAATAGAAAAAAATAATATTTATGTTTCATTGGATTTTTCTCTTTGGGAATAATTTGTTTTATCTATGAATTTTATTAAGCCAACTTAAATGCTCTAGCGCAGGTGATCTCATAAATGTTCATTTTCAAACGAATTTGCGAGCGGTCTTCGAGGCTTTTATCTCTTCTCAAATTACTTCTGTTGTCTTTGACCTCGTCTCCGACTAATGATAAAACTTTTTTTCAAACGATCACTTGTCTTATTTTTACTCTTGTAATTGTGAAAATCTTTTAAACAGAATCCGAGCGCTCGCTTTAGTGTTTCGGTATTCGCCGCAATCTCATGATAGCGGTTCATCCGGAGCACGGTTTATTCAAATTGATGCTATTTGGATACCGCAATTCTATCGCTGTTTTCTCGAACCACCCACCCTTGATGTTTATACACGACATATTGAGTTTGGAGTTGAATAAAAATATGTACTTCGACCGTACTGGTTCTTAAGTGGAGACATTTATTTTATTTTATATACAATCTATGCCTCAATGGGAGTTTTATTCAGATTAGTGTAGGTCAGCATATTACTCTTCAGGCGCTATATAATAACATTCTTCACGACCCCGACGATACATTGACTCACAATTCCACAGACCCGTAAATTCATTGTATGTCTCTTCGCGAATATACGTGAGAATGGATAGTGACATCCGAGATTTCATTCGTTTGACCTTGTTTTTGGAGTAGTTTCTCCAATGTACCGTGACGAACCGAGATGGGAAAAAACCGAGAAATATACAGAAATGATCGTTATGTTGCCACTCTTTATCCACCGGAATTTCAATGACGCCACCGTTTATTTACGTTCCCTTTCATTTCACTAAGAGCGTAAAAAATATTTATGTCTGTGTGTATTTCAACGGAACCGTTACGCAGGAAAAAACTGTAGGGGAATAACGATTTGTAGAAGCTTCGCCTTTGGTCCGCTGTCTGACAGGAGATACCTTGAACCACTCAGAAAGACGAATGTCCGTCGAAAGGGAAGCTTCAGGTTCTTTCCGAGTATCCACGGTGGTTACAGGATATGGTTCCCGCAACATAACATCGCTAGATCATTGTTTCGCCGAGGCAGCGATGGAAGCGAACGACCAAGGTTTCAAAGCCGTACCGAGAATAATTAGGAGATTACTCTTGCTCGTCTTGTGGGTTAAGAGCGACAGAGGATTAACTTTCGGTTTGATATACAGGATTGGTCTTTGTTCGTGCCCTGATATATTGTCTCTTGAAGCGTTCCGTGTATAATATGTATTACAATATAGGGAACGAGAGCCAACCAAATTTCATCGATGTACGAGTTAATTGGAATGGGAAATATTCACAATTTTAACCCTATACATGTACTCGGATCGTGTAGAATTTTCACAGGTGAATGTTTGGATGTTTCAATGGGATTGGACCTATCATGTTAACTTCCCACTTGGATCATGCTTGACTCTGCACTGGTCTGCAGCATTTTGAGCAACCATCAGTTACGAAGTGATATAACGCGCGACGTAACATTGAGATTTTCAGATTCTCTCATGTTTCGAGTCTTCGCTATCAATTTTCATATGACAATTATTTAACAAATTCCGTCCTCTAAATGATATAGTTGACTACCTGAACGATCTTTAATTAAATACACGATCTGCAATTAAGTACACACTAAACAGGAAAGTTATATGGTCCCGTGTAACCTGGAGAAATAATAGTTAACGTAGACCTGATACATTACAGCGTTTCGTACCAGTACACCGTAAGAATAATACCTGTGGGCAGTGTACACGTGTGGGAAAATACGGAGGTGGGATCCCAAGGAGGTTACATTACGGAGAAGTGTACCAGCGAGCTGAGCTCAGTTCGATTCTGGTCGCAACAATCAGCGGGAGATTGGATCGCGACACGATTGGATACTTCGAATTGCGAATTACGATGCGAGGTATATACCGTGAATTCAAGAGGATGTCGCCTCGTATACATCGAAAATCGCACGTGTAAATAGAAAGATCAGGATTTTATTTTTAAAAACTTTGGTACATTTATAAAAGTCATTTATAGAACCGATAGCTATGATAGTACTCACAATTTGGACGATTCTTCATAATCGCTTTGCTCCTTGTAGATGCCGAGAGGGATGGACTCGAGATTGTGCGATCGGATTTTGTCGCGTGGTCACATAATAAAAAGGGTTACAAACAAACAGATATAATAAACGGAACAACATTTATTACTTAAAAAAATATATTTATCCTTAACACGGAGTGCACAGGAAAAGATAGGAAAGCAAGTTGCGATAAGTCAGACGGAATAGAAGCTACATTTTCCTCTGTTCACATTCGTCTTGTAATAGTATTAGCGAATCGACAATGTTGCTAATCGAAGTTAAGGTCATCACCGTGCTATGGCCGACGAATTCCGGGAGGGACTGCCGAAATGACAAAGGATTCAAGTGTTTATTGTTTCTTTCACGAGCTATTGGAAGAGTCTCTCCTCGAAATGTCAAATTAGTCCTGACTAGGCACACGGATCTTGTTACTATCTCACCCTCTCTGCGATAAACTTGGACACTCCCTTGTTTCGACAAGCCTGTTGAGAACTATTAAGACAAACCGTCGTAGACTATGGATGAACTATTAAGTCTATTGAGTTTGTTGAGCATACAGAAAACAGAAGAACTAGTGATGCTGAATTTTTTATTATTAAGCGGATGTCAGGTTATTACTTGTTATTATATAGTGTAAGAAATTTTTATTTTAGTTAACTTGAGAACCATAAAACATGATACACATACATTCTCACCTAATTGTCAGTCGGAAGGGTTTCAACATCCTGAGCCGAGAATCACCTTTGATCTTGGGCGTTCGAGAATTTTGTTCTCTCCCCCTCTTGTAAACGGAGAGAATGGTGGAGTGAACGAATCAGGCAGAAATATCATCCAGAAGCTTTTCGATCCACTGTTACGCTATCTGTATATATATCGTCATCCGTTAACTCGACGGTTAATTCTTGCGAAGTGAACATTATCGTAATGCCTTCCACGAATCGCTGATATAAAAAAAACGCCTCTGCTATACCTGCATCTACTTGATCGCCGTTAAATATCGGAAAATGTTTTGAATGAGATCAGTGAAAGCTGCACTTCGTTTATTAAACTTTGTCTTAGAACTCACGGTATACAATTTTCCGATCCGATTTACGGAAACTCTGGGTTTAGCGCGCTAATATCTCCGATAAAATGGAAAATTTGCTATTTGACTCTTCTACGCTTTTATACACATATTGTCAACTTCCATTTGGCACAGCTGGGGAGGAAAATGCGACTGTAATGACCAGCTTTGTCCGTTCATAGCAGCTTTAAAGTGTCGCACCCCTTAATTGCGTCTCCCCGTCACCGGAAAATCTTATCATCCAGCGCGCAATTAGTAAAGTCATTTATATCCGGGTGACATTGGTTCAAGCTTTTTGCAAACATGGCAAGAACTTCTCCACCTCTTCGTACCTAATACCACCAAAGTTTCTCATCATAACATGCAATATCCATTCGCGTGTCGATGAAAGATTTTTTTTTTTTATTGGCCTCTATATTTATCTACGATGTCCTGTTTGCCGACCATCAATGGGTCAATGTAGCATTGATTTGATACGTAGTTCCAAGATGAAAAGCAAATATGCACGACTAATTAGTTCGGATCGAACGGCAAATAACATCGTCGAATCTCGACAGTCTCACTAGGGTGTCCGCCCTCCGATATTATTTCCATTTCCAGATCAAAACGCGGCCTGCTTAAACTATTTTCTTACTTTTCAGTTTAACCTTGATGATTTCTGTGCATGTGGCCATAATCTTTACGATTCATACAGTGGCTCTTGAATCTTTTCACGTATAATGGCACTATTCTTCTGTTTACAGCTTGCTCTGTTTCAGTTTCGGTATGGACACTGGTGGCAATTTCCGTAGAGAGATACTACGCTATATGTCATCCACTTAGATCGCGTCGCTGGCAAACACTGTCGCATTCGTATCGTCTGATCGTTTCCATATGGAGTTGCAGTCTAATCTTTATGTCACCTATCCCGGGTCTGAGTGAGCTCATACCGACTAGCACCGGTATGTAATAATAATAATAACAGTAAAGGAAGACAGTTTACTCCCAATATCTACGTATCATTGTGCAGTGACGTCGGGTGCATGGTCGTCCCAATGAATTGGCATTCCACCGAGGGCGGTTTTCAACGTATCGTGAAGATTCAGATTTCAACTCGGGGTCGAAATGAAAATTGATCGATCTATCCTGAACAAACCTTTCTGGTCAAACAAATCGGAATGGTCTTTGAAAAATCAGTGAAGCGTTCTGATGTGAAATGAAAAAGGGTGCCTTTGAAGCGACCACGCGAGGTATAGCAATTCATGCGACGTATACACATCGTCAAACACTCATAGCGTTCACTGTTTTACAGTTCTCATTGCATCGGTTCAGTCCGATGAAAGTATTTTTGTACTCAAATTCTTACCGCACTCAACAATAAATTCGCTTGCTGTTAAGACATTTTTTAAATTTCAATTCTTATATTCCATATGATATTGAAACAACGATGGCAAGACTGTTAAGATGACATGTTATCGTTTCAATCATACATGGAATTTTAAGAATTGAAAGTACAATTGAAACCTGCAAGCAAATTTTAGTTGAGGCACTGATCTTTTTTTCAGTGTGTGCACCGGTACTGTGTATTCTATTCTGATCGACGATTTTTTCCCCGTAGATTTAATGGTAGACAGGTATGTTCTCCGGTGAAATGGTGCAAACAATGCAACCTGGTGTGGGCTGGGCTTAACCGTTACTCTTCTTGTTGCATTTTGACTGGTAATACTATGAGCTATATGTGAATTATATTAATATAATGCAAAATACGAATGCCGCGGCGAATCCCCGCGGGTTGTATCGTATAAAAGTTTCCGAGATTAATTATTACAAATGCTACTGAGTACGTCTTAAAGACAATAGTGCAGAAGCCCGCACGGTCGTTTGATCTCGTACAAAAGGAAATCACGTCAAATTTAATGTGTGTAACGCAACGATATGCTGAAAAACGTAATATCTGAAAATTATATGCCCGAAGTGGTTCGATATTCTGATAATGGCGATTATACTAGTGATCTAATATACGGACAAGAAAATGTTAATCTCAATGGGTATTGAAATTCAAAGGGCACTTGAAGACAACTTTACCATTCACGGAAGCGTGGTATACTATCCGTCGCAACTGGGCTATGGTGAAACGAAGTTTTCACTGTACAGTTGGGTGGAATCGCGAAAGGCCGTATAAGTCTGTATAAGAGAGAGCAGGACAAAATGGACCTGTGTTCGTCACGTGATATAAGACTTTTTATCAGAAAAATGGTCCGTTTTGACACGGGCTTCCATTTTGCCCCACTACCCTTATACGTACGCCTTATCTTACTGTGAGCAAATTATTCCAACATATACGCCAGGGTACATGCATTGGGCGTGAGCACTTTGAATGCACGCAAGAAACATGTAAATACGTACACCGATTCACCACACTTTTCTCCCTCCACAAGCGTCAGATTGAACTAAGTAGAACATACCGAGCGAAACGTTTCTTTTTTGATTCTCACATACAAACATTCTCAATAGTAGTTCATATCATAAGATAAATTGTCGCTTCTTCATCGTCTACTTTGCTCTCTTCCTGTTATTTTTATTATCCATGCTCATTTATTTTCTCCATCTGGAGGAAGCTAATTTACTACTACACTCTTAAAAAAGTTCTCGTAGCGGTTCAGTTACAATCTCGCAATATTTTTAATTGATCCAGACGTGGTATACCAGCGTCAAAGAGATATCTTGTTATCTCAATGCCCGAAGCCGAGCCAAGTACTCTTCATCCGCAAACGGTTGAAGAGTGAAGTAAACTCTCAGCTCTCGTAGTCAGCATAACCCGCGAACCTGCATTTCTCATGATTCAAGTTATTAAAATGTTTAAAAAATATCGAATTAAAATTCTCCTTTATATTCTGCATATATTATTCGTGCTATTTCTCACCGGACGGTTGAGTCACGTTTTATTCATCTACATAATAATAAAGTGCATGTCGATTTGACACTCACAAAATATGAAAATACGGAAAGACGTCACTTGCGTTTTTAAAACCGAATTTCTCGACCGGAAGTGTCGGATTTTCGGTACATTTTTGGAAATCTAAATGTTTGGTTTATAAATTCCATAGTCCATGGCAGGATGTAGGAGCAGGAGAACAGGAAGCCCGCGAGCCACAACAACCTGCTAGTATTTATTATAATCCTTAGGATTAAATCTACTCTCGATTCAGTGCAAAATGTTGTCAGCACAAGCGCCTTATCCTACTTCTTCGACTTTTTCGTTTGGTTTAAAAGAATAATTTCCGAAGACGCTTGTGCCTCGACAACGTCGCATCTGTTATGCTTCTATTCCGCTTGTACCCCGAAAAATTTAAGCGAAATATATGAAAACGATTGTTCGCAGGTCATGTAAAGTGTCGGGAAATGTGGCCGGGCCATGGCGAGTACGAGAGAGCATACAATTTAATCCTAGACGCCGTTCTATTGGTCATACCGTTGGTAGTTCTTGGGGCTATGTATACCCTTGTCACGAGAACACTCTGCAGATCGGAGCCCGTGACCATGTCGACACGGGAACGCAACACCCGTCAGACAGGCAAGTATTGCAGTCGTACGATGTTTCACCATCGAATATGTATAATCTACAAGGTGCCGGAACTTGGTCAGAATTCCGGCTGTTTAACGTGTTCTATACATTCACCTGAGATCGTCTGTTTATACGTCGTGATTATCGTATCTGACGTGACCTACTAAATATTATGGAATCGCAGCGATGCAAGGCCCCACGAGTGCGATGCTCGTGCGGTTTGATCCCAAGTTCCCTTGGCTCGTGTGCAAGGGCCCGCGATAATTGTGTTTCTCTCGCGGTGATGACATTATTTAAATATAAATTCCATCCCTCCGGGGGGTAACCAGCAACGAACCACAGCTGAGCACGACGCGAATAGCGTGTGTACATTATATTATTATATGCAACACACACAGTGAAGAGTTTAATATTCTGTGACAAAAAAAATGTTGACACGAGAACAAGACAAAGTCACACCTTTGCCGATACCTTTCATCTCTCGGCTATTTATAGCAGCCAACAACAAAATTCGTACACTCGTATTCGGAATTGCAATTGAAGAGACGAAATAGTACGGGCAGGAGAATAAGAAAAAAAAATCATTGAGATTATGTTAACGTTTTGTAGAAATAATTATATCACGTCTATATTATTAGATAAATAAAATATGGTCTCAGCTTCGTGTCCTCTTTGTGAAGGTAACGAGAATACCGACTGCGAGATTTATGGAGAAACAATAAAATGCAAATTTCTTCTCTTTTCTATTACAGATTTACTTCGATACCAAATGAGAACTGAGGTGAACGTGTCTTCTCAGCCAAACTTTGGGAAATAAAGTTTTGCAGATTTCAGGCATTTCTTTCACACGATAATATAAAAGTCTTGAGACCGTACCCCACGGCTCTCCCTCTGTCTCTTTCTCCCTCTGTATATATATATCGTTATCTCCGTCGTCGCTTCTTCACGTTTCCTTTTACGTTTAAGTGTCTGCCTCGTCGGTCGGGTGAATCGAAATTCCATTGGTGGTACCACAAGGAGAGAAAGTCTCTTGCGACCGATGTTACGTGAAAGTCGTTTGAGCACATGGGGTCTCCGCGAAGCTTTCGTGTATATAAACGAGAGAGGAAAAGAAACAGAGAGAGTATGAGAGAGAAAAAAGAAAAGCGAAAACGAGAGGAATCCAGGAGACTAGAAAATGAACGGCCCTAAACTCCTGCAATATTTTCCACATCCTATATTGCCGTTTTTCACTTCCTCTTTCGCTCACTAGCCCCCAATCCTTTCGCTCTCCACTGTCCGCTCATATACATACGATCGTATATCAGGATGCTTGTATTGTGTATGTTATTCCCCCACATACTCGACTTACCGTGTATACATTCCGCGGTATACATACATAGTGATTCAGACAGCATCGCTATTCCCGGTACAAGCTGACTCTCTTGCATCGCAAGATATATTTAGGCAATACATTTTTTTAACCCTCCAACGTTATTTAAAAAATGTAACTTTTGACAAAAGTTTTCCAAATTTTTATACGTATTTCTCGTAAATAATGGATCAATTCAGTTATCATTATTTATTGATTAAAAATAGTTCTCATTTTTATCGTAACTTTTGCCATGATTAAATACCTCACTACATTACTTATTACTCGTCATGTCTAAATCATCCTCGAATCACGCAAGAATCTCTATCTTTTCCACAGCAAGCTCCATGTCATTGGCGATGCTGAACGTAAAGTCGAAAATAAATCCTTCGACTCGCTGTTCTACAAAAGGAATGGCCGCGCTGAGCGAGAGAAATAGAATGTCTATAACATTGGGTGACACCAAAGAAGCGACCAGCTCGACTCGTCACGATGTCAACAAGGGAAACTTACCTTTCAGTCCGGTTACTTCGAGCGATGCAATCGTCGAGACGAAAAATATTTCATCGAGAACAAAAAAATCGTGGCGCGAATCCATGGACAGAAACACTCTGAGACGGGCCAATCCCGAAAAAGCTTTGCTGAGAAAAAAACGTGTGATCAAGATGCTTCTCGTTGTTGTTATCGCGTTCTTTGTATGCTGGACACCGTTATACGTAATCAATACGCTCGCCATTTTCAGTCCGAACATTGTATACAACGGTCTCGGTTCAACTGGCATAAGTTTCTTTCAGCTTCTCGCTTATTCGAGCTCTTGTTGCAATCCCATCACATATTGCTTCATGAATGACGGCTTCCGAAAGAGCTTTCTCGGTCTCTTCCAACGCTGCGATTGTAGCGTATGTACGGATGTCGAAAGCCTGTAGCGAGCTGGCCGCCAAACAGGGAAACCTGAAAATCTTGTAAATGATAGGGAATTAAAAAATAGTTTTTCAATACCGATTAATTTTGAGGTTTGTTTATTGATTGCTCGCATTGGTACTATTAGTTTGAATTTTAATCAGGAAATAATAATTATTGGGTCCGGGAATTCGGAGAATTTGTTCGCAATTTTTAGTGGCAACCAGGTTGTGAATTTTACACTTTTCTTGATAGACGATGTCACCCACTTTATTATTTCACGTGCTACGTCGAGTAAAGCCGTCGGGTGAAGTCGAGGCGATTTACGGAGTGGCCAACGATTGAGCTTGACACGCAAGTCAGCACTCCAAGGAGTCATAGCGAA
This sequence comes from Ichneumon xanthorius, assembly GCA_917499995.1. Taxonomy (NCBI): domain Eukaryota; kingdom Metazoa; phylum Arthropoda; class Insecta; order Hymenoptera; family Ichneumonidae; genus Ichneumon; species Ichneumon xanthorius. The sequence goes on from OU824207.1 coordinate 569,703, forward strand.
ACGCACGACTGGAGGTAAACGTAGCGGGAGAAAACTTGAGTGACAAGACAGCGCGCAAGCTGAAGTTATTTAAACGGAGCAACACCGTTGAGATCCTCGTGCTATCTCGGGCTACTATCGCGGTGGCTCTTGCCTGAACTGAACCATAATATTATTATAATATAATAAAGTGTATATAGTACAGTACGTATTATATTATCGTTGTTTAACAATAGACGAAGTGAACTTTGAAAGGGATGAATGACGAATGAAATGTATGATGAAATGAAATTTGTGGTGATGATTTATGTATCTATGTACGTACCTACGATATTTATTGATGATCGTCGAGTCGATAATAATTTATAAATCGTCGTTGTATGAATATAATTGATTTTATTGGATGCAATTTCGCGAGTTTCATCTGTTTCTTAGAATTTATATTTTTCCCTCCTACAGCCGATCGTGAGCTATGAAAATCGACGTTCCGGATCGGGTCTCGATTGTCAATGGTAGGTGATTAATAATTAATTGTACCTTTACACTTCCTCAGTCACGACTCGCCGGTGAACGCCATGGTTCAACGACGATCCTATGTCTACGTGAAAGGGTGCATCACCGCGTGGGTGCGCTTCTTCGTTGTTTGTTCACGCTTAGTCGATATTCACGTCGAACCAAGAACAATTGATATAGGGGGATATTGAACGATTGAGGGTACTTGATATACACTGCGGACACTGTTTGACATTCATTAATTATACATACAATCCGTTTGTTAAAATCACATAATTTACATAAGTTAATAGTTTAGAGCAATATTCACAAAATCAAACTGAGCCGATTAAGTGGGTACAAAAATCGATGGTACCTTTTTTAATTTAACTGTTGCATGACTTGCTTGTTTGCTGGATTTAAAAAAATTATTTTTACACGCTCGTCTCCTTTCTCATTGTTCGTCAGTCATACAGAAGTTTAAGATCATCCACACAGGCCGAACCGGAAGTCGATAGTTGAGATTGTTGAATCGTATTTATAGAACCGTTGAGCTTTTGACTGCACGGCAGAGCCACTCCGTTATTAACAACACCGGGTGGCGGTTGTCGCCAACTTATTCGAAGAAAAAAACTGTCCTCCTCGGGTTCGAGATCGAGACAGAAAATTCCAGAGGCATTGGTCGCCAAGGAAGCGTTCGCCGTCGTTGTTGCCGTAGTCGAGCTCGAGGCGTCGATAATTCTCGTTCCGGTACTTCCGTCCGCGGATGACAGTCGTTGCTAAACTCGATCTTCTTCTTCCAATAGCCTCACCACCTCTGTGTGATTCCAGAAAGCACCAACCGCACAGGAAGAAGGAAAAGAGCGTAAATAAAAAAACAAGCACTCAACACAACTGACTATGGCAATACATCAATATCCATTGTATAGTGAGTGGGAAGAGACCGATAAGTGCTTCATTTACTAATGAACGATGAATGGAAGAGCGAATGATAAATTGTTGATTTGCGGAATGAACACAGAGTTTTATCTGTAAATACCATTGGTTTCCGCTGTATGCGACTCAAGCTTACCGGATCTAGCAACAACGGAAGTTCTACCGAGGTATATAGTCGATTCGTTTCCACTGAGCTCGCTGTTTCCCGGCTGCATGACGTTCCGCGTAACCGCCACCGAAGCATCCTCGTCCATGCATTTTAATCTGTAACGCGAGAACAAAAAGAAAATACACACGTGAAATTTTTGAAACGCTATGGCACTGATACTCTCGTGCGGGACAAAAACGCTTAAAGGTTCGGACTTTTCTTTTTTTTCGGGACGAGTAGTATTGAAGGGTGTCGACGGTGGCTTACCTCCAGCAGCGATAACAGTCGAAGAGGCTCAGAAAGGATTGTCGAAATTTTCGATTCATGAAACAATAAGTTATCGGATTGCAGCAGCTAGACACGTAGGCTAGCAACTGAACGAGACTGATACCAGTGGATCCGAGGTGCAAGTAAATGAATTCCGGGGCAAAGAGATACCACGTGTTCACCACGTAGAGCGGTGCCCAACACACGAAAAACTCTAGCACCACAACGAACAGCATTCTTATAACCTGGTGACAATAGTTTTTTTAATTAATGCATTTAACTTTGAGAAACTTTCTTGGCCGACCTTCACCCTGTCGAGAAATGATTTCCTAAGATATTTTTCAATTACCTTCTTCTTCGCCTCGATGCTCTTTCCCACGTAATTGCTCCTGATGGCGTGTTGTCTGCCAAAGGCGTAATTAGCGTCACCACTGTGATCATCGCCGGGAATATCCTTGAGGTCGTAACTTTCCGTTGAACAACCGCCAACCCCGTTCCCTCGGGACTTCTTTATTCCACTCTGCAGACGCTTGCTCATCAGCATATTCGAAAATTTCAAACTCTTCTTGTTCGTGGAAGCTTTCGAAGTTCCCGAACGCGGCGGACACACCTTTATGTACGAAAATATTCCGGAGGTGAGCCATAAAAAAAAAAAGTACGCCACACAGCATCGACAGTTATGGGCAAGTTGTTGATTCGATAAAAAATTTACGGAAAAAACTAAGAGAAATGAAAAGGCGAAAAATATATCGAATTGAGTTCTTTTTACCGATCGTTTGGTCAACCAAAGTTTGACAAATTCGTTTCCCGTCCTTGAAGAATTTGTTCGGGGTCTTCTTCCTTTGGAGGTCAATGCGACGGAGGCCTGACCGGCCGGTGGAACTCTGGGAGGAACTTGAAGACAATTTGACGACGATACTCCGCAGATAGATTGCCTTGATACCGTACTATTTCGTGCGACTACCATCTCGCCGGAGAGAGAATTTTCTTTTCGAATATTTGTGTAGGGATCGAGAACGGTAGCCGATGAGACAGGCCTCTCGACTGTAACTCAATTAGACTCGTGAATCAAGGTTTTATATACCGTAGCGTTAGAAATTTAGGTATTCTCGTGGACATTATTATTAAGCTCGAAGGTCTTTCTCCGACTATACCGTTTACGGTTTGACCACACTCTTTATCGCCCTCGTATCCAGAAACTACCACGTCTTCCACAAGCTACCACGGTGAAAATGAACGAAATAAAAAAGTTTTCAAGTGTCACTCACGTCTCATCTTACACGTTGAATTTTGACGGATCTCACGCTTCATGCCTCGCCAGAGTTTCGTCGCGATCAGCGAGTAAGCTAAACTCATGACTACCAAAGGTATGAGCAATAGCGTACCATCCAGAAAAAGATTGTAAGCTCTTTCGGCACCGACGTTCGGCCACTCCTCTCTACATTTGTGCCTTCCTGGAACACAGTAATCGGTTTTACTGTTACTATGTAGGGCCCGCAAAAAAATCTCAATAATCACATAAATTATCATATTCTCCGGTCGTTTCTTCGGTCTATATTTATTATTGTCTCGTTCACTATGCAAAAGAGATTTCTCTAGCACTGTTTCATATGCACGATACGCCTAGATTGTTTTTATTTTTTTTATTTTGCTATAGGAAAAAAGAAAATTCCACTGCATTCTTTCGGCACTGGTATCGGGTGCGCTTCAAGGGTCGAGTTCGAGCACGCGAGCCGATGAATTTTGCATTGCAATGCACTGGATATCTATAACGGCAGTATAAAATCGTAGGCGTGGCGCTCCACTCGACCGGATATAAATACTTCAAGGTATCGATTATTAAAATTGTTCGCCCAGTGGATATGCAGAACAGAAAGCGAGAAGCATTGTATTATCTAATGATATACACCATAGAGTTAGGGTATAGCGTACTCACCCCCTTGAAGAGGACGAAGGCTCGATACGACGAGAATCGGTATGCTCCAAGTGAGGCTCGCCGCCCACACGAGGGCTATCATCTTGTAAGCGTGAAACTGCGTTTGCCATCTTCTCGACTTCAGTGGTCGACATATAGCAAAGTATCTCTCGAGTGATATTGCCACGAGTGTCCACACGCCGACAGATACTGATACAGCTGTCAACATATCAGAAATAAGAAATTCGATAAATTCGCAATTATGAACTTAATAAAAAAATGTTATCTTGCCGATTAAAAATTATTATTATTATCACTAAATTTCTGAATATTCTGTCAGTTAAATAAAATATTTCGAAAGAATCCGCGTTTACACTCGGAGAAGTGAAAAATATGGAGACGAGAATTTTTTTTGAGCTATTTTTTTATGCGAGCTGGTTTAACGGGGCGTGCGTTTCGACCGGTGCACGCGTAACTTGTTCGGGGAAACCTCGCACCGATGTAAATCCACACCATTCTGCGGGTTCAAGAACGCGTAGAACCTTTTAACAATGACTCTTTATATTCCCTATCTGTCGATTCGGTGATAAAAATTATCGTATTCTCTCCGGCCCGGTGATGCCCTACACTGAGTGAAGGGCAAACTTTTGTCACAGTTTTAATCATCATTCATCACGGCATTCTTGTGAAAAGCTTCTGTTTCAAATATATATGAATAAAGGCATCCATGGCGAACCAATTTCAAACATTATTCCTGCGAATGAACCCACCGTTTCGACGATTATATTCTCGTCATTTCGAAATATGACAATCGTTAATCATCCCTTGTATCGTTATCTCCAGAGGCATTGCGCCTTCACGAATATATCGCGTTACCCCATTTCAATTATACATTCAGCGTTACAATGTTCACAATGTATTTAGACTGTACAATGTGTATGACATGATGTTAGATAAAGTGGGCAGTAGTGTGGAAAGTCCCTAATTTGTCTGTCTCGAATCCTCGAAATATTTGCCCGGAGCTATATTCTTTCATCCCCTAAGGGTATGTAAAACCATTAACAGTTCGCTGTTAGGACACCAGTGAACTCAACGTTATGCCGGTATCCGCAGGCGTCGTACCCAGGCACGCCGTATTGGTCTCCACGGATTAGGCACGTGCTTCTCCCAATGGCGTCGTATTTTCATTATTTTACCTTCTTGTTCTTCGCTCACCCTACGGTCTTACATTCTCTTTGCGACAATCGCGTAGTTCCACGATCGTTTATTCTTAAGCGATAAAGTAAAGTAGACGCCCTCGTCGACGGTACAATTACTTTTTCTCGAGTCTGTCGTCCGTCTTTTCCGAAAAGTATACTTTGCCGTGAAGCGTAGGGAGGGTTATGACTCAGAAGAGACGATTTTATTAGGACAAACTATGTCTCGATGGTACGAAATTTGGATATAAATACCGTGGACACGCCAACTTTTTAGGAACAGAGAAGAAACTCATAAATTAAGAAACACACCATATGTCATCAACTCACTTTACCTGGTGCCAACTTGGTCATACGGCCCTGACCAATTACGACATCAATAAAATGACAGCAATAGATATATCGAATTTTGTCGTTTTTTTTTTTTTAATAATATCGTGACACACCAACTTTTTATATGAGTGGATGGATGAATGGATTTTTGTTGGAACTTTTTCTAGGCGTGGAAAAGAAACAAAAAAACTGGCAACCACGTTTCTCATCAACTGTCCTGGGGAGACTCTAATTATATGGGCCTCGAAGGATCAGTGGGCTCAGCGATCTCGAATAAAACTGGGAAAAACACCCAAACTGCGGAAAAAATTGGGAGAATATGGAGTTATCTATATAACTCTACCCCTAAACTCTATTTCTAAAAGTTCTACTAGAGAACAGGATATAGAGAATATAACGAATAAGAGTCGAATATAGCGAATAAGAGTCGAATATAGCGAATAAGCCCAGAACGTCAGTCTGTATAAAACTTTTTTTCATGTTTCTTCCCTGACCGATCGAAGCTTGAATTCACGAATGCCTTCATCAATATTTCCGAGCCATCTAAATTTCGCTCGATCAAGACAGCGTTGCATTAATTGGACACCGATTTAGAGTGGCCTACGAAACGTGTACAAAGGATACTTGCACGGATACAGCGATGTGATACTATTACTAAAACCAATTGAACCTTTTGTTCCAATAATAACCGTATCATATTTGTATGGTACAAGGCCACGATGATTCGCAATAAAATTTTATTCGTCGGTTCAAGCGGTTCAATATTTAATTACGAATATTGAAAAAAAAAAATAATCAACGAATACACATATTGTTTTCGTGAATGCCCTTACTCGATTGAGCGTTTAAACGTTTTTCTTTCCCAACGTATCCACATCAAGTAATCACCTCAATTATGTAATTGCGAATGCTATAGTAATGTCAGTGAAAATCGTGAACAGTATACATAGTAAAAAAAAGTGTGTACTTTTTACGACAAATTATTGTCCACAAACGTCCACAATTTTTTATTTGTTTATTCTCCAGTTTTACAAATAAAAGTACAAACTACAATTGTTAACGACACGGGAAATAAAAGGACATATTTGTATATTGAAGAATGACCAAACGAGTTTGTCACTTATTTAACAAAATCGTTTTCACGAAAATGCGTATTCCGACTTTACGAAATTATTTTTTACTGTGTAGCTTCTGTTTTCATTGAATTTCAGTGGCTTAGTTTCGGTAATGCGTGAATATTGGAATTTTGGGAGGAATGAATGGAAGCCAAGAACAGCCGAGGAGAAAGCAACAAAAGTCACAGATCAGAGGAGTTGTGCTGACGGGGGAAAAGCCGAACGTATTTCCACCTCACTTACTCCGAGAGTTACGTGGACTGAATGAAAATAATTTATCGAAAGTGTTGAAGATATGGCATACACGTTCCACACACATGTCAAGACATGGCGGATTTGCACAGGCGATGGGGAATTCATATCATCGCTTACTTTCCCCAGACATATTTGCGGGAAATAGAACTATAAAGTAGGTATACACGGAGAGAAGGATCTGTTAGAATTTCCCATAAATCTGTGAAAAACTACCATCATTTTCTGGTAGTCGGGGACTGTATCGCAATCTCTCGCACGAGTACTAATGCGAATTTCTACTATAAAACGAGACATTTTTACTATATTTGTGGTAAAAATCTCCCTAGATGACGCTAATGTTAATAAACAACACTATCTATCTATCTAAATGTGGTAAAAATGGTCGCTGTGTCTAGCAATTTGGTGACAGACAGTACAACTTGTGAATACTGCCAGTTGACATGGTATTTTTGTTAACCAGATCCTTCTTTCCGTGTATTTCCCTATATCTTCATGATATATCAACGAGAAACATCATCAGAACAATGCAGCATAGAACAAGGGTACCGGTTTTATCGTTCGCTCTACGTATAATAGATGAATACGCCGAAACAATGGAGATCCGAGCACCGGTAAAAAGCCCTTCGCTCTATAGTTCTCTCGTTCTCGCAAGCGCTGAGCCTACGTACCACACATATTTATTTTAAAAAGATATTGAAAACAAATATTTACATATTTATTTTTAAAAAATCATAAATGGTAGACCAGTGTTCCGGGATGAAAAATGTTTCGGTGGTTTGATTCCAAATGTTGCTGAAACAAAACACAAAAGTGATTGGTCTTTTTTCCAATTCTAGCTGGAGTGCGAATACGATATCGATTTGGCGTGGACCCCATTTGGGAATATAAAGGTTGAATTTCAATTCGATCTTCAGGCAGCAAAGGAATCTCTCATGCTATCGGAGTACACTATACTATAGTGACGTTTCTCTTTCATTGCATACAACTTTCCATGTACCAAGGAAAGTTTACCACAGAACTCGCGGTATTGTGGCTGTCGAGGATACAAAGATCAAGAAAATCTCCTTTGAAAATTGGATTGGTTTCCCGAGGCTCTTCATACGCGATGTAAGCAGACAGTCTCGATGGTAGAGCAACCGCTAAAAACGAAAGATCATCCTGTGTGATTCGCGGGGAAATCGATACTTCTACGCGATGATGCACGCCGACGTTTCGATGTCGTAAAAAAACCTATATTGTTATAAATCAATACAGAACTGAGAATGTGCGTATTTTAAATCGTTTTCCTAACGCGAGATAAAAGACAAAGATTCACGAGTAGGACGAAAGCTTTAACACTAGCGTAATACTCGAATGGCGAAAAAGCTTGCGACGAGTGACGCTAGGGTACTATACATGATCAATGAACATGTAACAAAATATACGCAATATCTAATCGTATCGAACTTTTCTACAAACTCAGTCATCTCGACACAATTTGCGGATTTTATTCTCGACTCAGACTTCGTATGCAAATTAGTAGCCGTACATTCTATAATCATGACGGGCAGTTTATAACAATGTGGTTGCATGGATTTCTGAGCGTGAAATAGCTCAACGGAGGTTCGCAACACATACGTAATTATAGTGACTTCCGCAGCTTCGGCTACGTGTTACGTACACGCCGTTGTAGGTACAATTAACAGAATGGATTCAGAGTTTCCAAGTTCAACAATGTTGATAGCCTGATGTAGCACATCGCATCATCGTTACCTTCCGACTACTGTGGTATTGTAAAGCCGGCAGAGGAGTAGGTTAGCTTGTCCTGAGAGTGCTCACCCACGAGCAATTAATCTCAGCGCCGGAATATCCAATAATTCATAAGTGCGGTAGCTATATGAACAGCGATGTAGGGCAGCTTATCAAAGGAGGGAAGTTTAACTCACCTTGAAAGTATGGAATGAGCTTGCACATGGCGAGGCCAAATACGAAATTTTTTAGAATCTGTCCAAGCAGCGTGAACGGCATACAGAATACACCGAGCAGCAGATCCGAGACAGCCTGTCATAAAAAAAAGCGCGTTATTGTTTTGTTAGGTCTCGAGAATAATGACTGTATGTCAGGATATTTTTAACCTCCAGCAGTGTGCAGCAGGTAAAAATATATCTTTTATTTCCACAAATGAAGCTTCATCGTCGTACGATCGTTCAAGGCACAAAGTATAAGATACAAGAGATCAAAGACATCCGTTAATAAATGAATAAAAACAACTGAAACTATCTTTATTCTGTGTCCGCAAAAAGTCCGTGAGGTTACCGAAGCGACGACGAAATAGTATTATTCGAATATTCGAAACAGTATGAAAGGGGGTTTTTTTTATTTTGACCATTTTGTACACCAGAGCCAACACCTTCGGGAAAATATAACAAAAATATAATTGAATCAATGAAATCTTTGTAAAATAAGACACGCACACGAGCTTTATACGCGAAGAGTGCAAGATAATATTAGCTACACGAATATGCGAGCAAGGGTCTTACCTAGAAAACCTTTTTCGTCTGAACTGAACCGAGTTCCTCGTATTCAATGATATCGAGGAGCCTTTTTACAAATCGCAAAGTACTAAGTAGGCTCTGTGTATATATCAGACAAAAAACTATAGAATTTATGAGAAATTGAGGGAGAAGCAGATCATAATGTCCATTCTTCTTACCCGTCCGGGTAATAAATCGCAATGCCATTATTACTTGTTTGTTCCACGCGAAGTGCTTATTCTCCAAATAACTTATTACCGGTATATTCACGTCGAGGTATATGCACGATGTAATATGAAGTATGCAAATGTATGATACATTAAAAAAATGTAGCTTATGTCTTAAACGACGCAAAACGCGTGCCTGCTGAACGAATCAGAAGGTAGCGAACATTTGTAAAGCGAAATGTGGTGGTGTTGGCGAATAATCGATAACGAAGATCAGCTGGAAGATCAGCACGTACAAGAGTGTTGTAGCGGAAATGATTGCCTCTCGAGATCGAGAAGAACCCGAAGACAAATTGTCGTGGAAGAAAGATAGGTGGAAAACGTTGGAGAGAAAGTTGCTAGGTAATTTTTAAACCGGTAACATGTCGATGCCGTACGCGAGTATGTATGTGAGTAGAGTATGGAAGACGACCCACTTAAATTTGTAATATTACTATATATCTGCGGTCATACCATACTCGAAGGTGTGCAACTCAATTTTTACGTGGAAAAACATTCACATAGTTGCGTGTGGTTTTTCCATCGATCGTCGAGAACGATGGTGAGAAAACGAGACCACTTTTTTCGGCGGATCGTTCCCTCGTGGCTCGATGACATAAGCTTGGTAAAGCAGACGAGCGCGAACGGGAGATACAAATGGAGATATATTTACGAAGCTTCCGCGAGCGGTGATGCCACGAGCATGCGTAACTCGAGTTCACACTACGTTGGACCGCAATTTTTACTGTGTCATTCTGTTTTACGTACAATGAAAAGTCGTCGGGACCTTCTGAGTGTTTGTATTGAAACTGGCGAAGAGGAGAAGAATTACTTCACGAACTTGACTTGCCCTTCACACGGCTTAATCCTTACCCGCAATAAGTATGATGCGAAAGATTCCACTGTGTAACTGAATAAGTCAGAACAGTGTACGATCTTTGGTCCACGGAAAATATTGCGTTCGCGTGACACGAACAAAATACTGGTAACATACTTTTTCGGAGATAATATCATCGCGATTTGTAAACAGTTAAAAAAGAACATAACCCGTTATTCTCACTTGTTTCTAATTGAAAAAAATCCTGACGCTTGCAGGTAAAACCTCGCCTTGCATTCCTGTGATGTGAGCGCAGACAGGCACTTTTTCGCATGGCGTCCGAGAAAAATACGTAGAAAGCGAAGTCCTTACTGGTGTGACTGCCGCACTCATCAAGAAGTCCCTTTCTACGCCCTCGCCATACACATAAGTATTCTGAACCGCTCGACATTTTTTTGTATCAAAATATGAGAAAAATGTTGGCAAGGACATCCGTTGTACAGAAAATACGAAGAAATTCCAAAAATCGTCCGATGCAGGCACAATCACAGGCCATCTCGGCGAGGAATAGTGAAGCCGCATTGCTTACCCCGCTCGCGTCCTTGCCGCTCGGTCGCACAACCGTATTTTCCTCGGGTACAATTATGCATAATTAATTGTACCGGGCAAAAGCAGCTGCCGCGAATGAATTAGAGAAAAAGGGAAAGAGGAAGAGAGAAAGTGCGGGTATTGTTGAGGTAAAAAATCCCCAGAGACAAATAACAGTATATACAACCAAAGACCATGTAAAATGATATATACGTAAAACACCGCTATGTTTCTAGATTTTTCTTTTGGAAAAGAGAAGGCGAAAAACGATTTACATGAGGAGACTAATCCGAAGAAACAAACTATACAATTTATAAAAACTATATTATTTTAGATATTTACCACTTCCGAAACAGTGACGGAACGTCAAAATGAATTATCGATCTGAATGTACGCGTAAACAAATAAACGGAATGACAAAAAAATTCCCGCGTTATGAAGTGAAAGTATTTCTCACAAGAGTGAATTTATTGCTTGGCATTTTTTTAATCCCTGAAATAATCCGAGCTCCGTTCGTGTTCACTATTCTATAGTTTGATGGGATGAAAGCAACAAGTATCAAAAATATAGGTACTCGTCGTGTTATTTTGGTATGGGCAGCAAGCGTCAGCAAGTATAAAGTACAGGAACAGAATATTGAACAGCCTCATTCGCCACTCTGCGCGCAATATGTATTATTGAAACCAAATCTGTCGAGGATTGTTTGATGCCCAAAGACCTGAAGTGTCAGAAAAATTCTCCAATCGGTGGTATTAATCGAATTGACCATTTCGTTTCGATGCTTTAACATCGATGAACCACCGCGCAAGCCATTTGATTGCGGCAATAGAATTTGTTTTTCTCAATCTCAATAGAATTTCTTTTTCGATCATTATGCCCAAAGGGGATATAAGTGCTCAGTTCATTTACCCGCATTAGACTCTGCTGTGAGAGACGAGAAATTAAAGAGGAGCTGAATAAAAGTTTTATGAACTTTGGACAGTATATCCCGAAAGCTTGAATTAGTATGAAACACGAAGCTGCTGAATTGCTCCTCTGTACGACTTAATAGAAATTCCTGCATTCTCGTTAAAACTACAAAGGCTCCGCAGCTATCTGCAATACTGACAGTAGCTTCGGAACGACGAACCAATGTAAGCAGTCGATCAGATATCAAAGGAGAAACGACAAAGCGCCGTGGGCAAATTTATTTCGCAACCCTTTCCCGGAAGAGGCCAATAAGAATTCTGGAGATTATGTTATTATGATGTTGCTGATGAAAATAGACCGCGAAAAAATAGAGAACCCAACACTTTTTTCTCCCTATATTTTCCGTTCCGAATTACTGCCTCATTCATTCATACGGAAAATCGCTTCCGCCATATTCACGATGCCGGCGGAGAATTGGTGCTTTATTCCGTAATAACACCATTTCTTCAAGCGTCCTTGACAAGACGACTCTCTCGTATAATAATAAATGAAGCACCTGACGGAAAGGTAAATTATATCTGAACTTGTGAACTCGACTTCATGTATAACTTTCTATGCGTGAAATTTGTCGTGTTCCGAACCGAGGAACCTCCGTGCAAGAAAGTTATGGACCCTGAATTGCTTTTACACTACCTTTCCCTTTTAAGGATCGTTTGCCCCCGCCCCCCAAGCTGACCACCGCTTTTCGGTGAAGCTTAGAGAGTTCTTATTACAGTGGAGATAAAAGGAAAGTTAATTTATGAAATCCATGCGAGCGCGCGAAGCGCACGAGCTAACATAACCACTAGTATAATCAATATTTCACAATCACTAGTATAATTATATATCAATATTTTGAGCATTTTTGTATCTCGAACTTTCTCTTCACCCTTTATTTCTATATTGTCGATAGTAATTAATCGTAGGGTACGTATAAACAAAATTAAAGTAGTAGAAGTGCAGGGGGGGGGGGGGGTACAGACAAAAATAAGAGCGGAAGAGTTTTCGAGAGATTCAATAAAACATTGAATTTAAATTGCAATTTTCCATATGCGAAAAGCTACTATCTGCGTGTACACTTGCTTCTTTATGTAACAACATTGATTCTTGGAGCGAAGCAATCACACTGAATCAACATTGGAACGTTTTGTCGATGAAATTACAACAGTTCAAGTTCGAAAGCCCTTGTTGCTGGGCCGTCAGCTTCCGTTATAGTTTGGGATTGACAAACTTTCAAGGAATCTCAGGAACACCTTGAGATCACGTCTCTTACGAAACTCAATGCGGCGGCTGCTGCTTCTACGCCCCTCAAAAAATTAACTCTCCGTGACGGCTCGGAAGAACCACGAAATTCTGTTATTCACCACACTCTCGCCCCAGTGTTGAGCACTCGAGCACATCGCCATTCTTGGCAGTCTGAAAACTCCTCTCAGCTATGGGGCGACTACGAAGCGCGCTATTTTTGTTCTTTCTTATCCGGATACTACTTCGGAACCTTCGTGGCCTTCATACTCCATCTTTTTCTCTTCAACGTTCGCATCCCTCGAGACGTTGAATGAATTCTGAGCTGGATTCAGAGCTTGCGCGGGAACAACGTGAGAATGAAAGAAAGGTAGAGAGAAGAGAGAACATGAAAGCTCATCGCGTATAACGAGCGCCGATGGACCTCAACTAATAGAACTTGATCGTGGATTGCTCTAATTTGACCAAGGCGAAATTCGATAACTATGCCTAAGGTTTCCTACAGAGCGTATAAATGAAATACATACCTATACATATACCCTTACGTTTCATGTACAAACTGCAAAAAGTTGTTATGAGTGATGTCAACTGTACGTCGTTTCTATACTCATGCATATTTCCCCCCTGACCCTTGTAAAAATAAATTTATTTCTGCACGTGTGCAATGCGATCGTATATGTATGAAATGTAAAAGTTGGCGACTCGTAAAACCTTCGCAACTAAAATAAAACGTGTGCTACCTGGAGGCTACGACCGTTTGTAGTTTTCTCGTTCTTCAGTCACATAAAGAAAAAAAGAGAAAAAAAAAATATATATATATATGCGGATACATAAGGTAGACCGTGGCAAATCAGGGTAGCTGAGAAATATAAGCCGTCCCAGTGAGTTCGGAGCTATGAATCGACTGTTTACCAACGAAAAATTCAATATGCGGGACGTATGTGCAAAGTCAAAATTTCCTACTTTCATCTTTCAGCTTGATATTTAACATCGCAACGAGAATATTGACAACCCGAGGCTGTATCGTTGCGGCTCCTAGAAGGAAGTAAACACCGACACAAAGACTGGCAATAAAAACCACCCAACTGATTCCTTCTAATCGATAAGAGATCCTCGACCAATACCCATCCTACTGCCACGAAAGGGAAGCAGCGATGCTGTCGATTTCGAGTCCGCAACGCAATTGCAGCGTCCTGCACAGATCAACTTGACGACCGATTTGATCGTCCTACGAAGCGCACCGTGCATCGTCCAGTTCGTTCCAGTGGAAATATCACGGTCCAGGCGGACGTGGCTTTAACGGCGTTTCAACTTCCGGTAAGTTAACGAAGTTACGTACTTCGTTAACTTACCGGAACGGTAACGAATAAATTCTACACACGCGGATCCGTTCATAGTGGAGTTTGCAGCCAATTCAACTAAACCGTTTCTCATTCCATATTCCTACTTCGCAGAATTGATGGCAATTGAAAGGAAGCTGGCACGAATTCATCACATTCGATTAATTGTGTATTGGCGTCGGCTTCAAGCTTGTCTAATGTGATTTTCCAACCGTTGCGTAAGTTAATGATAAATTCACTTCAGTTTAGCCAATGATTTGATACAGGCTTTGGAGACTTGTACTGTCTAGAGTGACTGCATGGAGGAATTTCTATTATCAAAGAGCGGTGCAAGTTAATGATATTGAACAATTGATGGAGGAGCCTCAAAGATTTCAACCTAATTTTGCCTAATTTTTGTAACGTTTCCATGTCGGATTACGTTTCACCAAGATAACTTTTTTCTTCAGGAAGTTAGTAGGCTATACAATTCGGCGCTACAAAAAAGCGCGGCGAAAATTTATGCGGCGGAGGTGCTGTGTTCGTCTCTTATTTCCGGAATGAAAAATACACCGCTGGGATAGGGAGAGGGTATGAAGTACGTTGAGAGACAGCTGGTAGTCGTCAAGGTCGTAGTTCACGAGCCCCCAAGGTATAGGGCGAGAGCCCTTCTGATTACGGTATTCGACCATAACGCTCTGGCCCTTCCACGATTCCCACAGTTATACTCCATCCATCTTAACCAAATCCACCCACGACACTCTGCGCTCAGTGGAACAAACGTAAATGTACGTTCCTTCCAACCCCGAGAGTTTCCTGTACGAAAGTCTGACTTTGACGAGACTCTCATCGTACGAGTGCGGGCAAATGTTCTGAAATTCGAAGTTTGACTAATCTTACTCGATGATCAGCAAAGCTCGAAACTCGCTTTCAAAACTTGACGTTGGTATGAGATCGTAATTATTTAATCTACTAAGTAGGAAAATTATTAATTCCCACTGATTGATATGAAAATAGGTGAGTATTGATTAGAACCTTAATTAGAAATATTAACGTTGATGAAAAATATTAAGACATGACTTCCGGTTATACAAAAAGCGGCTTAAACTAGTTTTGTATAATACAGCTATTACACTTCACTACGCTATATGTGCCTGTAATATACATACGAGATTCAACAGGTAAACGTTGGTGACTGTCCTCATCCTCTTATTCCTGGCAAGAGTGACGAGAACAAGGCAATTTCCGATTACGGACAGCAGGAATATTATCGCATACAGTGGCACTATGAGGCCCTCGAGTAGACTTCCATTGTCCGGCGTACCGATGTTCGAGACGTTCGATCGTCTCCCCGTGACGGTCGCGTTAACCAAGTCCAATGCGACGCTTTGATGGACGTTCGCGCCTCCTGCCTCACCGACGGTTCCCTCGTCCCGAAGATCCCAATTGTTAAAAGAGATTATGCCGCTCTGCGAGACATTAATATCGCGTCCCGACATCCTCCACTTCTGTCAAGCCTCTCAGAGTAACTCAACTTTAAGTTTTTTTTAAATCTTCTTTTCTTCTATGTTCACGTCTATTGTTGTCTTCGATAAAACGTTTTTATCGCTATCGATATACACCTGACGAGAACCCTCGACAGCTCCACTCTGAAAAATGAGAGGAAACAAGCGGTGACGACCGTACAATCTCGTATTCGTTTTACTGAGAACGACGACGATCGAGCGTTCGATTTATATCGCGCGGAGCTTAAATCGATCTTCAAAGGCATCGAAGGGACCACACCTTTTCACGATACTTTTCCTCGTTAATATTTGTCTCCTGGGAACTCCCACGCAATAAAGGAGGGCCCGATGAAAGAGAGGCAGGAGGACTTTCGGTGTGAGCCGACGTCTCGATCTTGACCTGGATCTCTCTATTCGAATATACACCCTTCCGTAATTTATTCGATAAATTATATCTCCCCAAAAATTTTGATCTTGCATCATTTTTAGGAGGGACCCGAACTTTATCGTTTTTCGCGAGCACGACCGAACACCCTCGCTACGTTTCATTGAGTCACGACATCGAAACCCTTTTCTCGCGAGGATCGCGAAAAATCTCTGTTCCAGAGTTTCGGCGTTTAACTTTGGGCTTTCGCGAAAACCCGTTTTTATTGTTCTCAACCCACCACTTGGAACGTTCGAAACTCGGCCTCGTATCCCATTGTTTTTCAGATTTTATAATTGAACAAAAATTTTCAATACTAGTTGACTCATAACAATTTTCATTCAGGGTGCGTAAAAAGATCCGTTTGGGGTATAAAGATAGTATGTTTTATGTATTGAGTTTCCCGTTTCCACGCGGATACGCATGGGATTCTACGCAATGTCAGATAGGTATTACGCTCCGGGGAAGGCTTAGATTTCACAACAATGTGATGCACGGTTTAAGGGATTAAATCGACGGCTCGTAAATACATGGTATCGACGTTGTACTACTGGGAGGGAATCGTAGAGATAACTCGACGAAAATGAGGTCCCATTTACTGCTTGGAGTGGATTCATTAGCTGAGATAATTTGAAGAGAAGAGCTCATCATCGTAAATACGAGCTAAACGGTAGAATTATTGGATCGGTGATAACAGATTGTCATAGAACGGCTTATCGTAGATAAGGGGGTTTCGGGACATAGCTATTTAGTTCGAGCCTGCAGGGGTTTATTTAACCGAGCGTGATGCGGCTAGGCAAACGTTCGGGGCAGGATAAAGTTTTCAGGGGTACAGAAGTTTGTAGTACAATTTCGGTACTTCATCGATCAGATCAACACCATTTATAGAGGGGAAGAAGTTTACGCATGTTCACGTCATGCGTCTGTTTTGCCGATGTTCACTTCACGAGTTCTTCATTTCGTGGGCCATTTCACTAACCCACCCGGCAGGAGTACGATTTCTACTAAATAATTTCGACCGGCGAAATCTTTACAAAGTTTTTCACTTACACTTACCAACGACAATATGAACATGATCGAGTTTTTACGACTCGTCAGAAGTATTGTTCAATAAATTCATGAGCATTTAGTTGCACCACCGAGTGCCGCAATGTAACGAATTGATTGAAGCTCCATTCGGAATTTCAGTGTATCGAGTGGCTACGGTTCACTGTATAGTGATGTGAATGAAAAAAATGAAGGAATAAAAAACCAATGTTCTTTTCGAAGGACCGTTTTTCAATCTCATCTATCACCAGAGTTTCGAAAGTACTTTCACTCGATAAGCCTCCTGACTAGTTTTAGCCTCGTCACGTTTTTTTGTACTTTGCAAAACTTTACGCGTAAACGATCTCGAATAAATTCGAGTTATCCGCACTGTTGGAAATAGCGATGTTGAAACAGAGCAGCCGCCTGGTAGGCGACACATTCTCGTAGATCTTGATATACCGCACGTCGAGCAACAGTCAGTACTCTTCGATTATATTTACCGACCGACATAAACTGACGCTAAACTTTATTTCACCGTTTACACAGAAGTCAATTTAAACTTTAGTGCGTTCGACCTTCCTGAATCGACATTTAATTCATTAGTTGTTTATCAAGCTAGAAGAGGAAATAAAAAAGCGCCAATTTATCATGCACGGATTTTTCACAAATCCCCGAGAAATCGGACGATTACGTTCTTTAATGTGTTTGATTATTACTTTTTTTTTACTTCCGGTGACAACAATTACTTTTCCAACATTACGCCGGTCTTTCGCGAAGTTCGCGCGATGAAACTGTGCCGTCGACTGAGTCGCAGGATACGGCCAAATCCCCTCTCCATTTTCCCCGCTACTACCCATTCGTTCACAAGGAACACACGGGGTCTCGGCGGCACCCACGACGATCCGCTCTCGCTCGTCCCACCACTCGTCGATGAAACCTCGTCATGCGTTGAACGTGCAGGTGTTTTTTTTTTGTTTTTTTTTTTTAATCCTTCGAAAATCCGTCAACGCAACGGCTGTTACCCACAGTGGTCCGAGCTATCAAAACGTCAAAGCTTTGAGCTTTGTATTACACGACTGGTTTCACTTCTACTCACCCGGTCGATACGAATAATCGTCAAATTTATTCGAACCGGCCTATACCGTTGCATTTAGATAGACAATTATTATTTTTTTCATAATATTTTCTGCTCAAAATTTTATTTAAAAAAAATGTCTATACTGATTGAAGCCAAATATATTCCATTGAAAACTTCAAGTTTAATTCACCAAAATAATCCACGGAAATATTTTTCTGTTGAACAAAAATATTTCGTTGGTTTAACTAATTTCATTTCGCGATGTGAATACCCGAAAAATGGTGAAAACAAGTACACCATATAAAAAGTAACTGAGAAGGAAAAGTCCAATTAATGATATCTCATTTCCACAACCCGACCTCATTAGATACTTTTTTATTATCTATATTTTATGCTCAAGAAATTGAGAATATCGGAGTCGGAAATAGGTGAGAGATTGAGCAGAGAAAAGTGGAATATCATGATTACGTGCTTTCCGGGTCTAATCTGACTTAAACCGCTCGCACCGGGCCTATCTCGCTCGCGCGTGCAAGAATTGGATAAGCTAGAAGGCTCGTGAGGGAATCGTAGCGGTTACGCAGAAGTGTCAAATAAATTAACCTGGAATAAATTAATTACGAACGTGATAACTGTTGAAGATACGGTATGGAGACTTTTCTGGGCGAGGGCCTCGCAGTGTTGCAGACGATTCTCCGATATATTATTTCTTTCACGTCTGGATGCGCGTACCCGGACGAAAGTTGCCTGGTATGCTCGTGACAGAATATCCGGACGAACGAAAAAAAAAAAAAATCGAGGAAGGATATGACAAATTCTTCACGTTCTAGATTCCGCCGTTGCTACTGTTGAGGCATCCCTCGGTTGCATGTGCAAAAAAAGTTTAAAAATGCGGAGCGAAGAATGATCTATCCGTCCGTCCGAAGTAGACGATGGGCGGTTCAAGGATCTTTCGTACCGAGACTTATCAACTTGGAGTATAATATTTTACGAGTACGCGATGGTCTCGGAGCCATAAGAGGAAATAGCTGACGGGAAAAATCCGCTAGCGTGCAAAAGCGAACCATCGTAAGACGGGAAGGGTAGAGCATCTTCGTGTACGAAAAAGTTTCTTTACGAGTTTCTTAGTGCAGATTTTAATGAAAAAAATAAATAAAAATAAAAATGTGGCGCGAACAGACGTCTAGCTCGTCATCGAAGCTAAAACCGC
This sequence comes from Ichneumon xanthorius, assembly GCA_917499995.1. NCBI lineage: Eukaryota > Metazoa > Arthropoda > Insecta > Hymenoptera > Ichneumonidae > Ichneumon > Ichneumon xanthorius. The sequence goes on from OU824207.1 coordinate 589,215, forward strand.
GAGAGTGAAAACGATGTGCATTTTTTTTTCCTCAACTCTGATTAATCGAGCTTATAAAAAGTTGGGCGTGGTCCGTAAAGGTATTTATATGCAGTGGAATATTATTAGTATAAAGCTAAGAACATTGCAGGGATGATTTTCAAGGCAACCAGCGAGCGGCGAGAGGAACCGAACGGGCGAAGAGTGGTGAATGCAAAGATCTTATTTGTTCCTTCAGATAGGAGGAGGAACCCGTACCCAGATTTTTCGAACTCTAGATATAGATGATTATGTGCCTCCAGGGCATCTGGTGAATGGACGATAAAACTCGCGAGGGAACCCACTCGGAATACTTTCACGGATATCGCGGAGGTGTGCACAAATCATAAAATAAATTTGCATGAGACTGCGGGAGCCGCCGGCGAGTTCTGCACGAAATTAGTTATTATAAAACGATTGTTCTTGGAAAGTTTAAGAGTATACGAACTCCTCCCTACCCATGCGATCCGGGGTCAATCGGTATTAAAAACTGTAATCAACTTTTTTCACTGTTGCTGGGATGTATGGTTTAAAGAAAAGTGTCATCGAAAGCTGATATGGTATCCGCCCTCGATGAAACATTTCGTTCGATCGTAGATACCGGCATCCGTGAAAAAAGTTTATTACGGTTCGTTTTTACCGACCGTGGTACTTCGCATGGGTGCCGAAAATTGCAGAGACCTTGAGACAACAGAATGTCGATTAGGTACAGAAGCTTGGAAGGACGGAATGAAGGCGTTAACAACAGCACAAAGACCGCATGCGTCCGATAATAGGATAAACTTCGGGGCACTATGACGAGAAGTTTCCTAAACTTACCTACCAACAGACGCGTCCAGTATCGTCCTTTACCACGGAGCTTAACGAGACGAGTACGGAAACAGTATTGGCGACCCTTTTGACCAATACGATTACAAGTTTGTCTTCTCGGAGCTTCGATTTTCTCAGCTAAAAACCATTCTCTCCACTTTCTCAATGTCAAACTAAATCAGCCATCATTCACTCTGTGAATGAAGCATATAATTGTGCGAGCCCCGTCCCCGATGTTTTGTAATAGTAAAAAAGATTGTATAAAACATTCTATACAGCACTCCTTTGCCTGAATTAACGTTAAATTCGGGAAGACGCGATAAAAGTGAATAGGCGGGTATGAAACAAAAAGATAAAGGTAATATAAGTCCGATCAGATAAAATGTAATTGGAAAGTCGCCTAACAGCTCTATTTTTCCAAGAGAATATCGGTGGTAGACAAAACGCATCCAAAATAGCTTTTCAGAATGAACAAGGGAACCTTAAGAATCTTATTATTTCTTCGTAAGAGCGAGCATGGGAATGAGAGCCACCAGATTTATCGCCGCTTATCTCACTTTGATAGTTATCTAGAGAAGCTCTATTGCAAGCATGCGGGAGCGATCCCCACGAACGTATCGTGACTGGCTTCCGTGTCACTTGGTTAGTACAGCGCACGACCGCGTATTTTCAATCTAGATTATTTCAACTGACTGAATGAGTTGACAGTGAAAAAGATAGCGGCCACAGGTAAAAATGGGGTATCTGTCAACCTCACCGTCAGGAGAACTGGCATTTTTTAAAATTAGTCCGGATTTAAGAGGTACCCCACAGTGCCCAATATGGGCATCATATCCGGTGTCCCCATCTCACCCCAGTCTATTCCGTGTTCCAGTAAATTTTTCAGAAAATGTTTTGGTATCCCATTTTACGCCTTTTTCCTGGTTAAGCAGGGAATGGGGGGTATCCAACTTATCCGATCGTGTACTGTACGGTATCATGGGACACGAGTGGAAACTGTTCGAAAAAGGGGGACTCGCTGGCGTCCTTAAAACAGGGTGGAATATAAATACACTCGAGCACGTACACAAATCCTGTTGCCCAAGCGTGGAATATTCTGCATGTCCATGTTACCGGTAAAATCCAGGTCGGGCAACAGCAACAGGGTATAGAAGGCTGACACTGCACGTTGCCCAACGAGCCAACGGTGTATATTATCGAGCGAGCTCAACATGACGGTAGCCAACGAGACCCTCTTGTTATCGTTAACATTTGAAAGGCCTTTTCACTAGATACATTCTGTTAATGAAGTTCTGTCATTAGCAGAATGATTTTTTATATCTATACCCAGTTAGGAGTTTAATGGTTTTTCTTTGTGTTTACAATTTGTGAACGCAGAGTGCTCTTCGTGGAAGTGAAGGTGCGTTTATTGGAAGCAGAGATGGAAACGACGGTCAAAAACTTGCGACACTCTACTGTTTCCCAGACATAGAATGATCGCTCGTTTCGAGACAAGAAGTGAGAAAGGTTAAGAAAGTCACGAGCGGAACATTTTTCGAGATAACGATCTCTCGATCTCCGTGATCCAGTCAACGAAAGACCTTCGCGGAAAAAAACGCCGATCGCAACCTTGAGAAAATTCCTCTACGGGTAAAACAGTTTCCTCGATATAGAGGGGAGGGAGAGAAGCCGAGGAAGGGTTGAGTGACAGGACGGAACGAGATTTTTCTCATCGAGAGTTACGAAAAAAAAGAAAAATTCGTAAGCGCGGAGGTGGAAGACGGCGAAGAGTGCGATAACCCCGAGCGTACGAAAGAGAGTCGACTTATTCCAGGAAGCCGATGCATCACGAGAGGAACGTTGCCACAGACAGGAAAGGCGATAAATTCATCCCGGTCGAGGTCGTCGAAGATACGGGAACCGGGTCAGAGGGACTATCCACTGTACAATATACGACAACTGCGACGAAGGGGTTGACTTTCTTCTCGACTATGGAGAAATCTTCAAAGTCGGTCAGTGATTTTCACTCCCAGTAAATTATCGATCTATCTCCGCACGACTTCTCCTTCCGGTTCTATTCTTTTTACCTCTCCGTGCTCTCCCGCCCTGAGCCCGAGGGGCACGGTGGAGCTATAATTACTCGGTTGGATCAAGTTTCACGTATCGTAAACTTTCTTGCACACAACGTGTTACCTGTCGTTGCTTTGATGAATTGCCTCAGGTCACCGGAGACTCGGGGAGCGCAGTCGGCCAACCGTCGAAATCGTCAATGAATAAAAGTCAAGAGGATGGGAGTGAGTGATAAAAAAAATATCTATTAATTTCGAATCGTGCTGTTTTCGTACTTATTTTTCGAATAACTTTTGGTAAAATCTCTTAACAAATTAACAAAATGTATTTGTAAAGTTAATAAGAAATGCCAATGGGAACGCAAGATGAAATGCAGAGTGAGGTATTAGTAACCAACTGCAATCTGTACGATGACCGATCTCGTCCTACGCAAACTGTCTGGCGCGTCACACGTTCCATTTCGTCCAAAATATCGTGTCGATATTTGTTTTTCATAACCGGTGAAACAATGCGTCCCACACATTTTGGTGCTCCAATATTAAACGCTCTATCACTGGAGGGTTTAGTTTCCAGTGACGGAGATAAATGTCACGAACATCGGCACTTTTGCGGCGTTTTTTGTTTCACCCAAATATCCAATCGCCTACGTTTATAAATTTATCGATGCATCATGTGTGACCATTACAGTAATCGATGGAGGTACTCGCGATATCCCCGGGATCCAAGGATCGCCCGAGCTGAGAAGAAAAATATCTCACACATTGGCCGTGCGCGACGATGCGAGGAAATTGAAGACAGCGACACTCGAGAGAATGGGAAAAATCTTCAGGCTAAAATCCACTCAAGCTACTCCGGGCAGCGATAATGCTCAACGACAGCTCGTACTTCTTGAAAACAATTCCTTTAATAACACTCGGTTATATAAGCTTTGTCGTAACTCCTCTCCATCTCTGCCGCGACTGTGGCCACATCGTCAAATTTTCCCTCGTTAATCCGCTCGACACATTCAGACTCTCGAAGAAACTTTCCAATTGTCCCGAATAAATCTATTTATCCGTACTCAGGAATCGATCAACGCGAAGGACGCTCGAGCGGACGAACAATCGCGAAAAGATAAAGCAAATTCTCTCGGGAGAATGTTCAAACTGGTGGATAAGAACGGGGACCCCAGAAAATTATTTCCACAGTCCCGAACGGGGTCTTTGAGTCGAATTCTACGAAGAAAATCTACCGGAGGTAACGAGGACAACTGCACCGGAAGGGAAAATAACCCCGGTGTACTGTCGAGAATGTTGAATCAATGGAGAAGTAATTGCTTCATCGAAAGAATAAATATCTTAAGCACTCGAAGGCATCGAATTTACCGACTGTTTGTATTTGTACCCTATAATCCGTAGATCGTTCGGGAAGCAGTAATACGACAACCGAGCCAAATCTGTGTCCCTCGATGGTACAAGTAAATAAAAATTTATCGGCTGATCCACTCGCGACATCGAGGATAAACTCTTCATTCTCGAGCGTGGACCCATCTGAAACGCCGTCTCTCCCAGCCACCGTGATATCCTGTGAGGAAAACTCCGCAAAGGTCTAATACGGTCCGGTTTCAATTAAAATTTCATCCACACCGTATCCCGAGATGCTTCATTCGTCGGTATTGAAATATCAATCGGCAGCAATCATACATCGGCCCGCGAATCTCTCGAGTCTTCCTGAAAATTAATCGAGTGTATCGTATAGTCTAAGATTCTGTGCGAAAGAGCAAAGTTCAATAAAGTGATAAGCGTCATTTTCGATCAGACATCGGAACGTAAATCTCTTTTACCGTTAGGACAAATGGAGAGGATTTTTTCTCATGGGAACTACGAAAACATTTATTTACTTATCTTTTTTTTTCATAGAATCACGTTTATTATGCGTGTATCGATGTCTCTTTTATCCGGTGAGTTGTTCATGGCGTGCGTGTTCGGGCACTTAATCGACGTTATCGCGAGCCACCTCGAATTTGCACAGATCATATACATATATGTATAAGACGACGACGGTTGGTAATGCGTCTCCCGATAACGGATTCGCTCTATCCGCGTTGTCCCCGGTTGACACCGCCATTACTCATGCATCGCACATCCTTGTCTGCCTGCGGTATTACGGAAAGCCTATTTATATAGATATATATATATATATATATAAATTTTTTCTTCGTAGCTTCGTGACGAAACACGATCCTTTGTTTAAAAAAACAACGAAATTATTTATCATCATTTTCGCATCTCGAACGGTTGGCACAAGCTGACGGAGAGAGACTCGAAGAGGAGCGATTTTTAATGAAGACAAAGTTTTTGATTAAACCGATGTCTCTCCCAACAGCGCTCACACGAGAATGTTTTTTTTTTATTTTCCATATCTCCACGTTCCGATTTTTTGTCTCATCTCGCTGAGCTCTTCGGTCACGAGGTTTGAGCAACGGGCTCTCGTTCAACGATCGTAATTTATCACAGAATAACGTAAAGTCGTGCCTCGAGAACCATCGACAGAATCGCCCTCCCCCCCCCCCCCCTCAGTAATCTCGTGTTTAACATTATATATCGTGAGTTTTTGAGTCAATCCAATCTCTAACCATCGCTGTTTTGTCAGCATTTATAATCCGAAGATAAAAGGAGATCGAGATGCGCGACCGGGAAGCTCTTCGTGTTCGTTGATATGTTTCTTCTTTTTTTTTCACTTAATGCGCGGCTAGCACCGGTCACGCTTGTATGTTTTCTTTCGGCCTTAAAATTAAACTTAATCTTCGAGCCTTAATAGCTAATATGGAATACGTTCCTGACCCAGAAATTTAACGATACTTTTTTTGTGTAACGAATTAAACTCGACGAGTATTGTGCCGGCACTGGGAGTGCACAAAACAGTTTTCATAACAATAGCAGTAATTATAATAATAATAACGAGTTTGAATGACGAGAAGGACGGTAATGAGAAAAAGAAAACCTGAATGGCGACGGAAAAGCCATACGTCTGTGTCGTTAATATTAATTAATTAATCGTTAATAATAATAATACGGTAACAATAACAATTATACATTTGTCGCTAAAAAATACAATGTTTTTTCGAGACCTTAGAGTATAGTCGGAAGCTATGTACATAGTGGTCCATTCAAACAGGAGAGTCAATTGCGCGAATCATTCGTTGATAAACTTTCTTTTTCCTAACGCCGCAAAGATTTGTCGAGTGAATTTATCGGCAATGATTCGTTGATAAAAAAGTTGATAAAATAAAATTGTCCTTGAATTAAAAATTGAAAAAACATTTTAACAAATTCAAGAATCTCTTCACGCACAAGTCTCCTGCAATGGCTTCAACGCTCTCCACTATTTGTCGAACGCATCCACGCGCCCAGTTATGCTCGTTTCTTTTTCTAATCTTTTGAGAAATCTCTCTCTGAATCTTTTGCGTCCTATAAAAAGAATTAAGTACACACGTCCGTCGTACTGCAATTGCACGAACTTACCGTTCGATTGTATTGTTTTTCTTCTTAATTTTCAACGTGGAAAAAAGTGATATGGCTTCTACGCTGTATGCGAGTTTTTCTTTTTTTTTTTGTTCCCACTTTGAGCTCGAAAGTCAATAATATTATCGTGATGTCGCGTATTTTGTGTTCTTATATTAAGATGTGTAGTATGAATCAATCAACGATCTGGCACGTCTAGAACGGCTCTTGGACGGACAGGGTTTTTTTCACTATCGAAAGTTCGAGACGATGTATCTTCTCGTACGCAGGGAGAGGGAGGCGCTTCGAAATATTATGGAAATTGACCAGTACGAGTCAACGAGTATTCGGAGATTTCAAAGGTCGATAAACGACGAACTGTGTTGTCCATCATTCGCCTCTCCGGTAGTTTCACGCGACCGAGATTTTCAACTAATCGATTCACGTTTTTTGGTGCGTCTCGCGTGAGATTCCCGTTTTGCACGGTTCATCACATCCCCGACTCGGCTATTCCCTCGTCATCTGAAATTGAAAAATATACAATTCGATTAGGATGTTTTTCTTTGACCTCGATAGATCGCTGAAGCGTTGACATGCTCCGCTGCATTCCGCGATTCAAGCGACAATTTTTTTTCTAGCGCTCCTGGGTAATACATCCTAATGAATTTAATGCGAACTTCACCTCGATGCGTTTATTAGAATCGAAAAATTAATAATACGAAGCTTTGTTTAATCGATTTAATGATCGTCATGCGTGTTCGCGTCCGCGTTACATTCACGTAGAAAAAAAATTCAAACGTGCAGAAGGAACGGAGGCAACGATCGAAATTACCGTCGTCGGAGCCGTCAGAGTTCGAAGGTCACCTCTCCTTCTCATCCTCAGCTGGGCTCTTGGCGCTTTCGACCGAGCTTCGATTCTTGCCTGGATTCAGAGGGTTAACGAGTTGGCAGAGGGGACAGGACTCAATTTTCTCTCAACGTGTTTCGGAAAAATGAAGGAGACATTTTTGAATTTTTCTAATCAATAAAAACTTCCGTTTCACTCCTTGATTTTTCCGTGAAGGACGAATAACTATAATTACAATAACTTCCATCACCCCCATTCGAAACCACCTACTATCACCATTGTCAGGACTAATTGCCATAATCTTCAACACGTTAAAAATTAGACTCCTTTTACAAAAAAAAAAAAAAATGCAAAGTCGTATATTAGGATAAAAATTGTAATTCAACTGGTACCTTCGAAGCCTTGATTGTCATGAATCTCTCGGGGTGGTCCCGTCGTGTCTTGGCCTTCGAGAACCGCGAGCAGACATTGATGTATGCAAATGTACTGCTGTTCGGTCTGTACCATCCACACGCGTTCCTTTCTCATCGCCCAAACTATACCGAATATATCGACGTAGTCGGAAACGAGAATCTGTTGAAGTATCCTGTCGAGAGTTATAAACGTTCCACTGCGACCGACGCCGGCGCTGCAGTGAACCACTATTGGCCTCTGGTCGGGCCTAACTCGTTCCCTGAATGCCCTCACGAATCTTGCGAGAGTTTGCGGCGGACTCGGCACACCGAAATCCGGCCACGTTGTGAAGTGGAAATGCTGAATTACCCGCTTGACGTCGCCCTGAATAAGCGAAATCATTTTTATGAGTTTTCTTCAATGTCTATCAGTGTGTTGCCTCCGTTAGCACGCCGGTTAGAGCTAGGATAGTTATCCTTCACTTATCTCACATAAATATTATCATATAAACGATAAATAAATAATATATTATGAACTTGATTTTAAGCCGTCGATCTTATATAAGAACTTTAAATATCATCTTACCCTGCATAGCATAAACTCGGTGATACTCCAGTCGGGATACCTTGCCTCGTTGAGTATCGTGACACTGATATCTCCATAATATACGGGTAACGTAGCCTCAGGCCAGTAATGATCGCACTTGTCACGACCCTTTTCGAAACACCTCGTCAACATAACGATCGCTCGACTGTTACTTTCCCACACCATTCTCCAGAAATCGTCTCTCGTCGAGTGCAAAGGGCCTTGAGTTACGATAAATTCCCTCGGTGAATTGTGGCCCTGTTATAAACAAGATTAAAGGGCAGAAGAGTTGAAATATTTAACCTTCCGAGAGATGCAACGGGTTTTAGGGAAATTAGTTTAGGGAAATTAGAGGGCCACGCAAGAGAAGCTTACCGGAACGTAATTTGCATTTATATAGTCTGAGCCCTCCTCGTCATCGACCGGCTGAAGCTTGAATCTACTGTGATCGTAGGGTAAAATATTCGTAAAACGATTCTTCGGCCTGTTGCAAGGCAAATCTGCTGCAGTGCAAGCCTGATCCCTTCCCACATGTTTGAGCTCTTCGAATTCTTCGGAAAAACGAAAATCCGAATCTGCCGACATTATCCGGTAGTGATCGGCGAAAGTTTCGACTCTGATGGGTCGACTGAGGATGAATAAAAATACATTTGATTAAAACCAATTCGCCAAAAAAAGAAAATGAAATAAATGAAAAATGCCGTGCTTATCTGCTACGCAAATCGGCACGTTTCACAGTAAAATCCGTGAAATCGTATCCCGTACCTACCTCGTTTCAATAACACTGTCAGGCAACGACAAGTTGTCCGTTGCTCTGGTCTCAGTAGTCTTTCTGCCCTGGCTTCGTCTACGTCGAATGTACAATCCGATGCCTAAAATCGTCAGGAGCACCACCAATGGCACTGTGACACTGACGATGATGGCAGTGTTGTCCTTATCTGCGAAGAGAAGGTCGCTTAAATTAAATTCACCAACGAAAGAGGCATTTTTTTCACTGGATGATGTACAAGCTCCGTATGTCGCGACCTACTGGCATGAATTTTTCTCACCTGCCAGCAGCAATCCTTAGGCGAGACATGTACAAGAAACGACGAGGTTTGAATTTAGAGAGACGTTTAACATATGGTATATAAACGAATGTACAGTATATAGTGTCATATTTTATTGATTTTTGACGTCATCCTCCAGCCCGATATTTATTAATAACGTAACGATAACGAGACACGAGAAATAATCACAGTTCGCACGAGCCCGCTCACCTGTCTGAATGGGAAAGCTATAACTCGTGTCCGTGAATTTGTCCGGAGCTGTGAATGCTCGAACTTTGACTCGATAAGTTGAGCCAGATTTCAGCGGTCCGTTGCAATAACCGATTTTGTTGTCGCAATTCTCCGTGCCTATCGTGAAGTCCTCAACCGAGCCATTTTTGAAAGGATAGTAAGGCTCCATCACCTAGAAAAGAAAAGTGAACAAAAAAAAAAACAATTAATCCGATATGCTTGTTAATTCAACTTTTATTATAATTACCGCATAAATAGTCAAAGTGGCGCATGAGATAAACATGTATGTTTTGAAGATAGTATATATATGAGCTTTGCCGAAGAATCACCTTCCGAATTAATTTACCGGTGTTTGAAATAAGATCTGTAATAGTGTCCATAATCGTTGCTTAAGGCTTTGTTCGTAAATCTCAAAAGAGCTACGGAGCCTTACTAAACTCGCACTTCCATCAGAATGGAAGTAACTAAAATATCGAACTAGAAGCGTTGTGTCTCTTCATCTCTCTCCGTTGCGTGTCAGTTTTGCGGAAGCCGACGTAACTAGCGCGGCGAACTGAGATGCACGAACTGCGCCACCGATCGCGCGGTGTAAATCCGTTGAGTACGCAATACGAACGTGATCGTGCAACTTAACGAGTTTGCTCGGAATAATTCGTTGAATTAATTATTCAGCGAGTTTGTTTTCTTCTTCTCTGGTGCACTCGCGTAGCATTCAGCATAGATATACGTTCCATTCAATAATCTATGTGTCGAGCATGGATACATGTGTATTGACTAGATCAGTTTTTTTAAAACTTATTTCCCGTAGTTTTAGTCACGCAGAGAGAAGAAAAAAGGTTAATTCATTTTTCTAGTAGAAGTATTAATAATATACGCGTGTGAATAACATACGGCCCAGGAGAAGTTGTCCATATATTTTTTTAAAAATATTTTTGCTTTAGAAAAGGTGTTGCATTTTACCTGGAACGGTGGCCAGACACTGTAAGCCTGAACGTCTCTCCAGCTGGGCATTTCCAGTCCCGAAGCGTTCTTGCTGTCGTCCTCGGCAACGACTATCGTGTACGAAGTTACAGCGCCGTTTTGCTCGCTGAAGTAATTCTTACGAAATCGTATCTGTATCGTTGTACTGGTCCTACACACTTCGGTAGGTACAACCTGAGTCGATGGCTTCGGGGGAGCCAAGATCGGCATCTTTTGCTTCCATATGGCCTCGGGACCGTAGCCGATCTTCGTTTCGGCCTGGATTCTGAAGATGTAAGTCTTGCCGGGTATCAGTGACTTTATAACTCCGCGTGATTCGTTGGGCGTAAAATTTCGCACTTGTGTATGCGTCGAGCCCTGAAATCAATGAATCGATGGATGAAATGATCTTTTCGTCAGAGCAAAAAAATGATTACCCCAAAAAAATCCTCACCTCTAGTCCATACGTTATGCTGAATCTTCGGATTATACCGTTTTGCTCCTGTCTCGGCAGAGACCATTCGAAGCTTATCTCGCTCGGTTGAATATCCGTTGGATGGAATTTCTCGACTCTGCCGGGATATGACTCGCTCGTTGTGAAACTAGCGCTCAGGGGATTCGATCTTCTAAGATAATTCGACTCGGAGCCCGATCTAACCACCAGCGTGAAAGTGTAGTTTCTGTGAGGTTTCAGCTCCGATATGGTTATAGCGTTGAGAGAAGTGATGTTTTGAACGTAGCCTCCGTCGCTATTGATGTACTGGACCTCGAATGCGTCGTACTCACCTCGAGGCACATCCCAAGTGAGCGTTATCCTCGTGTCATTAACGTCGATCGCGTGAATCGCTGTTATGGGTTCTGGATCTGTAAAATTGAATTGGTATTACTCTATAAGAAAAAAAACTTTCCTGCAAAGATGTGCTGTAAAGATTTTCTTACTAAGATTAACGATCAACGTGCAGCAAAATGAATCATGACAAAACTTCGTTCTCCACGCAGAGAATACATACGTGATGAAGCTCTCGCGTTGTTTGCAACGAGAGAGATGGATCGATCGAGAGACTCGATAAAAATAAATTTGTGATAAATAATAGTGACGTCGTGCTCAACGCGACTGAGAAATAACTCACAAAGCCTGTCCTGCCTGACGAGTGGACGGCTCTCCACGTTATCACTGACCGTCCACATAGTTACATTGTAGAGTCTTCCGGGTGTCAGACCGATAAACGTGACCTTTGTATCGGTTTCGTCCACCAGACGTTCCTTGGTAGTGTTGGAGTCGTCGCTGATTCGGAACCGGTAGAGATCGAATCTCGACGAAAGTATTGGCGTCTTTGTGTATCGAAGTGTCAGAGAATCCGGCAAGTCCCGATCGACGACAACCACCACTTCCGATTGTATCAGTGGCACTAGATTCGAGTGGTTTGGTTTAAAAAAAAAAAAAATGCTCTACTTCACCCTGCATCGTGTCTCGAAGCCTTCGTAACAGAGCTTGTAACAGACTTTGAATCGGAGATACGATAGAGATTCCGGAACGTTGTTTGGGCCGTGTTCAGTATGGGCAATCGAAATTGCCCGATCAAAATGCAATGGCAGGAAAAAAAATCGACAATCTCATGCGTTAATACAATTCTACGGCATTCTTTAGATATTGGAAAAAGGAGGTACAAAGATTCTACATAGAAATATGCATCGAACATGGATTACTCACTGGTTCTGGTTGTCAGATTTATCGTATCGCTAACGAGATCGTAGGACACGGTGAAGATCGTAAAGGTGTATTCGACACCTGGCATCAAATCGCCAACTAGTATTCTCTCCGTACGCATGGAATTGTCGTCGTAGGCGACATCCGAGAAATCGCTGCTTTCGCTGACGTTCTTCGTTCGGGAATCGGCGGGATTGTCCACGGGCCACCACTTTATCACGTAAGTCTCTATTCGACCCTCTGGGCGAGGATACTCGAGCGTCACGTTCGTCGAATCAACGATCGGTGTTACGTTCAGCACCGGGTTTGGACCTATAATTTATTTAGTTATTTATTGGACTGTCCGCTGACGGTTAACGATAAAATTGGACAGCGCAAAGATAAAAATTAACTTACGGACGGTGTGGTTGACTTGAAGAGGATAAAGACTCTCGACCCCGAAGCTGACAGTATTGACTTGAATCGTGTATTTTTCGCCAGGCGTCATATCGGCGACCTCCGCCTCGGTGACCTTGACACTCGGAAGTTTCTCCCATCGCGGATCATCCTCGGTGCGATATCTTATCGCATACTCCGAGAACAAAGATTCAATGGGACCAGCCCAGTGTACTACAACCGTGTTGCTCGTTACTTTCTCTATGCGCAGGTGTTGCGGCGGATGTGGTACTGAGAAAAAAAAATTGTTAGAGAAAGGTGAGAAATATGTATCATGTTTTTAATGAGTAGAATGAAATTGAGAGGGCATGTGCTCCCGAGTTCGTTCGCTTTTTATTGTTTTCAATCGCGAGGGCATAAAAGTTTCACTCACGAACAGCTTGGAAATAGTCGTGAGGTTCGCTTCTAAGTCCGTGACTGATGGCGAAGACCTTCACCTCGTACCCAGCACCCGGATAAAGATCCTCGAGAATGATGTGCGATTCAGTTGTTAACGTTGTGGCACTCTCGCCCGTGTCGTTTCTATTGTGGGTGACTTCGAACTTTTCCTGACGCGAATTAACGTCGCTCTTCCACGAGATGTTCAGACCTTTCTCAATCGACTTCAGATCCTCGATTATCGGACTCGAGGGTCTCGTTACTTGGTACAGAACGGTCTCGTTGGATTCAACTTTGTTGCTTATAGCTTGAACGATGATGGAATAATTCCGTCCCGGCAAAAGAGCTTCGAGAGTGACCTGCGTATAAATTATTCGTTAAGGAACCAGGCTTAAACGTTATTATTTTATCGCTCGGATGATTACCCGCGTCTTGTTAGTGATCAGAGTATTGCTGTCCCCTCCGATGGTGGTCTCGACCTCGTGATATTGAAGCTTGTAGCTGTCCTGAGTACTGCCGTTCTCCGGGTTCCAAGACACTTCGAGCATGCCCGTTTTCTCGTCGATCTCCGCTCGAAGGTCCCGCACCGGTAATGGTTCTGTAGATTAAAAAAAATAATTTTTGTGCATTTTTGGTTTGGGTTCTTGAAAACGTGTCCACAAAATATTGGTACGTAGATGTCTCGCGAGAATGGATTGCGACAAATTGAATCGTCAGCATCGTTTAAACTTACTGAGAGTAATGTCACCGCTGGCCGGCCAACTGGTCACCTTGCCGGAAACCGTCTTCGCGACAACTTGATAAGTTTTGCCTGCTTCGAGTTCCTTGAACTCCCACTGGCTCTCCTCGTCCCGATTAATCGTTACCGGCGAGAGTCGTCGATTGCCGCCCAACGATACCTGATATTTGTCAAATTCCGATGTACCGTTCGGAGGATTCCAGTATACGGTGAAACTACTCGACGTGACCGAAGACTTGTCAAAAGTCACGTTCAGCGGACGTAGCGGAACCGTTCTGTACTGTGCGGTCGTCGGTGCCGAAGTTTCATCCTCCGAGACGGTCTGCACTGATATGTTGTAAGCTCTACCTGTTAAAAAAAAAATGTTATTCGAAGTGCTAAAAATTGTGAATGAATATGTTTCAATTTCATATTTTTTTACCTGGTACGAGACCCTTGAACGCGGCCTGTGCGGGTCCGGGCGGTTCGCCCTCCTTCTCCACGTAGAACACCGACTCGATTGCATCCGGAGGATCTATGCTGACCTTGTAATGAGTGTAGATACCCGCTGGATACGGTGGTTGCCAGAGTACCAGAAGCGTTGTCTCGTTGCGAAACCACACGATGAATTTTCCCGGGGTATTGGGCTCTGAACGAATTAACAGACCGTTAATATATTCCCGATTCTCGAGAGTTTCCGATAAGAATGAGAAATCGAAAATTTACTCGTTGTGAAATTTCTGCTTGTATAAGCAACGCTCTCTTTGGCGTCGAGAACGGTGAACAGCTGCAACGAGTACGTAGCTCCCGGCGTCAACTCCCTGAGGGTATAGGGAACAGCATCCGCGGGAATGACGCTGGTTCTCGGATTTCCGGCATCGCTGAAGCTCTGGACCCTCAACCGGAAGCCCGAGTAGTTACCCTGCGAGGGCGGTGCCCAGTAGACTATCGCGGTCTTACCGTTTCGCACGGAGACCGTTAGATTCGACGGTGGATCCGGAGCTGGGAAAAAACAAAATTATGCAATGTTATTGAGATATTATTCAATCTTCGCAATATAAATTATTCATAATTCTCGTGAGACCTCCCCCAACTATTATAATCCTATTGGATCAATCCGGTTGATGCGAATATTACTATCTGTACATACATATATATATATATATATATATATATATATATATATATTCGGTTCGAGTATCGATATTTTTATGTAACACACCGACTATGATTATCATATCATCGACTCGGGAATTACGTAAAAGGAGTGACGGGTTATTAAATTTTATACAGAGGATTGCTCGGTGCACGTAACATAGATGCTGCATAGATATATAATTAGATATCGGCTTGTTACCTGTCGTGATCGAGGCGGTCCATGTTAACCAATCGTGGAGGGTTCCGTTGCTATAGTAGAGCCAGAACTCGTACTTTGTACCAGCGAGACCATCGCGAAACTTTATAACGTCGCCGATATCCGTTGCCGCTATCGTTGTGTTCGGTGGTGGATAACCGACACCGGGGCTGTAGTCCAGTCGGTACCAGGAACCGCCTTGGCTCAGATTGCCCGGGATCTCTATTGCCAGGTCAGCCGAGTACGTGACCTGCGGAAGAGGAAGGAGACGATGAGAACGCCGCGATAACCATCGATCTTATCAATTTTTATTTCATTCACCGTTAATATTGCAGTGTAGAAAAGGTTCGTGCATTCAACAACCACTTTTTGTTCAGGAATGTCCGCGAGTGTTTTATTTTTTTATTTAACAATTTCTTCTTGTTAGTTTTACAAGTTTATTAATTATAGACAAAAAAAAATGTAAAATAGACGCGGAAATAATTGTTAAGCTTTGTGGATAATAAATGTTTTTTTTTTTTTAGATGTGCACACCTTTTCTTCCTTCATTCAAGAAATTGACTGTACAAGTGATTTTTTTCCCTTGATATATCGTCAAGTAAAATTGATCGAGAAAAACGGGAGCGAAGACGAAACTCGACCTTGTCCACTCGATTTCAAACATTGACCTCTTAATTGCGGCCGAATTTCTTGTCAACGACCTCTCGCATAGCTCACGGGAATACACTATGTTTCACTATCGCTACTACACTCGACTATGTTTCTCGCGTTAATTCGCTATTGAATCAATCGCCTTTCACGTTACTACTTGCGTAGAAGCGAAAGAATCAGAGCGAGGACAAGCTAGAATATTGAATTTCACATGAATAGCTCATAACGACTGACGACTCGCGTCTAAAGAGAGATATATATTTTAGTAATCGTCGTACGTAACACTCGAAGGTCGTACAGATCTCCTCGAACGTTCAGACGATTGTGGAGATACCGTTACGACACATGAAATCCTACATGACGTAGATACATCTTTGTCAATGTTGAAAAAAAAAATACCGGGAGCTGAAAAAGTGCTGGGAATATGACGACGGCACTTCAGCGGTACTTAAAAACAATTGAGCGATGTGGCGTTGTTGCCGCTCGAATCTTAACTATCGACGATTGACCGGAAGTTGCTCACCGGATGAGGAAAAAAATGACCTATACAACGAGTGGCAAATCGCATTTAAATAGTTTTTATGCACGCGTAACGAGCGCTCGGCCAGCGCTCTTATCTGTACGTAATCGGTGGATCTCCGCGCGTAATTAAGTTTGCCGTGTCGACTGAAACATGTTTTAAAAAGAGATTCCGAGCAGCAAATAGTCGAGTGTGAATCTTCCAGCCCGGATTCTAAATAAGAGCTGCCGTTCGTTTATTTAAATCGACATTTGCCCCAGATGCGATGGAGAATGCACATTACATATCTCGAGGAGATTAATCCTCGAACAGGGATGTCGCCGATCGAACGGACCAAATATAGCAGCTCCAGATCCGTTCTAGTTCACCGTCTATTTTTAGTTTATTAAATTACGCCGAAGAATTATCGAGCATTGTACGAGATTGTAATCTATTGCCCGGAGGGTAGGAAAGCACAGGGATGGTCCTGAATGGCGAATCTGGCTTTTCCAACATCCGGCTTCGCGCGCCCGGCGCCGTTTCACCCTCGTCCGACCGCGCGGGCGGAGGGATGCATATTGATCCTTCCAGTACCCCTCACCCAGTTCGCTCGGCCCCGCTCTGTCCTCCTATCGGGTCCTAGCCGCGGATCTCTTTTCCCTCCTCATTCTGAATTCTCACCCTTCGAATCTCACGAGGTCCATTTCCTAGGCTTTGAATCGACGAAAAGACAGCGGTATGGAAACACAGGACCCGTTCGACTATAATTGTACGAATAAACGAGAAACGTCGAGATGTGATACCGTCCGAAAATCACGGAGAGGAGAATTCGAGCTCGGAGACGGAAGAAGACTGGCGGATCGGACGAT
The DNA here is from genome assembly GCA_917499995.1 of Ichneumon xanthorius. NCBI lineage: Eukaryota > Metazoa > Arthropoda > Insecta > Hymenoptera > Ichneumonidae > Ichneumon > Ichneumon xanthorius. The sequence goes on from OU824207.1 coordinate 606,251, forward strand.
AGAATAATTCTCGCATCGGTGTGAGATTTAATTAAAACACAACACGAAAGGTCGCCTCGGTGCTTGACTCGGCGGTGACGGAAAGCGAAACGTTTCGTTTCACGGACATCGTTCAACTCAGTCCCAGGGGAATTGGCCGAAGGCGCAGAGAGACACGTGTCAAGAAAAGGTCGTTTACATCTAACAAATTTTTTTTTCCACGAGCATCTGCAATTTTTTCTTCTCGCTAATATTACAACATTAACGAGTCGTAAATACGGTGCATCGAAAAACAAAAATCGACGAAACGATTATCACCTATCCGAAAATTTCTATGCGAAATCCCTTTCAGCGAGAATGACCCGGTTTATCGAATCTGGCCGACTACCGCGCGTCATCGTTCCCGATAATTCAAGGTCGAGTTCGGAGCCGTGTAATCTCCTCTCTTAGTTATCGTACGGTTTCTCTGTCCGACTACCCTTCTCGCCTTTCCAACACTCAGCCTGCCCATTGATACGTTCAATCGATACCCGGTTAAACTTCGAAGCTCACGCATCGCCGACAGCTCGCGAGGAATGCACGAGGATACATATTTATTTTATTTTCTTTATCGAACGAAACGATCGTTAATCATCACTCTTCGCCGGTGGCTCGGAGTGGGCCGCCCCGATGGAAAATTAAGAGCTACACGCGGAGAAATAAGAGGTGTACTTGTTGGATATACCACGCGGTATTTTCTCTCGGCACACCGAACGCGTGGCCGAGTTCGTCCGATCACGTACGGCCCGTTTCCACTGGCTGCGTTCCACTTACCGTGGCTATTAGTCAGCCGCACTCGCTGCGGTACGTATTATACCTCTCCCGCTCCGCGGCAAAAGGCTCCGTGCTCCTATGCTCCACGGCACTGTGTGCGCAAAATTTTGAGCCGAGAGAAACAGCAGCCGCAGAAAAAGATCGTTTCCAATCTTCGCGAGAGTGCCCGGACCGTAGGATTCTGTCGGGATGGATCTGGGCGGCATCGTCAATGGAGAATGAATCATCGGTAGGCCATCGGACCATTTCCGGTATTACGATCACTGGACTCTTTATTTCGACCGAACTATGAAGCATCGCCTCTGTTCCATTATCCATTATCCACATATCTTCAGCTTCCAAGGCGAAAATAAAAGTTTTTTTTTAATTTATTTATTTACGAAATATAGGGAAGAGTCGTGGTAAAATGGGTTATTTCCGCTTGCAACGCAGGAATTTCGATTTTCGGTTGTTGGACTCGGTTTCGCATATTCGAACCGCTGAGACATCGTCCGAGAGGAGAGAACGATGATCTCTCGTCGTCGATATGTAATGTTGCGAGCGAGCGGCGGAGGTTGATGGTGACCGGATACGTCGTACAGTAGTTGGCGTGATCGCGTCACGAGACTAGCAGTCGGGCAGTAACTCTCGCCGGCCCTGAAGAGCAACAGGAAGTTCCCGGTGTCCCGGCGGCGCATTCCGAGCAACTCGAACGGCACGCGGTCGCCGGACGAGAGCGGTCAATGGCGAGAGAACGAAGCGCGTCTCCGGCTTTTCCTACTTCGCACCTTCTGTCTCTATCTGTCTATCGTACAAATTCCCTTTATCTTCCTCGCTCCTCCGCGCGCGTACACACGATGGTATTTTTAGTGCGACATCGACGCGTTCAAGGCGCTGGGTCATTGTTCGTAAAGACTCGCCGAGAGCCGAGGGAAAAGTTGTCATCGCGGGCGGGAAAGCGTCTCGGAAATCGCGCTAACACCGGCTCTGTGTATGTTTGAAAACGGCGAACTATGCGCGCCTGAAGAAAAATTCCTGGGAGGCCGAAGGAGACACTATCGTGCCGCTTTGCACAGGTGTAAGTCTCGCGGTTTACAGCGACGATACAGCGCGCAAGATCGTCGCGTCTGTGGTCGATTATTCTGAGGAATTTCGATGCCATTATTTATTAGCACCAGCTGCAACATGAGTTATCGAGATATCGAGAAACAAGATTATTATTGTTACACGTTTTTTCCACCAACGCGACCGAAGTTTCTGACGAAAACGTCCAAGTTTCTCCATTCGGAAAATAAACGTGTGCATCCCCGCGTTCCAATGGCGAACATGGAAAGATTGTACAGCCTCGGGGCGCTCACGTCTATCTTTCCGTCAGACACAATTGGATCAACCGCATTTCGCCAGACTCTCGGAGAGTTCAGTCCGCCGTAGAGATCGAGATCGAACTTTCGCCCATCGAGACCAGAGCCTCGGTTGTTGATTCTATATTTTTTTTTCCTCTCTTCCGCACAGTGAATTCGACTCCGTTCGAATTTCTTTTGCCATTCGGTATTCCCCGATAGTGCAGGACCTATCTCGTTTCCAAGCGGCGACGATTCTCGATTTTTCTGTGTATACAGACGCGTACGCGGTTACAAGTGTGTCTACCAGGTGTATGTACCTATGCGTACGCGGGACGAAACCCGCATTCTGGTTCACGGACGAGTTACGAATCCCTGAACGAAGCGGGCGCGGACTTTGGGCGCGCGCGGAATACCGGATAACCCGAGGTGGTGTTCTATACAGCGCCAGACCTCTCCGAGCTGGAACATGGTATACGACAGTGAATTCTCTCGAGGGTCCTCTCCAATTCGCTCCAGCTAGATTCCCCTCTGCCCTCCGTCTATCCGCGCTCGCTGAAAAGAACTTCGCAAAGTTGAAAACCACCGAAACGAGTTTTTCTCGGATTGACCGGACGACCGAGGACGCTCATTGTGCGCGAGGGAAGAGATATTTTTATACCATTCTCCAGCGACTTTCGTTCGATAACAAAAAAAAAACTCCCGAGGGTTTATGTACCGTTTATAAGTTGCAACGTTGAAGAGTTTTCCGCTCGCAATGAAATCCGTTTGTCCACTAAAAATCATCGGTTTTGCAACGCTCTACTTTATGCACGAAAGGTTTGCCCATCTAATCTCCAACAATACAAATATCTGACCTCGCACGGATTTGATCTCCGAAGCTTCTGGCCTCTCCGAAAGATTATTTTCCTGAATATATTTATGAGGACGTCAAACGTATTCATGAAATACGTACAACTCTCCCGAGCGTGTACAGGCAGTTTCAGCGGGTAAAGTTTATGCTCGCGGAAATATCTACAGGTGAGTCCTTAAGTTTCCGTCAAGGAGAGACTCTTGCACGTACGCTGAGTCTCGCGCGGTTGGGCTACGTCGGCACACCTGAAAAAACCTGTTGCTCTATCGCTTTGAGTTCTCCTACGCGGTCGCGGTTCTTTCTGTAAAGACAGCGCCCGTCCGCGATAAGTAAATTGTCGAGCCGAGAATGAGAGATAAAATAAATAAAGATGCATCGTTTATCGAGAACTCGATGCCTGGTCGTATAATAAGTTGTAGTGGATAGGAGAAGTACAGAAAAATTTTGTCCCATGAGAGTTTGTAAGTAGGGGCGTTCAATTTTTTTTTTTTTTTTCGTGCCAACGTCAACAAGTTTTTTTTTCTCGTCGAACTACGAGCGGAGTCTGTTCAGTCACGTGTACAAGTACACAGCTTCAATTAGCACCAACCCGACGCGCTCGACGGCTCATTCAAGACAAACCTACAAACTGCAGAAAGAGCGGGGTAAAACAGACTATTTTAACAAATTTTTCGAAGTTCACAAAAAAGTTTATTTTCAAATCGAGGACTCGCGTCTGTTTTGCCCCGCTCGCTTCCATACGTATGCCAAATGCACACAAGGCTTATTCCGATTCACCGCGCTCTCGAATTAACGAGCTGACTGAATCTACTCCCCTCTCCCGTGTACGAGTGAATTCGCTTCGACGCGTAGGTATAACTAATATCATATAGCAACAACACTATAAACTACGATGCTATACCTACGCGCCTTGCGAGACCGGTTCTACGATCGGTTTCGTGGAAACGTTCGCCATTGTTCGCCTGGATCAGGTACAAACCACCGAAGGGAAGAAACCTCCTCACACGAATAAAATTCACATATACATAGACAATATCAACTCCACTATTCGTATAACAAACTCGTGGGAAGATACAATATTTTATTGGTATGAAAAGGAGAACCCTCTGAGATATCACATCGAAAATTGGAAAGGTTGAAAAGCTATTTTAAGAACAAAGTCGACGAAAAAAAAATCTAAGATTCTCACTCAGAAGGAAATTTAGAAAAACGCCAGTTCTCGCAGTGACGGTGAGAGGTATACCATTTTGCCACTCACCGCAATTGTTCGCTCATGCTCAAAATAATTGTTACGTACCTCACGATTTCTTTTATCGTTGGACAGTAAATTAAAAACTCTGGACCCAGCCGAACGAACTTCATTTTATTTGAAGATATCCCCTATATATGTTTATCAGGCAACAACTCTCGGTGATAGCTCGGAGAATAATCGTTTAAAGCGGTTCTGGCGTAATCGGTGCAAGAGGGAAGGGTTCCGATCCAATCTGCATGCAACGTTCAGCCAACAGCACTGGCAGCAGCACCGGCAGCAGCCGAACCTATATAGCACTCGCGTTTCCTGTGTGTTCTCTCCGGCCGGTGGTTTCAGCCAGGAGATAAGGACCCGATTCCGCCGACGAATTAATAAGCCGTGTTTCTGTTGCGCAACCAACTCGGGATTCAACCGAGTCGCATATGCATACAGGATAACTACCATTAGTAGATTTCCCACACGAACACGCGAGGTAGCTGAAAATCTTCTCTGCAACGTAAGAGACACATTCGTGTCGTTACCAAGAAGATACTTGACGATTTATGAAGCCGAAAGTAACGGAACTGGGTGATCTCTCGAAGCGTGAAAGCGATGGTTCGCCCCACGATATTCCGAAAACCTTTCGATTCCTCACACGATATCTTTCTCTGTGTCCCGTCGAGCCGGCAAAGGGTATTCCAGGCGCACAACGGACGTATATTCACTATATGTATACAGAATCCGGTATACTGTGCACACAGAGTCCATGAAACGCTGGTACTACGATTTGGAACGGAGCCAGGACGAGCAAGGCAATAGCACGCATCAAGATTCTCCGGAGACTCGCGAGGAAGAATAAGTATAAGAAAACAAAAAAAAGAAGGTGCAACCAGTAAGGAAACAAACGACCGTGAAACGAAATTTCGTGATACACGCACGAAATCGGGTAAAGGGTAAAGATCTCCCGCTGCGTTAATCTTGTTGCGAATTCAGAAGGAATCAGGCATCGCTGGTGTTTCGTTGCTGTTTGAATTTTTAAAAAATGAACCGACGGCAACAAACCTCCCAACGCTTCGATTGCGATCGTGAAAGCGTGCGAGTATGTGTATACGCAACACCTTCGTATGTTACCGCGCAGTCATAGAGGCCCGTGTATCACTGTACAGCCGAGAAGCGAATTCATTTGAATAATTTACTTCATTAAAATTATTCGCCCGCCGCTTCGTGTGTGTGCACGCATGTCAATAACACTCCGGTGTAGGTGCGTACACAGCGCGCGCATGCTAGTCAGAGCGTCGCGCAACGACATTCTCGTCGAAGTCGAGAGGAGTGAAAGTCGACAGGGGGGAGACGTCTCGGAAATACCCACCGCACAGGTACGCGCATTACAACTTTGACGCTTTGAAAAACTCGCGTCATTCGTCCCGCAGCAACGATCTATGTTCACGACTATGTATACTCGATCGATGATGCGGAGCCTGACAACTTCTGTCGAGTTAAAATTCTTCAGGTTCGGTTCTGGCTACGATGTATTTAATATATATATATATATTTCAAATATACTTTTTCGATATATTTTTATCTCCGTGAGGAAAGGGAGCAGAATCTCGATTATTCAAAAACCACTTTCCGAAGTTCAAAGCGCTCTACCAGAATCGTACTCCCGGACTCTTGTAAAAGTCATCGTGAAAGGCTGCGGACCTTGAAGCGCCGAGCAACAGGATGAATGACTAAAGAAAACATAAAAAAAAAAAAAAAAAAACTTAAAAAACGAGATCACAAAGCCTTTCCTCGCCACTCGAGGATAATGATACTCGTGCTGTACACAAACGAATTGAAAACAGGTAGATAGAGATCGCGACTCGGGATCCACGGTTCGCGAGCGGCTGAGTACAAAGATTCATGAAAGATTATCACGTGGCGGGGGCGAGCGAAGTTAAACTCGCTCGGGCGAAATCATGTTTTCAAGGTAGACCCCGGTTCCATCATCATCATCGTTATCATTATCATCGTCACCATCATCATCATCATCGTGATCGTCATCGTCATCGTCGTCATCGTCATCGTCGTCGTCTTAGTCGAGGAGCACGTTGAGTTTGCTGATGGCGAAAGCTGAGGCACTCTTTCTCCACCTCGCTCATTTTATTTTTATTTATACTTTTTCCTCTCGCTCTCGTGAGGTGCATTACGCGTTTTCAAGGCAGTCCCCGTACCATTAACAGCCCCGGCTCCCGACGCTATTCAACACCGACTCGACCGAGCCCTCCCGTACCCGCTGGCTGAGCGGCGGAGTTTATCCCTCTCCGAACAGTCATTGGCCTATTTTAAATCATTGGATGGAGCGAGACGCCGGGATGTCGATGACTGTCCCATTTTGTCGTACGGTTTTATAATTGTCGGTACCGTGCACTCCTCCCTGCGCAGTAACCGCGGCATTTACTCTCGACTCGCTGGTGCTGCGAAATGGTAGACTCCTCTAGGCAATCATACCCACGCGGTTTTTTTTATCGATCCTTCGCTTTCGCGCTCTCACTCTTTCTCTCTCCCTCTCTCGTTCGCTCTTCCATTTCATCACCATGGCGAGTGAATTTTAAACTACAGCTACCGTAACAACCGACCAACTGCGAGTGTCGCCGATATTTTATGTCCTGTCTGGTACAACCGGACGGGAAAAAACGTTCCGCCTATCTCGACTGCGGGACGGCCGTAAAGGTGAATCGTCCGGCTTTAAAAATACTGTGGGGAAATACCGCAGTATTATGAATAACGGCTTGATAATATTGTTCCGCGTCGAGTGAAAGCGTACCGTGCTGTCATGAATATTTTCCTTCGAATGATTTGTTTCATTTATTTTTCTCTCTCTCTCTCTCTCTCTCTCTCTCTCTCTCTCTCTCTCTCTCTCTCTCTCTCTCTCTCTCTCTCTCTCTCTCTCTCTCTCTCTCTCTCTATCGCAAACGCCGAGCGATAAAATTTTTGTGTAATGTTGTAAAATGGGTTTTGACTTCGATTCGTCCTGTAAGAAACGTCGAGGAATTTTTGAGCCGTGGAAAACGAGACGGAGTCCAGACTCTCGGAACGGCACCGAGATCTAGAGCAGTCGTAGAGTGTGTTGCTCGTGTCGGAGGCGAGCGAGTTACGTTTAATTGCCACGATCGGTAGGCGAGTTGAGCGAACGAAACAAACGCGTTTCGCTCGACAGCGAACCGTTGCAACCGCCCCCGCGTCTCGGGCGCGCGCTCTCGTCATCGCGGTTGAGGTCGGGACGTCGAAGAGTTCCGTTACGAGGCTCGAAGCCGCGCACGCGCACCGCAAGGAAATTTTACACGCGCGAATACCAGACGTAACGTGAGTATCGACCTAGCTCGATCCGAATTAGAAAGCATCATCGAAAACACGTAACATATTTTTCAGTCGCAGAGGGACATTTTTTTTCTGTTTAATTTTCCTCGATCTAGCTACGTCTATCCGGCGAGCCCGGAAAGTGCCTGATAATTAATGAACTTGGCAACTCTTTCCTCTTCATTCTGAAACTAGCCCGTTCCAAGAATGAAACCGGGTACGCGGCACAAAGCGGTATAAAATTCGTAGAATAAACTCTCTCGTGTCCCAGATCGTCGCAACGAGCGTTGATTTGTTCCTCCGTCAGCTGTCCCGAACAGTCGTGCAAAGTAAGCGAAATGTACGTTTGCGTGACAGCTTTTTCGATAATGAAACGAATACACGAGCCGGGGCGCCTTCGAACGATTCGCCGGTCGCTCGAGGCACGCCGGCTATTATTGTGTCCCACTATCGCGAAACACTGTGCTGAGTCATCCCAAAAATATTTTCTCGTGCACATACATCGCATTTGGCACGGATATGTCTCGAGTGCGGTAGAATGATCGATAATGATAAGAAAAAATTTATAAAAACCTCCTACTGAAAAAGTATTCGGAGGATTGAAAAATCGAAAGTAAAAGTTTCTGTCCTTGAAGCTATGCAGCTGCGGATGGGAGGCAGTGGCGATTTTTGTCTCGACGAAGTAAAGAGTTCGTAGCTCCACCGAACACATTTCATAGGCTCGAATGCGGCGATGTCGTCAGCTCGGCCGAATGTGTATACGGCAGTAAAAAAACAGCAAAAAAACAGCTGTAGCTCGGATAAAAGAAAAAAAGGGTCATTCCGTAAGTGACGCGTGAGTAACGAGACGAGAGTAAAAGTGCCGGAGAACGGTGCAAAGCGGACGGCTTGCCCCGCAAGTCCATGAGTGGCAAGCTGTTTTGTGCTGTTGATGGAGCGGTAAGAGCAGTGGCTATCACGGAAAAAGGAGCAACGGGGAGCAAGTGTCGAGAGGCTCGGAGCACACGAGAGGGGCAGAGAGGAGGAGCGAGTGCGGTGACTCCAAGACGCCAGACTGTAACAGGGCGTATGTGGATGACGCGGATGCAGTGTCACAGCAGCGACGTTGCAGGGACCTATTATAACACGAGGCACGGCGAAAAAGAGACGGACATGTAACGCGGTACGAAACCGCGTGTTACTTATATTTAGCAGCACGTGTGAGTACACTGTGCGACCCTACGGTTGCATGCGCGAGCTCCCGACAACGACGAAGACTTTTACGGCTGATGTTTTTTTTATTTTAATTTTTTTTTATGTGACGCTGACGTCAGAAGGAGCAGTTGATGCCTTCACTCGACACTCTGCGACGTGAGACGACGAAATCCGGGCAATCTGCGACCGGGCTCATTTATATTGGAAACTATATTACACTGTAAAAAAATTTGTATCGATTATTAATGAACGATACTGGAAGCTTCTTTACATAAACTGTTTCGTAAATTTAAAACACATGTGCGTTCCAATTTTACACTTACATTTATATTTTTTATGAAAATGTTAGTAAATTTCTGGCAAAAGATTTGTAATTTCTGGTATTTTAATTTTACAAAAAAATTACATTAGTGCTCAATTGACGTAAATAATGAAAGCATAATTCAAGTTCCAGTACATTAAATTTACAATTTATTTTTACAGTCTGATGAAGTCCGATGGCTGACAAAAATAGATGGCAAATCCGCGGAGCATAGGAAGCTTCGTAGCATAGGTAGCATGCGAAATTATTGTTGCAACGTTAAAGTAGTTTGCAAAGCTACCGGTCGGCTGATCCGATCGAAATTACGATAAACTATATCAACATAATTCGCGATGGTACACTCATCGCTCCGTAGTTTATCCTACTGGATGCGATAGCTTCGGTAGGTGGATCAGAGGTTCGAAGCCTCGCCGATACACGTACGCTTCTACACGCAGCATACATATTATCCGGTCGACTCGAATACTCGAGACTGACGCGCACACACTCGCCTCCGACGTCTCAACCGAATTGCCCCGCGCACAGACGAAGCCAGACCGATTAATCGTGGCAATTTAAATTAATCGCCGCAATCCGGTTGAAATCTCGCGATGTGAGAAGTGCGCTCGCGCGCGCGCGCGCTGGAGCGTACACGCTCGGCGCTATAATTTATGACATTGAACACGTCTTCGCACTTCGCGCGCGTTTCGATTACGCCGACAGACAACCCAGTGAGAAAAATTGAATTGGGTATAATTTGTTTTTAATTTTCTAACTCACTTAAATCATTTGTCGCGCATGATCTCCAGTTTTTACACCTTCAATGTATCCATGGCTAACCGCGATGTTTGCTACATGCCTTTACGACGAGTGCATCCCGGAGTAGTTTGGAATCATCGTGGACTTGTGCGTAACACGTGCGTAACTCACGGAACGCAAGCGTACCGTAATGCTGGCTCCTTCGGACTTGGTCGGGACTCCACCGTGTACACGAAATACTATTTCGTCGGTTACGAGGAACGTCTTCGTAGTAAGAGCTTAATTTAGCAACGGCGGTCATGAGCCTCGGATTCTGGGCCAACAACGTTCCATCGTCGAGATAGAACGCGCACTCCCCGGTGGATCTCCTCGCGAGCTCGCCGCGAAATCTCTCTCCGGTCTCGAGAGTCTCCCTCATGGACACTACTCGCATGGACGCGAACGATCAGTTAGTCGGCGGGCCGATAGTAAAAAAAAACCGTATATCTAAAATTGCCTCTCTCATATTCTACCCGGATTTCGGCTACGTCACGTCGAAACGGCCGAATTTGCATAGACCCGAAAAACCAAATCTCGCTTCTGCTTGTACGATCGATTCGGTCTTTTTCTCGCGCCGCGGGAACTATGGAACTCGGCCGACGTCGCTCCGGATGTTATCGAGTATAAATACTCGGGACCGTAGCGGGAAGGATCGACGGAGTGGCCATGTGGCTTTAACTGCCTCAACTTCCGGGCAACGAACAACACCCGAGACCTGTGGGCGTGAGAGAAAAATCGATCTTACGAAATAATGATAATAATTATTATTATGAGCATTGGTATAATGGCATGAACAAAGCGGATGAACGAAAGGCTAACAGAAATCTACGATTAGTAATAAAATAATAATTATAGGTCACGGAGGAGTTAATAGGCGATACAAAAAATTGTGAGGTGCTCGAACGCAATTACGCACTTGTAACATGCCTATATTTATATCCATCCATTCGCATTATCCACGTGTATATATATATATTTATATATGTGTGTGTGTGTGTATTCGTATATCCTCGACTCGCAGAAGCCGCTTTCATGATCGCCGATGGCCTTCACGCTCGTAACTCGACTGTAGTTCGTTATGCAGCCGCAGTTTCCCAGCCATAGGGAGTAATCGATACGAAACATTAATTACGCAAAAGTAATTAAAGTTGCCGCGAAAACACATTCCAGGTGGATTACGCTCGGGGTGTGTGTTTTCTGGCGAAACATAGAGCAAGATTGAAAAATAAATAAATTCGCAAACGTTTTGACGGAAAAGAGAATTAATGAATTCCACGACCGCGGAGGAACTTTGTCGAAACGGGTTTCGTTTACTATGTATTCCAATGTACCGCGGGTTTTCCCCGGCAGAAATGGTATATTCACTGACGGTGACAGTTATCGACTAGACTTTGGTTCGAAGTCGTCGAGAGGAGGGGTTTGGGCTTCGGTGTGACGGCCGAAGCTTCAAATTTCTCTGGTTGTTCGCAATCGCTGCCGATGCTGCACGAGGTACGGTTTATCGCAGTTTCTATGGCTCGGGCACGTTACACGAACGAATATTTGCATCGGCACGCTCCACCGTGTGTCACACAATGCGGACCCCCTCCGGTATCGGAACAGAGTCGATAGTTATTCACGGGCTACATCCCGTCGTACAACCGGAGACACTCGTGTGAAAACGTACATACAACAATGTTGCATGGCGCGAGATAAATTTTAGCGAAACAACGGAGAGACCGGCAGCGCCGAGCGACCTTATCGTACGCTTGTACCTGGTGCCGGAAAAAATCCAATTTATTCGTTAACATCGAGCGATTCCCGCTGGACGGATCTCGAATGTGCGAGAGGATTACGAAAACCACATGCGCACGAACACTACCGATGAGGAAACTTTTTAATTTCTTTTCTTTTTTGTATTCACAATATGTTGATGAAAAATAAGTTGCAAACGTGTTTACGCGTATATTTCCAGGTAAATTATTACGAAGGATCCACGGCTATGTGCATGATGGCTTCATTATAGATGATAATGGAGAGTCAGAGGCGGACGGCCAACTGCGATCGATCAAAAATTGTTTATTCTCCGGTGGAATTTATCGACTGTCCGACGCCGTGTGCACATCGGCGAGCTGCATAATTTCGAACGAGAGAGGGTAGGAGGGTGGAATACGCACGATGAGAGTGATAACGAGTTCTCCAATCTTTCTGTGTGAATTCTGTCGTGCATGCCGCCGCACAGAAACGGCAGGAACCAGTCTTCGTGGGTTTTCCCTAACCGCTTCTGCCGCTGGAAAGAGCCGGTTTATTCGTCTCCATTCGCGTCACACAACTCGCGAACGACACGTAGAATTCGTGATGTTTTCCTTTTTGCCGATTCACCAAACGACATTCGCACGATTGTCCATGAGGAAAGAAGAAAAAATGAGAAGTCGAACGTGCATGCCCTCGGCATTGAACATCAGTGCCACTGTCGAATGTTCTATTCTGAGACTGGACGGCAAGAAAGTGACCAGTCATTGGCCGATTATTACACCGTGCAAGAGGTTTGTACGCTCGACAAACATTTTTTGTCCGCAAACTTGCAAATTTGTTTGTTTGTATGTTAATTATATAAATTTCAGTTTGTTAAAAATTGTCAGAATGAAATTACGAGCTAGTTCTTTCAGTAAGAAATTGGGTGAAAGTGTAGTTCGGGTTTACGAACAGAAATGGTAAATAATCTGTGGGTTTCTCGATTACCGCAGTGCACAGCTGAGTGGCTTATCGTTCTCGAGCGCGACGTTCACAGTATGGAAATTTTCGGTTCGTCCCAAAGAATCGTACACCACTGGCCTGAATCTGTCTACGCGCATTACCTGGGAAATTATTTAGTAGAGGCAAGATATAAAAATGATGAAAATAAATTTAATAGAAATGAAAAAGCCGCAAAATCTCTTCTCTCCGAGAGGAGTGCTCTGTATTAGTCGTCTAGCCCGAGGCATTTTCGTCCATTTTCATTAACCGAGATTGCCCCGACTCTGTGCTATTCTCATCTCTCAAATGAGAGGACGAGGAGGAGAGAAGAAAAGTTTTCCAATACTCTCGGTGCGCCCACCGGATGGAGAGCAGGAGCAGCTCTTCTCCTTCTTCCCCTATCTGCTTTCCATCCCTACTGCGAATAAATGCTTTTGTTTTCCCTATTTTTGTCGCTTAAAAAAAAAAAAAAATTCCGATTGTAGTAGAAACTACGTGGCTACGAATTGCGAGCATAGAAGCGGATAAGCGTAAAGGAACGAGAACAGAAAAGCGCTGTTCGTTTCATTACGAAAAAAAAATCTTCTTCCGCAAAGGAGCTGGAGGTTGCGCGAGAGAGATCAAATAAAAAAAAAAGAACAAAGTGTGTGCTACAAGCTTACGTAAGTCCCGGGGCCAACGGGCATGGAGTGCCGCAGTAAGCACAGTAGCATACGTAACGCTCTCGGCCCCGCCGACGAGGTCCGTTCCGAGTGCAGTCTGCGGTAGCTCGAAATATTCAAATTACCCGGAAACAGCGCGGGGTGGAAGAGCGGCGGGAGACGTGGATCGAGGAAACGGGAAATCTCGTTTGCCGATGCGTAGCTATTGAAACTGCGCGCCCCGGCAACGGCAACCGCGTATAATCGAATTCAACGATTGACGAATTGAAAATTCACACCGGAGTTGGTATTATTTCGCCGATCGTTATGCGGATATATTATCGATGCGTAACGAATTCGATGAGAAATATTCGGGCGATAATAACGAATGTTAATTCGGAACGAAATATGGAAAACCGTATTCGATATTCGCGGTAATTATTATCGACGTTTTAATGGAACAGATTGAACCTAACGATTCAGTAATTGAGTGATACATTTTTCAATATAAAAGAAATCTAAATATTTACCATTTATACGTTTTTTATACATGCTAAATAATTTTCCTATAATATGTTTTTTTTATGTTACATTGTCGTAACAGTAGCAGCTCTGTGTTTTCCGCTGCTGCGCCCGTTATCCGAGGTATGAGACATTGAAAAGTCTCTGTCGTGAAAGGACAAAACTCTTCGAAGGCTTCCGTCACCTACGGGGCCCGGGGGCGTCGTCTCGCGAGTTCGCCTTCTGTTTCTTCTTCTCTCGCTTGGAAAGATGCCAGCGAAGCGGGTCGCGCCCTCGCTCGACGTCTCGCACAAGAGTTTCGACATCTCGAGGAGTCAAAAAAAAAAAAAGAACCCTTCTTCCTTTCTCCACCGACACGCTCGTTTATTTTGTCTCGCAGGGTGAGACACCGGATGGCCGGAAGAAGACATCGGGACTTTGAAGTTTCCTTCCACGTTTCCTCCGATACTCGAGCTCGAGACTAATCTCGTTCTTCGTGCATCTCCATGGTCGTAACAACTGTTTTCGTTATCGCGCGCAGTTTTTTTTTCTTTTAGGTGTACCGGAAGATACGTTTGTCGAATAGAGAAAAGAATCCTAGTTCGAATAATTTATCGCATTCCTGATACATTGACTCCAAAATATATGCCTTCGAAACTGCACTTTCGTAATGGAAATCCACGTCACGAGTAGCTCGACTCGGCTGGCATAATAATAGTTTGCGAGATATCTCCTTCGCGACAGACACCTGTACAGCTCGGACAGATAACTCCCACCGAGTTTAACGATTCGGTCAGGAGCGCGAGCAAGCGACTCCGGGTAATCTCGATCCAAGAATTGCGGGACCAGTTCTTTTATCTCTCTTTTTTCCTCCTTTCCTCTCCCTTTCTCTCCCTCTCTTTAGCTAACCGTCTCTCGCCGTGCTCTTTAATTCTTTCACTCCGATGAGTTTCTTAGCGTGCGAGCGTCGCTCTTGCAGAGTAAGTATAATATAATGCGGGTGTAATATATAAGTGCAAGGCGGGATAACAGCGTCGCGCAGTCTGCTCTGAAAACTCGGAGCCCCTTTCCACGTGGCCGTGCAGTATAATAATGCATAAAGCGTCTTGTCCGCGACGCGTAGCGCTAATGAATTGTTTCGTGCTGTTTCGCTCGACTGGACTGACGCTGCGTGTCTCGAACGAGAAAACAAAACGTTTTGCCGAGCGTCACGTGAAAGCTCGTACCCCCCCCCCCCCCCCCCAACCCCCCACGTACATCACAATTTTTACGCTCGCAAAGCACTCGCAATCAACGACAAGTTTTTCTAGCTGCGACGCCCAAATACATGCGAGAAAGGAGTTCTCGGCCCCACCTTGGCGAAAAAAAAGATATATATATATATACACAGACACACACGGAAATAAACGTGAAAGGAGAGATAGCGTAGCGTATCACGCGATCGAGCTTGCAGTTTTAATTTTCAGATGGCAAAAAACGACCGGGTAGCTGAGCGTGAAGCTCGTCCATTAGGTGAGTCCGAGGGCAAGTAAACCGCTATTAGCCATGGGCCCGCCCGTCGTGCTCTGGTTTTCACGCTAACCCTACACGAAGAGACTCGCCTACTTTTTTTTTCTTTTCTTTTAAAATTATCGACTAAGTTGTCCAGTCCGACAGGCATTTCATTTTTAACGCTGGTATCGCGCTCCCGCCTGTATTTATTCAGGCGGTCCGCGCGCCCCGATCTTTTCCATATAGAAAAAGAAAAAATAACGAGTTGGCTTCGAAACTCGGCGTTTCCACCGCGCTGGAAAGTGCTCGGTGACTCCGAAACTATAAGGCAGAGGAGTTTCACAAGAGCCAACCGCAGCCACGAATCGAGCCTCAAAACTGGCGAATCGACGGTTTCACGGTATATTATAATAATACTGCCGGCTCGCGCGGAGTACGATAATTCCCCTTCACCGAATATCACTGAGAGCTCCGCTCGGGGAAGAAACTTAGCCAGCGTATTACATTAGCGGGAATTCCACAAATTCCATTCAGTTCGTTTCTTCCACGAGGTACAGTCAAGCGAGATTCCATTCATTCGATGCGTCCGCCGGATCAAATCGTACAGCGATCGGAGCTTCGCAATTATGTTTTGCTGTTTTCATGTTTCGAAGTAAAAAAAAAAAAGTTGTAACCAGAAAACTACCGTGATGTCAAAAAATTACATAGTTAGAAGTGGACATAGTAACTTTCTACTATAAAATATGATTCCCCGAAGGAACGTCTATATTCTATATAATTAGGATTTAGGAACAATCACAAACGATGATAGCAAATATAATTACAGTTTAACCAATTTAAGTGTCTTTCAACAGAATCGACATGTATAGACGTTCCCTTAGGGAAATTACTCCGTACAGTAGGAACAGCAAAGTTTTTTTTGTCAGTGCATAATGGGATGAAAATAGAATATCAATGAACTATGCCTAAGATACTTCATACAAAAAGAAAAGTCATGCATAACAATGACAAAATATGTTGCATCAACAAAATCGTAGACAAGCGTTGCGTGTCTCGATCTCGACAAAGATGAACTCACCTTGGCGAGTAGTACGAGGAGTATCGCAAGCTGTCCGCAAAAGTGTGAAACCGGCTGACGTGGTAACGAATGCGTAGCGCCCCGTCTGGTCCACCCCGATGCACTCATCTTCAACCCTTGACACACGCCGTGTGCGCGCACACACGCACACTGGAAGCCGTCGTGACGATTTTTTTCTCTTCGTTTTCTTTTTCTGTTTTCTTTCTTCCACCCACTCCGCGCGACGGTCGCCAGCGACACGGGGCGTAGGTCGTTTTTTCGAGGGGTTCGTGAGGGGAATCGGAGAGACACGGCGTCGAGGAGAAAAGCGAGGCGTCAGCAGCTAGACGTCGACGCAGGAGAAGTAGGAGAGAACGCCCGCCTGTGGTCCAGGGAAGTCGAGGGTGCGAAGAAGAACGCGGAAAAGCGTGCGTTGCGGCGCCCGGTGGGGCACAACACGACGACGCAGACGCGTAAGTGGAAGTGTCTAAAGGTCACATTAGGGGCTCTCGAGGAGCGTGCGAGAGCCCGGGGAAGGAGATTTCTCGTGGATGACGAGGAGGAGATCTCGACAACAAACAAGGCGTTAGCGGACCAAAAGGAATGAAAGAACAGGCCGCAACGGCGTCGAACGAGATACGTACGGGAATGTACGAAGACAAAGCCAATTCGCGGTAAAAAAAAAAAAATGCTCGCTTCCTCCTGAGATTATTATTATTGTTGCTGTTGTGTCTTCAACGAGCGTTCGCAAAGCTCGCCAAGATCCGAAGGGAAAGAAGTGAGACAAAGGATTCGTCGGGATTAAAGAAGAGCCGGATGGTGTTTCAGAAAATAATGAACCGTCTTTTCTCGGGTGGGGGGGTTGAAGCTTCCAGAATTACCGAAGCTTTATCGGAATGGATTTCTCGATTGTTCGAGAGGCGAATGTGACCGGCAGACGAGACGGGCGAAATGTAGTCGGACGAGGAAGGGTGCGAAGAAGGAACAGGGAGATTAAGGACGAGCCGATGTGGATGAGCGGGACCGTCCGTTTATCGATAAACTTGTTTAAACTTTGTTTTGAAATCGACGTTATGTATGTGTATCAAGACAGATCGCACCAGTCCCTCGCCTGATGGTGTTGGTGTTTCTTCTTGGTTAGCTCGCACGTACCCTGGCCACTGACGGACACCTGTGCACCCGATCGACTCCTTCGACTCCGCGCAGCAGCCATATCCAGTGGCAAACGGCTGTCTACTGGCCGGCAGGCCGACCAACAGGCTGACTCGGATTCTGCTGCTCCTTACAGGCCCGGGATGTACGTACAGCCCCGCACACCCGCGCACACGCACACACTCACACACTGTTTATTTCTCACTCTCTCGGCAGTGTAATATCGTAATCCTCTGCGTTTATATATCCTACTTTGTGCCTTCGAAAAAACACCATCGACACTGACAGTTTCTAACACCGATCGTATAAATTCAGTTTTTATTTATAAAAAAATTTCTTTTACAGATTTTTTAAAAACTCATTAAGCGTCAAGTTCGACGGACGGCTCACACCCGACGTTAACTCGGTGCAGAATCTTGTTTATTATCCATTTATCGCCCTCATTTATCACAGAGGGGTTGTTACAATTTCGTTTATTCGCCTCCCGTTTAAGTTTGACACCGGAAAATTGAAACGTGCTGAAACGCCGATCGACGATAATAAGGAATCGTCCAGTTATCGGATTAACCGTTGTTTCGCGGTGCACGCTTTCATTTCGCGATAAGCCACAGACCAGCTCGGTCCGCTAGCGTATACTATACTACTCTTTCGTCTGGCGCACTTTCATGACGCGCTTGCCTGTGCCAACGAGGCCTCGTCGCTCGACTCCACCGTACTCCTCCTGCTGCCGCTGCTTCTCCTACGGCTGCGGGCCAGCCAGCTAAACCGCTTTGCCTTGCCTTTCCATTCCATTCCTGCCTGCTAACCCGGCCTGTGCCTCCTCGCATCGCCGTCGTATTTTTCCCCTCTCCTCGCTCGAACCCGGGATACCTTCGTACGATCGCCCCCGCCGTAACGTCCAACGGCTCCGCTCGTTCGATCTCTCTTCCTCCGATTCTGACCGATGCGCGCGCCCCTACCTTTCTTTCTCGGATACGAATATCTTTCGATGTGTTTGTACACTGTCTCTCTTCGGGCCGCGTTACCCGCTGGCTATCCGTCCTACTCCCGCCCGACACAGCCAGCACGCACACTCCCCTCCCACTATTCTCCGTTCGGCCAGGAACGTAGAACGAGAAACGAATCTCGAGAGTTATAGAATATCTGGCTCATGTTTAACAGGTGGAGGGCATATTTTCGTGGAGATTTTTTAGAGTGTAAAAATTATGATAACTAGTGGTGGCATTTTTTTTTTTTTTTATGCGTTTGGTACTTTGTTTTGGGATGTATTTTGAGCGATATGTTAATCAAGAGTTTGCTAGGGGTAAGGAATTAAATTAGGCTTATAATGTGAGAGGATTGTTTGAATTAACTGTCGGGAGTTGGGAAGGGATAATCCAAACATTGTCGAGGGATTTAAAGGGCGTACGTAGCGTGAGAAACGTCAGGTGCACGTTGTTAATTTTTCGGTAGGGAGCCTCTTTTAGGACCAGCTCGACTACGGCCTTGACGAGGGAAGGAACTAAGGTGGAAGAACGCACATGCGTGCTCGTCCTCCCAATGAGATCCTGCGCGAGACAGAGAGGGGACGCTTAACAGACTGTAGCTTCGAGGCAGGTAGAAGCCGTGGTTGCTGGTAAAAGTTCCGGAAAATTCAATTATGGAGAACAAGAATTTGTCAACATTTTTTTCGTCATCTTTTTTTTTTATTCCAGCGACCGTTCTTTGAAAAATGGTGAAGATTTCTCATCGAACCGTATTTCGATGTGCATTGAAATATATTGACGAACACCGGCCGCGAGTCAGTCAGGTAGCGTCCTTACCTTGCTCAGGTAAACAAAAACGAGTCTTGGGTCTCGGGAATCCCAATCCCTCGGTCGATGAGACGAATCGCCCGCTGGAAGCTTAAGTAGAAATCTACCTTATCTCCCGCTGGTAACTTCTCGGAGACCGGCAAAACTAATATCCGAAGAGACCAAAGTTTCAAGTCACGTAACACAGATAGCGTTCCAGTATTGTCACCAATGCTCCGAGAGATCAATGAACTCTTGACAGCGTACGTCACGTCAAGTCGGCTAAAAAAATCCTTACCCATTTCCTCAAATCGTTTTCCAAGGGTAACAGAATTTTCCAATTTTTTTTTTTTCCCCGATTTCAGAAACCAAGAACTATAAATATTCAAGGTCGACACGCCCTGATCCTATAAGCAGTCCATCGCTCAAACGATCTCCATTCCTCGAACGAAAATCGAATTTAAACTTTTTACCTATTATGTCAATTAAAACGAAGAAAACCCCCTGGGAACGTGGTTTCGCCGCGTCAATCTCCGCGTCGCCGCCAGCACTCGCGAGTAGTGGAACGGAATCAAAAGTAAGTTCACTCGACCCAGGCGCAATGAGGAAAAAAATACGAGAAGGAAGTAAAAGAAGCGTACGGGCGAAGTGGTGCGAGCCAGCGAGTGTACCATTGTCTCGTGTTACCCGAGGTGCGGGAACATCGGAAACTTCAACTCGTTAGCAGGACGGGAGAAAAAAAATAATAAAAAATAGTCTCTCACGGTGCAAAGTTCACGGTCGTCGCCGCGTGGCTCCGCGCGTCCGTTCGCCGAGATAGAGAGAGAAAGAAAAATAAGGAGATTGTTATCATTCGCTCCGCAGCCGTCCTCCATTCTCCCGTGGTTCATAAGCAAAGCCCTTGCCTCGTTGCGCGCTCAAATTGCTTCTCTAATAATAACGATATGCCTTCTAAGTCCCGCGCGCCGTCCGCCTCGACGAGGAGAGCGGAGGGTGAGTTGAGTGAACTTTTCCCCGTAGTTTCTCGCGGGAGGACTCTCTCACTCTCTCTCGCGGCGCAGGTATTACACTTACCGCACCGGGGAAAAGGAGAAGCGGGAGCGTATCCGGTGAACTCGAAGACGAGACAAGAACAACGACCGAGAGAGCCTTCTCTATCTATCTCTCGAGCGAGTTAACGCGACGGTGATCTTGACGTTCACGGGAGCGCGTTAATTATCACATTCTCTGGGCTTTTTTTTTTTTTTTTCTTCGTTTTCCACTCTTACCGACTATTACAGCACACGAGCGACTCGGCTGTAATTCCGATTTGATGATTCAACTCTGTCTAATGTGGATTATAATGGGGTGGTGTGCGATAGCCGTGAACATTGCTGATGAGGGGTACTCGGGGTGCGAGTGATGATCCATACTTCCTCGGCCATTATTATACGCTCGCACGGTATCCACGAGAGTTTTAACTTCCCGCGAACGGACCACTCTTCCGAGCTCCGCAAGCATATTATAATGGTGGTAATGTCTATACGAGCGACGAGGCATGGGATACCGCGCCGAGAGAGGTAACGTCTGCCAGATGCCGGGGCTTTCAAACCGGCCGCGATTTTTGCCGCGACGAATGAGAGGCGCGAAGAACCGAGAGAAAAGTATGATCGCCGACAGACTGTGTACACGAATGGGGACAAATAGGGATGCTGGCGCTGAGAAAAGTTATTGAACGTACCTTGAACTTTCCTAAAACGTGTCTCGATAGTTGTCATAAAAAAATGAATAAATAAGAGGCAAAAAAAAAAGTTAAGTATTTTTTTTTTTTTAACGAAGAGTTAATCTATGTGGTCGACCCTTTACCGACTGGTCGGAAGACAGAATCCTATAAAAAATGCAAATTCCCCGAAAAATTAAATACTCGGTAAAAAAAAAAAAAAAAAAGTTTTATGTGAACATATAAAAGAATAAGGGAATACCGCGAGCTGACGGTAATCTCGGTTCTTGAAGATCGCGGGACGAAAAATACTCGAAGGACGAGATCTCGTGGGGATCCGGTGGAAGTGGCTGGGCATTTAAGTGCTGGCTCGCTCTGAAATATATATATACGTATATGCGCTGTACTAAAACATATATATCGTAAAGAGTGTGTATACGAAGCACGGGGCCTCGAAGTACGTTCCCTTGAACCGCGATTCCGGCCGGAGGCCTTCGCGCGTTGGCCAGCTCCCGCTTCACGACCGTAATGTAACAGTGTAGGTAGATACCCGCGGTGTAAAGCCGCGTAATACGTGTGCCGGAGTTATACGGTAGAGAGAAAATTCTCCCGCTCGTTCCTGACTGTTAGCTCCCCCTGGACTCCTCTCGGCATGCCTCCTCGCTCACTGTAGTAAAAACAGTAAAAAGCATCCACGGCATACCTCGAGGTTGAGCTCTCTGCGCGCACCGTTGCACCTGTATCTCGCTCCCCTGGCACTCCTACCTTACTGATCTTACTCGTACCAGCAGCACTCGGCAACCCACCGTCGCGCCGAGAGGCAACAGGAATCGAGAGAATTCCAGGCACGGAGCCCAAACCCTGCCTGCGCTTACCTCGCGACTTTCATCTCTTCTCTGTTATTCTACGATCCTCGATGCCCGAAGATTCGCTCAGGGGTTCTGCGAGGATCAAAAGAGACGGAGCGGAGAGGCATGGAAATTGTATATGATTGAAATAAAATCATTAGATCGCAGATTCCTCGTCATTTTTATAGATTATATTTTATTTAGATCCGCTCCATTGACGCTACAACCTTATCTATTCCTCAAGCAATTTTCGTTACGATTTCAAGTAATGTATATCTTAGGCTGGAACCTTGATGGAAGCGAGCTACGCTCGCTATATGGCTATCACTTCGTATTTATCAATTATACTACTCGAGAAAATAAAATTCAGTTTGGATGCCGGACGGGTGTGAGAGTCGCGAAGGAGCTTGATTTGTTTATTTTGAAACGAGAACCTCGACGATAGGAGCTGGCTCAGTTTGTCACCGAATTATCAAGCGGGCGTCACGTTTAAACACGTTTGCAAGCATATCGAATATTTTGCGCGTAATAGAGCATTTTTTATTTTCTTTTGAGTGCAAAAACATCATGGTTAACAAGTTCTATAGGAATGATAGTTCCAATACCGATGGCTTAAGAGACGTGTGGCAAGAACTGGCTTCCCGAATAGCCGTAGATCGTTTTCTCGAGGAATATTCATTTCCCGGATCAAAAGACAAAGGTAAGACACTCGTCGGCACAGAATTCGTTTATCTTATAGATTGACAAGCACACTAATGTTTAGTTAACACTGTGAAAAGCTAGAGGGTTAGTGTAAATTTCAGCTATTGATAAAGTCAGTAGTCTTCATCGTCGCTGCTGCTGTTGCAGCGCCAAGATTTGTCCGAGACTGACACCGAGCTCGAGCTCAAATCCGAAAGATTTTTAACATTTTTATTCCCGCCACTCAGAAACCTACCAACAGGTTTGTTGTTATTTTTTACGCTCGCCGAACTGCCCGAACTCGAGCTCGAGGTAGAGGAGTCGCTCGAGTCAGATTCGCTGCCCTTTGAAACATTTTGCAATTCCAATCGTTTTTTTATCGCGGCTCTTTTGCTCACGATGCTTTCCGAGCTTGAACTTGACGATTCGCTCAAGTAAGGCTCACGTATGTCCAACAGATCGTGAATTGGCCGTTTCATTAGACCAAATGTTTTGGTGACTTCGCTCGTCCCTTCATTCGGAGGATCTTTCGCCAATGTCTCCTTGTTATAATGCTCGTGCCAGGCATCTTGACAAGCGCTGCTTCCCGAATCGCTGAGATTCGACATTTTCACACCGTCCGGAAGTTCCGGTGTAAGATAATCGTAATTTATCGTCTTTATACCGTTCAATTCGAATATAGTTTTTATAAATTTCTTTGGAGGAATCTTTTTGTGGTTTTCCCTCGGTGCTCTTCGTTTTCGCGGTTTCAGATTTTTATCTCTCAGTGGATCGGTCAAGAGGTCCGAGAACTCGATGGCCTTGAGCTTCGGCAGGGTGTAAAAATTGTTGTTAATGTAAGTTTTGTCGTCCAATTCCTCTTCTTCATTCTCCTCATCGGAGGTCGACTCGAGCCGTCCAAAAGCTTCGTAACTCAAGATCGTATCGTTCGATAAATTTTCTTGTTTCACGCTCCTCGACGAAACACCGAAATTATTGACCTCGAGGCAGTTGAGGGCGTTCGACAGATCGCAATCGCCTTTGGGAATTCCGACGCAATCGTGACCCGGCCGTACGTCGCTACTCGTATTTTTATTTGACCAAAGTTTTTTCGGTTTTGCTGCGTTCACGGGAATCTTCCATTGATGAACCAATACCGTGCTACGTGATTTTAAAGTTTCGGAATTGTCCGTTTCACTGGAGCCAACCGCGGGCGGTGATAAAAAAGTTTCCGTGCCCTTCCTGTCCAACAGCGTAAAGTCGCAGAATGATCCGAAGCTCTCGGAGAGTGCCGAATTGTTTTGCCAACTGGCGCGCAACGATTCCGATGATTCGTCCTCGGAGTCACTCGAGTAACACGTCTCCGGTATTATTACCGCCAAATTATCGATCGAATCTTCGTCAAAATTTTCGGATTCGAACAGCGACGATTCGGGCGCGAGCTCTTCGATTTTCTCAGACTTCACGATATTCCATTCGCCTTCGTAGCAGTGATAAAGCTTGAACATCACTTCATCATATATTTTCTTCTCTCTTTCCTCTCTTCTGCTTATTTTTCGCGCCTTCACGTCCTCGCATTGTTCCGTTACTTCGGTTTTTATTATACTATTATTATTATTATTATTATTGTCGTCGTCATCCTCGATGTCCGAAACGATGATCGGCGCGACGTCCAAAAAATCTTCATCGCTCATAAGGTTCAGCTTGAGTTTAGATGAAAAGAAAAAAGTGGAAAAACCCTTGTGTATAAACAGTCTCGGGGTTGCCGAATCGAATTGAGAAAAATAGTCCGTGACCGTAACGAGAAGCCTCCTCCATCCCAAGTGTATCAAAAGAACGAGATCCGTTATCAACGGGAAATAATAACAATATTAGCTCGCGAGGCAAAGACTTATCGCTTCGGGACTAACGTTCTGGCAGACAGTGGTAGGTTGCAGCGAAATATTAATTTATCGCTGAAATATATTCTAAACGAGGATAGAACGCGAAGATATAAGACGAAATTAAAAATGACTTACCGGTCGCACGAGCGGCGTCGGAACGAACCGTGAAACTGGTCTGCTCCACGTAGAACAGAGAGACTCAACGTTAAAGTAATAAGTCCTGCCGGGAAATGTCTTGGAATTGCACTCGACCCATCCGTAATTGTATTCGGGATACCCAAATCTACGGGTAAAAATTAAAAACTTACAAATATTAAATTCTATTCTAAATAGAATATATATAGAGATATGCACTAGTAAGGAGTAAAAACCCCTTTGTGTTTGATACTCACGCTGGCAGCGCGCACTCGTCGTTGGCTTCGGTCGAACCCGTCGATCCTGCAGTAGACGAATCCGCGCGTTCAGTTGTTTCACTCATTTTTTCACACCGAATCCGACGAACACTTCACAAAATGTTTTGTCCATGGAACAATCTATGTAGCACAGCTTCGCTTAGATCACTCCTAGACGCAACAACGGAAGAAAACCGACGACTTGGAACGGAAATAAAGGAAAAACGCGTGACGTTCTTCATTCGTTCGTGGACTCTTTGTTTTGATGGGCGTCGGTAAGGTTGCGCGTTTGAGAGTGACCGAGAGTGTCGCCGCCAGCGCCAATGCCCGAGAGGCCCGCGGGGGCCTCGACGGAGATGCTCGATCTTTTCGTCGTCTGCAACATTTTCAATCCGCGAGATATATAAGGGCCGAGAAAAATTTGTTCTCGCCAACTCCCGATACATTGTGCAGCAGCAACAACGAACGAAAGTATATTACTATGTAAGGGGGGACGCTGGAATACTCGACGTTATCGCGATCAGTGAAAGATAAATTAACGGTCGTTGCTGCGCTCTGCTCTTCGCTCACGCGGTGTAATCCTGGCAATTAGCATATTTTGTTAATTTGGATTGTAAATCAAGACAACACTGGTATGTTATACTGAACTCATAGACTCGCACTGTATGCCGCGGCACGCACAGATCCACGGATTCGAATTTCCGCTCACCGTGATCGGGAGCAGATCTCAATCGGATGCGGTATGTTTGTACTTCTAACGTTTTTTTCAACGGTTTTACAGTGCACTGATATTGCTCAAGTAAAATTAGTTTTCATGTAGAATCGGTTTATCAACGTTTTTGCAGTGTGCAGTTAAATTAGTTTTCACACGGGTCATTTATAGCTGCGTTTTATTATTGCACACGTATTATTACGTTATTTTTTCAATTTAGTATCAATATACTAAAAAAACTGAACTACTTAAATGCTGAAAAAACTGTCTATATACTGAAAACTGAAAAGAGCCCTCCCGCCACTCTCAGCGTATAATATTTTGAGTATAGTACTGGAGTCGAGTATAGGTAGGTATGTTTTGATTCTGTCTGGCTGTGGTATCCGCGTAGAGTTGCGTATAGACTAGAGTCGAGCAGCGCGCAGTAATGGAGACAAAGAGGGGCTCGGCCATAGGCGCGCGACGTGAGGGGCAGGCACAAACCTGCCAACGGTTGCTGCGTTCTCAGTACTCGGGCCCGCGTGAGTGACAGAGACGCTCGCCAAAACTTTCATTTTTATTCGGGTTATCGAAGTAACTGGACGGTGAATCGTTCTCGAAATTGCAAACATGGGTTTCTCGTGGTGTGCTCTTTACGCAGATACATTAATTTACAACATTATCGTCCTCGGGTTAGTCATAAATTCTGTTTATTCGCCGATGTTAAATCCGCCAAGCCCGAGGTTAATGTATCGCATAAACAAACCGTTGAACTCAACGTCTCCGTAGCTGGTGCAGTTGTCATCATTTCGACATAAAAAAATCCTGTATCGGGCTTCGTTCACTGATTTTTGAATGGTTAAAAAAGTGTGAAACGATTCTACCGATTCTTCTGGGCTTGCGTTGTCGCGTCTCGGGCCGACGCATACTCTGCAGTCGGTGAGTTCAAACTTCTCGATTATTTTTTCTCTCAAGAGATCTTATTGAAATAATGTATATCGATTGATAAAACTCATTTGATAGTCGAGTCTTGTCGATTTATCATCGCTGATTGCCGAATGATTTCGCGATTGCATATACCACGCGTGCTCTTCGTACTTAATTTACCTATCGGTCTCGCGTTATACCGGCTCTACCGGTATTCCTATTAATAGATCGGATCCGTACGTGAATATATCCTCTCGCGCGTTCTCGCAGCATTTACGGCACGGCGAAATAGCACAGCCGACCGACAACCGTATTGTGTGTGTCGTCCTATCGTTTCCACAGTCGCAGCAACAGCACGCATACAAATTGGCACGAGTAAGTGGCCGACGGTATTTACTACGGACATAATGCATTCGCACACACAACGTAATATCCGAGACACAGGCTCGTCCACTTATATTTCCCTAACGGAAACCTCTGCCGTTGCGTGGATCGCGGCGTCTAGTGCATTTCCCCGTTTCCGACTTCCGCGGCTTCCCTTCCTTTTCTTTGACCTGCGATTCTCCGGATGCATTAGCTCTACTACATCGCTGATAAATTCTACGAACTTCGTTACGCTGTATCGTAAAAATCCACCGGAGAGTGGTACATTCTCCGTGTCGATAGGTTTTTTTTTTTTTTTTTTTTTTTGTTCGTAACGCCCGAAGCGTAGTTTGCATCACGCTATTGTAAGTGAGGATATGACGCGGGCTGTTATCGCGGTTTCTCTGAATAAAAATATAGGAAGTACGGGTCCCCATGCATTCGGGACACCATCACAGCGAATCGCTCTGGTTAGGCCACCTACATAATATAATGCACAGTGGACCACCATGGGGTGGGGGGCTCGAGTAAATTACACATTGGAAAACTGGTAGAAAAACCCGGCGTTGTGTGACAAGCGTGAAGGGCGTCAAGGGGGGGGGGGGGGGCGGAGAGAATTTACCTTCTAACCCCGTTTTCAGTTGAATTAGAGACACGCAACGCGTTATAGTATTCGAATATGCACGATGAAACCTCAGGCTGCATGTTTTATCCGAATAATCGGTTCAATATCAAATCTGTCGAAACAAAAAGAAATGTATGCAAGTAATATGCAGAATTTATTTCGTATTGCGTCATAAACACTCCAGCAATCTTTTCTTCGGGTAACAATGAGAAGACTACACCCACGCGAGATGAAAAAAGACGGGCCTGTCGTACGAGGGTCCTTTTTTCGAAGCTGATGGGCGGGATACTTGATATGGGTAATCCTCTCGCGGGTCCTTGCGGCGGCCTCGAAAAATCTTATGAAATATTTTTTTTTTTTTATATAAGCCGCGCCTTTCGAAGAAGAGCAGCTGAGAATCATCGTCCATTTAAAATTCATTACAAAAACCTACCAAGTCGTCCACGAAGCGTCGATTTTTTTTAAGGGCATCACAGACTTTACGGAAGTTCACGCGCATTATGCAAACTCGTTGGAGCGCAGATTACACAAGTTTAGCGACCTTTTTTTTCTGTTTCGCCCGATGAAAGAGCAGCAGACCCCTGCGGAGTCGCTGCTAACGTCCTCCTTTACATTATATCTTCGTTCAGCGCCCGCGCGGTCCCTCGGAAGGTCTCGAATTGCAAGCGTTGGCGGTAGCCACGCGAAATTTCAAGGCTTCCCGCCGATTTATGGTTTTGGTCGCGCTAAGACGACCGCTACGACCCCGCTGCGTGCCCGAGCGGTCCGCCCTGTTTTTCCACTTCGTTATTACGCAGCTTGCGTATAACAGCAACGACGACCATGCCGCCGGCCCGAATTTGCATTCACGCCCAACGTTCCACACGACGAGACGTCGACTCCTTACCTCGAGTTTTGTTTCTTTTTTGTTTCCGCGTTGCAACGTTTTCTCACACAGCCCGAGATATCGCAGGTCCTTCTGGCCTCGTGAGTCGCTGCGTCGAGCAAAATAAGCCTGAAAATGACCGTGGCAGGAGGTGGGTGCGCCTGGATGAGATCTCTGAAACTGAAGCGTGACCAATTTTGGAAGTATCTCGTTAGCCCAACGGAACATCTCCGTCTCCATCTCTTTGCCAAGGTCGAAAAGACAAACAATACAAATAATCTATCCTCACCCGGATACGTTTTGCATTTTACCTGGAAGGAAATTTACGGCTGTTATTTTTTTTTTATCTCGTTTCTAAATGCCTCGCACGAGGTTTAACGTATTTATAACAATGACGCTATACCGGGGGGAAAACGTGGGAGTCTCTCGGGGATCCGGATATAATAGATTTATAGACAGCTTGACCACTGCGCGGCTGTCTTCGAGGATGCGTAAAAAAACAGCGAACTCGATATTACGCGATCCTTCTTTAGAAACATCGGAATTTTTTTCTTTCTTAATTTTTTTTTTTTTTTTCGTAAAGGTTGGACGCAGCTTCTGGATAATACACTGAAAATATATGTCGAAACTCCGTCGGACGCAACGCCGGTGTAATTCGAGAGTTTCTTTCAAATTCTCTGATAAAAAAAAAACCATACGTCGGTTGGAGAGCTAGACGAGCGTTCTCTTTTACTATTGAAGAGTCCCTGCGGTCTGCCAGCCGCAGAATTCAATAGGCAGGATATCTTCTCGCGTTTACATGTCTTTTCATAGTTTATACCTACTTCGCACCACTGCACTGAGCCCTTCGGGTATTTATAAGAAAATACTCGAAGCTGGTAAGAATTAGAGCCTAAGTTGTTGCATCAAATCTCACGATAGTCAGCAATTATACCCTTCCAATCTAATCTCATCCAAGTCATAATTTGTCGAATCGCTACCGTATCGCCCCTTAGAGGCTTAGAGATGTGCCGTGAAAGTTATTTTTCGTAAGCGTCATTTGACCAGACAATGACCGTCAATTGACAGTTTTTTTTATTTCAGAAAATGTTTGCTGTGACATGATCGTAATTTTTGTTCGGGGTCACAAATGTGATCAAAACAGCGAAAAACATCTATCTAGTTGGGATTTGACCGTCATTTTTTTTGTTCGCAAATTTGGCAAACTGTTTAGCATTCTAAGTTGATTTCAACGAAATTTTTGCCGCCGTACTTTATTAATTGTGAAGTTGGTTCCGTGGAGGTTTGTTGAGTTATTGTCGTTGTTGTCACAGTGCGGTCAATTGACGGTCACGTGTCAGTCAATTGATAAAGAAAATCACCCGTCACAAAATCAGCGCCCATGTCTACTTCGAGCAGTCTTTTCAGCACGTTCGGTTGCATCGCGTGCCTAGCACTATTCCCCACCGTCACAAATTTTATACACTCTCTACGTGAGAGTATTATGTCGGAACGACACGAAAAAAACAGATTGACGAAAAGCGAGACGGAATAAGATATAAATAAATAAAGAATATAACGCGAATATCGGAGTGTGAAAAATATATTGCAGGAAGGGAGTCGCGGGAGCTCGACAACGACCATGGAGATGGGGGCGAGGACGAGGTTACCGATGACGAGGGCCAAGTTTCAAGAGGCGCGGAGGTGGTGGTTAGCCGGTCGCACACGGCCAATTTGCTTGTGTGCGGTTCTCTCTCTCTCTCTCTCCTGTGGGTAATAGTGGTTGTTTCGCGATGAGGCGGCGGTGGTGGTGGTTTGGACCGTTAGTTGGCCCCAATGCTACGGGAGCGTTGTCCGGGCACGGTGCTTCGCTCGGCGACTCGATCTCTTCTCTTCTTTCGTTCCTCCGTCTACCTCTACTTCATCGTACAACTTTCTTTCTCTCTCTTTCTTACGCTTCGACTCTTCCGTAGGACATCGTCGTCGAGGCGAATACAGTGCGCTCTCCCCCACTTCCTTCGCGACCTGCGGCAGGTACCACGAAGAACGACGTAAGAACGTAAAAAAAAAAAAAAAAAAAAACGAAAAGAAAAAAACCACGATAAAAGGATACGAGACGAGCAACGAGAATTCAGAATTCCGTCGCCCTCGAAATTCGGCCAAGTCGCCCTGTTATTACGATCTTCGGAGAATCCTCCGGGCGCGAGACGATCACGAACGTATTTTATAGATTACGAGACGTCGATTATCGAGGGAACCGGAGAGAGACTGGAGAGAAAAATTATGTCTTTGATTCGACCGTTCTGTAGGTATTCTTATCGACGTTACACGGACGCAATTAACTCGCGCGGCTAACGAGGAACTTCGATCCTGTTATTTTTTCTTTTCTTAAATTTCAACGTAGCATGCTCGTCGCCTCGCGCATGCGCGCAGTGCGACGGGAGTAGTTGAATTACAGTCGAAGGAGAATAGAGAAATAATGCGATGAGAAATACGCGAGTCGTAGATCATGCGATTCTTTCGTTACAGTCGATTCTTCGGTGTTTTGTACGCCTGCAACATAGTGAGGATGTATATTGTACGTGGCACAAGAGAATCGCTTCCTCGTTCCAACGCACGTATACAACCCGTTCCATCATTCGGTCGTAATCTTCCTCGCGGCAAACCCAATAATCATCAGGAGACCCTGGCTTGATAACGATTGTTCCGTCGTCGTTTCTGCCTCGTCTCTCCGGAGCTCGTCCGTCTGCCCATCGGCGACACTCGGCATTTCCTTTCGTTCGGAGCGGGATATTAAATTGCGCGTCTCTTCGTCCACGGCGTTCTGCGCTCCGGAGCCTAGAACTTGTCGCGGTCGACCGTGCACCAGATCTGAAGTAATATTCTCCTGGGTCGCCGTGACTCTTCGCTCGTCCGATCTCAGAACGATAAATCCGTTGCTCCAGTTTTTCACCACGGGCGAATCGTAAAATCCATTCGTAGAAATTTAATTATTTACGAGCTCGAACTTTGCAGAGTTTTGGGAATTGTTTTTCCAACGGCACCCTTTTTGTTGTACAATCGAGAAGACGTACTAATATTTTCGGTCCGCAAAAGTGTCGCAATAAAACGAGCGGTGCCTGTTTGAAATTTACCTGGTCCGATTTCGTCGCTACTCTTTTTATTGCAGGCACGATGTATATACTTCCCGGTCATGAAATATGTTGACTGTTAGGGCTCGTTGCGTATTCATGTTCGGATATTGGAGACCTTGTCCACGAGTTCGAAAGAGATCGACAGATTTATGAAGGAACACGGTAAAGTAGAGCGGCGAACCTCACCGTTTGCATAGAGAACTGGAGAGCAATATTTTCGTGGCGAAGAGACCACAGTTGCAATCTAAATTGGAGCAATTTCACTTCGAGCTGCGATGAAAACGCGCTTAGTTATTTCGGTTTTCACCTTTCGTCCGGGTTGTACCAGGCCGACTAAAGAAGCCACCCTTTTTCACGGTCATTGCGACTGAGCGCAATAAAGCTGGAGGCAGGGAAACCAGGCTCTCGGCAACACAACGAGCATCGATTTATTGTACTCTCGCTCGAACCTCGAAGTACCGTGTAGGTTCGTGAAAACAGTGAGAAATGGGAGCGCGAACCGTTTCTCGATCGTAAAATTATGTTTCGGCAAGGGATGCAATAAAACGCGGAATTCGTGGGCGCAATTTTAATAGCCCTTGCGAGGAGAGAAAATAAAAGGATGTCGAAAAACGGTTTCGCGTTGTCTCGGGTCAGGAATGGGGCGATTGTTTGGGAGGGAGGACAAACAATGAAATTTTTAGCGTCACCTTAGCACATTTTATTATTTTACTCCGAAGGAGGTACGACTATTGTTGCGACTTATCGAGAAAACGCGACTCTCGTCGGCGAGAAACGCAGAGACCTGTTGATCAAACAACAATGTTGAGCGAACTGAGAAACTCTCGGTGGGCCAGTGGGTCCGCCGTTCGGGCGGACTCTGTCCGTAGGATATAACAGTTCAACCGCTGTACCGTTCGCCCTAACGTTATCCGAACCGTATTCGTCGTATACCTCGGCGCCCGCACGTAAGTACGTATATATTATACGTACGAAAGCGAGTCGCAGGTGCTCGAGAATGAAAGTGAGAAGAAAGTTTGCTGCGTGAAATGGAATAAATGGAAAGAAAATAATAACAACATTGGGGCAGGTCTTGGAAAGTTTGCGATGCATTGATAAACGGCGAATCGAGATACTTCTCTGACGCAATTTTTTCATTATTATTTGGAGGCTTGTATTCAAAAAATTTTATCACAAACATAGTCTAACAATTGAAACTTTTTTGAAATTGTTTCATCCGTCAAGTTTCCATAATGTTACGAGTAAAATTTTATCAAGATATTTCAGAAATAACTATTCGTCAGGGCATTAAAATGCTAGATTTGTTGGTAAAGGGTCAAAGAGGGGCTCGACGTGAGTTTCGCAGTGCGTTTCACAAAGGTTCATACAGTTAAAGGGTTGAGAAAACATTATAAGAAAATGGACTGTAGATTATTGGTCGCCGGCGACGAATTTCGAGGTATAGGTGAATATTTTGGGAAGGCACGGGTTAACGACGTCAATCATTGCGAGCTCCATTTTTTTCATTATTATTTGGTGGCTTGTGATAAAAAGTCTATCATTATTTTATCACAAACGTACACTTTAACGGTCGAAACGTTTTTTGAAATTCTTCGAGCTGCTTCGCTGCTCGCCAGCTGAATAGCTGAATAGCTGAATAGCTGCTTCGCCAGCGCATTAAATATGCTAGGTTTGCAGTTAAAGAGTCAAAGAGAGTTTCTCCGTGAGTCTCGCAGTGTGCCTCGCAAATGTGCACAATTAAAGGGTTAAAGAGACATAAAAAAAAATTGATTCCAGATTATTGGTTGCCGGCGACGAATTTCCAAGTATAGGCGAATCTTTTCGAAAGGCAAGGATGAACGACGTGAATCATTGCTGAACAAGGTCGACGGTCAGATCGCCATCGGGTCTCCGATAACGAAAGTAGGATCACTCGTACAATTTTCACTCTCCGTGTTTTCGATTATGTAAGAGTCGACTGTTGGAGAGCGTAGCTCGGCTTACGGTTAATAAAACAGTTACGTTCGCCTACTTATAAAGTCTCGCGGCGGCGAGGCTCTCTCAGCTCCGCGTGGACAGCGGTGGTCGCCGCGACGGTGTGCAGAGTACGCGGGCGGCCAGCGGTATTAGCTCCTTCGAGGGAGTTCCAGTGATCCAGTGTGGTACCACAGTCGCCGCTGCTCTGCGCACCGCTTGACCCTCTTCCCGCATCCTTCTCGTCTTCTTCTTCTTCCTCTTCCCTTATTCGCGAACGGTCAGTTCTGCCTATTATTCAGGCTTCTTCATCTTTTCTTTTTTATTGCCTCCTGATTTTTTTTTTTCATCTCCGCCGCAGCATGGAATAAATAAAAAATGAAAAAATATTAATGCACATCTTCATCTTTGTACGACGCACGGCCGAATGCTATAGCTCATCTTTATGATTCCTCTATTTACCGTCGGATTGAAAAATATAATCAACGAGTAATGTGACCGGCACAGCGAGGCTCGCGCGCGAGAGACGATAATAATTCTTATAGTTTTACGATTCCTCGAGATTTATTCGTATTCGGTAAACCGGTCCGATAGCTTGCGAGGACCGATACCGCGTCCCGCGTATCTTGTTGGGTTATCATATTCCTTCGGCTCGGGTAGGAATTCAAGTTGCATAAATCAATGAACCATTTAAAAAATTCTTTTTTCTTCAGATATAATTTGCTTTTAATAATTCCCAACGAGTCTTCACTCACGTTTCACATGTCAGTGAAGAATGTTCTTATCGATAGGCGTTTCTCTTTTGATTCATTGCCGAGTTATCATTGCAGGTAAGATTTTTTTTTAAATCAACTCTTGCGTTATGAAAATTGCGGAAAATAATTATCTTTCGTTTCACGGAGATTCCTCGAGTTGCTGTAGAGAATCGGAAACTAGAATTTTATTTTTAATTCCGAAGAATTCTTGCGAGGGACGAGCGGGAGACGTTCGTGTTGGCTCGCCGCTCAAATTTGTCCACCAAACACGGAACGAGCGTCGGCGTGGCTTCTAACGGTTTTCGCGGCGGTCACGCACGTATGTCCATATGTGTACGTTATGTAGAGTCGTAGTGTTTGCGGCCGAGAGGTTTCGTCGATTGTCCAACTTTGCTGACGCAACACACTTCGTAATACACGTAAAAAAAAAAAAAGAAAAAAAAAAGTATTACCTCGGCAAAGTGTTACGGAGCGGATATTACGGATGAGGTCGTCCTCGTCGGTGGATCCGAGAGGGACCATCGAGAGGCCGCACCTTCTCTTTCCGCTCCGCGACGAAGAGGAGTACCTCTGTGGATGCTGTTACATACGGATTAAAACTCTCCCGAACTCTCTTTCACGCAGCCTTGACCCACTGAACTAACCGCGGATCGTTCATTCCAATATTTCGTCGAAATTAAAACCCTCAACCCTTTTTTCCTCGATCATCAGCAGAGTCGTCGATCTTTCAAGGATCTCTGTATAGGAGGGGAAAAAAAAACACTCGCATATAATGCATTTTTTAGTACCAAGCGAAGAAAAATATTATTGTCGAATACTTTTTCGACTTATCGCGAAGAAAAATTACCGAGGATAAATCGCTCGAAGATATCGAACGGTCGGACGCCGATCGTCGTATTAAAAAATGCGCATGTTAATGACAATCTATAATGATTTTATATCCCTGACCGAGAACTCTGCTGTCGCATAACTGAGCTGCGTAAAACGCCCACGTTTCTCGGCTCTCCCCGGTCGCGGCGCGAGTACACACGGAGTGAGAGCATCGGCCCCGAGAAGAGACCGCGCGTATTACCGTCGATGTTATCTAACGCGAGGAAAGAAAGTAGTGCAAGGCCGCTTTCTTCTTACTCAACCAATTATGAACGGGGAGGTCGGTAGCGTGGTTGGTAAACGTCGTCTCGTCGTGTTTCTAGCTTCTGGCATCTCCTTTCTAACATCCAATGCACACGGCGATGCGAGCATCACTTCTCCCCTCCCTTCTCGATGCACCCAAACTATCGGCGTACCGCGCTCACGCCATAATGGCTTTTAAACGAATAATGATATTAAAAAAATGAACCTAAAAAACCTGTTTCCACTTTTCTTTCTCTAGGGTAAAAGTGGTGAATATGGCCCACCTCGATTAACACGTACATCATTGATATATGGACCGGGCCGTATTCCCCACTTTTACCCTATTCATCTATCACGCCGATTAACTCTCAAGGAAATTCCACGCATCCTCAGGGAAGAGCGGGGCAAAACGGGACAGTGGGGCAAAACGTAATTTTCCAATAACTTTAGGATGGGACAGTGGGGCAAAATGAGGCATCCTAAAATCATTGGAAAATTGGCTTTTGCGCGACCATCCCATTTTGCCCCACTCTCCCCTACCCCTTGTACTTCCGGCTAGAAGTTCATGCGGAGGACATTGACGATGTAGAGAGAGATACTTTAATTTTTTTTTAATTTTGTTTTGATGTTCAACGAAGGAGAAAGATTTTTTTAATCCGCGAAGGATAAACTCCTCGGGCCAGCAAGCGAGAGCCCAGCGACGCGGGTAATGTCTTATTATTACACGTGTCCCTCGTCGTGCGGTAACGGGACAAGGAAGCCGGCCTACTTACGTACGCGACGACGCATCGCGCGCGC
Source organism: Ichneumon xanthorius (assembly GCA_917499995.1). Lineage (NCBI taxonomy): Eukaryota > Metazoa > Arthropoda > Insecta > Hymenoptera > Ichneumonidae > Ichneumon > Ichneumon xanthorius. The sequence goes on from OU824207.1 coordinate 642,092, forward strand.
GTTCCTTCGTGTTCCTTCGAAGCCACTGCTCTCTTGGGTTTCTTCTCTTCGTGTAGTTACCTCGTATGCGCTCAACAGTCCGGTGGAGTCGCGTCTGTGGGTACAAGTACAAAATTCCGAATCGACCTGCGACGTCGAAAAATTTGTCAGCGGCCCGGCGAAATCTCACGCGAGGCTTCGGTAAAATCGCTGGGCGGGCGAAGTACGAAAAGCGCACAGAGGCGAGAGGAGCGTGTAACTGGAGGGGCTACCGCGCGATAGAAGCCCCGAACACAAGAGGAGCTGCTCGAACCGATCGAGAGAACGAGCCTCGCCGCGCCACAAAAGTCACGATACGAGTACACGTAGATGCACACCCATTCCTCACGTACGTGATCGAATGCCGGGGAGCAATCGCGGGCCCGCGGCCAACGAGGAAACGCCGCGACTCGAATATACTTATGCCGCTTACAGACGCACCGATGGCGAAGGGATCTTGGTCGGACATTCCTCGATGCGACGGGCTTCGAGGCATTATTGCGTGAAATTAATTTTTACAAAACGCACCGCCAGTCCGAGGCAACTGTTATTTGTTTTTATTTTATTTTTCAATAATTTAATTACGGGGGAGTAATTGTCGGGACACTGCAGGGAATAGTAGTGGAAGCTCGATATTAGATGGTACGGGGAAGTTGGAATCTCGTGGCTCCGCGCGCTCGGGTGTACGTGACGGAGCGTGACCCAGTTGAGTTATTCAAGTTCGAGATCCTTCTTTTGGAGAAGGTGGGGGGAATGAGTCGGGTTCATCAGACTAGAGATTTGTTGAACTTCCAAAGACTCCCTTGGAAACAAATTATTTATTTTGATTTTTTTTTCTAATTCTTTGACTCAATGTCGAATCGCATGTTAGGAAATCTTAAAGTTTCGCCGCTTATTGCCGGCACGAGCTCTCCCCAGGGATTATCATTGGTATTACGTGTTCGCCGGATGTTCACGTTCGAGCAACCTCGGGCCTCGGGTATACGTGGCCGGGCGGTCTCTTCTATAATCAGTCTCGGATACCATACGCGAAGGAATTTTGCCATTTCTATTGCTCGAACACCTCGGAAGAGGATCCTCGGAGTTCTCTCCGGTCGATCGCTCTTTCTCGTCGGTTGGAACAAATTCGATCTTGGCGCAAGAACATCAGCCGTACCGAGGGGCAAATCGAGCAAAAAATATTTTTCAACTACGTGGCAAACGGAATAATCCGAGATCGTCGGAGCAGCCATGCGCCGCCCGAACGACTCCACGGAGATCGGCGCAGCCTCCGGTTATCCGTTTCTTCCTCCTCTCGTCTTCTTCGAGACTCTACGGGGGTCTAGCCTCCGCAGGACTGCGAGAGCCTCGTTTTACTCGGTGCCATCCGATACCCACTGTATCTCGAGTTCACTCCCGGATCGTAATAAATCCACTTGGACAATCGGTCGAGTTGAACGAAGAAGACAAAAAAAAATACAAAAAAAAAAAAATTGGGAAGCGGAAGAGATTTTAATATTTTTTGGGACTTTAAATATGTTTCTGCCGAGCGAGCGGACCGGTGAATAGACTCGTCGGCGGAAGGCCAAGCCTCGGAGGTCCAAACTGCCTTATGCGCTCCCGAAGAGAAAGGGCTCCGGCGTCCAGATTCTCTCCACTACATCATCGCATAGTACAGTACGCTACGCTGTCTATACTTTGTAGACGAGAGTTCGAGGCACTCGCTCGAAGTTCATCGACCCCCGGGTTGAATTTCGGTGCTCGTAGGCACTCTTCCGTTCGTACAAGACCAGTCACGTAATTTGGAACGAGAGAGGGATACCGGCCGTTGCCGTGGCTACTTTGGTAAACGCGTAGGCGAAAGCCTCTCGTGCGATGCTATTTCTCGCCAGCCCCACGGCCAGGTTCAAGATCACCGTGTGAAAGCGCTTCGTAGACTGCAGGAATTTATTCGAGACTCGGCAAGGGAAATATATATTCCTGCGCTCGGAAGAGATCCTATATTCGCACCTCCTTCGCTCCCGCCATTACATACCTACGGACCATCCACCTCGGCCATCCTCTTCACGCCTCGCAACGAAACAACCGTCTGTAGAATCGACCATGCGAGGAATATCCCGCGAAATAGTTATATCTCCGGTCGCTGAGCGAAGCGGGAAGAAGCAAAAAGCCCTGTGAAAGAGCTGGAGGCATATCGCTCGAGAGTTCACGGATGGTTCGTAGCTCCGGAGTTCGGGTTTGTCGATCTAGTGATCGTTGAAGCGAAAATCCGGCTTTATAGAAGAAATAAGAATCGTGAGGCATTACTTTTAATTTTAACCTTCGATCGAACGACGAAAAGTTTTTTGTTCGTATCGTTCAGTGACGACTCTCCGTCCAGCTTAGTTATCTACGCTCGCGCGGTACCAAGATGGCCGACCGGAGAACCGGACGGGGCTCTCGTCGGAGTACTCCGCAAGACGCGACCGCGATTGTGTAATGGCGGCTACGGGCATCGGAGTCAGCTTCGGCGTTGCGCGGATACCAAGCACCGAAGAGGAGGCAACTCGTGGCGTCCGCTCGTCGAAAGGTGAACGTCCTGATGCCGCGCGAGTCTTGTCCTCTCCGGGCGCTCTCTTCGACTCTTTTCCGCGCGTCCCTCTCACGCGCTCCAACTTCTCTCATTCTTTCTCTTGCTCCCACCATTCTCGACGGTCCTTCTTGCTTCTCGCACGAAGCCCCCGTCACGTAGAGGAAGAATAGCGTTCGGCTAGAGGTACGCCGAGCTTCCATATCGGAGAACTCTGTACACTGTGCGAGGAGACCCTCGCATAGCTGAACTCGAGCGCATCCTCTTCGGCAAATTGTGTAAACAACTCCTTTTCCCAACTTCCAAGAAAACCTCTGTACATAGTAGTCAAAGTTTCGCCTCGAACTAGGCCTATTTTATGTAGTTTTAACGCGTCAAGTTTTGATCATAATTTTTTAATTAAAATTGAAGAAGATATTTTCAAAAGTAGATGGCACTAGCCTGACAAATATGGCGGCTTACAAATATTTGCCACGTTGGTGAAGCAGCCATCTTTTAAAACATCTTCTTCAAATCTAATCTAAAATTTTTTGAAAATACCTGACGAACAGTGGTGGATCCTGAAAAAGGTTTTTGTTCAGAATCAGCCAATCCAGAGTCGATCCAGAGGCGCTTTAATGGAAGAGTCTATGAAGAAGGGAAGCGGGTCGAGGCATGTATCAGGACGACGACGTTCATAGCCGGCTTCTCGCGAAGCTAGTGTAGGTTGCCCGACGATCGCGACTCCGCTCGGGGGAGAAGGAGGCGTAGAAGGTTGAGTAGAGGCACAGCAACAGCGAGAGAAAAGTACGAGAAGGAGAACGTACGGCGTTCTTAGCGGCTGCTCGAGGTGAGTGGCGAGGGGAGGAGAGGAGAGGAGAGAAAAGAGGCAGAGAGCTCGGCCACTGTCACTGCCACGGCTACGCGCGGTGAGGTAATATCAGATTCCATGCCACGAGGCGCTCGAACGAGACGCCATCTTGGTATCCGCTGTTCCGCGGCTATGGCAGTTCGACGTCTCTTCCACTCTGGAAACACGCAATTCCAACAGAACGCTCGATCGAACCTAACGATTCTCCCGATCGGCAAGATCCGCTGGAGACTGCTTGTTTTTTTTTGTTTTTGTTTTTAAGTCGATTTATTATTATTATTCCTCGATGGAGCGTAAGCTTTTGTAACCATTTTTCTCGCTCATTATACCGATTCGCATCGATCCGGTTGATCGATCTACTCCGGATGCATAATTCAAGCTGAATAATCATTTTTTTCCGACCAGCTCTATAATACCTCGTGGCCGACAATTTCTCATAATGACAGTGTGATAGTTCGATTTATCAAAAACGGGTGTGCTAATGGCCACGATGGCGGTACATATGTTATTTAAAGTCAAGGTCGCCGCTAGTTTATTCGTATGTCTCACGAGCTCGCGCGTGAGACTCGATAATGAAGGAGGGATCTGGAAACGACAGTTGTGGACTTGTCCAGCGAGAGTTAACGTAATCGGTATTATTTATGGCGCTGAGTTTAGCATTATTGGACGTCTGATGTCTCGAGACTCAACGCCCTTTGCCCTTTCGAGGCTGTTGCCCTTTCCAATCGCGAACCTTGGGCATTTTATTTTTCGACGATACATTGTGCGATGCTCCGAGTTGTTCAACTTGTTGTTTTGCAGTTTCACGACCAGAGTCAAAGTAATAATTGCTCTTTTGATTTTTTTCTCGATCCCAGCTCAACTCGCATGTTAGATTCGATCGACAGTACGCTTCGAAGGATTCCCGTCCACGTCCTTCTCCGCCTGCAAACGCTGCGAGAGGGCATGCCTCGGTTGTTCGTTCGAGTGAGACCGCACACGATGTGCAATCTTCTCGGTGGAAAATTGCAACTTTTCTCGTCCATCTGTTTTTTTTTATCCCGCGTGTTTATACATACATCCTCGTACACACTGCGTTAAAGCGAGAAGTAGACGCGCGGTGAATGCAAAAAAACAACCTTAAGGAATATAAACACGTTCCCCCAAACGAGTTCTCCGTTGCGCGAGAATAAAATTCGCGCTCGAGCCCGAAGAAAAATATCTTGGCGCTTGCCGTTCTCGCTCATCAGTGTCCGACCTTCGTTCGAACTTCGCACGGGCGCGACCAATTGATTATCGAAACGGAAAGACTTCTCGATAAGTTTTTCTTTTCTTTTTTTTCTCGTTTCGTTAACGAAGACATTACGCCTTTGCTGCCTGAGTCATTGTGAGAGATGCATTACTCGGAGAGTCAACAGGCATCGGGGGCATTCGCGATTTACTATTCGATGGTCGTTAAGGCCGCGCGGCGCCGCGGCGTCGTGTCCGACCGATTGTATCTGTACTTTCATCGAAGCGGAGCGGTCGGCCAGTCGAAAAGTCTGTATCGACGGAACTCCCGACGAGATTATCACTCGATTGTCCCGGTATAATTAGCAGCAGCGAACGTATTACAAATAAACTATTTATCGAGCTAGACATTTATCCACGATAAACGGGGTCGCACACCGAGAGCGCGCCATTCGTAGTTTGACAAAAATTCCAGACGAACAACGCGCGCGCCTCTCTCGGTATCTTATTGCGATTCTAGTTCACTGCCATTGGATCCTGGCACACGATACGGCTCTCGCAACAAAACAAATCTTTTTTTTTTCTCGATATACGAGAAACGAGACGCAAATACACGCTTCGCGTGACCGCCCGACTCGTGCGTATCCGCTTTGAGGTCGAGCGTAGGTGTCGCCCGGATCGTTTATAGTTACAAACATGGCAGATGTAATTTTCCGCTGGTTGTTATTACTCTGGATCATCATTGCTGATGATCTCTCGGGTAATTCGTCGGGACCATAAATACAAAGAAAATATAAACTCGACTTGGAATCGAGCACAGTAATTATTTTATTATTATTATTATTATTATTTTTTTATTCCAGCGAAATCGATCGCTGACTATGTAACGAGCGTACGCTTGTGCTTGTTTTATGCCGATGGGCAGTTGAATTCGTCTACGTGCGCGGGACACTTTATCGTCCGGCAATCCGAGAAAATTGTCGAGTTCTCCGGACGAGGGCCGACGAGTTTGTAAAAGGAACCAAAGCGAATTAGTCGGTAAGGTGGACGACCGAAAACGGGGCCAAGTTTGTCCGAGTAAACAAGTGTCCTGTGACCCCTGCGCGCGCATCGTCGACCACAACCTTCCTCCACTTCTGGCGCGCTCGTGATCCCGGCGCCGCATTTACACGACAATGTTATTATCGGCCCATCGGCTCCGCGTCGCCTTTCACGGAGTTTCCCCACCGCCTGTAAGCGACTACATTATACCTCTCCCTCCTGTACCCGGTAACCCCGCAGAATCGGGATTTAATGCCAAATTATAAACACATGATAATGTATATCGCTAGTCACGAAGCTGCACTGTGTGTAATCCTAGGATCGCCCGAGAGAGCACGACCGTTGTTGCGACCGTGAACGCGATATCCTCGACTCGATAATCCAGGCACGCGCATGGATAACATAATTCACGGTCATCCGGTCGATGTGTTTAATACGTTCGCGCTGCAGTTTCTTGCGGTCGCAGACATATCGGAACCCCCGCTCTCAAGTTATCAGATTATGGTTATTAAGAACGATAGACGAAATGAATATTTATTTCCATGGTTTATTATTATTATTACTATTTTGTTTCTGAAAAACAAGTTTGTCAAAAAAATTGTTCAGAGACAATGTAACGAAGCTTCCCGACGCTACGTGCAATTGATAGTCAATGACATAACTATAGTCGCGGATCGATGCGCAAAAGTTGCGCGGCGATACTTTGCTGAGGTTCCTCGTACGCTCGCGGTGCTTGAGACTGTGTGCGCCTCGGATAGATCACTCGTGGCAAACGTGATCTCAAGATCAAGGCTCCCCGCGAGCGATATTAGCATTATATCGCCGGAGGTGGAAAACTATCTGGGTTAGCGCATAGAAGAGACGTAGCTGCGTATAGGTGTGCGGACCTCGGTGAATATACACACTCGAATTGCATTATAGTTGCCGCATCCGAGAACTATACGAGAAGATCGCGAGAACACCCGGCTAGAGGTAGACTCTCTCGTCGTGCAACGCGTGCGAGTCCAGTCGCCTCGGGTTTGCCGTTGCTCGATAGATCTTCGCTGTTATTGCTGCGCGTTTCCAGCTTACATATTCTCCTTCTTCAACCGGCGTTGACTGTGTGCGCAACCGCGCGCCACATGTGAGTCAGTAAGATGCTTGCACCGCGTGCCACGCCCGTTTTGCATTCCACCGTGTGCATTTGCCAGCTACGGCCGACTGTACGACTCTCGCGCTCGAGAGTACATTTCATATGCTTTCTCATTTCCCATTAAACTCTTCGAGACTCAAAGAGTTCGCTGATTCGTCGGCGGATCGTCCTGCCGATAATTTTTCTCTGTGCGGTAAAAAAAAAATATATATAATAATATTGTGATTGGTCAATAATTTATTCTTGTCAGGCACAGTACGACGTTTCGATTTCACTATAATTGAACCTAAAAATATGCATTCGCTCGCGCTTTGACTGGCCATGTGGGCAATCTAGGGTCATTCTAAGAATGTCGTACAAGTTTGGTACTGATTGATCGAGCCATTTGAAGGATACGTCTGCTGCGCTTCAAATGATTGAATCTCCGTGATTTATAGTCAATCAGTTTTCATTACTGGATGTAACTATTCGAGCGTAGTCCACGATATACCGGACGAGGATCGTGTCTTACGTACGTCGTAAACACCGCGCGATAGTTTCGCGAGCTCGTGCGACACAAACTCGCTGCCGACCAGAGTTGGCCTGTCGGTACGTATAAAAATACGAACGAGCGTATAGCGGGCTTTCCAGCCAACTCGTGTATGTCACACGTTCGTTATACCTGTGTACGAGCTGTGTATGGCGGCGCGTGTGCGTGGCCGCTCGCCCGCCGATGAGCCGTGTACGCGCGCAACTCGCCGGAGTTGTTGGTTGGAGAACGGTCAAGGCCATCGACGATGCGGCGCGACGAGTTACCGTGTTTCTCTCGCTTCGTCTGTAAATTCGACGAATTATCGGACAACAAAAAAATCCGTGCAAAAAAAACAGACGTTTAATGTTGCGTTTAACCCTTCCGCAAAAATGGTAGATTGTTTTTTTTTTTTTTGTTTGGAAAGGGAACCGACGAGTGGTTCTCGCTGCGAGCGAGCAATATCTCGACTCTCTCGAGGCTGCTCTCCCGACCTTCGTTCGCCTCCCGGTCGTTGTATACGTCGACGGGAACACGTCTACGACGATCGGTGAACGCGAGCGGGCTCTCGCCGCCGTTGCACCGGCTTCTGACGATGAAAAATAAAAATAATAAAAATAAAATGAAAAACAAGACCTCACGGGAAAACGAGCGTCGAGAGGGAGAGAGAAGACGCAGGTTGAGCGTTCCGCGAACGGTAAATCCACACGCACTTGGCCGTCGTCTCGTCGAGTTGTTCCTCACCGGCTTCTTCTTCTCGTTCGTCTGCCTCTCTTATTATTCTTCTTCTTCCTCGGGTGAAGTAGTCGTTCTTCTCGTAGAGGGATATTACCGCTGCTTTGGCTGGGAAAACCGGGTACCCGAGCTTCGCACCCTTCGAGCAAAGTGCTCACTCGAGTCGTACAGATAATGTCACGCTATTATCTATGCCATCGAAAGAAGCGAAGATAGGCAAGCTGCAAAACTTAAGAAAAATAATAAAAAAAAATTGTTGAAAAACGTTTCCATTCTCTTGGGTATATTTCGTCGAGGCCCGAAGGGAAAAAGGTGCATGATTGATGCGGGTCGACGCCCACGGTTTATCCTCATTTCTTCCTTTCTTTATTTATTTTTCGTGTACGGTTACCGCGTGACTGGACCTCGAGCGATTCTCCTCGCTTTTGCTTGTCCACGAATATATTTTACATACTACTTATCTCCAAAGAAACTTCGTTTGCTCGCATACTGTCAAAATTGAAAGTACAAATAATAGCCGTGTGTATGACGTACGGCGGGCTCAAAGGAATCGAGTATGGATTTTTTTCTTGTACTTTGCCGATGGCTACAGAATTTTCGACGCAAGTCGTCCTCTTTTCCAACACGATATTTTCGTCTCCCCGTTGCATCTAAAATCGTATCGAGCATCTGTGGCCGTCCGCAAGAAAAGGGCCCACTTTGTCAAATAACTCTGTCATTTTTTAAGCTAAACAGTTTTTTTTTTTAATGTACGATATTAAACTGGCAAATACGCTTAACACCATTCAGACAAAGTGGGCCCTTTTCGTGCGGACGGCCACGCGAATTTTCAAAACTTCACGAGTTTATCGAATACCGTGTATTTTGCACGGAGCAGTACAAAAATAAATGGCGGTTACTGGGGTAACTGGAGTGAGTGCGCAAGGCAGCTCGCCCGCACCGGAAACCCTTCGCCTCGAGGACGCGGCAACAGTTCTGTTATTATTGTTACGACCTCTCGTAAAGTCTGTGCCATATTGCTCGCCGACCGATTGGCAAGTTACGTCCTCGAGAGCAATCAAAGCCATTGTCACAATTTTGAAGGATCTCGAGCCCCCGACTGAAAATTTAACTGGCCATTTATCCATCCGGTAAAAGGAAGCCTACCATTTCCCATGAACTTTATTAGTTTCCAATTTCGCCCGTTATTCCAACATTTTGTGTTAATAGCTTGATCCGAAGATCGTGTCGTACAAGAGAGTGTTCGAGTCTCCGGAAATGATGCCGATTTTTCTAAGCATCAGCCGAGCGTCTCGTCCAGCCGATGTTGCTCTCCGGCGAGGCGCGAGGAAAAGAAGCTGAACGAAGTTGTCGAGCAGCAACAGAGCGAGTCCCTCGTCGACGTGATGCTGCTGCTCTCCTGGCTGGATATAAAGCCTGGCAAAGCGAAACGAAGCGAACCGAACCGCGGCGAAGGAAGCGAATGAGCGGCGGCGGCGGCGGCGGCGGCGGCGGCGGTGGCGGCGGCGGCGGCGAGCCTCGGCGCGGATATATAAGAATGTTAGGTCATTGACTGCCGGTGGCCGGCGATCCGCGAGCTCGTCCAAGGACACCCGCTCCACGACCGACGGTCGCGCACTACCATCATCAGAGCAGCAGCAGCAGCGGCAGTAACATCAAGATAAACAGCTCGATCGCAAATCCACCACTAGAACTCCTACGACCTAAACCTCCAATCGCCGAGACAGGATCATCGACTCTCCGCGGCCACAAATCGGCCATAAGTGGGAGAACGAGATTTATTTATCGCCTGTCCCACCGTTCTCTCCATCTCGGCACCCCAAGAAACATATCCGAACTTATCAATAATCGTCAGAAATATACCGATCAATATCCGGTCGATAAGACGGATTGATTCATTAATTTAACACGATGAAGTTCCAATTGATCGGACGGACGGGCGATTGATAAGATACAGAGAGAATTTGTGGTTGATAGAAATATCGAAACATTTATCAACCCTTTTTTTAAATCGATATTTGCTTCAACATTATCGACGACCGGCTTCTGGCGGGGGAAACCCATGGGGACATGTCTTCGTGTGAAAAACCGGAAATGCCGCTGAAGCTGGAGTTTTACGATCATTGGCTCGTCGCTGCTGATGAGACTCGGGCTATTCGTCGAGCACCGTCGCCTGATTGACTTTAAATCATCAATTAATCGCTCGTTTCGTCGGGTTGACAGAACGAGGGAGAAAAAGCCTCGCTTCTTTTTTTTGTAAAACGACTTAAATAATTCATTACCACTCTTGCAGTTCGTGAGACTCCGACCTCGCTCGTTCGTGCTAAAAAAATTGAGAAGCACACACGATATGGGAGTTATCGTAAGAACATCGTCGCTCCATTTTGCAATCTTCGAAACTCACGGAAAAAAAATGAAAATAAATGAAGGGGGACGTGGGAAAAGCGCGAGGGTAAAAATCTGGATTGTATGCGCCTGAATTCTCATAGCGATGTTTCGTGCAACACGCATTTCCGTTCGGTACTAGCGCCGTACGGTGGAGTGTCGCGCACGACGAAGAATCGTAACGGACGACGGAGAGATCCGGAGGAAGAATATTTTTCGGAAAATATTATTTTCTCGATGGCTCGCCGGGAATGGCCCGTAGTTCGGGGACCGTGTGAATTCGAGTGAAGGGGTACGGCCGAGACACGTGCACACCCACACGCAGGAAAACGGTACGGAAAAGAAAGAGGGATCGTGAATATTGAATGGAACCGAAGGTTGTACCGGGAGGTATTGCTTCCTTCACCCGTTCGCCGTTTTCTATAGAGTGAATACGAACGCGGGGGTGTGCGAGCTCGCGTGAGTGAGCGAGTTTGTAAAACCCCTGACATTCGCGGCGACGCTCTAACCCAGATCAGTTTCGTGAGAACTGCCGGAGGATCGGTGGATAGAGAAAGAGGGAGCGAACGGGAAATTGTTTGTACGACGGAAGCTGCTGGTTTTTCGGGGATCGATCGGCTCGCCCGGGACTGTTGAGACACTTTTCCGCATTTCCCGTTGACTCTGGGCACACACATTTTAATGTAGGGGCAAACTCGGCCAGTGGGACGATATTCATATTTCCAAAGAGCAGGTTCACTCGCACAACAGATTTTTATATCCGTGTGAGAATTTTCTTCTATGGGAAGTTTACTCGCTGGGGAGCTACAGATTTATTCAGGGATGTATCCTGACGGTCATTTCTGGATAACTGTTGAGAAAATTTAGCGCACATCTTTAGATTCATTTATTGATACATGATAGGCTTTTGTTTTATCGATCATTGATCGTCCCAACAGGTAGTCAGAGGTCGAGTCTCAACTCTGCTTTCGGCATTTGCGCGGTGATTATTGCCGGGAGATTGGCAAATAATCCTTTTATTTTGACACTCACCGAGCTGGCTCACGGTGTCTCGAGGTAGGCAAACAGAGGAGCGAGCATTTCCTTTTAACCCTTTGAAATTGAGGTAGCCAACAGATTCCTTTGGCGGGAGAGCAATGTCTCGTTGAAATATACGACAGCCCGTGGAGAAGACAGGATTACGACACCCGCGGATTACCTCGGTAGATTAAGACGCGGTTAACCGTAGATTCTGCACTCGCAGAACCAGGGAATGGAGTTAGAAGTCTCCTTGGATGCTTTTCCAACAGCAGAATAATTTACGGCGAGTCGCGCGACGTCGATGAATGAATGGGCGGTGACTCAAAATAAATTAGTGACCAAAGGGTTGACCGACCGACTGACGGACTTTCGATGTACTTTGTGTCCGAAAGGCAAAGTCCCCCCTTTTAGTTGGTCAGTTCTCTCGACCTGTCGCTACGAAATCCAGAACTATCCCTCGAAGGCTCCTTGCATACAAAGTTCTTCTCCCTTTCATTCACTCCTCAAACTTGACCACAATGGAGCCTCTCGAGGGAATTCATCGATAGCCTCGAGAGTCCTCGGGGACAAATGCGTTTCACACTGAGACTATAAGGGCGCGGTACAATATTTTTCTCGAACGACGAAATTGCGAAGAAAACTCCGAACTCACGAAGCGTTAGATATGTCGCGGATAGGAAGAGATCGCGACGAGTCTCGCTGCTGGAATTCCGTATGATTGAATCTTTTACCGTTATCTCCCTGGTAGTCATTCATTCGTCATCTCGCTTATACGGAAGAAGCGTTTGCGTTCTTCAATTTGCGATTCCATCGCGACGATGACGCATTATCGGGAAATACACAGCGAAAAAAGAAGTTTGCACATAAAAAAAAGAAAATTATTTTCCGGAAAGAACCACTACTTTTTTTTCGTCGACAAACCGTATTTGTTGCTAATAAATAGTAATATTTACAAAATAAAAAAATAAAAATTGTAGATATTTGTCGATAACATTTTTTTGTTAAATGTAAATGAACCCTTTTTTACGGTGTATACTCTTGATACGTTACCAGTGATCGATTTGTTTTTATCCAGCGGTCGAACAGTAGCTTCCGGTGCAGCGTGATTTTTCCAGATGAAGTGAAGAGAGCTGCGAGTCCCTCGTACGAGAAAAAGTGGAAGATGAGTATCGACCTTTGTTTAGGGACGGATACAATTTTTTTCACTCTTAGAGAAGTTCCTGACATCCGTTTCAGGTATAATAGCGCTATATCGACTATCGGCGATGCTTTTCCCACAAGGTGTCCAGGCTCGTCGCGGGGATGCGAAAACCGAACGAGAAAGGTAGAGGCTCCAGGCTCGAAATATATCGAATACATATGGGCAAGGTGCTACGGTCGAGAGTGAAAAGCGAGATAGGTGAGAGACCCCGCAGGAGCTCCGGGTGAGTCTGAAGTGGAATGGATCGTCCCACCTGTCCGGCTCTCCCACGCTTATCCCGAGGGACGCTTTAGCCTCCCATACTGGGCGAGGCAATGGAAAAATGGATCTTCCTCTTCGACTGTGTATATATCCATCTCGCTTCTGCCGCGTTCTCCTTCCATTACTCGTTCTTCCTGTACCCTCTTGGCTCCTCAATGAATCGGGACAAAGGCAAAGCTGGAGGAACTTCGATCCTTTCGTACCGCCGCGCCAGAGACGCGTTCACGATTCTTCCCTCGATCGATTGAATTACAAATTTTTTTCCCGTTTAAAAGACCGGATACGGTGAAAGTGCTCCGTACAAAGGTCCGAATTGAAATAACGCGGATACGATAAGACAATTCTTTTTACGGTGTTTAACTGCAGATCACACACATGCTCGAGTGTGTCTTATCAGTTGTATGAATGTTCGATAGAAAAACGAGAAAGGATTCAGTAAGGTTTTGATCCGTAAAAGAGTGACCCATGGTTCCAGTTTTGAGTCTAAATTTTACTAGCTTTCAAACTCTTTACCGAAATTGACCTTACAAAATAGCGGCGACGACTGCTGGCAAACGCCGTAGGGCAGTAAAAGCATTTTTCAGTCTTGTCGTGTGGTGTGCAATAAAACTTGGGGAAAAGAATATCCACGGCGGACGCTTCCGCATTTTGACCCCTCCGAAAAAGCTAAGCCTTGCCTACTGTCCGTTAACGGAATCGGCGGTTTTTTTTGGCCAATGTCTTCTATAGGTGATGGTTTAATGCGCACGGTCGGTTACTTCATGCTTGACCGGAGGGATGGTAAGAAAAAACCCTTTTTTATGGATGTTTTGTCGTGCGAACATAGCGGCCTGCCAAAACGTACCAAAAACAAAATTGCCCCGGCATAAAACGTTATTGGGGGTGACCGGGCACCAGGTATCCCACTACCGGCAATGCATTCGCTTGCCGGAGTCCTCGTTTGAGGAGACAATATTTTTTCCCGAACGACCGAAGCAGCTCGGTCTCGAGACTTTACGACTCTTTTCCAAAACCCTTTTTTACTCTTTCACGGTTTAACTTTTTAACGGACCGAAAACAGTTCTCTCCTCGCAGGCATCGCAGAGTTTCCGATGGAAGGGTAGAGATAAATATTTTTTCTATTAAATTCAATAAATCGTCGATCGGATCGAATCTACAGGCACCTGCCGGAGGGTTAAAAGGATGCTTCGCGCGCGTTAGCTGTTTCTCACAGCAAAATCATCTCGTTGAGAGTTTCCTCGCGGCATCTCCGAGACGATATCCTTATGGGACGACGTTACACGTAAAGCTCTCTCGGCGGGCGCGCGAGGAAGTGGGCAGGGCAGTGCCGGCGGGATTTCTACGATTTTTTTTTGCTCTATCCTTCTCTCCTCCCTTCATTTTGCCAGTGATTTTTTATTCTCTTTTTTTCTTATACCAGCGGAAACAGGTCTTTCACGATGGGTTGTGTGAATGCTTCTTACGATCTCGTTGAGGTAATGTTACGTACTTGTCCCTTGTTATCGCGAGCGGAAAGCCCTCCGGTCTGGCATTAAAGAAAACGACGATAGAAAATACGGCAAGTGCAACACTCGAATACATTTTTTGTGGAAAATAGAATTTTACCCGTATAAGTTTTATTTTTACCGCGTAGATCGTGAGGAATAACTGGGATACCTGGACATAATTTTTTTTCCACTCTCAGTCGATTAACGTTATCGATATGTTATCTTTAGAAGCAGAGCCCGCTTGCCGCGTATGCTTTCATTAAGAAATGTCGAAATAACGAATAACGGTAGTTTGCGTAATCTCACATGACACGGTAAAATTGTTGGCCTCGACGACGCACGAGTGTACGTATGTCTGCGGTTCGATGACGCATTTACGAATATAGAAAACCGACGACGACTCACCAGGCCATCGCGCTTCCATTAGCGAACTTCATTAGCGATTTAACGAAGTACTTTTCTCGTTCCCATTAGTACGTCCATTACCGTTCCCGCATTGTGGCTCGATCGAGTGACTGATCGAGGACGATCGTTACCTGCGCAATAACAGAGCGCGAATAGTTTCACTGCTATCCTACCTTCGTGCGGAGAAATAATCTCCGCATAAATTCAAAGTCATCACTCATCGATGGTCCAAAGACCCGAGACAACGGTCCGTTTTAATCGGGTGTCGATGCACCTTCTGGACGAAATTTACTGCGGAATTCGCAATCGATTTTTGGATTCGCGTGTCGCATTTCACGCTCGATAAACAACAAACGGACGGTGTAATCTTATTTGCATACATCGTCGATGAAATATAAATATGTAGCGAAGAATACATCATTTCACGAGACGGCAACTTTTTCTTTAATCGAAACTGGTATTGGAACGTTATCCGACTGGTCCTGTCATAATTATATATTAATTAAATTTATAATACCTCGACGGACGTCACGGTCGAAGATGTATGCAAAGACTCGGTCCTGAGAAAAGGTATAACGGGGAAAAAAATTACCACAAAATATTATGTGGCGCTTACTTTTTTTTCTCGCGTTTGTCTTTCGACCAAGTTTGAGCTTGCCGAGCTCGCTGAAAAACTATACTGTTGCTGGTATTGCAGAAAAAAATTGACTTTCTTTACGAGGAGGGTAAAGGGTTAAGTGAGTCGATAAACGAGCCGATTAACTTTCAAGCATGAGTTGGGATGAAAAACTTTGTCCGGGTGCGTTTGAAAAAAGTGTTTGACGAAAAAATGTGAAAAAACCTGGTTTTTTTCCATCAACTACTCAACCCTTCAGTAAAAGTTTGTGAGAGCGGGGTGAAAGGCTTAAGCTGTCCCGGAGGGACTGCAATTATGGGAATTATCGCGTCGGGCTAGAAAATATCCTCGTCCGGGACGTTTAGCCATCGTGTAATTGGCTTTCGAAAGTTTTTCGGAAAAACTTGACTCGCAAAATCTTCATGGGGCTGAGGAACCATCGGAGCCAAAGGATTAAGAAGCGTTTAGTGAAGTCTACGTGTCTCTCTGGCTGTATACCCCTTCGAAAACCCTTTTGTTGTCCGCATAGATCGAGCAAGAGCAGCGCCGAAGCGCTTCCCGCGGCGGTTTTATGGTGCCCGAAGGGTTGAGAGCAAGCACGGCGTTTTTCCTCGGGACGGATTAACTTTCGAAAATCCGTGACTAGCGGCAAGCACGGGCATCTACTTCTTTGACAATCGAACAACTACTTTTTCTACCTCGTTTTTTTCACGAGTGCGCGTACAGCGAAAAAAAAATTCCTTACTGCTCTAACGGGAGTTCCCTCGTCGTCGAAGGTTTTTATTAACGCACGCGAGTTTCTTTTCCAAGGTTAGCTTCGATTATCTGTCCTTAGGCTTTCAGCTAGGGATTAAAATTCGAAGAAGTAAACGGCGAATAATCATCGTAGCAATTAAATGAATTTCCGCCCATTCGTGGCAGTTCTTTCACAAAGTTACTAGATTTATTTTATTGAATACACACTGCGAAGACATAAATTACAGCAATCAGTGAAACGCTGTAGTATTGGATTTAGTGAGCGGATAAAAATCGGTAGTTGATTTATCCTTCGGTCTCCAGTTTCCTTGCTCCTCTCTCTTTTTCTCTCCCTCTCAATATATATCTATATATATACATATATATATATATATATATATATATATATATATCCGTGGAGCGCGAACCAACGCTCTCGGTTCATTGACATTTCCAGCAGCAGCGCAAAGGAGCCACAGCTCTGTCAAGGTCCGCCGGTTCACTTCAATGGCATCTGTTGCTGCCGCTGCTGTTGCTCCGGCTGCTTCTGATACTTTAGCTCTCTCGCTACCGCGCAATTTGCCAACTGTGATTAAAACGTCTGGCCTCGATCGTTGCATCCAGTGGCCATCAGCTACACAACACGCCAAACATCTTGCCCGCGCATTATTCTGTACCAATTGCTTCTTAAATTGTGACCGAGCTAAATATGGACAAGGCTTCGTGCACTGTGAACGAAAAAACCAACAGCAAAAAGTGATCTACAATGTACGAGTTACAGTTACCTGATGAAAAAACGCTGATTCATCGCTAGTCCAACAGTCACCGAATATTTCAAGTTTTTATTCGGAAACGAGAAGGAAATAAAAAAATTATTAACGCCATACGTTCGTCTCCGTGACGATCCGAAAGAGGTTTAAAAAAAATGATACAAATTTAGTGAGGTGGAAATGGGAAGAATTATCTAGCGTTTGTCTTTGTCCACAGTCATCCTCCTCCATCGCCACATTTCGACGAGGCTCTCCTGCTGCTTCGTTCCATAGACGCTTAAAAACTTGCCCGTAATATAATTGAGGGTTCGCTCCCAATATTCCCGGACGTCGGAGGTAGGTCGGATCCACTCGCAACCCCGTCGTCCATATGGCGCAACCCCTTGGCCTCGACCGAAAAATCAATCGCAACAAAGTCGAAAAGGAACGTTCCTCCGGCGGGCGGTACCTTCGAACCCTCCAATTAAAACCCATTAACAATCCAGATTTCAGCTTCGCGGTTACTCAGCTCCCTCTGTATCCTGTGAATTAAAAAAAAAAAAATCTCGACTACCCACGAAGCTTTGCCAGAATCCAAAAAAGCGCTTCATTTCATTCTCCCTCGATATTCCAACGAGAAAAAAAATAATTAAAAATAAAAATAAAAATAAAAAAAAATGTGGGAGGTGTCCGCAGTGTCGTAAATCGGAGCGGAGAGAAGTGTGCTCGTTGGCTGTCGACGTACCGTATCACAATTCCTTTCTCTGCTCTCGAAAAATGTGTCTGTGCCTTAACGCGCGCGCAATCGAGAGTCTTTCTCCTCTCCGCGTGTAATACCGCTTCCGTCCCTCTCTCTCTCCCGCGCCTCGGTCAACACGTCGCGCGGCTCCAACGCCCGCGAGTCCTTTGTTGGGATCCCACACGCTCGCGTACCATCCACCATGTGTACAGCATATACGTGTAAAATACAGAGTCGTATGTACAGTGTACGCGAGCCGCGGGGTTATAGCCGTGCGGGTACCGCAAGCTCCAGAGACACAACTTAGTTCACTTTTGCTCGTAACGGTAGATCCGTCAGGAGTCAGTGAGTCAACGAGTCGAGCACACACAGACGCACACAGAGAGAGCGCCAGAGCAAGAGTCAGCAACGGCGGAAGCCTCCCCCCCCCCTCCCCCCCCCCCTGCGCGACTCGATCGATTCTCGATCACCGCGACCTCAGGCCGACTCTCCTCGGGCATTCGAGCACCGCACAACGCGCTCGGTGATGCAACAATTACGTATCTCACCTTCTCGGCGTTTCCTCGATCAGCCTAGTTTCCACTTTCGTTGCATTCTTCGAACATCGTACGAAAAAAAGAATTAAAAAATCATTCTTGCATCTCATCCATTCCTCTTTTCCTCGGCGAATGACGCCTTCTCCTTCGCTATAATCACATCCCGGAACTGTGAGGCTGAAACGACAAAGAATTGTAATAGCTACGGCGATAATCTTGTCTATCAATCATTAGATCTTTGCTGCTTTGTCGAGGCGAGTTATAAGAGAATTTCAATGCTCGTTCAGCGCGATCGCGGGCGCGGGCGCGGAAGCTTTTTAATTGCCGCCATGCATAAGCCTCGGTTACTCTCTCGGGGAATTTACCATGGCGCGACAAGGACGCGCTGCTTTGCCGGCAATGTCGCGGGGAAAAGGTTTTCTAGCTCGGACGGCCGCGTGTAATGAGGGGAGTGGTGCGTTATTGGATTCCCGTGAGACTTGCCGGACGGTGGAGAGTAGATAAGAGGAGCCGCATACTGGCAGTGATAGAGGACAGATTGCGATGATAGACTCGATTCCTGTCTACGGAAGTCAGCCGGTCGAGAACAGCTTCGATAAGCTGTTTGTTATTCCCGCTCCACGGCGTCGAGGTTTTTCTTGTACCATAACGCTCTACGTCTTGCTGTTTTCCTCGCTGAAAGACACACCGGGAGCCAGAAACGGCGCGGCTCTCGACGATCACGTGTTACATCCAACAGAGAAGCAAGAAACTCTACCGAGAACGAAAGATAACTGTATTCTGCCTCCTCCATTTCTCGTCCCTCCACCTCTCCCTGCTCCTGTCTTTCCTCCTCGTCAGGTCCTCGCGTATCGCCGCGGTGTCTTTGCCGCTTCTTTCTCTGCTGTTCTATCAGATTTTATTTTATTAATTTTTAACTGCATTTTCTGAATACGACGTTAGAGAAATTATTTGGTCCTTCACACTTCGCTTTTATTTTATTGGAAATGCAATTTCGCGGACAGTTGCAACTGCCATTTCTGGATACGCTGTTAGGGAAATCATTTGGTAATTTGCACTTTCCCGAAGCAATGCGACAGTTGCACTAGGTCGAATTCGCCCGGCCGATTTCAGCTGTTGTCGAGACACTTGGTACATTAAAGAAATGCAATTGCAGGGTTATAAGATATACAAGGAAACGTTTCCTCGAGTTATCGATGCTCGAGGCGTAGCCACCGTCGACGACGGCGATCGACGTCCCAAATACGAGACGCATCGATATGCTACGCGCGAAGCATTCGAGAGGGAATAATCGAAGCCGACGAACTCTCCTCGAGCTTCGCGATCGCTTCTCGTCCGGCGAGACTTTGCTGGACTTCTCCAGGTATGTTTGAGCTTCTTACGCAATTCGAAATTTCGCTTTCCGAATCTCAGTGAATCGATGAATCGGCTGAACGATCTCGGAGCCATGAATCCTCGAAACGAAAGTTCTCTCGGGAAAATTTTCTCGGGTTGCCTCACGCTCTTCACATCGATCCAGCACACCTCTTCGTGTACATCGCTGTAATAAATTCAGCGGCGCGAGTCAACGAACGGAGTACCTAAACGCGAGATACAATGGGGCAGGTGCAGCTTATCAATTAACTTCCTTAGACCTCATTTTATTCCGATCTCAATTGCGCAAAAATATTGGACACATTTTCATTTAAGGATAACAACTTCCTCATGAATCACCGAGCGACCGAATCATCTGTAAAATTCCCCGAAATCAATTCCGAGCTCCGGGCCATCCGGATACACTCAAACGAGTCTTCGTGTCCGTGACTCACTCGGGAATTCACAATAATATTTTTCAAGGAGAAAGAATTCTCCGATGCTAATTCTCAGTCACTCTCTAATCGAGTTAAAAAGCCAGCTCTGTTTTCCTTCCCTCGAAAAACGCAGCAAAGAAGCTTAGAAAAAAGGGTTTCCTATTCGTGGACGTGTCTGGCCGAGCTAACGATTTATGTCTCGAAGAGCTAAACGCACCGGAGGCTCAGCTGGACCTTCGAATTCGAAATCCTTGAGAGAGCCCCGCGACCTAGTTACAGGCTGGTGATCTTGCCGTCGATGACGCAACCGCCTCTCCTCTCGGTTATCTTCGCTTCACCGTCCTCTCTCGAATCCTACATCCAGTCGTTTGTAGACCCGGCGGGATCTCGTCGGGGGGCATCGGGGGGTCTCACTCGGCCACTCCGAAGCCGGTAGACCCCGTACCATCGAAATCCCATTCGTATGCCAGCGTGTGTCGTAATAATTCCGCCTCGCCGGTAAGAGAATCCCAAGGAGGCGAGGAGAGAAGAGCAAACGTGTTAAACTCTGGACGTGCGTGAGTTCACGTTCCCGAGGGTATTCTGGTGGTTGAAAATATCCATTGTCGCAATGCACTATAGATGCTTCTTTGAATATTTGTGTGCGAGTCTTCGCTTCGAGTGGGAAGACATTTTCAGTGTGTCCTAGCCTCCTCTCTGCCCTCCTCTTCAGCATTATATTCTTCACGGGCATTTACGTGTCCGCGTCCGTGTGTGTATGTGATTTAACGATGAGTCGTGTGCGAGTCCGGCCACGACCGTGATGCCGATGTTCTCGCTGCGGGCAATAGCGTTAAAAGTGTGTGTGTGTGTGTGTGTGTGTGTGTGTGTGTGTGTGTGTGTGTGTGTGTGTGTGTGTGTGTGTGTGTGTGTGTGTGTGTGTGTGTGTGTGTGTGTGTGTGTGTGTGTGTGTGTGTGTGTGTGTGTGTGTGTGTGTGTGTGTGTGTGTGTGTGTGTGTGTGTGTGTGTGTGTGTGTGTGTGTGTGTGTGTGTGTGTGTGTGTGTGTGTGTGTGTGTGTGTGTGTGTGGCCGGCACGGAGAGTGGGTTCATTGGACGCCAGCGGCCGCGGATTTACCGTTACGTCTTCTTGGCGAAACCCACCGGGAGAGGCCCCCGACGAGTTAGCTAGCAGCCCAAGCTCGTGCCGTGTGTTTGCGAGCCGCGGCATCATCGCGCAGAGCTGCGCCTCCTCGGGCCGAGCAAAGCTCTGCGGCTTCGTCGAAATTCCGGCTCTCGATTGCCACGAGCTTGGCCGCGGGAGGATGTGCGGCTCGCTTTATGCCGCCAACCGGAAGAGGAAGAGGAAGAGAACGCCGCGGCGAACGAGACGGAGCTGAGAAAGAGTCACGGGGCTTGGATTCTTCGATATTAGAAATAGGCGCAGACCCAACGGTAGCGGAGGTAACGTGATCCTTTTTTTGTTATTTTAATTTTTTACCGACCGCCGGTAAGCTATGAAAATTTTCAAGCTCGAAGCCTCGTTCCCGATCTCTTCCTCTCCGCCGTTTCATGCAATATTCAGCGAGATATATGCACCCTTCGAAGATCGGCGCCGGGAGGCTCCTCGGGAGAGTCCAATCGTTTTACGACCGTAGGAAGCTTTGTGTTCGCGTTTCCGAGGCGCTTCGGGCAGATGACTCCGGACGCATCGCGCACGGAGGGAGAAGGTAACGAGAGAAAGATCGCGAAGATTTGCTAGTGTGTCAATTCGCGCCTCGTCACTTCCTCATTGCATTTCGAAGAACCACGGCTCCTCTCTTATTTACTCTGGACACTCCGGTTCGTGTACTTGTATTTTCTTCGAGACACTCCGAGACTTCTTCTGGATACGTGCCGTATCCATTTTTTTAATTTGCATATTTAGCCTCCTTTTATTGTACTCCTTTATCATTATCCTCCTCGCTAATGAACGAGTACAAAGTGCGCTTGTATTATTGCGCACACACACACACGCACATATATATTTGTGTATATATATATATATAGAATTATAAGCTTGCGTGAGTAAATCCGGCTCTGGAGATTATCTTTCGAGGAATCGCGATCGACTCTCTTTGATCCTTTTATTTTGCACAACCCAGAGAACCGCATCGTGGGGGCCAGCGGTGTGATCGACTGCAACAACTGTTGTTTCGATACAGTATAAACCCCCGTGTACATACAGAGTACGTACCATGGTTAGTCGCCTTATAGTATTTATTCTCCCGACTCGCGCACCGTGCCGTGGCTCGCTCTCGCGAAGTCGATCGTTACGGTCAGCGCTCATGCGCGACAAAGTCACGGTAAACAGGTTCACGAACGCCCGGAACGAGAGAGAGATTCATCGGCGGCCTCCAGCATTGCCGACGCCGATTCGGTCGCGCGGCCGGCACAAAGAACGCCCTTTCCTTCTTGAGCGAGCTCAAAATTACCCGGGGGGTATATATCGTCGTTCTTCACCGCTGACGCTCCCCGAGGACGAGAGCCAGACTCGGCCCGCCATTCGAAGGACGTCGCGTCGCGTTCTGGTATACATTCGAGGAAAATAACCGTGAAATAATCTCGGTGGAGGAAAGCTGCACGAAGTCCTGAAATCGATCTTTCAATATTGGCAAGTCCCTCGCACGCGCGTCAGTGACGAGCGACGTTGTTCTCAGTACGATAGAACGATCGGCGGTAATGTGGTAAATTTTTGTTCGGAGTAATAGGATTAGCTGTAAAATGTAATAGAAGAAGCGATCGGAGAATCGGATCGGGATCGGAACGACCGGTTTCACTCTCGTCGAGCGCGGATATCGAGCGGCGCGTTGGCGAACGCGGGCACCAGCATCGGGCCGTCGTCTCTCGTCGCGAGCATCTCGGATGCTTCCCGAGGCGAAGAGTTTCTGGGTAGAGGAGTCGAAGCCACGAGAAACGGTGCTTCGCGGTGGAGAATCCACCTGCGTCGGCCTCTCGTCGAGGAAGGCTGCAGCCGTAATGCAGGATACTCGAAAAACGAGGCACCGGGACGCGAGACCGCGCGACCGGCGGGTAGCTCAGTTTCGGCGATGGTCGCAGCAACTGGGAGGAGAAAGAAGACGCACAAGAAAAAGAAAGAGATGGAGAGAAGAACGAGAAGGGAGGAAGAAGTTGAGCACGAGGAGGAGGGGATACACGCTCGTCCGGCCGAACAGAAACGAGAACCCTAACCTGACGTAAGCTGACCTCCGCACCTGGATTCGCAATCCGTTCGCCACGCCACACTTTGCTCTCGTCTCGTCGCTTTAACGGAACCGCAAAGAAAGTAAATTATTGCGAGACCTCTCTTTCTCTCGAGTCACGTGCTTTATACATACCTTTCAGGTTTTTTTTTTACTCCTATGCCGGGTTACGAGTATTGTGATTTCTGAATTGACGATGCGGAGGGAATTTAGATAATTCAAGTTTTATTCAATTATTTTTAACGATGGCGGCGGCATGAGCACGATCCGGAATGTTTTGCAAATTGCAAAGACCGATATTTTCGAGCTTTTTTTTCATAGCATGGATTTTTTTGAGGCAGCATCTTCCAGACAATTGTTATACCTATAATTTTTCATTCGCGGTGTGCTTTTCCGGGTTCCATGACCGACAGCACGAAACATCGTACGCCTTGGCGCTATACCTATCAGGTTTCCAAGTTTCTCACGCGAGAGTACAAGCAATTTTAAGGCTCCGAAACGAGCCCCGCGATACCGCACAGAGATTTTCAAGTGCGGCGTTTCGCGCGAGTTTGCAACGTAAAAGTGACGAGGATATAAAAGCGCGGACGATAAAACCGACTCTCGGTAGATTGTCAGTTATGCGAAAACGACGCGTGAACGGCAGACGGAAGGCGGCAGCCGGGTGAATTTGGCAAAGTTATGAAACGCGTGAGGATGTAAACCGCTGCCGCTGCCGCTGTTCGTAACGGTTTCGGATCGTTCCAGAGAATATCCTGGAAGACACTCTCGGGAAATCCTGCTATTAAACTTTTTGCCTTGCACGTCTGTATTGACACGGTGGTTATCGGGTGCTCGAAGAGAGCCGTCGGCGCCACATTGGAGAACAGAAAATAGGCTCCCTTATGCAGGTACCCGCTGTTTCGAATCCACGAGCTCTTCCTATCTCCCTGCGTACTCTTATCTCGTATGTTTGTGGCTTCTCTATGCTGGTTCCAAGATTCGATAGTCGGCGTTCTGTCGATCGCGAACTCATCGTTAACCATTGTTTTCACATTGCGGGTTCGGACTTTTTCTTCCGCAGTTCCTGTTTGCGCTTGAAATGAGACTAGTAAAAATGTGAAGAAAAAAAATTATAATAAATATGAAGCACCCGAGACTCGAACGACGTTTTCTCTAATACAAGGTGTGCTTTCTTCCGTGGCACTTTTTTATGTAGCGAAAGGGAGCAAAAATTATTCGCCAAAGAATAGGCACGCTACAAAGTATCATAATTTTCCCAGCAGTGATGTCCCTCGACGAGGCTGAGACTATGGTCATGGGAAACGACTGTAACCAGTCTCTCGAAGCGTTTCGCGGTTCGACGAATAAAACCCGCAACGAGACAATTATTCTCAATCCAATATCTCTCGATCCTCATTCTCCACTCGTTCAAGCACCATTTGGCTTCTTTGAAGAAGAAAAATAAAATCCCGGCAGAATCACGACCATTCCACCGTATCCCGGCAGTGATTACAACGATATAATTAAAATACAACGTTAAGTATCAAAAAGCGCGTGGTCGGTGGCGTGTTATATCGCCTCCGTGCACATTTCTCGCCGCATTTAACCTCGGTTGGGCGCTTCTTCTCCTTACTCTTGTTCTTCCTCTTGTTTCTCGCGATTCGAGAGACGGAGACACGGTCATGGGAAGGGACCATTAAAACTCGACTTCCTCCGAGCGAGTGAGCGAAGCGGTGCGAGCAAAAGGAGCTTCGAGAGCGAACGAGAGACGGCCGGCAAGAAAAACGAGTCAAGTTCGTCCTGGCGAGTGTGTATGCGCTCGGACTAGAGAGTGTATAGAGTCGCCGATTGCTCGCGGCTGGTCCGGCCGACGACGCGGGGATGTGGGGAGACTCGTCGTCGTCGTCGTCGTCGTCGTCGTCGTCGTCGTCCGCCTCCCGGGACCAGGTAACAGCGTTCCCGTGTTACCGGTCCGTTGCCACGGTAATTTATTCGATGTAAGATGTCTCTCTCCCTCTATCTCTCGTTGGCGTGCACACACTCTCGCGTTATACTCTTTGCGTTGCGAGAAAACGAGCCTCGCACGATCAACCCGCGTAAGGCTCTCTAACGTTATATACATGTATGTATGTGTTCTTACTCTTTTCCCTCTTTCCTTCCTTCGCTCGTGTGCAAGTAAATCCTTGAATCCGTGGGTAAAGTCTCGCGGTACTCCTTCTTCTCTCTTTAACTTTGTCGACTCTTCGTCGTCGTCGTCGTCGTCGTCGTCTGGTTGCGGGTTGCATTGCGTGCGCAGAGAGTGCCATGGCCGCACATGAAGCGCAGCTATGGTACGTACGGGGCACACACGAGCCTGCAGAAGTAATCGTCTCACGTACGTGGGCGAATTAAAGCGTGTTTCGCAAAGTTTTTTTATTTCTTTTGTTTTGTTTTTTTTTTTCAATTAACGTCGCAGTCATTGACCGTTTGAATAACTATCGGCTGGAAAATGTCACGAATTAACTGTAGTGCATGGGAATAGGTGCTATCGAGATTAGTCCCGAAGGATGAGTATCCTACAGCTATTAACTCGACGACTCTCGGATATTCTGGAAGTCTCGACGGGGTTTATAGTATCGATGCGAATTTTATGAAACTTTACCGATGCCAATTTATCTATCATTTATGAAATATTAATACCATTTTCGTTCAAAAACATTGGCCAAGTGGACTTTATCCATAAACAAAGTTTTTCTTAACGGTAGAGTAGGGTAACTGAAGAATCGTGAAAAATTAGACCGAGAATAATGCGGGGAGGACAGCGGTGCGCAGAATAAAAGCGGGACGAAGATCGTTGGCGAATGTGAGGCCGCGGCCGTAGAGTTTGTGAATGCTCCTGAAGGCGCAAGGGCACGGAGCGTCAGAGAAGTCGCAATGCACCGTACTGTACAGTATATAAAAGCACCGTCGACTCCATCTTGAAACGTCTCGGCGGTGCTTATTCGAGAGAACACCGTGTGGTACCACCGCGCGGTTATACCACTCCGAGAGACCGGTCTCCTGGCAAGTTCTTCTTGAGGTCACAAGCGCACGGCTGGCGAGATTGCCTTCCAACCGGGCTGGCTGCGGCTACTCTACTCCTGCCCGCCTCTCCTTCACGCGCGCGCATTCATTAGCCTCGCGGCCACGACGTCTACGAGTTATCCTCGAGGCTAGCCGCGTTCTTTCGCGGTTTCTACCCTGCCCTATACCTCGCTGAAAGTTTAACTGCATGCTTTATTCACAATGTAAATGCGACCGTGGAGATACGCATTGTTACGAACGAGAGATAAACCACGGAGGCTACGAAAAAAAAAAAAAAAACCGCCTCAAAGTATCGCCATTCATTTCATTCTGTAAGCCGTACCTTTGCAATCACTCTCGTTAAAAATTTAACGATAGTAATGAAACACTTAATTTTTTGATTATTTTTTGTTCATCTTTCAGGTCCTGCTCGACGGAAACCCGTGTAGAGCATCCCCGACGCTCGCTCAACACCCGAGAAAAAAATGTCCAACCATCTCTCCGCGCGACGTTCGTAATCGCACTCTTCCTGCTCCAGATAGTTAATAAACGCCTCGCCAGCAGAGATTATTATTTTTTTAATATATTTTTTTCTTTCTCTTCATGGTGATGACACGCCTTTTTAATTCCATGCAGAGGGGCAGGTTGCGTGTCGTTGCGTAATATTACAGCGCAAAGTGTGGACGCTGTTATAGTTAAGATGGCTGTCTATGGTCGGACGGAGAAAAATAAATGTCCGGGGACGACGTCGTCCTCGTCCTCCTCGTCGTCCGTCGTCGTCACGATCCATGCACGAGTGGTCGCGGCTCGCGGGCCGCGCCGCACGGCTATCACGCTCTCGCGTTGGAAGAGGCCCTTAATTGGTCAAGCCTTCCAGCACGGTATATAGTCACCGGCACACGGGAAGTGTACGGGACTGGCGACGTGTCTCTTCTAGTATACGAAAACCCCAAGCGCCTGTTGCACTTCTCCTTCCACGCAACTTCTCCGCTTCCAGCCGCGCATACACTCCGCACCGTATGTACATATATACAGTGTACCGAGCAGTAGAGAGGACACTGACTACTCTGCAGTAAACGCATACGATACGGTTGTCGGCGAGGCTTTTAATTGTTATGGCGCAACGGCGCGATATCCTCGTCGCACGGAATGCGAACGAGCCTATTCAACTCGACTGGACGTTCGAATCCCGGGGCTCTGTGTGATTAAAACAGCTACGTCATCGCGCGGCAACGGCTGTCGAGACCGAGACTGAAAATTCGATAGATCCGAAGAGCGCCGAGCACGATCGACGGATACGTGAGACATTGATCATTGTTATTATGAAATAATATTTAATTAATTCGTCGATCGAAGGGAACGAATTCATTCAGCTCTCGTAACAGTGGCTAACTTCCTGTTACGAAAAAAATAATAGTAATAATAATAATTCGTCCGGAAGCTTCGATAATTTGTATTATCGACCGATACTTCCGTTTGTCGAGCTGCAATAAACTCACACAGCAAAACGCTTTTCATTTTCTTGTAGTTTCATTTTTCATGCCTGGGTATGTTCGCTCGACTGTTTATACACGATCTTCTCAGACGAGAATTATAGTAGAGATATGGAAAGAAAAAAAAACATTTCTCATGCGAAGTTGGCTCGTCTGTGTAAGTTTTTATACATCTCTCGCGTTCGTACTGAGGTCGATTCCCTTCTCGGCTGCTTGAACGCCGCGTGTTGTTGCGCGAGTCTTCGGTCCGCGGGACTTGCGCTCCGGGCGTTTATCGTAGCGGTATTCCGACTTTGGCGTTACCTGGAAAAATTCGCGCGTCGTTCCTCCTCCCCGGCGGGCTTCTTGACTCGAGACGATGAAACAACATTGAAGAATCGTTCGCTCCCCGAGCTTATGAACTTTCCTCTCTAATCCAGAAAAAAAAAAGCAGAATTTATGAAAATTCTCTTCAACGCATTCTATCGCCCATGGTAATGACGACGATGATGATGATAATGATGATGATACGATGCAGCGCAATTTACTTGGGAAGCATCTGCGCGAAGTTCTCTCGGCAATTATCCCGAGCCGGAGGAGTTATAATACCGGCGCGGTATCACGCGGACTCTGTACATCGCTAGTGCATTTCTTTCTCCCGTCGCACGGAGGCTCGTATGAAAGAAGTTACGCGATTTCCCAAAGTCACGGCCGAGGGAAATTCACGTGACGCACTCGAGACTTGCACGCCGTTGCGCAATCGCTGCGAGGACAATGGGGGACAGGCGTGAAAGAAAGACTCTCGGGATTGTACTGCTCGGAAATACGTGCGAGCAACGACCGGAACTCCGTTCTGCGTTTGGAGTGCGCCAGAAGGAAGCGGAGAGGACACGAATGCGGCAATGGCAGTGAACTCTCGTAGGAAAGAAATAAGGAATACCGAGAGACACGATTATCCGCGTTGCGGACGGGGACGATGTTCTTCTCGCAGCGACGCTTTTATTAATATAAGAGGAAGGAGAGGAAGAGAGAATAGAAGAATAAGTGGGACGGGATAAGAGCTAGGAAGCAGAAGAGAAAAAAGCCGAGAGAAAGGTTGCGTGGATTGTCGTGGACGACGTCTATGACGACTTGCAACTTCAGCATAATGGGCAACCGGGACGCCTTCCGTGACTATGGGACCGACGGGAACTCATGGATTCCAGTAATTTAACGTTAGTGAGGGGCACCCGTGCAACAAGTAGGAACCGGACCGGAGCAGTACTCAAGATTCTACTGAAAAGAGGAGAAAAAAAGATAAATGTTAAGCCGCAAGCCACGATATTCGCGGTTCCTCGATTATTAAAACCAGCCTTACATTTTCAATTTATCGAACAAAAATCTGAAGATACATAGTCAGAAAAGTAATTGAAAAAAAAAACATAATTCGAAGTTCTGCCTCATTGAATGTAACTGAGCGTGTAGAGCTTGATCAGCAGGTGTGACGCGTGCGCTCGAGCGGTCGCCGAGATTGCTATTATGTATAGGTATATACCCATAACTATACGGACACTTATTAGTCCGGGGCTCTTTCAACTTCAGCTGTTCGGGCTGTGTGCGAGATAACGAGGCTATTGCCGATTAGGAGCAGCGGCTAACAGAAGCGATCGAGAGCTATTCCTATTCGGACGCGGCGGCTCTGCTTAACGTTTCTTCGCCATCTCTATCACTCTCGTCCCGCAACGCTCCGATGTTTGTGCGGTGCGAGAAGGTGCGAACAGGTGTACGCGGGTTTCGCGACCTCGGTCGCGTACGACACAGTTTGTCCATATGGTCGGCGCTCCGGGCGACGCGATACATTGGATAGGCGAGCCGCGTCCTATCTCACTCTCGGTTATGGTCAACAGCCCGAACGCGATTCCTCTAGCTGGCATTGGGGAACCTCTCTTCGCTGGCCACATCCATAGTCGTATGCCACAAGGTGCGAAACTCCGAACGACACCGTTCTCCACTCCCGGATTAGTATTCGAGTGCAAGATAAAAAAAAGGATTTCGCCATCGCTCCATTCCAGTATACTCTTAGCTTCGAACGAGGAACTTGTCGATGATGGCTAATCTAATCGCGACCGGAGTTACGCGCGACGAGCACCTGGAAAGAAGTTCCATCGTCGTCGTACTTCGACGATGAAACCGAGCGGATGTCACGGGGGATGACCAATCCGAACCCGACACTTCGTAAAAATAAATAATAGTAATTTAACTCTTTTATTGGAATAGAAGTGAATCGAGCAATATCTGCAGGACACCGTCTACCTGCCCGGTCGAGAGATGACCGCTAGAAAAATAAGAACAATGGAAGGCGTCACGCTGACGTCTCCTTCGTAGCCCCCGAGCGACACGACTCGCTCGATTGTTTCCCTACAGTTCACGGATTGTATCGAACCTTTTTTCCCAGACACGAGTGTACCTGTTTGGCTCCCTCTCCGTCGGAAAGCGTGCACGTGGGACAATTAAGAATTACGAGCTTCCAGGAATTCGTGACTTTCCTTCGAGTGACGAAGCTGAATATGGGGAGTGCACAATACGGGGTAATAAAGCATTACGAGCGATTATCGATTTGCTCGTTTCCGCGAATTTCTTTAGAATACAGCCACTTTAAATGGAGACAATGCCGATGAAACCATAATTACGTATCGTCGGGCGGAAAATAAATGATATTACTTATCGGTATATTTTGGCATGCGTGCCCCTTTCTGCTATTCCACTAATATCTGTACCGTTTTAACCGATGTTTACTGCGCAGACCAACGGTTATCTTTAAACGATTCGTTGAATTTGTTGCGTTAATCCCTTGATCCGTGTTAATTCCGTAATGGATCGGACTAGAGCTCGAGTATATCTGGTGCCCATTTTGAAAAATCTCCTTTTCCTACATTTCTCTTATCGAGCACAGATATTGATATCTTAATTATCGTACGATCATTGTCAATGATTTTTTTTTTCATTTTACGGTTTTAAACAATTATCGTACGACGATTATCGTTGATTCTTTTTACGGTCGGATCCTCGAGTAGAAACTTCCTTGCGTCCAGTAAATTGCATAAATGTATATGCACATTATACCCACATATCGAGGCTCGCACGTTACTGCTCAACAGGTTCCTCATGCGCGATCGTCGATTAATCACGGAAAGATCGTAATTCCCTCGTCCCTCTATCGTCGATGTTGGATTATAGCGGCACGACGGAGAGTACACGTGTACGGTCCACAGACGCGAGTGCAGTTTCTATATGATATCCTGCTAGAATCAAGAAAACGTATATAGATATAACTTATACCCGTTGCACGAGACGATTGTCTGCCCGTCGAGTACTGCCCGACTCCGTGCTATATTCTCTTCATCAACTTGCAGGTATACCTGTACCTAGCTAGTTATATCTATCCTAGCTAGCGGCAAAGTTAGCTGCGACTGTACGCGGATAGTTGCATAATAGCTTTACCTCGTGGCCTTGACTTTGGCTCTTGGTTACGACAACAGACGATTTCGCAAGCCTCTCTGTAGCCTGTGGCAGCGGTAGAAGGAGCTTGGTTCTCTAGCATCGGTAGCAATGCCACCAGAGACCGGTGCAACGATTCACCGCACGTGAGATATATCGTCAATTCAGCATTCAACTACCCGGCAGTCGCGAAAACCGCAGACCCGATGAATTTCCTCAAGCGATCGCGTGTCAAAAAAAATCTGGCCCAAGATAGACTCGTGGTAGATTTATTCTGTTCTCTATTTTTTTTTTCCTCGGGATAGCATTCCTGGTTGTGAATTCATAATTGTTAAATAATTGTTCAATTATTTTAATAGATCTTTCGTTGCGCACCTCGGATAACATTGCGAGTAATTACGGAGATTCGTAATCGTTACCTTGGTCAAAAAGGCGAGCCAACGGGTAAGAGTCGAAGTGAATTTCTTCGAAGATATATATATAAATGTGTTCCTCGGATATATGTGTGCTCTGTGCGGGCACGTGGCTCAAAGAGAACGCAGAGAGGCGGAGCGATACCGCGTTAAAGAAGACGAGTGAATGCACCGCCTCGAAGAGAAGAGATTCTCGCTTAGAGGAGAAAGTAGGCTCTCTTCTCGCTGGACCACTTTTGATGGTGCACGCCGCGTTCACCACTACTATTTAACGACCGCTTCGGCGCGCTGTAAAACCTCGTAACAGCGGCGTGCACGTATATACGAACGTATAATCGTGAGGGAACTTGGGATGAACGACCAGCAATGCGAGACAGAGCGCACGGCCATTAGATCCTCGGATGCTTTCGATTACGAAACGTTTCGTTTAGTTCAAGGTCTTTCTCTCTCTCTCGGAAACTTTCGTAATACGTTACTGGGCGAAGAGAAGAAATTCTCGCAATGGGGATCACAATGGAAAAAGTACACACAGGAAAAACAAGGTTTTGCCGGGCGCTGACATTCTCGACGAAGATTTCGAAAAAGAAAGATCCATCGAAGTTATTTCCGAAAGGGCCAGATGACTGAGACTTTGATGAATCAAATTCCCAACCGTCCAGGCGAGCCATTACCGAGAAATGTTCTAGTGCAAAATCCTTTTGTCAAGCTGCAAACGAAGAAACGGCAAGGAATAAGACGAGAAACTTAATTCCGAGTGCAACTGACAAGTACCGAGTCCGCTAGGCGAAACGCGGAAGTAACGACTTTGCCACAGGTACTTACGCGAAGAGAAGAGGAAAGAATACGAGGAAGGAGAAAGACGAAGATGCCGAGACGGAGAGCTAGGAAGAGATGAGGTGCGCGCACCGGCTGCGAGTCTTTTGCCGTTCTATGCCTCTCGTCGTTCAAGTACCATCGGGTTTGGTTCCGAGGATACTAGCAATGCACAGCAGCAGCAACAGCGGCAGAAGCAAACGTGCAAGCAGGCATGGACAACGTTCCTCGCGTTCGCCACATGCCGTGACGAGTCGCGTTATGTTTTTATTCCCTTTACTCCCCACCGACTCGCTTCATTCTTCTCTTCTTACTACTATTATATTTCTTCCTCGATTCTCTATTCTAACCTCACGGACAAACGACTATGCCGTTCGCGCAGATTGCTCGTTAACAGCGGCCACGCTTATTCTCCGTACTCGCGAGAGTACTCCGTGGACACCACCTGATGTCCACTCGTGTCCGGCGAAGGCGCGATGTGCGAAGGGCAAGAGTGCGCGGTGACGATGTTTATACTATTGCGCTCACCGTGACGCAACCCGACAATAGGAAAATTGATTTTAATAAGGTTCAGCAGATTTTCTTGTGATCTCGAGCTCGGCAGGATCCAATACAGGAAAGATGCCGTGGGTAAAAACGAGACGGCTGCGATTTAATAATTTAATGTACGGCCAATTCGTGTTGTTGTAATGGGAATTTAGCCACACAGAGCCGAGTGAGGAGCATATGGCTGCCACGGGGTAATTGGATATTATAATTTATATCGAAAATTGACCACTCTTCTCTCTTCTCCTTCTCCTCGTTCTCATGGCGATATATGTAATTTTCGTGGATTATTTTCGTTTAGCCACAGATTGCCGATTCGAGGAGGGAAACTTTGAAATAATGTGGGTGTGCTGTAAAGTCCGTGTCGCAGTGATTTTGAATCGTTGCAGTCGATCGTACCCCTGGTAATTTTGCAATCTTTTTCAAAATTAAAAAGGAATCTTGATAATCGTGAGCTGCAAAGGAATGCGGTGGGGGGGGGGGGCGTCTTGGAGAGCAAAAAGAGAATATATATGTATACGGAGTGACCTGCTTTCGGGTTCTGGACCCCCGCGTTGTCGAGAGAAAAGTCACGAGAATCCTGAATTCCCTGGTCTTCATCCTCCGGGACCCTTTTTCTCGTGAAAAAAAGATCGTAAACGTTTCCCCAACAAAGTCGAGACTGATTTACCTCGATCTCTCCCGGCAGATCCACCATCGTACGGGCTCTTCTGCCTAGATCTCCGGAGATAGATTTCCCGGGGATCCTCGCTGCGCCGGGGCAGACATAATTCAACGTATTCTCTCTTCTTGCTGTGACTCTCGGGCGTTTGCATCGAGACAAGTGTTTCTCCTCAAGGCTGCCGAGTTCCAGCCACGACCGGAAAATCTTTGAAATCCGAAAAAAAACTATGCGGGCTCGGTTATCTCCTGATCACCGGGAAAATCGAACTAACGAGCGAAGGAATAGAGACATAAAATAAAAATCCAGTTTTCTTTTTTAGTAGACAATCTTTAAGTTTTTTCCTGAATAGATATCCTCATTGTAATTTTTCTTTTTGCCATGTTACAGAAATAGCAATAATTCTATCTGAACGTACCAATTGAATAACAGAGCGGAGAGAAAATTTGCTCAGGGCATTAGCTCTTTCTATCTTATCCTCCTCACTTCTTCGCGGGGACTTCGATGCCCGCAAGACGATGTACTGCCCTCTTGGAACGTAACGAAAGAGCTACTGCTTCTCGCAGCGGGCAGTTTCTGTCGACGATCACCGATTCGACTCGTCCATCCAACGTTCTTCCCTCCTCGCGCTTAGTAACAGCTTCACGACTCGCACAAGTGGCGAGAGAATTCATCGAGGCAAAGGAAAAGCGAACAATCGAACGACTTCGTTCCTTATCCAGTAATTCCATCCGAGTTTCATAGTTGTATTGCGAATTGTTGTTCGTGCCGGGAGGAGCTCGGCTCTCGGCGGAGATCTCAGGAGGGTCATTTAGTCACGTCGTTTGGCATTTTCCCGCTCAACGTTCGCCGAATAAATAAAAAGCGGCTCGCTCACGCGCGAAATCTCTGGCAGACATCTACGGGAGTGTGTCTCGGCGTTGATCGTAAACCCACGCGGACGTACGAAGGCCAAATGCTGCTATAGCAATTTCGTACGTG
Organism: Ichneumon xanthorius; assembly: GCA_917499995.1. Classification (NCBI taxonomy): domain Eukaryota; kingdom Metazoa; phylum Arthropoda; class Insecta; order Hymenoptera; family Ichneumonidae; genus Ichneumon; species Ichneumon xanthorius. Next base: position 676,663 of record OU824207.1, read on the forward strand.
TCATGTGTTTTTTTTTTTTGTATACGGAGGGTACGGTATACATCAGAAATATACGAGTGCCTCGGGGAAGAATTTTCGAGTACCCGCACATTTTTCGTATACGATCTCTCGCACCTCGAATGCTTAGCCGAGCAAGGACTCTCCGCTCCAATAATGCGCCGCCACAAAAATCAGCTAAGCCAATCAACGAATCATCGCGATCATTCGGTCAGCTGAAGTGCCACATTTTTATAGCCGTAAAAGGGTTTATCCCGTTAATAATAATAATAAAGCAATGATACATGGATCGAGCCATGTTCGCCACTCTAACTCTAAGTGAAGTCCCACCCGACAAAAAACCGTGACACTAAGCTTCTCGATACGGCATTTATGCACCCGAAGTAGCGATCGCAGTTTCGTGCAGTGCACAATTCTCCATAGGTCGCTCCCTAGGCACAAACCGCTCGACGGTGGAACTTCCTCGCACGTTTCGCTCCCTCGTTCGATTCGGACATCGGCCGGATTCTCGTCGAAGAGCTGAAATGCAACCTTTGCCGCTGCACCTCACGATCCGCTGCCTCCCGAAGCATGCATTTTGCAGCGTGCATGCCGCACGCGAATCCAGAAGGGAACAGGGATATCGAGAAACTGCGAGTGGTAGAAACACCGGGCTAAACGCGTACAAAGAAAATCGTGCGCATGTAAGAGATATGAATACATTAACCGTGTGTAGCGCATCGGGTAAGAGTAAGAGAGGAATTCATCCGTGTAATTCTGCGTACGGCCACTATAGGATTGCGCACGAAGTACACGAATGTTTCGACTTCGAAGCACGGAGGGAACGATGGCGCTTCTTGGTTGCACAGCCGCGAGGTAATCCGAGTGGCCGAGGGAATAACTTGTATCCCGACCGCGCGAAGAAGATGCATTTCAGTGTACCCTCGGCGTACTTCGTGTATATCCCAGCAGCATCACCGAAGAGCCCACGAGATAAATTTGCGAATTCATCTTCCGTACAGGTATCCCTCGACTCCTAAGGCCAGTGCTCCTATGCCATTTCTTTCGCCCGCATACAGCTCGCCCGCTACACGAGTACTGGTGGGAGGCTGAGAATCAAAAGGGCGTATACCGTACAATTCGCCATCCGGGTTACGCCCTTTTGATTCTTAACCGACGATATATAGACGTCCGTAATTACGAACGTGACTAGTAGCGATTACGAGGGCGAGCGCTAATAAGTTTTAGCAATTAGCCCGAGCCCCCTGTGACCTTCCGCCCGGTACCGTTCGAGCTGCGATTTTAATAGACAGAAAATAACCAAAACGCTCCAAAGTGTCCTTGCTCGCTGACCGTCACGTCAAAATTTGAATAATCGTCATTTCTTTTTTAATAATTGTCAAAAACGTCACGTACGAATTGCGTCTGCGGATTTTGCACGGCCTTTATCGAGTGTGCGTATCGCCGTCCAGTGCGCATGCGCTCGAGATCTATATAGCGGCGAAGGAGACGAGGAAAGAGCGGATAGGAACCACACCACTACGACGGGAAGCTTGTTCGGAACTTCTCGGGCGACGCGGGGCGAAGGATCCGAGCAAAAGGAGAACCGAATATGCATGCTCCGTTGCCGTGTGGATTGTACAGTACGTATGTACGGCACACGGAGCATAGCGGAGCCGGGAGAAGGATATAAGAGAGTGAGGGGAGGGGGGATAGCGGTGAGTACTACAGTAGACAGTACGGTGCAAAGCGCTGAGTGGACGAAGGAGAGTGGGGGATGACGACGAGCCGAGCTTCCACAGGGGACCCTCAGGTAGAGGGTTCCGGTGGTGGGAGAAACTCACGGTCGGGGCCCGGGGTCCCGTCCGAGATCCCAACGAGGCCCCAGTTGCTCGCGAGAGACCAATACGAAACGAACAGTGCCACGCAAATAGCCGACGTGTGTTAGCCGCCACAGTACAGTACAGTGGATACCACCGGACAGACGGAATCACACCGACCTCCGGTTCCACCGAGGTCTCTCGCTCTCACAGTCGATAACTGTAAATCGAGGCGGACGGTCCGTTCGAGACGTGCCGGTGTGTTTGTTGTTACATTTTTTTTTTTTTTTTTAACTATTATCTAATTTTTTTTCCCGCTAATGTCAACGCGAGTCCTTTCGAGATTCAGGGATTGACAGAGAACTTTTTTATCATTGGTATATGATAGGGAAAAAAAAACATTCGCTATTTTCCACGTGCGTGAAAAATTTGATCGGAGTGTCTCGCCGAGTAAATTTAATCGTGGAGAAAGAGCGAACAAGTGATCGCCGATGTGTCCGACAAATTTGGATAAAGTCCTAGCGACTTAGTCGTCGGTAGTGTCGGTGCTACCGATATCCCCGGAATATATATACCGCGTATATATTCTGCGGAGTATTAAAAAAAAAAATTGGAGAACATTGACAGAGAAATTTTCGAGGGCGGGTTCGTCTTGACTTCCGGTAAGGCGAGATCGAGAATTGGCGGCCAGCCTCCCCCTGACAGGAGGTGGATGAGGAGGTAGACGTTTTGGCAGGAGCAGGTGTTGCGACCTTTCGTGTACCGGGAAAGGGTTGCCCGACACGCGAACCTACGAAGAAAAATTTATTTCGGCGATAGGACCAATGGTGGCGTGAAAGAACCGGTGAAGTGACATCGTTCTGCGTCATCGGGGTTCGAGGAACGACGTGGGATATATATATATAGAAAAATATATAAAAGGGAGCGAAGATGCCGAAGATATTTCTGATCAAGAACAGGCTCCACCAGCAGCAACTGAGGCTGCTGGAGGCGCAACACCTCAGTAAGAGTCCACCGCCCGGTAGCGGCAAGGATAGCCCACTAGGAGGCTCCGAGCCGCTCAGTCTCATCGTGAACAAGCATCAATGTAAGTCACCAAAGTCGTATTTCGTTGATACAATGATTTTACCCGCGCCGAGCTTCCGGAGCAGCCGCTCCGACCCGCCGCTCGATTTTTCAAGCCCTCGAACTTGAAAGAAACGATTTAGAAAATTACGATACTATAATCATAGGCGATTTTCTGTAGCCTCGCGTTTCGCACGGCACGCAGGTGCAGACAACTGTGCGCAGGTGTCGCCGGCCGGGAGGAGGAATAGACCGGAGAAACATGCCTCGCGAGATCGCGATCGGCGAACCAACGAATAAAACGCTAAAATTTATAGCTGCTCATACTTGAAAATTCTCCGGAGACTCGGATTCATCGTAGGCTCGTGTCTCGACGATTCCGCAAACGATTCCTCGCTCGACGATTCTCTTCCTCTTCCTTCGCCTCGTCGCGCATCTCAATTACTACCTTATCCGTCATTACTATATTACTATATTTATCTATGATTATACGAACTCGCTGCAGCGCACGGGAATCATTGTTATTCACGTGTAACTAACGCAGAGGAATATTTTATCTCGGATTTTATTTTCTCCTCATACTGTACACGGTATTTACGTTCGACTTTCCTGTTCGAGATTTTTTTTTTTTCATACGGTATAAAATTTTTATAAGAAATAACGTTCCGTTCTTGTCTACGGAGGTCCACGATTTTTCTTCTCCGTAAAATTACAATTTTTATAATTAAATAATTGTGGACCCTTGGGGACAAGAAATGTTTATAAAACGTACAAACCTTTCTTCGTTGTGGAGGCACGCAGGACCGTTCGAACATTTCGCAGCTCCCCCGCTCGTCTGTAACTCCCTGACCTTTGAAACACACGTATATCGGTGGTTAGAAATTCTACCGGGAGGTTACCCCCGACTCTCGATTCTCCGCGTCGCGTTTGTCGCTTGGATTGCGTAACTTGTGTGTCTCGGCATGGCCCGAGAATCTTTTCCCCGTCGAGCGCTGCTGGCGCCTCTTTTCGTATTATGTTTATCGCGCGAACAACGGTACATTGAGTATAGAATGAAGAAGACGCTGCGTTACCTGCCCTGGTCCTTTTCGGCCGGTGATTCCGCCCCGCCGCCACGGGAGCATCTCTTGGCCTTCTCATCGTAAAACTGGTTTAGAAGAAAAAAAAAAAAAGTTTCTTCCCCCGGCGCATCTCTTCGTCTATTTTTCTTTCATTCACCCTACATCCGTACTTCTCGTCCCGCCGAAACTTGAACCAATCGTCCGAGATAAAAAAAAAAGAGAAAAAATTTGCGACATTGATCAAAGTTACTTCCACGTCGCAAGGTTAATACGCTTGTTTGCTCCGAACAAATTGCCCCGCAAAGACGGAGAAAGAAAATAATTGGAACGATAAAATGTGATATTCCGAGAAACGTCATATTTGAACTCGATACAGCGTTACCCTCGGCATTAATAACCGGTTGCCGGTGCGGCAGAAACGCCGTGAGAGCGTCTGAAAGCGAGCCTCTGGAAAATCATGATCAGCGGCCGATGATCAAGGGCGATGATTGGGATTATTGTATCCAGTCTGACGTGTCCCGGCACCGTTGAAAGTGTCGTGCGAGATCTCGCGTGGGACGACCGTGGAGAGCCGCGCAGCCGTGCGATTCTTGGCGTTATAAAATACACGCGCAACCATTCTTACATCTGCGTCACACACGCAGAATAGCACGCACTCTCACGCACGCCGCCAGGTTTGCCCGTTATGCGCCCGCGTGGTATGCCAAGTTCTCCGAGCTCGTGAAACGAGGCATTCGCGTTACCGGAGACTTCGATGCCTTGCACAAGCCGCGAAACCCCCGACGCGTAAGTAAACACACATCTACCGTTGCCGATGCGAACGCGTGACGAATCTACTCTCCGGCATCGCGGCTCGAACATCGCAATGATTTTTTCTATTAATACACAGGTATCATCGACGCATCTTTTTTTTCTTTTATCCCTTCTAAGTATCCTCGTGCCTCGGATGTTATACAATACTATGTATACTTATAGTTGGAACTCGGTGAATTAAGCGATAATTGGCTGAAGGCTCGTTGATAGCAATTTCTGTGTCCATACATTGTTTACCGGCTTGACTATTAAAATAGTTATAATACAGGAAGTATTACCCCAGTTAATTGTCGAGGCTTAATAATAAGGTATTTTTCTCCCGGTGAAGAACTGTGGATGGTTAGAAATTTTTATGTATAGAAAAATGGGGGATATTGGAGATTTTTGGTATTTCATCGATTACCCGACGATTAACCGTATCTCGGTTAATTATAACCTGGTCCTGTGTGTGTGTGTGTGTGTGTGTGTATGGGGTGAGGCGGGGAACGTAACGCGATACACGACGAGCGAAGCACAGCGGAGAGAACGGTCTCGCGAGCTCGACAGCCAACGGGCACCACCGGTCCCACGGAATTCTCGAGGGACCGGTTTTCTCGGCTGGGGCCTCACCTCTCTCGTCCGAATCGCGCCGAGAGAGCTGAGAGAGCACGAGGGCCACGTCCTCGAACTGCCGCTGAGCTTTGCACGTTCGGACGTTGCCGGGGCTCTTTCGAGTTTCCCCGACGGGGACGGATAATAAAACTCGCTTATCTGTAAGTTGCAATCGAATTCTGAGAGTGAAGCTCGATCGATGTTACGAAAGGTCATCGTCCCAGATCGGAGCGATGAATCAGAAAAGAAAAAAACAAAGCGTGAATATCACCAAGATGACATTTTTTTTTAAATAAATAAAAAAATTGATATTTCAAAGACTTCGAGAAACGAAGACTGTTATTGCACAACGAATTAATGGGGGTTGCCCTTAAACTTCCAGTGATCTGAAAAAGCTTTGCATACATTTGCGTAATATGGATTCAGTACGAAATCTGTAACAATGGATTTTTCGCAACAGTCCCGGCATTGTGTTCTGTGATCCCGAAAATTAATTCACCGATTTCATCATCGTCGTCGCGTTCTCCTTCTCACAGTTCTCGACGATCGTTACCGGCAACACGAATAGAGGACAAGGCGAGACTGCCGTACGGATAGATCGGAAGGACGAGAGACAAACCGCGAAAAATAAACTCGCGAAGATTGCAGCCGTAGAGCGAGGCACTCGATCGAGTCAAGAGCGCTTTCGTCACCACGGTAAATCCGCTCGTCGAGCCTATCCATCCGGAGCTAGAACCTTGAAAAATCGCGAAAGGATTTTTTAGAGCAGGTGTCGGAGGCGGGATACCAATCTTCAGCATTACACACGCTCATATCGGTATCCACATAGAGAAGGTATTAGGTATAAATCGGGATTAGAAACGACGGTGGAAGGTCGCGATTCTGACAAAGCGAGCTCTTTTTTTTGCTACTCATTCACTCCCTTTTCGTCTTTCTCGCTCTCGGCAATTCCTCTGGAAGCGTTGTAGTAGTAACCGCGTCGTCCTGCATTCCATCGCGTCTTAAAATGGACGTTGGACGTCGAACCGCTGCTGGGCCTCGCTGCTCGAGTGTGCCTTCGCGGATCGTGACCGGGCGTCTGCTGCTGGTGCTCGGTGACTTCGCTTATACGCCACAAAGTTACCGTGCACTCCGTCCACGGCCACGAAAAACCTATTGACGATTCCGTGCACGCGCATTCCAGTTAGCCTTTCGTACACGAACCGAGTCCCCATACAGCCAGGAGATCCTTGCCTGAGTTACCCAAGCCGTGTGCCTAACTCACTGTCCGCCACTAGCGACAATGACGAAGGACCATTAATGATGTAGCTTCGTATTCATTTTTTTTAGGCGAGGCCGATCGGTTATTACAAGTATCGGTTATTAATCGCAAATTTGCTTAATCATTTTTTTAAATTACTCAACTTGCAGAAGAAATCCTTTTTCCAATGTACAGAAAAGTATCCATCACGATTTACACGGCGCCTTTACGTGCATCGAGAATCACGTGTTTACCGATTATTCACACACGCTCCGATGCGCGACCCGTTAAAGCTCCGGTCTCCCCGAACGGCCTACAGCCGTTGACACGTAGAGAGGTGATCCCGCTGGCTCGTCCCCTCGGTGACGCGCACCTGTGCCAAAGGCCAGTATACCAGGATGTGCAGTCATTGTGACGAATTACAATGCATCGCCTACGGTGCGCCGTAGGATTCTCGTTCGCTCGTTCTCTCTCGCCGGTCGCTTCACTGTGGGGTTCGCAGTATCTGGCTAATGCGCATACCGCTCATCGCGTGTTGAACGATTAAAAAAAACCACAACAGATACGGGGGAAGAGTTGGAAATAGTGGAGGAACAAAATTCACGTTTTATAAATCTTTTTATTATATTTCGGAGCGTGACCATTTTGCCCCGCGCGTTCGGAAGCCGATACTCAATATTTAGACAGGAATATGCAAATCTTGGAGGCTTTTTTTCAATTCTAATTCATACTAACCGAACTATACGGGTGTACGGTACACGAGAAAAAAAATGGACTGAAAACATGCAGGTACGAAGTTCGAACTGTATTTTAATGCACGATATGTGTGTACCACTATCTCGCTACAGATATACCCGTCCGTACTGCAAAAACCGCACCCACATCACGTTCAAAGAGTTCCTTTTTTTTCATTTTTTTTTTCTTCATTTAATTCTCATCCTCCTTCGCCTTCTCCGCGTCTCATTCTCCGTCTATCCTTTGTACTCGAAAGTTTTGTCCTCGGGGTTTACGTGTATATAATGCGCGCACGGGGAATATATCGCTTCTCTCTTTTATTCTCGGGAGCATTGTCGAGCGCAACCGCATAGAGATCGGCGGAGGTTTGAGAGACCGGCAGGTAAAAGACTCGCCGGCGAGAGAGAGAATTAGCGAGAGCTACCTGTTCGCAAGCCCGGCGAGCACACCGGTGGATTCACTCTGTCGTCGGCTGGTGTCGGACCCTCCGCGAGATCTTGACGAGCCTCAACCGGTGCCCCGCAAGAAACTCCTAATGGCGCAAGAGGGCCCTGACCGAAATTCCGGTGGAACAAGGGGGCCAAGTGCAGAGGAGAGCCCCTACAACGCTCGCTCCGCTACCTCCGTATAATGTGATTTAAAAAAAAAAAAAAACGAAAATTGCCTCCCGAAGAGTTTCATGTACTCGCGATACGTAAGCCGAATCTGATGGAAAAATGAGATATCAGCTCATTACAGAGTCGTAATTGAATTAATTTAATGGTACCCCGTCGTTGTACGATGACCGCCCGCAGTGACCATCGATTCAACGACTCTCGCACGTTAATTCTTTGATACAGCCCAGGTGGGATTGTGCGGTAACTAGAAAAATGTTGTTACGACGTCACTTCTGATTTGAAAATCTCAGTTTTCGGCCGGAAGTGATGTTTTCCCGTATGACGTCACTTCCAGTAAAAAAAAACAAAAAAACCGACGTTTTGAAACCGGAAGTGAGCTCTTTCCGTGCGAGGAGTGCTTTTTAATTCGACACAGAGATATATCTTTCGAGTATTTACCGAAGAACCCCACTAGCGCCCTAGTTTTAATTAACCGCCCAATTTTTCACGCTCCCTTAGGCTCGCCCACGCTCACCCGCGGGAATCAGAAGAAAAACCCGTGAACTTCCCACCGTAGATTCTCCTATCTCTTCCGTCGAATCTTTCTCCTTCCTCAGGTACACAATGATCTGGAATAAATAGTCGGCTCTTCAACCGGAGCTCGGCAAACCCCGTCGGATTTTCTCACGCCTCAAGGCTGCTCTCTCCCTGCCGCAGCTTCGAGGATTTCGTCAGCGCGTCCAAGCCCCCGAAGAAATTCGAGAACACGATTCTTTTTCCCGACAAATTTGACTCCGCTAGAAATCGCCAGAGGGGAGAGTGACGAATGTAAAGGAATGAGAGATGAGAGAAGAAGCGCTTATCGCGGATTTTTCGCTGTTACGTAAATCGTCTTTTACGCTCGCTCGGCGAAGTTGGCCGTTCGCGAGTCCCGCACCTTCCTCCGCACTCTCCTCGCGACTCGTCGTCCCCGCGGCGTTTGTCGCGCGTCGGAACGGGCTCCGCGACAGACCGTTCGTTCGTACGTCGCACACGCCTCGGTGTCACCTTGCCTGCCAACCCACGCACGGTACCGCTACATAAATGGCGGGGACGACGATACATACGCGCGTCTGTGTACGCAAGTACGTGTAATGTGTCTATCCCCGACTATCGTGCATACCGCGGACACTAGACCGCACACTCCGCCGAGTTTTTAAACCGAGCGCTTCTGCGTGTCGGCGTTGAGCCCGCACCGAAACGAAACGGGAGGCGTAACCGTGATTCCGTAACGCCGCGCGAATGTTAGGATACATCAAGATTGAACGAGATTTTTTCGTCCCCGACTCTTCCGTTTCCCGAACGATCGATTTCGCACGGTCGAATTATCGATTTCAGCACGAAAGACTTTTTTTCATCCACCACTTGGATAGGACAGTTGAAGTTGAATTACACACAAGAACTGCCTAGAAGCATATGGTAAGATCGTTTTTTATTCGATCAAGAAATAACTAAAAAAGTAAAAAAAAAAAAAGTAGATGAGGAAAGGGTCGTGTGTGGGAATGCAATTGAGTGAGCAAGTGCACTGGAATTATTTCAAGGGTAGATCGTACGAGCTGAAGGCCCACACATACGCATTGTATTATACCCTCGGTTAGGAGATTAACATCTACCCCTCGGGAGTTCCCGAGTCTCGACGAGCTTCTTCAAGGTGTATAATGTTCTAAGCAAACGCGCTCGCCGATGCACCTTGCGATTCAGTTCACGGTGCGGCAGAGGAAATGCTATCCCTGAAATGGAGTATCCGCATACCGTGGGGCGCACATCGCATCTATGTATACCATATATATTTATATATACCAAAGTATTACAGAGGCTCCTGGGTATGATAGACCGCTGAGAGAGCTCCGCAGGTTGTCTCCCATTCCATATCCTACACAAGTGTATAAAGAGAGCCGGTTCACGGGACTTCTAATGTATTCACCCTTTACCGAGCCACAGGGACGCCCCGGTGTTACTGTTCTCCTGGCACGTATTATCAGTTCTTCCTCTTATTCTCTTTCTTCACGGCTCATAAACGGTGCAAAGTGGCCACACTGCAGGTGCGGATATACTTCTAACGTAACCGAGACACGCTCGGTCAGCCTTCACCCCTTTATTCCCTCGTCGATCTTCTTCTTCTTTCGATACACATTGAGACACACTTCTCGACTGAAGTGTCAGTGGAAGTGGGACTTTTCGGATCGAACATCTCAAAATCCTCGAGACTCTCGCATAATCGCGAATAACTTATCCTTGAAACGAAAGCGATGCCAATTTAAATAGTGAAAAGAAATCCGCCGGGATATTACGCGCGAGCTGTTAGATAACTGTTAGCAAAAGTTGGCACGGTAAAAGGATATACCTGTAACGTGGGAGTTGGCGAACGAGAAGCTCGCGCGCCCGTGTCCGTTGTACCGAGATAAAGGCCCCGTTCGAATATCTTATTTCGTAACTCGCGGTTTTGTGTCGGACCCCGGGATTGATTTCACTCTCGAGGAATTGATCGCCCGCGGATTTCTCGATTGGCGCGATAGTATAGTTTTCGGCACGATGTCAGAGGCTAGCTTTGGGAATTTATCGACGAATTATATTAACTATTTTTCACCGGTAAAGTTGACGGTTTACTTTAGCGCTTGTTTCGGTAAATCACTTAATTATATTATATTATTTTATTACAATATAATGTGTATTTGTTTATTTATTTATTTTATAAAACATTTGCCATCGGGTAAATATAGTTCACAGCCGCGGTCAATTAACCACTTATTTAGCGTACCATTTAACCGATCAATTACCGACTCGCATAACCACCGGAGGCTCGACCGTTGCATTCGTGCGATTCTCTTCCTCTGTTCTCTCGACTTCTCTAACCCTTCCCTCACTCTCGAGAAAACTCTCTAGTACAACACGCAGCTTGTTCGAGATAAACTGTAGTATAACAGTTTCTCTTACTCAACGTCTCGTAAAGACTGCGATTAGTTAATATCTAATCGTTGTGCACGGAGAGCTCTATCTGTCCGGTAACTGCCCGAGTCAGTACAGTGAGCACGCTCTATCGAATTTTATTTTTCGCCAGACTTGTAATCCCCGGATCCTTTGTTAACCAACAGGCGATTAATTCTTGCTCTCGTGTAATAGCTCCCGATTCGAGGTCGCGACGGATATATAACAAGAGCTGCAGATACCGGGGTTAAAATTTTTAGAAAAGGAAAGATCGAAATGAGTGAAGTTTCTCGAGGGAGTGGTCCACCGCTGGTACTTCTCGGCTCGAAGTAGGTCGAATAGCCTGTGAGCTCGGGCGGTGAGCGAGCGGGCCGGCGCGGGCAGAGTTCGATAGACCGGATCCGGAGAAAAGGCCAACGGCGATGGTTTAACACCCTCCGTAATGCGAACCATTATTTCTCGATACTCCCGTAATTCTCGTGTATAGAACACACCGTCGAGAGGAGAAAGAAAAAATAAAATAATGGGCACGATTAAACTATCAGCCGAAGTTTATTGAAATCGCGCGAGGCTACAATCGATCTCTCCATCTTTAAGAAAAAAAAAAAAAACAAGAGCGAAAGAAATTGTAAATTACGACAGAGCAAGGGGCGGCTGATGGATAAAATATTGAAAGGCACGGAATTAAAGCTTCGGCTTGGTGAACGAGCCTCTCGTTGAACCTCCGCCGGCGGCGAGAGTCGCGATTCTCGCGGTTGGCACTGACCCGAATTTTTCCTCGTTCTTACCCTTCTTCGCGTCTCTGTGCGCGCTCTCTTACATATGCTTTCGTTATCCCGAGCACGTCGTCGCGCGGAAACCTTGCCCTGCACCTGACCTTCCTCGGACCCCCGTCGGGACGCCTGGGAATCTCGACGATCCTACCGACGCTCTCGGAAACAAAAGATCGCTCGCGTTAACAACTTTGTCCCGACATGGTAAAGAAATCGAAGAACTAAAAAAAAAAAAAAAACAGATGTAAAAATAAATTCATCCAATAATCGATGCATCAAGATTGCGGAGTGCAAACGAGCGCGATTGGGATAATCGCATCTCGCGGCAACTTTAAACCGGGCGTACAAGTCTGCTCGGAGACGATTTATCTCAATAATCTTCTCGTTTCATTCTTCCCCCGTCGCGCTCTCACACTCGAACGAAAAATACTTCGGTCAACGCATGGACCACGGTGCAGTCTTTGCGGACTTTGCAATGGCCGAGAGCGACTCGCCGGTGAAGTACCGGTTCCCATTGCTTTCGAGGTTCTCCGCTTCGCTCCAGCTTCTTCTTCCTCCCGTGCATCCAAGCTTTCTCGCTCTTTCTTCGGTTCTCCGTCGAGTGTATATATATATAAGTATGTATGGTTCATGCCATTAGCCAGTTCTCGGTTCCGAGTAGCGAGAGCACACACGTTGCTTGGTACACCGGTCACGGGGTAGCCCCCCGTTCATATTTATAGCTAGACCAACACGGCGCGTACAAACACACACGGAGCTTTAGCCGCTTGGCTTCGCGACCAGTTAAGAGATTTAGTTAGAGCCTCGCGTTTATAGCAAAGACGCTTCGGTCTCTCTCATTCTCTCTCTCTCTCTCTCTCTATCGGTAAGGTTGCCCAATGGCGAACGCGCCTGTTCGCCAGGCGAAAGACCGCCCGACCGCCATTTTGGATCCACCGGTTCGAGCCTGAGGACGCTGCTCGCGCTTATATAGCGTTCGCCGGTGACGCAATCTCTTGCGCAAAAGTCGTTAGAAATGAGCGGTATTATAATACTGACATACAACAGGTATTTGGGGAGGGGGGTTACTCGAGCCATCCTACTACGTGCGAACCACAAGGGCAACCCAAAAATTAATCATCGGAGAGATCGAGGCACTCCCTCCGAAGTTGACTATATAAAATCTTCAAAAGTCTCCATTTGCAATTATACATTCGCGAATAATAATTTTATTCACGATATCAATTATGCATTCCTCCGACTACTCGAATGTATAAAACTCCCTGGATTAATTTTCTGTCTCACTGTTCATTTCTACGAGGACATTAGAACAGACGTGTTGGATGAAAAAAAAAAAAATTTAACCGTTCGTAATATCGTCGATAAATCATTAGCGAGAACAGGAATTTATCCGCGCAGGGTCACCGTGGCAATGAATCGTAAAATAGTCGATGGACTTCTTGCAGCGTGACGCGTTGTCTGCTACTTTCTTTATCGCGTTTCATTGTTAAGCGGCTCGCGATGGAAGTGGTAGCCTGCCGAGCGTCGCCAGATACATGACGCTCGACCGGTATTTCTTCAGGTCTGCGACACACGTACACGCGGATGTGTTGCGGGTACACGTAGCCATTAATGATCTTAGATTGCCTCAACGGCGACAAACGTCGAGCTTGCGCAAGGTAAAAAAAAAAAAAAAAAAGTAAAAAGACCTCCCGTGTCCTTGATGAGTCGATGGCTTCCTGGTTTCCGCTCGAGCGAACCACGACGACGACGGCGACGACGTTCGTGCTCGGCGAGCTCTCGGTCGCCGGCGTCCTCGTGCCCCATTCGCGCTAAACATGCGCGACGCGCTCACGATGTCAAAGTCAAGAGAACGCCACTCGGCACCGCCACTCCGCCACCGAGACCTCGGAACTTGGAATCATGGACCAGGCTGCATGCTGGGAGAGCGCGAGGGGTTTTTTTCCCCCAGAAGAACTCGGGCTCGTTGAATCTTTTATGGCCTTATTATAACATAACTGGAGCAACGGCGGCACTAGCGTTCTCCGTTTTCAACAGGATTGTTATTACGCTATTAACACTCGTAGCAATTATCGCGAACTGGTATCGAGGCTTAGAACGAAACTTTTTTTTTTTTTTTTTTGATGAAGAAAAAGAACTGTTGGAATGAGACTTTCTTAATCATTGATTAGCACTGTTTTTCCCAATCGTAGAGTTGATCGAGTGCAAGGGTCGGTATAGAAGACTCCGTAGATTTGCATGATAGATCTGCCGCGAATGCGTGGACCAAATGTTTTTTTTTTTTCATCCGAGGATAATGAGCAATCGATATCTTTCGTGTCCAAGAATCCCAGCTATCGCTGCAGCGAACAATCATGAGGTATTTTACGAGCTGTACCAAGGCGGTTCGCAGATGAGAACGAGAGAGTATCGGTGCGGGGATTTTCCCGAGTAAAACGGTGTCGAGGACCTGACCACGGAATCACGAGGGACGAGCCGTTTATTGAAATTCCTCGAGACGCGACGGGAATAATACACTAAAGTCGAAGATAATCGTTCGGGATCGTGCGTACGCACGCGGTATAAATTGCGTACATACAACGCGAATGCACAGAGTTCGAGCAACGGTAGGATCGATTCGATGTACAGAACGAAAAAAAATATAAGGTAAAAAAAGATCAACGACCGCGTTCCCGTCTCGAAGCTCTTCCGAATTCAAGGCTGGTGCCCCGACGTGCTGCGTGTCAGCTCTCGAAGATAAATCTCCTCGCGGACGAGCCGTCCAGCGGTTGGTAAACATACCGAAACGTTTAGCACAAATTTGATTCGCGATTCGAACGGTAAACGCGGTTTCTTTTTGTTGTTTCTTTTATTCTCAAGGCCAAACTATGGTATTCACTTCGATCGATCGAGAAATCGAGATAATGAAAAAGGGCCGAAGAGAAAAAAAAAGAACAAAGTTCGTTCATGAATTAAACAGGCATCGTTGCCGAGAATTCGAGAGTAGCGTTAGAACCTTGAACTCCTCCGAGAGCAAAACAACACGAAGATTGTATCTTCGAAGCGTGAGGCTGATTTCTCGATATACTTACCTTTTTCTTCTTTTTTTATTTATAGATCGCGACCGATCGGAGGATGATCGAGCGACAACGCCAGAATCTCTGCGTAGCAGCAGTCCGGCCAGTTCGCCACCGCCTCAATGGCAACCGTCGACCCCAACGAACACGCCGCCGCGAAGATTCATCTCGAGCATCCTCGGTGGCGACGTGCCTTACGGAAGTCGCGGTCACGTACTTACGAGGGCCGAGCGCAAAGAGTACAGCAGCCCACCGATCGCCCCGACGTCCGACAAAATTCTCCCGGGCAAATCGGAGAGACTCGAATTGCCGAGACCACCGACACCGCCCAAGACTCCGAGAGTCGAACCACCGACGAGAGTTTCCGTTATACAGAGGGTTCCACCGCAGAGTCAACCACCGAGAAAGGAACAGACCAAGATCGAACTGCCGCGTACACAAGAGCCGGAACAGGTGAATTAACTATAAATATCTTCGGTGGTTTCGAGAAGAAGATCAATGGGATAATAAAAAAAAAAAAAATGCACACTCGATCGAAATTCATGTTTTTATTCCTCGATGATTTTTCATTTTTATTGAATTCAAATTTATCGTTGCAGGATCAACCAATAGATTACGCAGTGCCGAAGAGAAAGGAAGACACGGACGAGGAGAGAGGTCGAGAGGGTGCAAAAGCATCCCGGACGATCGGCAATTCGATCGCCAGGCCAATGTTGGCGATGAGACTCTCGGCTCCGCAGACCGTCAACGCAGCGGCGGGACACGGCAGATCAACGAATTCCGGTAACAACACCGGGGGTAGTTCGACTTCCGGAAACAGCGCAAGCTCTTCGGGCAATGGAGGAAGCAGCGCGGGGACTGGTGGAGGAAGCATAGGCTTCACGAGCGGAGGGGGCGGTGGCGGGGGTGCTTTGGGTGGAGGTTCCGGAGGCGGAGGAATGAATCCTGGCGGCAACGGCGGCCGTGGACATTACGGACCAAGCTCACCGCCCACTGGTTCCTTGCCACCGTTCTATGAATCCCTCAAAGGTGGCAACAACCTTGCGAACTTTGCGAATCAGTACAACGGCACGCAAGGTAAAGAACTAATTACAATAATTATGTGTAGTTTTTGTCTTTTTTTCGTTTATCGGTGAATTGTGAGGACTAAAGCGTTATCTAATTTTTCCACAGGTAACGGTTTTCTGACTCCGTCACCAGCGGTCGGCATGGAGTGCGACACCGGTCAGCAAGACGTGAACTCCCAGCACTCGCAGTACGGTGCTCAAGAGGGCAAACAGTACTCTCTCCTGCAGAACGTTTGCGCGTCCTACGGACTGACCCTGAAAGAAGAAGAGGAAGATCTGGCTGCTTACAAGATTCAACCGAACGATTTGCTGTCGGGACAGTACGGCGCTTACGACGTTACAGATTCGGGAATGATGGTCGACATGGTAACGGGTGCTGTGGTCGATCCTCTTCAGTTCACCGCGACTTTGACCTTCAGTTCGCCGTCGGATCACACCGCCCTTCTCGAGAGCCTGAGCGACGCGGCGGATCTCTTCTTGCCGAGGCTCCCGACCGAGGAAGGTGGCAACGATCTACTCGAGGATTCACTTCACTCACCCGCATCGGCCGGCAGTGGAATCGGACAGGATGGACAGATGACGAGCCCCGTGGAACCGAGCGTCGATCCATTCCCCGAGCACAGCATGGCTCTCACGCGAGGCTTCGATGCGTCGAGGCACTATTCTACGGCACCGCAACACTTTGCCTCCACGAAACTCACCAGCATGAATTATCCTACTGGTGAATCGAGCTATCAGCCACTTCCCAAAGAAAGACCCGAACTCGCGCTGCATCTCAATCAGAATCAACACCAGAACGAGCCGCAACTGCAGCAACTCCAGATACAGGTGCAGATGCAGCATCAACAGCAGCAGCAGCAGACAGCCGCTACGTCGCCCCATCAGCAACATCATCAGGGACTTTTGAGTCCAGGACTGAGCTTCACTGGCAGTGGTAAGCTTCAATCTTATTCCCAGTGTATTTAAAGAAACGAGCTTTGAATTTTTTTCTACCTATCTTACAGATATTATAATGTGTGATTTAAAAATTTGTTCTCAATAGGATTGGAACTCGATTCTGGAAGCAGTGCCGGTGGAAGTCTTCCCAGTCCCGGTGCAGCGAGCTGTTCCCTGGACGCTGCTTCGACGAGCACTTCGCCAGCCTGCGGCCTCATGGAACACGCGCCAAGCCCATCCGGCGTCTCGGCAACAGTGAGTGCATCATCTTCCCCAGGGGAATCGCCTGTTATTCAACGCAGCGGTGTACTCCAGCACAGGGTAAGCACCCCGGATTGATACAGGCAAAAGCATATCGTCTCGATTCGCGCCTCACGCGAATTATCTCGAGATATCAATTCACTCTCACGTCGAGTCGCTATTACTAACAGAAAGTTGTTACGACAACGACGTTAAAGATTAAATAAAAAAACAGTTGCTTAAAATCTTTCACTATGCAATGCCAATCAACTTGAGTGCTTCATCCTTTCCTGATAACCGAATCAACTGTTTTTACTCATCATTCGCGGATCGTCTCTAACATTTGGTATTCTTTCATTGCAGTTGGGTTTACCGGGTGACTGCCAGCTCGAATTTGTCAACGGTGGTCACGGCATCAAGAATCCTTTGGCCATCGAAGGTCAGAGACAAGCTGTGGTCGGACGTGACGAAGAAAGAACTCCCCGGCCTACCCCTGGCAAGGTAAGCATATCATTAACGAAATTAGAGACGGTAAACGTAGGTTGCGTAGCCTAAAGACTGTATGTAACAGAATCTTCGTTTTTAATGTAGGACGACGACCCGAACCGGTTCACCTGCCGCGTGTG
The DNA here is from genome assembly GCA_917499995.1 of Ichneumon xanthorius. NCBI lineage: Eukaryota > Metazoa > Arthropoda > Insecta > Hymenoptera > Ichneumonidae > Ichneumon > Ichneumon xanthorius. The sequence continues at coordinate 694,222 of OU824207.1, forward strand.
TAGTAAAAACTTCAGTCTACAGCGACTACTCAATCGCCACATGAAATGTCACAGCGACGTCAAACGTTATCTGTGCACATTCTGCGGCAAGGGATTCAACGATACTTTCGACTTGAAGAGACACACGAGAACGCACACCGGTGTACGACCGTACAAGTGTAATCTCTGCGAGAAGAGCTTCACGCAACGGTGTTCACTCGAGAGCCATTGCCTTAAGGTTCATGGAGTTCAGCATCAGTACGCGTACAAAGAACGTCGCACAAAGGTACGAGTCCAATGATTTTCTTCTTTATAATATTTCTATTACAATTTCTTGGTGGAATAGTTTACTAATGAAAAAAATGTGTGTTTGAACGACAGGTCTACGTGTGCGAAGAGTGTGGGCACACGACGCAGGAGCCGGAGGTGCACTATCTCCATCTGAAGGACAAACATCCATACAGCCCGGCGTTACTAAAATTTTACGACAAGCGACACTTCAAGTTCACGAACAGTAACTTCGCCAACATGCTGCTCCAGGTGCGCACGTAGAAAAAAAAAACACAAGATGATACTTGTATCGCGAGAGGCTCGATTGTATAATCGTCCACGTGAATTGACGCGAGTTCGTAGATAGTGCGCGCTTAGATATCGGGTCGGACTCAAAATAGATAGTTACATACAGACATAAAAAAGAAATCAACAAGTATACAACAGACTGAATGAAAAAAAAGCAAAAAAAAAAAAAACTCAAAAGGAGAAAAATAAAAAAAATTAGCTCTAGCTCGTGTGTAAATCTGCAGGGTGGCCATCTGCAACGAGACTCGAGGGAATCGGCGAGCGGCTGCGTTAAATCGGCTTCCAAAGCTCTCGAGGCACCTTTGCGCCGGGCAACGAGCTCGTTGCAACTCGGTCGAGCGTCCTCGTATTGACAGAAGATAAGCGCACTGGTGATTTGCGCCGAAGAGGACGAAGAAGGGACTCGGGAAAGCGTCACGGGACCGCCCCTCTGCCTCGTCAAAAACACTTTCTTCATTGATGATAATAATAGCAATAATGAAACATAATAATAAGCTGCAACGGAAAAAAAATCACATTCCGACAGCCCAAGGACTCGGATCGAACGTTAAGGGACCGCTTCCCACTCACAATTGACAAATTCATAATTTTCCTTTAGAGAGGATTTAGAAGCCTCTGCTCATTCGATGACTATAAGAAAAAAGTTGGTGAGTTACGTTGATTTCCGACTCTGCGGGCTGCACAAAAAGAGATCCTTGGAGTTCGATCCAGGATTTTTCCGGCATGACATCAGGGACCTCTTGAAACCCTCCACCCTCCACAGAGATCCGAATGATCTCTACTCGACTGACCTGACAGAATTAGAGAAGCGATTATTGTGGGGAAAAAAATCGCAACTTGGCATGGGTACACAATGACTTTACTCACGGGCTGGAGGTTGACGCTTTACGTTGTTTTTTTATTAAAATAATCGATAATCATTAACGCACACCTTGCGGTAGGGTAACCTGTGATATAGGGAGAAGGATATTACACTTTGTACACAGACACAGACATACATACACACAATCAACAGAAACAGGAAAGGGGCGCACGTACGTAAAATCAACACATACCCTCTCACCGTCACACATTCGTAAACACAAACGGGGTTTCGTGCAATTTTTGCGGTGGTAGGAAAAGAAAACAATAATTGATAACTCTCGTAGTATCAATATAAGATGCACAGTATGCGCGCTCAATCGGTAGCAATTTGATGAAAAATGATAAGAATACGATGTACTTCAAATTCACGAGTGCGCATACTGTTCGCAATAATTATCTTGTATAAAGTTGGGTAAGTGTACAGTCGCATAAAAATGAATAATCGAATATTATACAAGAGATAAAAAAGAGAAAAAGAAAAGAACAGAGACTCGTGTTGATTCGATCTCGATCGTCCGCCGGGTGCTGAAGGATCATTTCTATAAAAAATTTGTATATCTCGTAAATATAACTGTATAACGGCGAATTGCGGAACGGCGGACCGCGAGAGACGCGGTGCTTACACTTCCTAATACGCTCGAATTTCCGTTAGCTACGTTAAAGTTTATAATATAAAAATAATTTGTAAATAGTCTACGATAGTTTCGGTTTTTCTATTTAAACGATTAAGTGTAATTTTTATATTGTTAAGCAGCCAGGTGTGACGATTTGATGACGCGACTGCGTCGAGCGAGCACACCTTCTCGCCTCGGGTCGTATCTTAAAGACTGTAAATATTTAATATCTATTATAAATAACGACGGCTCGTGGCGCACGAAGGGCGTGTCCACAATTAGTCGATAACCGTTAGTACCTTTGATCTACGAGAAAATTATTTATAGTGTACAATATATGAAGCGTGTAAAGGAGCGTGAATTAACGGTACGCGACATGCGTTCCCAAAGCAATACTCAAAATAAAGAAACTAGGTGTTATGTGAAAAAGAAAGAAAAATGAAGAAAAAACGAAAAAACGAAAAAAAAAAAATGACGATACTCCTCGACGCGCAAATCCGTATGTCTCGCTGTGTAATTTACGTCCAGTATTGTTCAATATGACGTTTCTCTTAATGTTACTTTATCGAAAGAGGATAATGAAATATATATATATATATATATATATATATATATATATATATATATATATATATTACTAATTACAATTGCTCTATCATCACCACCACGACACGGTAAATCGCTATCGCATCACGAATTTTTATCTATTCTATTACTATTCTGTAGTATCCTTAATGCTATTATTAATATTATCATTTTTATTATCCTCGACGATAAATATTGTGGTTATTGTCTTTATTAATTAATATTATTATGAGAAAATTATTTATCATCGTTAAATCTCTCATTCATGCGTAACCCGCGTTCTTCTCCCGTTTCAAGAGGGTCCAAGACCGGTTGACTCGTCAGATCGAGAGGTTCGATTTAGTTGAATGGATTGTGTCCGCGAAGACGTGTGTGTGTGAATGCAGATGTACGAATGAGTGTCGTGGAGCACGTTTTCCATTTGTACGATTGTATTATTTACTTCCACTACTGTGTATAAAAGCCCTTTAAATGGGGGGGCAACAACATTTGGATATTGTTCTGTAGCTATTAAGCAAAACATTAATCGATTTTAACGGTAAAACGTGGTTACGCACTTTTGTGTATGTAGAAACTGAAGAGACAATAAAAGTAATGTTACATTAAATAAAAAAAACCTGCCTATGTTGCATTTGAATGATTAACCAGTAATAAGTGAGCAACTGAGGAAATGGATTCAATAAGAAAAAATGGGTTCATCAAAATTTCAAGGCACTCGTGCAGTCTTTATTCGATCATTGTTGATCGGTTACTTAATAAATGCAACAGCTAAACAACTACGCCCGGATGTGTTTTATCTGCAACAAAGAACAATTTCCAGAGCACGATGATTAACAATATATCGTCGTAAATATGTATATCTTTTTCGCGTTGAAAAAGAACAATTTCATTCCTCTACTCACTACTGATGACGGAGCTGAAAGGCATCTGACGTACGTATTTTGGCTTGGCTGGTACGTCCGGCGCTTTCTTTCGCGATGGAGAAGACGGTATACCCTGGCTGTCCAAGCGTTTCAACTGAAAAAAAAACGAAAATTCACCCGTATAAAACAATTTGCATTTTCTTCAAGTTCAATTCAACTCTTCAATACTCACCCGGTTATCGATCGCATTAAACTGCCATTTCCACGTATGGTTGTAAAGGAAAGGACGATGATCGGCTCTCTTGTCCTCCGGCGTGTAACTTTCGACATGACAAGCCGGCGTCAAGACCGTCATTTTGTGACGATTTATAGCGTAACATCGATAAAAGTGCTTCACTTTATCGGCGACCTAACGAAAGATTCGCATATTATTATTAATTAAAAAAGAACAAGAAACGGTTAAATCATTGCTGAAAAAATGGTTCTCACTTCCTGTGGCGTGCAGTCCCACATGGAGACGAGCTTGCAGAACATCGAGTAAGGTCCCGCGCAGTTGTTCTTTCTCATTCTACCAAAAGTACTCAGTTCCTTGTAAGTCATGCCCATATCGACTTCGTCGAGTTGAGCCAATTGACCTCCTTGCAGTGGCTCGAGCTCAGCGGTCGGCGGCGCTTCGAGAATTTTTTTCAGAGCTGTGATACCGTGTTTGGGACCGAAGTAGGTAAGAAATTTCTTCAAATCATCCTTCGCTATACCGCCTATGGGATTAATGTCGGCACTGCTGCAATCGTACTTCGTGAAGTATCCTCGGAGTGCCTCGTCGACGTTGCTACTGCCGAGAACGAGGAGACCTCCCGGTCTACCTCTCACCCAGAGCATCAGTTGAGCGAAGAGATAGGAGATAACCATGCGAAGTCGAGCCTTAAAAAATTATTCGATGCCGCAATTACCAATACAATAACCGGGAATTAAAAGTCTTTCTGTCAAGAGAAATTTAAACAACGAACCTGGACGTTTTGCAGAGCCAAATTCTCACGCGGCGAACCTCCATGAACTTTGAACCTCGGTGTCAAAGAGGACACTTGTTTGAAGATGCCAAGAACCGCGGAGACGGCAGTGTCGATTAATATGCTGTGATGGAATGATCCGATCTGACTCGCGAACTCGGCAGCTCGAGCCTTCGTTTCCGAGGAAGAATTTTCTGTAGCCATATAGCAAGTTACCAGGAGAGTGTTGCAGAGCTGTTTAGGATCGGTTGGCACGTAATCGGCATCACCAACTATCTTCTGAACGTCCGACAGAGCCTGCTGATCTGTTGTATATCAGTCGAAAAGATAATAAAAAAAAAAAACATTTGTTCATCGCTACTATGCGTAAAGCAATTGACGAAAATCTTACCTCCGGCCTTGACTGCATCAACTACCATCGTGCACATGGAATATACCATACAAGCGGTCGAGGAAGAATCCACACCGCCGCTCAGTGGCAAGAAAAATCCACCTTGGCAAGAACGCCTAGCGAAAAACAATTACATAATTACCAACAGCAACACCTCAATCCGAATCCGACTTTTTCCCGTATGATGTCACTGTTGGGAATGTCACTTCTGGTAGAAAAATGAGATTTTCAAACCGGAAGTGACGTTACAGAGAATTTTGTTCAGTTTTTCTCTGGAATGTATCTCGCGAATGCAGCTAGTGACAGAAACGTGTGAATTAAGGACCTCAAATAATCCCATAGCCAGCAAGCGGGTCCCATGGCCATTTCCTCTTCGGCCGTGTAATACAAAGATCTCGTCGAGGCGCTGTTTGGGTCGATGGAAAAATCGCAATCTATAGGTTGATCCGGCGCATTGAGACTGTCGGAAGTCAGTGCAAAGTCAACTTTTACTCGTGGATAAGGTTGAGATCTTGCGGCTGTGCTGCATCGCGATTTTACTAAATTTTTGTAAGATCTGAAACCAAAAAATTGTTATATATCGAACGCACTGGGTCCTATTTGATGAAAAAAATGGACAGTACCTGACGTCTTCTAGATCGAAGGTCGCCGTAGTGACCTCAACCTCTTCGAGAGAAAATTGCTTGGCCCGATTGATGATTCTACCGTTCAAAGTGACGCTGGATATGCCGTTGAAAAACATCATTCCACCATCGCATCCTCGGAAATTGTTGTACATGTAACAACCACCGCACTTGTATGTAGCCATTTTCACGAGATCATCGACCTCATAAGTTTTGCGGAGTTCGAACAGGGATCCACTGGCTGTAAATAACGTTTCGGTCATTCTTGTTTCTTTTAGAAATCTGTATTTAAAAAAATTTAATTCCGTACCATTTGAAATAATTTCCACTCCATCGAGTGACATAGGCACATGAGAGCTGGAAGCGGTCCACAATTCCTCGCAGATTTCGAACCCGACGCAGGTATCGCTGGTTGAAATGACTGCATCGCCGAATGGCACGACAGTTTGTCCGGTTGTCTGACTTATTATTCTCGGCAAAAAGAAATCCTCGACTGTGCGCTCTTTTACCCAAGCGGTGAACCATCGGCTCTCTCTGTAGGGTCCGTTGTCGGCCATGTGCATCTTCGGTCTTATCAATAATATTCGTCTATTCAGGAAGACGACGCGGCAATTGTAGGTGACATTTTTATGCATCACAGGCATGCCAACGTCGATGAGAATATCTTCGCACACGCTGTTTCTCAGAAGGGCATCGAGGACCTCCCAACTGTGGAGTATCGTGTCGGATTCGTGAAAATGATCCTCGCACGTGTAACCACTGAAAAATAAGATATACAGTTTAATAAATTGAATTGTTTAAGAACTATTTTACCAATAAAAAAAAACATATATTTATCATTCACAAATTAAATGTATCGCTTACCTTATCTCCAATTCAGGTCCACTGCGAAATGTTGCCCCGGCGGCTTTGGCTTCTTCTATACTCTGAAGTATTCTTCTGAAGTTGCCCTCGAAATCCATTGCCCATTGATTTAAAGTACAAACGGCCACGGTCACAGTACGACTCATCTTGCTTGTCGATGGTGGATCCTCTGTACAACTCGAACTGCAAAAAAAAAATCCATAATACTTGAGTAATTTTCCAAGGCCCGACGCATATACAGTCACGGCATGAATAATTCAGCTTTTTAATGCCGTAATAGGAAGATGTACAATAAGAGAAAAATAATCATAAAAAAAAATGGTACCACACCAACGAGTCCAATGCTTCCTCACTTTTGTTGGGATACTCGTTGATTGATCAATAAACGCCGAAGCTCGTGGTATCCGAGGAACTGGAACTCCGCACAAGCGTTCCGGGAAACTCTCCGAGTTTCACAAAGTATACCACATATACCGTGGGAGATATATCGAAGAATTCCAATTACCCCAAGTCAATTACATGTGATAATCAACATAGATATACTCCAAGGGGATCTTACGGTACGAGCGTTCCACGTGCTGGCGATGAAGAATATTCCGGATAGATATATTACGGCAGCATCATTCGATTTCCTAGAGCTGTCCGAACTTTCGCTCCATCGCTCACACAGTTATTCGATTGAATAGAAAAAAAAAAATCTAAACGATGCGAAGAGCTCGGTCGAAAGTGTAATAGACGTGAAAATCGATAAGATTAACTATACCACACATCGTGTTTTATTGCTGAAGTCAATTTCGTTGTACCGAAGGATATCCGCAATGACTATTATTCGAATGAAGCTAAGGTCATTGAGAAATATTACGGTCGGTCAATTTTTACCGACAGAGCTGATAAGAGGATGAATATATTTTCCTTAAATCGACAAGCAAGTCAGTCGAGTACCCGGATTTCAAAAATTGTTTGTACACGTTTTAAAGAAGATTTTTTTGTGAACCAAGGTGGATTCTAGATTGAAGAGGACCTACTACACGTAGGAAAAATCTACGACAATGAATTTAAAGAAAAAGAATAGCTCAGCTTATGACAATACATCCACGAGCATATCTGTACACAATTTTTGTGAAGGCAAATTTGTCATTTTGATTCGATTTTGACGAGCGACAGCTTATTTTGTTTGTTGAAATATATTTGTAATTCGTTTCGTTTAGATTGTCAAACCAAAGAAAAGTTCAGTTAACGTCACAGCTCTGTTTGTTTTCATAAACGAATGACTCTAATTTGTAAACGATGCATATTATTATTAAACTTTTCCGATGAATTCGGAGAGTATCTATCGAGAAATAAAATGAGCTTTAAACTCGACAAAATCGAACGATAATCGCGGATAAAACGGTATCTTCTTGCACAGACTTATTGAAGATTTTCTGAAGACGGAAAAAAAGCATCGCACCGGGCATTGATGCACGCATTGCAAGGGTTAATATATGGAAAAGAAGAAAACGACTAGCCGTGAAGGCTATTGGCTCCGCCCACATCGGCCTCCGTTGTCAGGCAATCACCAGGCAGTTTACAAACGAATCATACCGGCACCGTGGGTACGGGTTTATATATCTCGGAGAGACTACAGACCGACAATCGACGATTCCCGTTGCCGGACGATTTCATTTCGAACCCTTGGATCCGTGCCCGCGGACTGTTTTACATGAAACTCGATACTCTGCTCAATCGAGTTAACTAGTAGGAATTATTCATAGTGCCAGGCGAACGGGGAGTGGGTATAATTGCAGTGTGCCTTAATGAATAACAATAATAAGAAGAAGAAAAGAAAAGAAGAAAAAGAGGAAGAGGTTAATGTAAATAAAGTATCGCGAACATTGAATCAGTGTTAATCGAGACAAGATTCCTAAAAGTGGATGTCAATTGTATAGGAAATTAAGAAAAAATTGTATATGTAAAAGGTAAAAATTCCTACGATGACGGATGAAGATTCTACGATGCTCGTAAATGTGGACATTAATTGCACGGTCGCGGAGGTGAGAAATGGAGAGCTTCATCGTAAGCAGCAAAGTCCGAGAGCTGCAGGCTGCACTCTTTCCTGTACAACCGATACCAGGTGAGAATCTCTCATAAAAGAATAAATAGACATATTCATCTTTATCGGATAAGCAACGGATCGACCCCGTGCGTGAATAGAAGAGACCGCGATGATAGAAGAGACCACGATATAGAGCACCATTCACCCTCATCAACTCTCGCGATGATGCGTCAAACGAGTTCGAGGCCGAAAGTTCTTGGTTCGTTGACCCAACTGTTAGAAGCTACACGCATGAGACGGGGGGGGGGGGAGGGGGATTTATTCTATCGACCATCATAGCAATAAAACTTCTTCTTTCACCTCGTATTTCGCTGGCGGGTATTTCACCTTGGGTATTGGCCCTCGAGGCACATTCTATCACGTACGTTGGCACCGCGAAGCGATTCCCACCTCCCCCTCCGCCCTTGTGCACTTTATTCGCGAAGCTCGACCATACTACGTTTCACGTTTGCGGTTGTACGAAAAGTTTTTCTTTAGGCCTGCGCCGAACAGCCGTACAGGCGAACCGGTGAGAATTGAGCGGTAGGATTATAGTATGATCGGGTAACGCGAAACGTCTATCACTTGTCGAGAATCCGGACGTTGTACCCACTGATACTGGAAAGCCCCGAGGGTGGTTTTCGTTTTGCATTTCGCGCTGGTATCGACCAATCTTCGCGTGCAGTCCACCGGTATTTCCCGTTTCGGTGGTGGTCTCGCGTGTATTTACTGTGCCAACATTGCTGCACAGTATTCTTCGTACCGATCGGAGAGTATTCGGTATAGACTGCGAAGCCAGGAGGCAACCCTACACGCTTTCGCCTACTCACGAGCTACTCGTATAGTAGGACTCGCTCTCCGGTCATTGCCGCAAAGACCTATCACGAGATAGTTCATTAACGCGAGAATTTCGCGTTGCACACGTAAGGTTGATGTACCAGTCTCGTTGAAACGTTGAACCTGTGACCCGAGAGTGCTCGCGAGACTGCGAAGAAATTTAATTCCACCAGTAAGTCACTTTTCCTTTGGATTTATTGAGCGACTGGTCAAAATAATTTGGAAAATACTGCACTGTCAAAAAAATTAGTATGAAGTTTGATGTACTGGTACTGGAAGTTTGTACGCATAAACTGGTATATTAAATTTCATGTACAATTGTGATGAAAAAGTAACGTTCGATATATTAAAAACTTTAGAAATCATTTTCTTTAATTTCACTGTAAAAGTTCATGTAATTTTTCGCCACAGCTGTATGTTACATTTAATGTACCAGTTTTTACATAAAAACTACTAGTGCGGTGTATTAAATTTATAATTTTTTTAACAGTGTATCTTTAGGTAAATTTTATTAAAAAAGCGAATGGAAAGAGAATGGACAATAAATAATAAATCGCGACGGCGAATGAAGCGGAATTTAGCGATCAATTTCGAGGCAAATGTGTATCGTGTTCGTATATGACATGTATTTTGATTATTATCACTATTGTGTAGAAAAGACTAATATTTGCAGCATTTTACTTATTAAACTAGCGTTGCGTCGTCGGACGCGGAGATTGTTATGCCGGAGTACCGTGAACCGGTGTCAGAGCCCACCGATAATACCATTGGTGAATATTATTGTCAAACTGCGCAATTTCGAATTTTTTTCTTCCTTCTTTCCTAGACCATTCGTTCGCAACAACATTCACGCCTCATTAGGAACAAAAATAAAACATCATCTAGCTGTAGGCCTAATCGTTCATCCTTGCAGTCATTTCATCATGCATCAGCGAACGTTATTAAAATTAATGGCTGATCGCAAAAACCACCCAAGTCCTCGCACCCTCGATCATGTTTGACGCCGAATTTTTGTTCACCCCTGAAACCATTGATTTTTCGATGATGCACGCAAGTCATCAATCTCACGTCACGCTGCTTCTTGTCAATTTGGGCATCCGGCAAACTTCGTGACGTTCGAAGACCGAAAAGAAGATAATGGGATTGGCTTGTAAATAAAAAAAATTGTCAATTCGTCAAAAGAACATAACTTTCGGTGTTTACCGTTAACACTTTTTTAAATGCTCGTCCCGCGTCCCGATATATAAAATCAAGATGAATCTTTAATTTTATAGGCAGCTTGCTGACGGCCCAGTGTCTTCAGAGTCGCCTCGGCTTCTCGCGTCGGGACGTCGACTCGATATTGCCGATTACCTCGGGCATTCTTAAATATCGAGAGTCGAGGGAGGTCTGCAATAATGGCGTGGATGGACAAAACGGGGTCGATGCTATCAGCCAGGAGCCAAGGTGGCCCACGGAGTGCAAGGTCGGCACTATACAGTCAGAGTTTCGGATATCGAACGAAACTTTATCAAAGCTTTCCAGGTGATTGAGGAGAAAATTCGTCACATAGAATATTCCCCGGCTACACCGGAGCCTTATTACACGCCGACCGGGAGGGAACCGAAACCGAAGCCAGTCAGTGAAGATCTTGGCAGTGTGATCTTCAATTATTGTCCTATGAGCTCGACAAATTATGTGCGTAGCTGTCGATTTTTCTCGATACGAAAAACTTAAAGAAGAAACGGGAAAGCAAGGAATAAAAAAAATATTGTTTTCCAGTTCAGTAGATCTTGCGCAGGCGGAAGTACGGTGTTGTCCGAGGATTCGGAGTGCTTCACATCCCTGGGAGACTCTCCCAATCACGCGGATTTTTCGCACTCGAACAACTCATCGTCCGATCTGCGTTTCGAGTCGAGATTCGAGTCGGGAAATTTGGGAAAGGTCATAAAAATTACCGACACCTATTATCAGCTTCATTTGCGCAAAGATCTGTACACTCAGCGGCACATGCAGTGGTACTACTTCAGGATCTCGAATACGAGGAGCCGAACGATCTACAGGTAGATCGAACGACTTTGTAGCCAAGATCTCTCCTTTTGACATTATAAAATTCTTATCGCATCTTTTCAGACTTTCGATAGTGAATTTTTGCAAAGAAGACAGTCTTTACAACGAAGGCTTGAGGCCTCTGCTTTACTCGACTAAAGACGCGAGCATGCACGCCGTCGGTTGGAGAAGATGCGGCGACAATATAACTTACTACAGAAACGATTCCTCGTGAGTATGATGGGATCCGTACGATTTGCATCGAACCCGATCCCACTGTCTTCGATAATGGTTTTAATTTTCACCAGTGACGAGGAAAAGGAGAAGCACACGCTGACCTTCAACATCACCTTTCCCCACGATCAGGACACCGTTTATCTGGCTCACTGTTATCCCTACACGTACAGCGATCTTCAGGATTACCTGACCAGAATCTCCACCGATCCAGTGAAAACGAGATTCACGAAGCTCCGTTTGCTCTGTCGTACTCTCGCGGGTAACAGTGTCTACTATTTGACGATAACCGCCCCAACGTTCAACGAAGAGGCGAAGAAGAAGAAGGGCATAGTCATCACTGCCAGAGTTCATCCCGGGGAAACACCTTCGAGCTGGATGATGAAAGGGATCATAGACTTTCTCACGGGAGAATCCAATCAGGCCAGAGTGAGTCAGACCCATCGGGCTGGGTTGTTTTCATCCTGAAATTGGAAAAAATCAATAAAAATTCGTGATATTTTTGCAGGAACTCCGAGAAAGATTTATCTTCAAGCTCGTGCCTATGCTGAATCCCGACGGCGTTATAGTGGGCAACAACAGATGTTCCCTGTCCGGCAAAGATCTGAATCGTCAGTACAGAACGGTGATGAGGGAGAGTTATCCATCCGTGTGGCACACGAAGCTGATGATTCGGCGTCTGATGGAGGAATGCGGTATAGCGATTTATTGCGATCTTCACGCTCACTCGCGAAAGGACAATATATTTATATACGGCTGCGAGAGCAAGAGAGCCGGATGTTACGGGAGACTGGCCGAGCAAGTGTTTCCCCTCATGTTGCACAAAAACGCAGCCGACAAGGTGCGAGTTATTCTTTTACGAAGATAATCGTCATTCCATCGTGAGACTTTGAGGCATTCTTCGTTCGCAGTTCTCCTTCGAGAATTGCAAGTTTCACATCGAAAAAGGCAAAGAGGGAACGAGTAGGGTAGTCGTTTGGTTGATGGGAGTTCAGAACAGCTACACCATGGAGGCCTCCATGGGAGGATCGAGATTAGGCTCGAGAATGGGCACTCACTTTTCCGCTCAAGATTACGAACAGATCGGAAAAGCATTCTGCGAGACTCTTTTAGATTTTTCGGACGAAGATCCTGGAAAGGTAACGTACATTCGTCTTTTTTTTTTTGAGTGTGTTACAACGATTTCCACGTCTATTGATTTCGTAATGTTTTCTGTGTTTGTGTTTGCTGGATTATTCCTCGGTAAGATGTTCAGAACAGAAGACAATCAATTCACCGTGAACTTCTGACTTATATGATCTTTCTCAATCTCAGGACGACACTATCGAATGCGAATGTAGGAGAGGCTTAGAAATAAAATTCTGGTACGGCTTATGAAGGAAGGATCGAGCGCCGATGAACCAACGAATATCAATCTTACAGATTACTCGAGGTAATTTTTCTGCGCGCGAATAAACATAAAAGACCAGCAGGTTGTTATGGTATTTTTTTAGTGATGAAGGCGATACATCGGACAGTTCTTCGGAGGATGAGAAGATAAGAGCCGGAAAAGGGATTAATCGCGTGGATTCTGAGAGTGGCGATTATCGGTCCCAGTATCTGTGCGTGCCACCGCCGTCGCCGTTGCTCCCGAGATCGAGAGCGACGAATAGATTAAGAAAAACCAGGAAGAAAGTTACCATCGAGGAGACTCGAATTGAACGAAGAACTTTTTTGGTAAATCAATGAAATATTTTTTTCTTCAAAAGTCGTGAAATAATGTAACACCGTAAAAAATGCAATGCTTTCGATTGCAGACTCGCAGAGCGGTGATGGATCTACCGGCCACGGATCCCGGAAGTGATCTGTGCGACCTCAGCGATTCCGGGGATGATAATTATTCTCTCTCGACGAGTGGTCCTTCCAGGAGAGACGCAGGTACCATACATTTCAAGTGCATCGATTAATGTATTATTAATCGATGACAGAAATATCGTTGTTTCGTATTTGCGTTATCGCAGGCTTTCCGGGCAGTTTTAAAGATTCTTCGAATCTGATAGAGAAAAACGACTATCTCAAGAAGGATTTTGGCACCGAAGCTCTACCTCTGCCAACCTTGATCAGACCTCACAGCTTGTCTTTCGCTGATGAATTAGGAAACTCGAAGACGCCTCGGAAAAATGTTACACGCTCACGTTGCTTACAACCACCAAGGTACGTACGTTCAGCAAACATTTCTTGTCCAGAAAGGTTAAACATTTTTTTAAATCGTTGATTTCATTTAAATTATAACGAAAACCAGAATTGGACGTTTACCTTCTACTTTGAAATCTATTGCAGGCTTATAAGAAATTTGTCGCCTATACATCCCCGTACTCAAGACGTGCAGGTAAAACTCACGTCGTTGAGGCAACAGATATGGACAGGAGTCTCGATGGACGATCAACAGGGTTGCTTGGAAAGTTCGTTTCATAAAAGCCCACTGAGCTGGGGAGTATCTAGTCTCGCGCTGGCCTATCATACCGGCAGCGAAGCATTGCTCAAGTTAGTAGATCTTTGATCCATTACGAGTAAAAAAAAAGAAAGAAATATCATGGTACTCGTTATACTGACTTTTGTGTTTCAGATCGTGTTCAAAAAAATTAGAAGCCCTCGACTACGTAGGGAAGATAGATGCCCGAAAGTTGAAGAAGAATCACAAGAAGCCAGCAAAGTCGACGACTAGTGTTCCGAGCGAGGATACACCGGAGGACGAGACACAAAAACCTACAAAGAAAAAACGTACTCGTTTCAAGAGGCAAAAAGCAGTTAACGTGAATTTCACAAACACAGAAGAAGTAGCGACTGTGAGACCGATCGAGCGTAACAATTCATTGAAGCTGTTTGGTGTTGCAAAAATTCCAAAGCCACAGCAGAAGCCAAAGTCCGATACAAAGAAGAAATTTTGTCGAAGTAGCCTGGTCGCAGCGGCGGCTGTACATATAACAAAGATGAAGAGCAAAAATGTCCTAGACAGATTCAGTGACGGATCAAGCTCCGAGGATCTCTTGGCTGTAAACAGAACACGCATGAATAACAAGAAGAAGAAGAAAACAAACGTTACAAAGAACAGGGCGTCAAGCGCTAATGGGTTATTACAAAATTCTAAAAACAATGAAAAATGAATACACATGTGTTTTACAGCTTATAACGAGGTGCACTGCCACTGTAAAAAAAAATATATCTGACAGGAGAAATTAAGGATTGTCGGTAATAGAGTTTTAATAGATAAAATTTTACGACGCTTCCGTTGATAGTTTCGTCAACTAAACGAGTAGATTTGTCACAGAAACAATAAACGATTCAGCATTATATAAGGAAATTTACAACGCGGCCCCACAAGATATACGAAAAAATGGGCCAAAGATATGTGTGTTTTACGTGCGTGTCTCTTTGATTCCACCTCCGCTCAGAATATGCAAACAGCTGATTAGAATAAAAATATTTGCGCTATCTGTCGAAAGATACCGCAAAAAAAAAAAATTTGCTGCAAGTGTATAGGAAAATAGAGCTAAAGATACGTGTATTGTCTCTTCGATTCTAATTCCGCTCAGAATATGCAAACAGCCGATTAGAATAAAAATATTTGCGCTATTTGTCGACAGATACCGCAAAAAATCGTTGTGTTATAGGAAAAAAAAAAAATGCACGCGCTCAATCCACGACGCTTTGTTGCGTGACACTTTCTCACCCTGCTGCTTCGCACAGCTGATCGGTGTAGTTATTTTTTTCGCGACTACGGTCATAGAGTCAAAATTATGCAACTCACGCTGGTTTACACTCCTTCCCAAACTCCCCGATGGTTGTAGGCGTTCGATGGTGTCTTCGGAATTGTAAAAAAATTGTATTTTCGTTGCAAACGTGCGAGAAGCACAGTCAACAAGCTGTGTGTATTCTTCCGGCGTCTAGACACCGGAAACAACTGACCAATAAGGCAAGAAAACAAACGTACGTCGAGGCTCTTGGGAGTGGGAAGGGGTTAAGTGGTCGAGAACATTTCCGATTGGCACAAAGGAGTGCCGCACGTGACAGTAGTTCGAGTTAGTAGCGCGCGCGGCGCTCGAAACGATTCAGAACGGGACGCCATCTCGAGCGTTGGTTATAGTAGTGGAGAGAACGAAAGTCCCCAACTTATATAGAGGGACTAGTGTGATGAACGAGGTAACTGGAAAAGCGCGAGAACGGGCTTGTGTGTGTCCAACCTAAGCGCGCCTATATCATGGTCGGAACGGCAACAATGATGGCGGTCACGAAGCAAGTATCGAGTGTACGTTTTTAATGGGTGCTAATAGAAGGCCCGCGACTAACGAACGCGAGCGTACGAGGGTCGTGTTTGGGTGCTTTAAAGTGCGCGCATTGTCAATCGCGTATTGAGCCGGGGCTCGTTGAGTCATGAGATTTTCGAAAGATTGAGAGAGAAATGAGCGAGGGTGATAAAGCGACAGCGGTGCGGAGCTCCGTCGCCTCGCCGACGAAGACGGCGACGGGAACGTCGACGACGTCGGGCACGACCTTGGACAGTCGTGACGTTACGGAGTCATCGCCGCCGCCGCCGCCGCCTCTGCCTCCTCCACCTGAGCCATCAACGAAAAATGCTACCACGTTAAGGAAGCAGAAGAAGCATCACGTATTCAATCACAACAGGTACCACTTGTACGATGGAAAAAAAATTCGAAGTGCCCTAATTCACAAGAAATGGCCGCCGAAAGCGAGGAGAGTCATTTTTCCTGCGAACGACAGCGACCTGGTCACGGGTTATCTAGAGCCCGCCAATCCCTGGGAACATGGTAAGTCTCATCTTATTCCTCTCTCGTACCTTGTCGTTCAGAGATAATTATGAAAAACAAAAACAAAGAGAAAGAAAAAAAAAAGATATATATATATCCCCGTGAACGACGTTCGTGGAGAATACAGCCTCCTCCGGAACATTCGAATGCTTCGATGATTCTCCTACGATCATTGTCCAGAAGCCGAACGACAGGTTCGTTCCCAGGTGAGCTACATCGTTCATTGGTCCAATTATCAATCCTCCTACTCCGCTTCCAATGTCAGTCGGGTAAAACATTTATGCAATGTCACGTTTTTTATTTCAAGCTCTACGCTGTAATATTGAAATATTATTTGTCGACAAGTTTTTGCTCTTCGTGCGATAATGAGAGCTGCGTGGTGCAGCCTCTTCGCCTAATTTAAATAGATGATACGGAGACACGTCCATGAGTTCTCACAGAGACGCTGTGACATAAGAATCTTGTGTCACGTGTTATATACCGAGGCGTGCTAGATACCAGGCTTACCGCCTGGAATATGCAATTTATATCACTAGAAAGCTGTAATCCACAGTCACGGCGAATGTTGTTCACTCAATTTTTCTTTTTTTTTATTATTTATTTTTTTAAGGGTTTGATAGAAGCACTATATTTGGCGGAGAAAATAAAAAACAGATCGGCGGGTAGTATATTCTTTCACGATTCGTCGCGGCTTCGAATGTCTAGTTGGTAGGATGACATAATTGAGAATACTGCTACGACAATAATTCATCGGATCTACCTCTGTCTTATATATTTTAAACCTTACTTCGTCTAGGATTCTATAGGACAATTTTATTCTAACTCTTCTATAGTTTGTAAATAATTATGCAATTTAATCGACGATTCGCGTTACGCATAGTGACTCTCAACATATAATGTCAACTGTAGGCTGTCAGGTTTTTTTATAGACCACACTGGCTCAAAGAATGTCTCGAGATTTCGCAATCACGACTGTATACTAATTTTAAGTACAATGCCGCTATATAGTACGAAAGTGTACCTGCACGTGTTGTGAGCTTCGCAAACTATTATTCTTGATCACGCTTATATTTTTTTGGATCTTTTTTTGTTTTCCTTTTTTTTTGTAAACTATATAACGATGAGTCTTCCATAGAATATAAAACGTGTCTGATTGGTGGAAGGAAAATTCGTCATTGAAATATTATTATGGAACGAATCAAAGCTGTTCGGAGTTCACCCCCAAGCACGTGTTACCTCCCCTTGTCTAGGATTCCCCCCTGGCCCCCCGTTTGTGTCGATGCGGCAAGAAAATTATCTCAACTTCAAGTTGCGTACGAACCTTGAAGTCTAGTCTGTATGTTATATTTTTTTTTTCTCACAACACACGATCGATCGAAACAAGACTGCAAATGACTTAGGATTCATCAGTTTTTAATTTTTTTTATTTTTTGGCCTTTATTCGCTGATGAAATTATCTTAAACTTCTTTGTTCAATCACGCTACTGTTGCATCGAAATTTGATTGTCATGTACGAACACTCTACACTGCTAGCAGGATTTTTTTACTTGTGAAACGTAACGTAAGTGGTCTAGCGTCGAGATGCAATTACGTTTCGTGTCAGGAGAACGATGAAGAAAACAAAAAAAAGTAAATAAGCGACAGGGCGTCCTATCGCAAACTTATCCGTTAGTTTGTACATGTTCATTCATCACCACGATCATGTTATTATTATAAAAGATGTAAAGAAATCGATAACATGGATTGAAATACATTATTTTTGCCAGACATCTGCACTGTATTTTCATATTTATCCCACTAATCGTCCTGAGAAATCCATCTGTTATGGCTTTCACCCTTCGTTTCTCTTCATTCATGCGACGTATGTAAAATATACAATTTTAACACGATTTATTTTGTCTATCGAATATATTATATACATATATATATTTGTATGTTGTATCTACGAGATTATACCACCAATAAAAAGTATCGTCTACCATATCGTGTACGTTAATGAGAGATAACTGTTCACAGCCGAGAATGTGAATATCGAGGGCTTGATATCGTCATACAAGAAATCCTGCGAACGACACTGTATCCAGCCATTGCAAAATGTCCTATCTCTACTTGAGGTAAACTAAAGAAATGTACTATGAATACACACACTCTATGAGTACGGCGGATTTTCATTGTTCTCTCGTTATTATCAACGTATTTTGATGCATTTTTTTGTTTGTTTGAGGGAAGAGACTTTCAGCAGTGTTTGTAAAATAATTTAATATTTTCTTTGTTTTTTTTCTTTCCCCTATAGAAATTGGATATTTCCGATGACGAGCGGTGTACCGAATTTTGTTTAAAGAACGAGTCCTTAAACCAGTACAACTGCGAGCCGCTCGAGGAGATTCTGAAGAGAGTGCAATTTGAGAAAATTGACTTGGAAGCAACATCGTTGGACGATGAGGTATGTGTTTACAATTCTCACCGATCGTGTCTCCTCGCAGTATTCGCAAGCCACAATAATTACATATATATTGTAACGAATATCGTACGCGGTATTGGAAAGTTGTTTGTTTGTTTATTTGACGTCATACCGGAAATAATACGTCACTTCCACTCAACAAATTAGATTTACAAATCGGAAATGACGTATTTTCGGTAAATCTCTAAAAATCTAAATTTCCGGTTTAAAAATTCCATAGTCCATAGCGAGGGCGCGAAGCGACCGAGCTGCAACAATCTGCTAGTTGAACAATAAATTTTATCGTTATTTACAGAGCGCAGTCATATTGTTCGACATGATGGAGTATTATCAATCGGCGAGACATTTGAATATGTCGAATAATCGTAACATCGGATCGCGTGGCTGGCAAGCTTGCGCTCACATGATTAAAAAGGTATTGGTCGTATGGCATTCGACTTGCGTTCGATGGACAGTCGGACTCTTCACCTCTTTTGTAAACATGATATTCCTCACGCAGAATTTGATATTTTTTTCAGACTACATGTCTCGAACAGCTGGAAGCCAGGGACATAACACTTACACAGCAGCACATGAATATACTGAAACGGCCCCTTCAGCTCGTCTCACACTTACATATACTGAAATTAGAAAACTGTGGTCTCGCTGGACGAGCTTTTGTCACACTAGGTAATTTTCGCGTCGTTCATTTCGTCATCCATATGTCCATTCAGTCGTTTTACAATATCTTCTTTTTTTCTATATCACATAGTTTCGGCTTTAAAATCGAATACCGGATTGAAGGAACTATACCTGGCAGACAATGGTCTTGAACAGGAAGACGCCATACAGCTCGGTGCGCTTTTGAGGATAAATAGTCACTTGCAGCTGCTAGATATTAGGTGCGTGCGACTAGCCAATAGATTTAAAAAAATAGAAATCGTTCTTTCGCCTCTTTATCTACGAATCGTCGTGGTTTGTACATTGCTTCACATGTCTGTTCTCTACGACTCGTCGTTGCAAATACAACGTTCCATTGACTTTATTTCCAACGAATCTTTTCGGGAGTCGTATTATTAATTTTTGTTTTCCAGTAATAATCACATCAAGGACGAGGGTGTTCACGATCTATTGGACGGCCTCAACGCCCAGTCTAACGACGATAGACGAGGCAAAGGTCTCAGTATTCTCATCTTGTGGAATAATGATCTTACCAAGAGCTCAGCAGCCCATTTCGCTCAAGCTATAGTGCGTAATGGTCTTTTCATACATATTCAAAATAAATTTGGTAAATTATCATCGTAGAGGCTTACTTGTTGCCGTACGTCTCGAGTCATAGCGTGTAATTGTTGTGAGTGTGTGCGTATGCGTGTGTGTGATACACTCGAATAGTTTGACGCTTCAGTTATCCTATTTTACCAATAATTCATAGAAACAATCCACTAATGATAAATTACGAAATTCCAATCTCCATAGGCACAGTCGAGTACTCTCGAGACACTCAATATCGGGAAAAATTCCGTGAGTAACGAATTGCTAGAATGGTCCGAGGAGGCATTGGTCAAGAGCAACACCCTCCTCCAACTGGGCATGCAATCAACAAACGTAACGTGCAAAGGGGCCCTGGTATTGGCCGAGGTACTCGAGAAAAACAGGATGTTGCAGGTACAGTTTGCAGAACAGTAAAAACTAAAATAAAATAAAACACTACTAGACAACCTCCGAACTTCAACAATCTCGTCTTATATCGTTCCAGAGGATAGATCTGCGAGACAACAACATCCAGATGGAAGGGCTCGCAGCCCTCTCATTCGCGATGAAGAGAAACACCAGCGTGACCCAGATGGACCTGGACGACAATCCGTGGAGCACGACCCCAGCGACGATGAGCCAGTATCTCGATCTCGTAGCCGAGATTCGTAGGTACTGCGTGAGGAACGACGAGCCGACGTCGATCGACGATAGTACCGAGGAATCCAGCAGTCCACAGCATCGCAGCAGACTCTCTAGCGTTAGCTCCCGTAAGATCTCGCTGACTTGTCAGACACTGCCTCGTTCCCCTCCATCCATGACCACTCCGACCTCGAACGAAATCGTTAATCGAGCGATGCTCGAACCGAAGCGTACGAGCGGACGACTTCGTTCTCCGGCCCCGAGTCCGATTCCCTCGCCCGTCGCGAGCCCTATACCCAGTCCTTCGCGCGGTCGTTTCGTCGTTTCCCGTGTATCCGAGGCTTCCCTGAGTTCCACTAACTCCTCGGCCTCGTCCTCGCCCGTCACACCACCCTCCCTCGCATCCTCACCCACGTGTTTCTTCCCCTCGACAGGCGGCCGGTCTTCGCGTTTCCGCGTTGTCACGGTCGTCGAGCCCACCGTCCCAGCGGCAAAGTCCGTCGTAACATCGACGAACGCCAACGTCACTATTGGATTCAACTACAGAGTTCAAACACCGGAGAGCAACGACTCGGACGATTCGGACAGTGTTTTCAGGTCCGACGTGGAGGATGATAATCGCGCGACTGGCAACGAATCGAGTGCCAGTATAGACATCGACGTTAGCTTCGAGGAAGAGACGAAGGCAGTTTGCGACGTTAAATCGGTAGAAGCGGAAACGAGCGTGGAACAACCGCAAGCTAAAGTCGAGAAGGAAGAGGAAGTGACCGCAGCAAAGTTATCAAAGGAAGAGCATCCCAAAGTCGAGGATAATCAAACGGACGGAGAGGCGAAGTTGGAAGTTCGAACACCCGAGAACGGTGAAGCAGCGGATAATATCGCGAGTGTCGAGGAAACGCGAGAGAAAGATCGTGCGGAGGAATTCCAGGAACCCGCTGTCGAGGAGACGAGAGAGATTAGTCACGTCGAGTCGGAGGTAATGATCGAAACCAAAGTAAACTCGGACAAGAGAACGGAGGATTCTCTTCGAGACCAGATAATCGCGTCGTATCAACTCGAGCCGAAGAAGCCGGAGCCGGTGCAGAGGCAGGCCTCGAGTCTGGAGAGGTTACTCGGTTTGTTTCAGCACCCCGGAAGTATCTTCTCCGGCAGCTCTTTCGTCGAGAGGGCCGAAGCGAAGAATCCCCTGCAGGACGGCGTGAACAGTATGATAGCGTTGGGCGATAAGTTTCAGCAGTATCTTCGCGACGGCAGAGGCTCGGCGAAGACAGGGTCGGAAGATTCGCCGAGTCACGCGCCGCTCCAGAGATCCGTTTCCGACGCTTCGAGATCGACGATCAAACTCGATCCCGTCAAGTCGTTGAGCATACCTCAATTGTCAAGCATTCAGGCTACTTGTACCAGAGATTTCACATCGTACAAAGAACCACCGAAGATACCACCGGGAAATCCCGCGTGCAACGTTCAGCTTGCTAGGACAACGTCCGAATCAACGAATTCACCGTCTCGAAAGATATTCGTCGTCGAGGAAAGCCCACCGGACAGTTGCCCGAGATCGAAGGGGAAGGAAGTTTCTAGAATAAGCGATGATCTACCGTTACCTGAAAACGTGCAGTCCAGTGCAGAGACGATCGACAAAGATGATGGCGATGCGACTTCGAAAGTCTCGTCGATCGATCCGATCTCGCCCGAGCGCAGCAGGGACTCGTCTAGCACGGATAATGTAAATAAAGCAACTTCGAGCTCCATCGTCGAATGCAAGAGTACGATATGCGCACCGAAACTAAAGGACATACCCGAATACTCGGTTCTAGAGATAAGAGGAACGCACGTCGATAAATCGGCGAGCGGTGATGATGAATCATCGTCGAGGAATAACAAAGTTGAAAAAAGGCCCGACGACGATGATGCGGTAACGAAATGTGATAGCAGCACGACAGACAGTATTAATGACCCTAGTTGTAAGATATCTTCCCTTTGTAATGTAACGTGTGATATAAGCGGCGTCGACGATGTACATACTTCAAGCAGCAGCGCGGACGATGTACATAATTTTTTTAATTCGCCATTGAGCCACGATTGTGAGAAGACGCTCGATGAAGCATCATCCGAAGAGCTCGCAACAACGATCGCGGTTTCCTCGGACGAAGCTGGCGTTATAGTCGAGGAGATGAAAATCGTGGAGGAGAAGGATCTCGAAAATCTCGGGAATTCCATTGTGAATGAAAATAAAGAAGATGATGATGAAGAAGAAGAAGAAGCAGAAGAAGCCAGCCAGACAGCGAAACCATCGAAGCACGTTCGAGCAATCGTGGCAAACAACGTAGATTTATCATTACCAGTGTTTAATAATTTGTGTACAAACCATCCAATCGATGCGGAAGACATCGATGGTTCTCAAGGCAAACGAATTCCTGGTACAAGGGTCGACGATGATACATCAATCGCTACCGAGGACACTGAGTTTTCGGACACAGTGGAGGAATTTCTACCGATCGACGCGGCAGTCGCCGCCTCCTCGTTCCTCGAGTCGACGATGTTGTCGCGGCAATTCGCGGCACCGGTGTCGACCAACAACGATCGAATGACGATGACTAAGCATGAATTGGAGCCCATTGTTCGCGAAGGTCGCCTGGAGAACGACGCGTTTCGAGTACCTGGAGAATCAGCGGCCATAACCGTAACCGTAACGGATAAAAATATTCCAGTCATCGATCGTATCGCGGTAGAGGAGGCAATCGCGATGCCCGAGCGGGTATCAATGCCGATCGCGAATTTTCCGACGAACGATTTTACCGGCAACAAGATCGAGATAGCCTCGGTGGAATACTACGACTACGTTCCAACAGCGATCGAGCAAGTTTCCACCTCGTTGTCCGAAGACTCCGATTACTCCAGTAAATTGTCGGTTGACGACGTTCGAACCGGCGAGCAATCTTCGATCGAGTCAACGGCGAATTCGCCGGCTCACGACAGGATTGAACAGATCGTCGCCGAGACTTCTACGACGAACAACAACTTGGATTGTCTGAATATCTGCAGCAACGAGACATCCTCGAAGACCACGGACCATCCATCTTTCGTACGCTTGGCCGTTGACTCAGTTTTGACCTCATTGCTGAGCGTCACCGAATCTACACCAAGAGTATCGACATCGGAGATTAAAAATAGCGAGTCTACGGAAGATCTCATGTTCAAGATGACGGACATAATAACGGAGCCCTCGTTGAACGTTGGTGAGGCGACGATCGGCAGCATCGTCGGTACGATCGAAGAGCACGGGGATTCGTCGAGCTTAGTGAACGCTTTCTTCGAGCCTGGACAATCATCGAGATCACCGACGAATTTGTTCACCGACAAGTCTCGGAAGGTTCACAGAAACAGTCAAGACTCGGGTATAGAGGAGACGACCGTGTCGATATCCGAGGACAGCGGACTCGAGGGTAATGGTCAGCCACGCGAGAGCTTTCAGGAGAGCGTCGATTCGGGAATCGATTCCGAGTGTTCGTCGGTATGCGCTCGCGTCGACGTCGGGGCCGACGTGCAGAAGGAACGCGCGAGGGATCCGGGAAAAGCTTCGAACTACGACCGAATGGTCGATGACGAGATTCGGGGATTTGCCGGAAGTAACGCGACCAAAGGAGAAGTCTTCGTGGCCAACGAGATCTCGAGGATAGTCAACGTACCGATTTACAAGAGCGTTATCGGCGGTGAGAAAATGTCGAGCAAGCTGGTGGAAGTTATCGGTGTGGGAAGAACCGCCGAGCCGACGAGCGATCGATCCAACGTCGTTGTCCGTTCCACGAGGTAAGTCGATCGAATATCGCGCACGGAGCACCAAACTTGCTTTACGATTCGAACAAACTTTCTCGCGAATCGCTATGTGCACTGTAGAGTCTTGGCGCGCTGCATAAAAAAAAAAGCTTCGCTCGATTTATCTTTCACCAAAAACCCGCTCTTGCAAAAAATTGATAACTTCGCTTGGTGGCTCTCTCCCTACCCGCAAGCGCCGACGGCAAAACAGCTTTGAGTTTCAACCCAGTTTTGGAATTTTCGAAGCTTTTCGTCACTCACGCTCATCCCCCTCGAATATTGGAAACACGTGCAAACCGCGTACCAGCTGCTACTCTGTAACGCCTGGTGCTTCTTCTTCTTTACTCGAACGATCGCCAGCTGGACTCCTTCTGCAGCGTGGAAAACTTTTGGGGCGAGGCAAAAGAGAGGATTTGAATTACCATGAATCAGAATGAAAAAAAATGGATTTTGCTTTCCTTCTTTTTTCGTTGAATACGCGGTTCAAGGACGGACAGCCTGTCTGCTTGACGATCCTCGACAAAGCAACAACTTGGAGCACTCAGTCACAACCGTATTCGTCTTCTCCGTTGCATCGTCGTCTGATACATATATCTGTTTCGAACATCCGCTTAAACGCTTTTAATCGTTATCTCTTCTCTCTAATCTCTCTTTTGTCTTCCCACTTGTATACATCAATTGACAGTGGCTTCTCGCTAACTCATTGACCGATCCCCGCTTTGCCTAATTAACACTGCTAACGCGCTTTGTGTAACCGCCGTTAACATTTCCCTCACATAAAGTCACGACGAGTCAATTGTTTCCAGCCGCTGGTGACTGGAAATTCTGAGCGCGTGTACATAGAACTTGTGCGATTTTTCAATTTTGTTTTCGTTTTCTTTGGCCATTATTGCTGCTGTAAAGATAATAAAAATAAAATTTAAGGTTTCTCGAGCCAACCAACCACCTTCTTATGTTCTTCTTTCACCGCACACAAGCGTGCTCCGGGTTTCCAATTTAGTATACCAAATAACAGAAAACAAAGTTTCGTCCAGCGCTGGGCAAATACCCTAAGTATTTGAAGTATGTATTAAAGTATCAAGTACTTGACGTTCTGAGCGCTGGGTAATTCTTGAGTACTGGCGTATTGAGTGGCAGAACTGGATTGCCGAATTCTGAGTACCGAGCACCGACTCAGTTCTTGATACTTCAATACGTACTTCAAGTACTTAGTGTATTTGCCCAGCTCTGGTTTCGTCTCGCATAGAGAGCTTTTATATTATTTTCCGAGCACAAAATCGTAAATGGATTAATAGACGAAATGAATGGACGATAACATTGTGAAATTTTCTCAGTCCCGAATGACGATGAGGCCGAGGATGAAGATATTACCGACGAGGAAGAGGAGGAAGAAGAAGAAGACGACGAAGAAGCGGATAAGGACCACGCGCGCCGTAATGAATTCAAGGAGATTGTTGATCTTGACGAAGAAGTCAAGATGCAGCTGGAATCGAAGTATCAACGCTACGTCAACTGGCGTATATAAAACATCGGGAATCCGTTCGAACGAGATCCTATGAAACATTTTGAAATTATTTTTTTTTTAAATCAACGAGCGAACGTAATACACGACTGTGATTACGTTCGGCGATTAGATAATTAGTGAGAGCCTGAAGTCGCGTGCCGATATCCAGTTTTTTTTTTCTTGCCCGTAGAAGCTGATAGATGAGTTTACTCAAATTTAATTCAGAGGATATAAAAGAAACAAAAATCGTAGACACACGCAGAGAATCATGTCATTGTCGGATAGAATTTAGATACGGTATATAATAATCGTGTTTCGACGAAAGCGTAAAAACAACAAAACAACAAAACAACAGCAACAACAACAACAACAACAACGACTATACGAATAGCATTTGAAAAGCTCAAGGCGTTGGCTGGGGATGGTGTCGAGCTAACACGCATTAGGTATTTTCACGACTAAAATGTCGAACGATCGGTAAAGCCATGACTGGTATGAAAAACAAAAAACAAGGTAAAATTTATTATACATAGCATACATAATTGTACATACGATATTTTTTAATATGAATGATAATATAATTGGATAAATATACACGGACGATACAATAAAAAGAGAATTCGCAAACATAATTGGCCAATTTTTGGATAAAATTACACGACAAAAGACAACACATTCATCGAAACGATTTTCAGAACGCAGACCGTTAGACAATTGTCGAGAATTCAAAAAGTGAGATAATGCAAGAAGAAAAAAACATTCGCAGCCTCATCTTGCCGATAAACTGCGTGTTAGATAGTGCGATCAAGCCAATCCTCAGTCAAACTACGAATCGTCGTTTATTTTGAAATTATATACACACAAAGTGATGTTTATATCTGTGCGCGTTTTACCTGGTAATCGATAGACACGAGGTACGAACTCTCGACACTCAATGAATAATCTTCGATACATCCTGTTATTATCATTGACGATATGAATCGAACAATTGACTCGCGCACATTAACTACTACTACTACTACTA
Source organism: Ichneumon xanthorius (assembly GCA_917499995.1). NCBI lineage: Eukaryota > Metazoa > Arthropoda > Insecta > Hymenoptera > Ichneumonidae > Ichneumon > Ichneumon xanthorius. The sequence goes on from OU824207.1 coordinate 721,243, forward strand.
CTACTACTACTACTACTACTACTACTACTATATTGTAAAATCTCAATGACAATAACACATTGCATAATTATTTTAAAAAATCGACAATGCATGGAAAGTACTTCCGTGGATCGATTACCAGGATAATTCGTGGATCGGTGTGTCGCTTTAGTCGAAGGTCTCCCTTCGAGCGTTTATCCTCTTGCCCAAGCGTGACGTAGCTAAGCTATATCGACGCTCTCGCGTTTAAACTCTACTAAAGCTATGAATGTTATTTGCCATAAGTTCCAAGATCGACGAGTATATATTTAAGATATAAAGTAGAGAGAGAGAGAGAGAGAGAGGCGCGCTTTGAAGTACTTGACGGGATTACTTATAGAATAAATTGTTGATCAAAAGCGGGATTATACATATAAAAGCAAGATCGATGCGAGTAAAAATTATTGTTGTCTTTTTCTTCAACGTTGCGACACGGAAAACGCACGTCGGGGTTGACTGGGCGCAGCGCGTGACCCCGGCAATCGATCTTGCCGCGGAAAATATCGATTGTTCGTACTTCGTAATTAATTGAGGAGCTGCGATAGTGCTTACACACGCCGAAGCGTCCACGAGATAGCAATCTTCGAAGAGATCACTGGAGAACGCAGCCATGATCAAAGTTGCTTTGAAATTTCAATGGTCTTGGCTTCGCTCCAATATAAGAGGGATCAATTATGTTAATTGGTTTCCCGTATCCGCGTCCTGCCTACCGTGCGCCCGAGCATTTTGGCCGAAACCGTGCACTAAAGATGAGTGGTCGGATCTCTTAATTAACAAAAATTATTCAGAGTCTATCCCTCTCTCTAAATCTCTCACGAGAAAGTACGCTCTTCGGGACTCGCCGGAGTAATTAAGAAAAGAAAAGCCGGATGAAAATTCATGCTCTTAACTTTTCTTCTTTATTACTTGGAGTACGATCCGAACTTGCCGGAAGCGTGAGATTGCGAAGAGCCTGGTGTATAGATTTAAACGACGCTAGAGGAATCTGCACGTGAGTGGACGTAGAGGTTCGACGTCGATAGAGATGAGTCAGTCTCCGATTAAAAATGATTTGATGACACAGATTAACAGAGCACAGAAGACAGGGTGATGAGAGACTTTGTCCGTCACTTAAGGAACTCGGCAAGCTATCCAAATTCGTGAGGGGGGATTCTATTTTTCGATCGGTCGAAGCGAAGAACGTATCTCGGACACTCACGTGCCAGCGCGAGTAGCGTGGCATAGTTTGTAAGCTTATTGTTAGTACGCGGCATAATTAATATTAATGCTCCCAGAGGCGGGGCTCGCGATGATCGAGATTGATTTTCAAAAAACCGGCGAATATCGACTCGATCGCAGGCGCTTGTGGGCATGCAAAGATCCGTGTCGAAACAGAGGAGGAGAATACGGGTAGAGACATAATACTTTTTAACTTTATAGATGATGAGTGTGTCAAGTGTTCGAGCATATGATAGATACGTAAAGAGAATTATGGATTACCGTGTGTCCGCCAGCCACGCGATAATCCCCGGCGCGTTATATTCGAAATGAATGAAAATGTTAACGAAATTAATGTTACAATTCTTTGAAACATGACAATGGAGAAACGGATAGAGAGAGGAGAGCTCTCTGACTCGTAGCTGCAACGTGGAGAGATAGAGAAAAGACAAAACAAAATTACTCAGCGCCTCTTAATGTATCGATTGTATCGCGAGAATGAACGGCGAAGAGCGCGTTGGCTTAACTCGCGATTAACGATTTTAAAAGAAATTGTAAAGTACTTGATGCATCCATCGGATCGTCGAGCAATTAACGAATACACCACCCCTCTGTACATATTATTTTCAGTATTCTGTTGATAATGTTTAAGAGAGTTTATAGATGTTATTAACATATTTGAGAGCGATTTATTTGTACATAATGCACGCGGGGAGAGGGGATTGTGAACGTGGAGGCGAGCTTTACGACCGATCGGAGAAATAAAATAACGTCGGGGATGACAAATTAATTTTATAGTGTAAAGAAGATAAAGTAAAAGCAAGTAACGAAACAAACAAAACAAGACAAACAATTCGAAACGACTGAAATGATTTTTTTTTACCGCTCATTTGAATATAATGATATGTACATCGATTTTTAACGCCGATTCGGTTTTATATATATATATATATATAAATATATATATATATAGATCGATTCTATTTGCTACTTCGATCCATTCGAATGTATGTACTTATTTATTGTCTAATTCGTACAATTTTTCAATGCCCGATCGTCAAGTGGTTCTGCATATTGCATGGATTAACATTTTAGATCATATTGTTTCGCGAATAGTGCATTTTTTTTAAATTAATAGATCAAATGTTTTTTTTTTAATTGAACTAGCGAAAATCGCAAGTACTGACTCTTTCGTAAATCGGGTGGAAATGCAATACGCAAGGGCCGTTTTGTCCGAGAGGGGAAATTTAATTAGGAAAATACACTTTTCGCGGATACAAAAATAAGGCTTAAAAAAAAAAAAAAATGGTGAACTGAAAAATTTGTACCTCCGAAACGGCGGAGAAGATATGCATAATTGGCCCGAGCTTCGTTGAATCCGTAACGTCAACGTTACGTAAATTCACAACGTCACATAAGTAGTTAAAATAAAATTTGTAAACCTGTAAGTAAATGCGTCTGAATTTCATACACGCTCGTCGTTCTCGGAACAATCAAAATATGAGTCGGTTGTACATGTTGGAAACTTTACGAATTTAAATTGCGATTATTAATTGTTGTTAACCGACGCGGCTAATAATCGAGAACGACAGGGCTGCTGCTTGAGGGAGGATACATTTTTACAATTTTACAATTGTAAGAATTAAAAAAACGAATACAAGCGAATCTGAGAGCACGTTATTATGATAGTAGTACAATCGAAATACGTGATTATGTGGACTGATATGGGCGATCACATCTAATCTAGTTCAATTTCTCACTCTTGTGTACACATCCGCGCAAGAGTATATTTTTATTATTATGTTGTATTATTGAATGAGAGTATCAGCAGTGAAGGTCTCGTTCTGTATAAAAAAAAAGAAATACATTCTTCAACGTACGCTAGACGTACACGAGAGTGGAATGAATGAATGATTAAGCGATTCGGTGCATACAGAGATTACGCGCGCCCGTTAACACAAAAAAATAATTACGACGTTCTAATCCAAAAAAAATCGTACCATTAACGTTATTGATATTGATATATTATCTATTATATTATGATACGAAAATTACAAATATGTATATATATATATAGACATACACACACACACTTATATATATATATATACATATATATATATAAAATATTACACATACATGTACTTTTTTGCGGAGCGGCGTGAAATTTCGTGAAATAATTTATTAATAAAAAAAAGTAGGAACGTCGTTAGCCGGTGACTAAAGACGATCGACAAAAATTGGCCGTGGGTACAAACATTGTTTCGCGCCGCTTCTCCATAAACTATACTATACATACTTATCATATTATTATTAAAAAAAGAAAAGCAAAAAAAAAATGAAAATGAAGGAAGAAAAGGGGCAACCGACAACCGAGCGGGTATACCTGTTTGTACGGTGTACCGACCACTTCGTTTATCTTTATGTATAGCAATTTATATTTCCTACGTAGAGTAGTTATGAAAAAAACGATAAAAAAAAACACGGACGGATGTATAACATTGGATCTAGTCTTTTTTAATTGCGAATCCATCGAATCGTTCAATCCCGTTAAAAGAGTAACGAATTTTTTGTTGTTGAAGAGACGATTCGATATGGGCACTAAATTGGCGGGAAATATTTGAGGCTCAGGGTCATTTCGAATTTCGATGACCCCCAAGAGTTTTTCGACCTTCTCAACTTCGTACATCCTGGCAGCGAATCCAGGCTGGTCCAGTGGAATCCCGCGTACGGGTAATCGTGAACCGTCGACTCGGGGACGACCTCGGCTTCGTCGTCGATTCTGCGCGCGAGTGTTCTCCATCCATTTCTCCCTTGCTTCTCGCGAGCCCACCCCCGGCGGCTGACGGTCGCAGCGGAGGTGGTAGTTTCAGTTCCTTCTTCGCGTCCGTCGACGAGAACGCACGCAGTCGCGCTTTGGCACAACGGGGCTCGGCCACCGGGCGGCTGCTGCTCCGTAATCGTTCGTCGTTCGTGAGAGAGAAACTCGCTCGATTTTACACCATTTTTAGCCAACCTCGGGCCGATAGGGTTGGGGAGGGGGGAGCCTCGACGTACATCGCACGCGTTTAAACGAGGTATGTACGAGTACAAAAAAAAAGCTATCGACAAATCTTCCGATACATTCGCAACACTGAGAATAACAAATCGCCAATTTACGTGTGAAAAAAAAAACAAAAGAAGCTATATTGAACTCTATATAGTATTTCCCATTCCGAGGATTTATACCTCCCGAACGGTTGGTCTTTTAATAGCTTTTAAAGTCACGCTTTTACAGCTATTAAAAAAATCGTGTTTTATCGAGCGTACGAAAAGCGTCGTATAACTACGAGAGTGTTTTGGTTTTACAAAGCGACGCTTTTAGCCTCGAGAGTCTCTCAGAACCGCTTGTCCGCGGGACGTAAATGAAAAAAACATATAACAATTCCATTTCCCCTAGCGCTTCATTAATTGCTTAATAATAATAATAATAATAATTACAATAAAAGAAATGAAACTTTTTTTTTCTCTGTCCTATAAAAAGAAGTTTCGTTCTTTCTTGGATAGTAAATCAACCCACTTCACGAGCTCTTGATGATCGATCAATTTCACTTCGTCGACTCGCCCGTACAGTTTTATGAGACGAGAGACATTAAAGTGAAAAATCACGTACAGGGGGGGAGGGCCTTGGTAAAAATCGCGGGAAGAAGAACAGCCGAGGCAGTGTTCAACGTGGTGTTTAATTTACCGCTGCTACCTCTTTCTCTTGTTGTTTTGTTTTCTTCTTTTTTTTTATATTTCCCCCGGAAAGTTCATACCACGCATTAGCGAGAATACGCGCGTTCTTCCTGTCTTCCTGTCTTCCTGTCATCACCCTCACACTCTCCCCTCGTCGGAGCGGGACTGGGAATTAATATCCGTTCCTTCCCTCGCTCGCGCTTACGCGGAAAATTCTCTGCATTCCTACCCATCCTACGCGGAAGTTCGCTCGACGAATCGTCGTGTAATTTTCCTCGGTAACTATTTATCACCCCTGGTTTTTTTTTTAATTTATTTTTTCTCTTTTTCTTTATATTTTCACAAGAGCTTCTATGCAAGCGGTAATAGCCTCGCGAAAACGGGAGTCCAATTCGCGGGGCCGGACATGGACCAGCGCCGAGGTCATTTCCGTCGGTTCGAACGGCAGTTCGAAAGTTCATCGCGTCGTGCCCATAACAACCGCGGAGAATCTGATAATTTCCTCGGAGATTGAAAAGCTCCCTCGATTTCCCCTTTCGGCAGGCGTGGTTTTGTTTTTTTTTCTCTCTTCACACCTGTCGAATTTTCTGAAAGCTTCTCGATACGCGGATACGAATGACACTCTTGTTTTCGATCGGAATCAGGTGAAAGTGTTGAGCAACGTCACCTACCAGCGATTGCGAGCTGTACGATCGAGAAAGGGAAAAACACCAACAAAAAATACGATGGATCCTACGGCTCCTGACACGTGAGTCGCTGCTCGGAAAAGAGACGAGGGGGCTTTGGCGGTTCATCGGTTTTCTTCCACCCGTTTAACAAGGTAAGTTGTCCTCGCTTGCGTCGGTACTGCAGCTTAAGGTCTCTCAGTGTATCGTTAGTTCGCACTATTTATACCTCAAACTAAAAAAAAATATTATTCTGTTAATAGAACTCGGTAGATAGGTACTTTGAATATAAATGTAAATAATATATCGAATCGATTTGAGTTCCTTCTCGTCTAAACATTGTTTTAGAGATCAAAGGTTCTCGGATATATATATATATTAGCAATTCCGACTGAACCTCCCGGATCGCCATCAAACTTTCTTATCGGTATTTCTCATTTCCCGACTCGTTCCAATGAAGAAAGGAGCCGATAAAAAAAAAAAAGAAAAAAAAAACAGAAAAGAATACTGAAGATATTGCCAGGCTTCGCAGGTAGTGCTTATAAATAGCGCGGGAGCGCGGAGCATCATCGGAGGCGAGAGCAATTTCCTCCCTTCGATCGAGTCTCTCCTCACTCTCTCACTTTCTCGCTCGTAAAGCTCGCCTCTCATCCACTCTCGCGCCTAGTCAAAACGATTATCCGAATTATGACGTCAGTCTGGCGTGCTCGGAGTAGTGCAATTTGTTCGGTGCGAGAGACGATAGACGCCCGGCCGTCGGCGATGGGGCGCGCCGGGGAGTTGTCCGGATCTGCAAATTACTTTTTCCTTCCAACATAGAGCCCCTCCCCCTCTCTCGGGCTCTCGCCCACACTTTCCCTCGTCTTTTGCACGCCCGGCTTCTATCGTAGAATCGACACAGTGGCTTCATCGATAATCGTTCGGAAAAGTGATTTTTTTACAACTTTAACATTTTTTATTATAGACCTCCTCCCGGGCCCCGATACGTCACCTTCAGTTTGAAAATCTCATTTTTCGACCGAAAGTGACGTCACACTGGAAATACGTCACTTCCGTTTTGAAAATCTCATTTTGACGACCGTCGGTGACGTCGTACCGATTTGGTTTAAGATAAATTTTATATAATTATGTGTGTGTTGGCTTAAGATGGAAGAATTATTTTCTTCGGTTTCGTTAAGATTACGAAATGACAATAAAGAAAAGGGTGGAAAGAATTTAATTCGAGGCGAGTGTCTTTTGTTCTGAGCCGGACGATATCGTTTCTGTTCCTGGAGTCACCGCAGCTCTCGCATACATTTTTTATCGCTTCGTGATATACCAGCGACCTTCTCGGTCGAGGTATTAATGAACTTCCGGACGGTGGAATATTCAGTAACCGCGACGAGTGAGCCCCGGCAACGGAGAGATATATTTAGTTTAGGTGTGAACTCCGAGAGGAAACACTTTTTTCTTCGCCACATCTTGTGCAATCAAAAGAAGTCGGTCATTAAGAAGACCGCGCCGTTGCGCATTGTATTGCAGGGCACCTTAAATTTTCAGAAAATTCTCTTCTTTCCAGAAAGTCATCTGCCTACTAACTTGCACTTTCGTTTTTTCCTGTTACCAAAAAAATGTCACAGTCTGCGAACTACGCCGATGCATGCGAATAAAAAAATGCATCTCTCCACCCATACGCTTTATTATGTTACGAGCGAAAAGGACGTAAAGCTCCCAACGACTCTTATCAATTCCGTCGCGTAGTTTGCGGCGAGGAAACTGTTGTCCATGAAGGTTCACAGTGCGCGCGTGTCCGTGCGAAGAAAAATCGCATCGGGGGTCGTACACGAGGCGCCTTTGCTCCGAAGGTGGTGGTTAGCCTCGCGTGAAATCGTTCGCGGGATGGCGGAGGGAAGAGGAGGCCTTGCCACAGAGATGATCTCGGAGAGCTCACGTGCGTAGCTATATCGCGGTTTTCACAGCGCACTCGAGAGCCAACACCGGAAACGGAGTGAGCCCCCGGATCTTTGTGCGAAATTTCCGCGCGGCGAATGAACACACAAGGCATGAATGTACAGCGTATGGTACAGAAACGGCAAAGGATACTTAGTTGGCCCCACAAAAAAAAGTTTTCAGCGAATACGTCGCTCGAGAGCGGGTCGAGTCACCGGAAATTAGAGAGCCGCTCGGCTTTTTTTTTAATTCCGGGTTCAGATCCATTCGTTATCGCAATTCATAGCGACGGATTTCCGAGGCTCTTCTCGCACTCGAAACTTTATCAACTCCCGACGCTCGAAGCCCTCTCATTTCACGTTTGAATGAATGGAAGCCAAGTGTGTGTGTGCGTGCCTCCGCGAGGCATTCTCGATGGGCTTATCGAGTCGGAGCTGTCCGATTATTTAATCTCTCAATTTTACCGTCATCGCAGGTTGTTGCCACACTTGTTTCCAGACGAGAGGATAAAAGCCTCGGTTCTCAAGTTCTCCTCTCCTATCGTCTATTTACCACTCCGAGTTTCTTCCGTCTGCTCTCGAGCGTGCTGAGTGCAATTGCATTAGTGCAGCGATGTAATGTACGGTGTATACAACGTTGTACCATATCTGGCTCTATCCAATTCCATGCAGCAATGCCATACCATTAATATATATATATGTATACACATCGAGAATTCGTGCGGTGCATATAATGTCTGTGACGCTGTACGAACGCTGGCTGGGAGAAGCCTGCGGTCCCGACGTCTATCTATGTATGATATATATATGTAAATACATATCTCACATATACCTTACCCAATGTACCGAGAATTACGATGTATTTGTCTATGGCAGAGAGAGCGAGTTCGTTTCGTTATCCGAAACGAAAAACCCCGACGGCACGATAACGAGCCCGCCAGAGCTCCATTCGTGCCCTCGTCAGCTTTACAGAGAACAACATACACACATACGAGCAACGCTACTCAACGCGAATCTTATCGTTCCTGCATTCTCGCTCTCTCTATCCCCCGGGCGCGTCTTCCGTCGAGACTCACTCATTGTGCTTCTCTGCTCCGCATGCCGACTCCGTTGCCGCAGGCCCGACAGCCCGATGGAACTGAAACCGAAAATACAATTTTCTTTTTTTTTTTAGTTACGCGAAAAATTAATTGTAACGAGTCGCGAACACGCTCGAGGTGAGATAAATTAAAGCTCTTCCGAGCCGCGACTTCCGGGGGTCGAAGGAGACTTCCGGTGGGCTCTTGGTTTTGCCCGGAGATTAAAAAAAAAAAGTACATTCGGAGCGGACATGTGGCTCAACGCGACGGTAAAAATAATGCACGGTAAAGGCACCGCGAAAGTGAAAACTGACGAGGAGCGAAGTGAAATATAAGATGGTAACTTTTAACCGGGCTATTAAGTCTCCGACGCCATTTCCTTCACGGATTTGTTTAATTTTTATTCGTCTTAAGTTTCGTCTACGAATTCACAAATTTCACAAAATATCGATGCGCCGCGTACGCAAATGAAGCGGGTAGACTTGTCGCTCACCCTTAAAAACAAAAATAAAATAAAATAAAGAATCAGGACTGGAGTAAGAAAATTCAAGAAAAAATCCGAGTTCCCACGAGGCGATAACGCAAATTCGTTTATTTCCGAGTCGTTAGATATATAGCCAGGTAGACGTCGGGTCTCAAGTCGAATGAGAGTCCCGACTACGAGAGGTTTCCGGAAACGCGCACGCAGACGTAAGCATAAACAGACGCCGAGCGATAGTCTCGAGTACGGGACGTTTCCGGAAACGCACACACAGACATAAGCATAAACAGACGCCGAGATAGAGGCCCGCCTCTCACCGGAGTACAGTTAAAGCACTCGGAAGATCCCGAAGGTCCGGGGAATGTCTCCCTGCTGGGTCCCAGGTGAATCCATCCCCGGAGGTTTATGTGCCGGGCTTCGAGGAAGCTAGAGAAACGCGCTGGCGAGTGTCTCAGTGTTTCGGGAGCGCACGGTGGAGAATCTGGTAATACATATGCATAGGGAAGCGGGCTACAGAGGCGGGCGAGGTCGACCGGGAGGACTCTGAAAGAACTGTGGACCACCGTTCGTGGCAGCGGGACCCGCGGCCACTGGAGCACACCGGCAGCAGCCGAACGGGAAGAGGATAGACGGAAACAAAAAAAAAAACGAAGAAAAGAAAAAGGGAGAAACCGAAGTCGGTACGAACGCGTCGAGACTGCGAGAGCACTGTTCAGCCCCGTTCGTGTAGTAAATGTGGGCAGAGGGAAGGGAGAAAGCGGAAAGAGCGAAAGAGAGAAATCGAGACTGAAGGAGCGAGGTATCGTTAAAATGTATGAGGAGGAGGGAGACGGAGGAGGAAAGAAACGACTGTAGGACGAATAGGGAGGGAGAGCGAGAGGCAAAGTGGGGCCGGTGCAGGCCCACTCGGGGAACGAGAGTTCTCTGTGTGCCATCGCAATATCGGCAGTTTAACGCGAAGGCGTCGCGGCATGCCTCGCTGATGCCGAACCAGCGCTCTCCGATACAGAACCGATAAACAATTTACCCGTTAATACATAGTTCCGCGGTGTTTCAACGACTCATAATCGAATTATCGCGCAGTTATTTCGTCGTGTTCATCGATTATTCAATTTTTTTATCGTACGTACCGTGTGGCGGAGTGACAAATAAACTGTTAAACGAAAACGCGAATATACGCGAGAGCTGTGCGTGTGTTTTCGATCCGTATCGTAGCCGGGAAGCCGGCTGCGAGAGTGTATCGCAAAAATCTGTATTACTCACCGGCGGTTAGCCGCAGCATCGAAAGTGATGCTCTTCCGAGTTTCGTTATTGCCTAATCGTGGATTTTATTTGCCGAAATTGGAAGCTCGCCGGTGAGAATTTATTCATTTATTATCATATATATGACCCTGAAGATATGACATCAAATTACATGAAATTTCATCTTTGGCGAATCTCTATCAATGCTCCGGTTTAGAAAGATGAAACAATTAGCGAAGTTTGTGCGACGCAAAACATAGCCGTTATAACGTGATGAAATTTAGTCTCATGCAGATATCTTCGGGGTCATCATTATTTTAGTTGCGGCACGTATACACTGCAACAGCTTTTGTTTCGCTGCGTCCACAAATATAGTCAGGGTCATTTTTTTTCTTTTGTTTTTGTTCAACGCGAAAATTTCCTCACGAAATACATAGACCCAGGTCAAGGGAGATCCGAGTCGTTCGGCAGTGAAAAATTCGTTGGCTCCTCGACGCCAGTTGTCACGTTAATTTTTCTCTGGCGAATAAAAAAAAAAGCTCGAAGCTCTCGAACCGCGCTCGATCTCTCGGGCTGCGTCCGGCGTTCGACGACGATTTAATTAGTGTCGGGCGAGCAACGAGAGAGCGACGGGACAGCGGTGGCCGTTCCGATGGTCGTGGCTGACCAGCAGCGACCGGGCAGCAATACAAGCATTTAGCTCGACGGACGTTTCAAGCACCGAGTTAGCCACCACCGATCCGGGAGCCCCGCTGCAGCCGTCGGTGTCTCACCGAGTAACGAGGAATGTAACGGCATTATAACCACAGGCGGAGATCGCGCGACCCTTGCGCGCGCGTGCGGCCAGCATGCGGGGGAGAGAGGCAGCTCTCTGCACACGTTCCGCAAGAGCAAATTCGATACAGTGGCATGATAAATGCGCATAGTTCCTCGCGTAGGTTGCATACTGTGCCGCGCCAGTAATACGATTTAATTTGAAAAATTTAATTATTTCGCATTACACGATCCCAAACGCTGTGGTAACTCGACCAACCCCTCTACAGGCGCTCATTATTATAATAATGCCATTTTACACGAGACGGAAAAAAAATTCTTCTCGCTAACTAAAAAAAAAAACACATAATAGATCGTTCGTTCTATCCGAGAATAATTGACCCTAAAATATCGGTGATATTGAAAGTTCCCTTCCGTAACAAATTTTAGAGGCTTTTGTAGCCTACGGGGTAGCGATGGGGGTTTCGAAATGTGAAATGTATGGAAATTTCTCTGTGATAAACAACGCCTTACGGTGAATTTCATTTGAATAACAAAATTTTTGTTTGAATTAAAATAGACGATAAAAAGTGCGGAAAAAATGTAGGCCTCCGAGGGATATTGGGAGAGAATTTCGGAGCGAAGCACTCGCCTCGCAGTCGTTGCAGCTGCCGGTTCGCAGGAATGGGGAGGTTACCGCGAGGGAGAAAGAGGGAAGAAGAGGTTGGTAGGTGAGTCGGCAGTTGTGGAAGAAGTCAATACGAAAAACGTAAATAACGGGGCCGAGTCACGGACCCGTATGCGGAATAACGAGGCAACAGCACGCGTCCGTTGATTCGATAAACTCGCGGGAATATATAAAGGTGAAATTCTCTTTTGCGTATATAAATAATAACGAGAGAGTCAATTCCGGAGTCGTGTGGGTTTGACCTACGCTGTATGTGTGTGTCCATGTTGTACTCTCGTGCCGAAGGCAAAAAATTGCCGAGGACGGGGGATGAAGAAGAAGTTGAATGGAATTGACGATTTTCCATTCGACTTTACAATTTTGTATGGGACCTTGGCCAAAAGCCTTTCCGCGTTCGAGGATTTCTCACCGAAATAATATTCGTAAATTCAACGAGACCAATTTCTTTTTTTTGTCCTCTGTAAAAATGTTACGGTCCAGTTCCCGCATTACGATTCCGATCGGACGCCAGACAGTTTTCCACGAGACCAAGGAGAACTTGGTCGCGCGCGCCCCGAATAATGATGTACTCGCGACCTGTAAAATTTAATTCGAATACATTATTACTTTGTTTGTTATTTTTCTTCTATTTTCAAACTTTGATAGAGAGTGATCGTTGAACCGCGAGATTGTACAGAAGCATCGAGCCATTGTAGTCTCGCGGCCCACAACGACGGTCTATGTATCCGATACATATATTTACCTTTGAAACGGATATCCTAACAGAGAATTGAATAACGATACGTAAACTCCAAACTCCATCTTGCCCCGTAGTTGTGGACTTCGGGGTATTATATTCTCACTATCCGTGCCGAGCTCGGATAGCGAGAATATCAGAATATACAGGAAAGGAAAGAGACCCGTCTCCCCCTTTAGAATCGATAGCGCGTATGCGTGTGGTATCCATGCAATCGTGCCATCGTTTTTTGCCTTCTTCAACGTTCCTTCAACCACCGCTCTCGTTCTCCGTTCCTGGACTCCGATCGATCGTTTTAACCACGACGCGTTTTCTTTATTTTTCTTTTTACCCGCCACCGTCTCCGTTCTTAATGTCAGCGCGCCTCGGCGTGGTAGGAAGCACGAGAACCCCCGTGTACACAGCGAGCGGAGTCGAGAACTCGTCGATGTCTCTCATTAACTTACGGCTCTCGACTGCATACGCCTGTTTCGACAGTGCTTTCTTTTCCGACGGCTCCTCAGCGGCTGGTCGTCGAGCGAAATCGACTCGGTGTCGTCTCCGACAGTCCACAGTCCACAGTATTCTTCATTCGTTCGACTTGGGCACTCTTTAGCTTGGGAACCGAGTCTGTGCGTTCGATATAAATTACTCATCACGTTATTACGTTCGTTCGCCGGGAGGGTCGGTGGTGAGCTACCGCAAGACCCCTACATGCCCCCGTTCGTGTTTCCCAGAAAGCCCCAATGTGGAAATTGGGGTTGTACCGCAAGCGGTACAACTTTTACCGACGGCGATTATATATATACGTATATATACACATATAATCAGCATCTAAAAGCGATTAAACGTAAATCACTATTTTCCGACCGAGAATATTCATTCTCGGTTGGAAGATCGTGATTTCCGGCAATGTAAAGTTGGTAACGAAAATAATAAGAGTGTTGCCGTGCGCTGCTCGTCCTCGGGCTAAATTGACTTTCGGAGGGTATGGAATTTACATATGAACACATATATGTGTGTGTATATGTGGTGAATATAAGCGAGTATATCCCACGGGATAAAGGGAAGCGCTGGCTGGAGGGAGCCGAAGCAGCGGAAACGGCAACATCGCCAGGATTTACACCTTTCCGTCGACCCAATTATGAGTTATTGCCTCGCGAAGCATCGCACGGGCTCCCTCGTATTCTCTCAGCTCGCACGAGGAAAGCCCTCACGCCTTCGAGTGTCGTTCAAGAGCACCTCGAGTGCTGGCGATAACGCGTGATGGTCTCGATCAATTGGTACTTCTGCCGCTCCGGGGAACGAGCATCGTACACGCCGCGCTGTCACGATAGTTCGAAAAATCGCGAATGACCCTTCGAGACGTCTCATCACTTGGTTTTTCTTTCGTTATTCAGTTTATCGAGAGATACGCTGAGGCTGTTCTGGTTGGCTGAATGCCAGCTGTCGAAAGTCGTTTAGGTAAATAGTACGTAAAAAAATGCCATGTTAATTATTTTCAAAAAAATCGGAATGACGGAATAGCACTGTTTTGGATTTATCCATGCAATTGGGTGTTCCACGAAGCCGATGCATGCAGTTATGTGGCCCGGAACATTTATCGGAAGCCTTCAATTGAATGCAAAAAAAAATATGCAATTTACTCCATTACCGTACTATTTCACGTTTTTCATCGTCCTGTGACGGCAGAACAAAAACAATTTGGTAACTCCACGGAGTATCCTATCTCGTTCAGGCTGATGCTGTTAACGGAGCAAAAAAGAGCGATTCCCTTCCCCCACAATCGCTCCCGGTTAAATAATGATAGATGTCCCTTGGATAAAATTGCGCCTACGTTCGTCCAACTGAATGACAATCGATTATGAACGAACGAAAAAAAAAGTTGCGCAAAGTTTTGTCCCGAGATCGTTGGAAAAACCTCGGCGACGAAGTTTATTCTGCCAGTGCATGAGACGAGTACAATGAATCGACCATTAACTCCCCCACAGTTTCTCCGACTGAATTAGCGATGGAGAGCCCTCCCTGTACGGGCGGACCTTGAGCAGTCTCATTACACAATCGTTGCCGCCAGCTATGCCGCGTCGGGTTTAATTAATTTTCGTAACAAATGAACGGTAGACCGTACAGAATGGTAGATGGTTCGACACAGTGTGCTCGGTCCATCGTCGGGAGAGTCGAACGATAGGAGCGCACACATCGTTCGCGGGTACGGTACAGTGTCGGCGAAACTTCCGCCGATGTGTGCAATACGTGTTACGGAGAGACACGCGGGTATCGAGGTCCGAAAATAGAAGAATCACCGACGGGAAACTACAGGTGGCTTCGACACAGGCGAGTCCTCCCCTCGCGTCGCTCGGCGTGCTCCGAAAGCCGCGCACACATCCACTGCAGAGCCCGGTGGCAGTAAAAGCAGAACAGCACAGTAGTAGCAGCAGCAGACCTGGAGCCGACGTTGGGACTCAGGAGTTCTCGCTGGAGGTACACACTATATGGTCGTTAGGTCGTTGACTATAGTTATAGTGGAAAACGTAGATATCCGAGCAGCCACCGTGGTTACCTATATATTCCACGCGAGCTGGCCCGTGTGCTACTGGTGCCGCTGCTGCTGGAGGGCTGGGTAATCAATACTCATCGCCTCATCTCCCTCACGCTCCACGCTCTCCCGTACAGACCTTTCGCTCTTTCTCTCCCCCGTTGCTCCACGCGAACTACCAGTCGCTCGGTTATATACACGAACGAGCTGCTCCGTCGTGTTCCGTCGACTCTTTCTTCTATTACCCTGTACCGGTATCTACACCTGTATAAATTGTATTCGAGCCGTCGGATCTTGACGCGATGTGTCGTCGAGAGAAATTAAATGAAAATTAAAGTTCCGACAGTTTTAACGTCGCTACGAACATAGCCCGAGAGGAGCCGAGCGCTTCCGCCGCTCCGTCGTATTCATTGGATCAGAGGGATTAATTAAAATGGGACGGTGATTTATTGGAACGGAGGACCTTGAAATTTGTACGGGGGATCGCTCGTCGAGCATCGGTGGGATGCGCGATTAGGTGCAAAAATTTACTATAGCGTACTGTAGTTTACTTTTGAAAATTTGTTACCGTAGGTCGGGAACGCATGGGTTTTGCCACTTCGGTGGACGGTCATCGAAGATGAACCGGATTTATACACCCTAGGTTGGCCATCCTGTGTTGTTTGTTCGAGGTGTTATCCGAGTGTAAGTAACGCGTATGGATAGACTCGGAGAGATTGGATGCGCGGATAGTTGTGGAGGAATCGATTCCGTTCTTCCCGGTATTGCTGATACGTGCGGGACTCACAGCACCTGTCGCAATATATACCGTATCGACTGTTCTGTATGCCAATATGCAATACACATATGTTTATGTTCCGGGGCTCGCGACCGAAGTGTGTACATCGCTGGTTCTCCGGTCATACACGGTCTCGCGGCGTACAAGCGTACGTTTCCAGGATCCCAGGCTTCGGCCAGAACCAGCCGCGACAAACGGTTGGCAGAGGCTGCCAGAGTGCCCAAGAGATCAGTCGCGATCGATGCGACACATACCACGGTACAGCGTACGTGATACGTAACGAGGAGGCCAGAATGTTCTCTGTCGAACAGATGTAGAGTCTGGTGAGAGGATCAAAGGGTCCTCGAAAACAAAGGCCCGCCCGCTCTCCCCGGCTTTACCACTTTCACCCTCGAGCACACGTCGCACAAATCGACGCGTACTCTCGATCGGGATCATCCAGCCGCAGGCAAAATTTCACGTCAGGAACATTCCACAATTCGCGAAGTATCCCACGGAGGTATCTCGGTCCGTGGATTCGGCAAGAATGTTCATTAATAAAATTTCACCGACACTCCGCGTTGAGAGTAACGTCTCCGATACTCCTCAGCAGTTACTCGGAATTTTCTCCGCGAACTCGAAGACTTTTCTCGCGCCTTACGGCCCTCGACCGGCAGCAAGTTCGACGACGGTGAAGAAAGACGTGTCGGACGAATTGATAGCTCCGGCGAACGTCGGACTTTGCGGCGCTTCTTCGCCGTTGAACTGGCGAACGAGTGCGATAGATTCCGACTCGAAACTATTCGCAAAGTTTGAGCTGCCCGCGAGCTCCTCGGAGGGACGAGAGCGAACTTCGACTTTCACGCTTCGCCATCGAGAACCGAAGCAACCGGAGTCGTAGTGTTCGTGCGCTCGTCCGAGAAGACACTCGACGAAGTCCGACAGAAGTTGGATGGGCTCTCCTCGCCTTCGCGTTCAGCCTCTCGAGAAGATAGCGAGAGCGGAAGTGAGCGGCTGCAGCGCACACCTCCAACGTTGACCCACCGCGGTACACGGAGAGCCGGTACACTCGCGTGCGGTTTGTAGAGGCGAAATTAATTCGGCCAACTCCGATAACAACCGGCGGTTTAATCGGTAAGATGAGGCTCTCAATTTTTGTTCATCAACCGACGGCGTATCAAGACGCTTCCGAAATAATACCGGAGCGGAGGATTGGAGCCACTCGAGAATCTAATCTCCCCCGGCGTTATATCTCAGCTCGGTTAACTCGAGGGGATGAGCACGAGGGAGGTAATGCTGCTCTCTCGGCAAAGACGGAAGCGCTTCTGTACTATAATCTTATACACAATGCGGTCTAATACCGTCGAGCGATTCTCCGCTCAGTCAATATTTGGGCACAACTCGCTAAGACTCACAGCTCGGCGAGTCCGGAAGCTAGATTACCCTTGCCTTACGCTATGCGAACCTGTCTCGCGGCACACGACATCGAAACATACGTTAATCCTCTTTACGGATCTAAAAAAAGAATCATGTAAAGAAGACACGATAATATCCGAGGGGGTTGTCGCTTCACATACGTTGTTATTGGCTGTTCGATCGAGCCACGAATATCGCGTTCCGACGAACCATGCGTGACGACCCACGACGCCGAAAATAGGTTTGACGCATACGGTTTTAATATTTGACGAAAAAATAACGAATTTCGACGGTACGCAAAAGAAAATATCCGAATAAAATGAAAAACCATTGATCCATCTGCCATGACAATGAAGATCGACGATTAATTAAAGCGTTAATAAAACTTGTAAACGCCCACGCGGCAATCGAGACAACGATATCGATTGCTAAAACTGTTTTCTGCAACAAGGAATCGTCACCATTCACCCTATGCGCGCGTCTTCCCACGCTCGTATCATTCTCACAGTGCGCCATTCAACGCTTTGTATGTGAAAGCTTGTACTGTATATGACGGATCTCTCTCTGCCCCCTCCCTCCCCCCCCCCCCCTTGGCCGAAGTCTGCGAGGCGACGCCAAAGTGCGTCATCCGGATTCAGTATAATTAAAGCGCCTCCTCGTTCTCGCGTTCTCCTCCGCCTATCTGTCCCTCAACGCGTCCGGAGAGTCTTCAGCCGGCGCTAATTTGAATGGAGGCAAATCGACGAGAAGAGCCGTCGAGGAGAGAATATATCGGACGAAAAGTTGCCTCGTTCTTCATCGTAACTCGTGCATCACTTACAGGCTCCCCATTTGCGTCAGCGGAAAATACCACTGACCTCCTGCCTCTACTCGATAGACGGATATATATATATATCACACACACTCACAAACACACATATATATGTTCATCGTTCGTTTGAAGCTTCGATATGAAAGGCACGAAATAATAATACTGGGAAGGAGACATTTCCGGGAAGAAACTTGGCAGAAGCGCTAAAAGAGCTGGAGTGCAGCAAAAATCATCCGGGCGAAGAACGAGCGAGGGTGTCGCGAAGATTCTCGGATCTTGAGGATCTCAGAAGGCTAAGGGGCGGGGGTGAAGGCGAGGAAATATTCCGTAGAAATGTCGCGCGAGAGCACCGATGAAAAAAGCTTCGTCCTCAAGATTCCCTCTGGCTTGGAAGTAATCATCGCTGGGAACGATCGAAAGCTCCCCCGCGCTCGATATAACATGGTGAGGCTTTCGATATATAACCGGAGACCGGCGACTGCGGCACCAAATCCTCTTTTAATATCGCTCGACGACATTTCTCGGATCCATGAAAAATCGATCCGACATCGCGCGCTCTCGAGAATCCTCGGTACAAATATCGTGCATTTGCGGGGCTTCTCCCCCCCCCCCCCCCCCCCCATAGAAGTAATGACATTTCTGTACGGAGATCAAAATTTGTTCGCTCTTCGGATATTTCCACGTTTTTACTTTCTCATCACGTAGAAAGTTTATGAGAAGAGAAATTATTGTGGATAAAAATAAATTCGAGTCTTACATTGTGATGTAAGTAGGACGTGTGATGTTTAACGTTTTATGTTTTGTTTCAGGAGGGCGATGGTGCACCTCCCTTAGCGTGGATATGGTAACCATGAGCTCCGAAAAAACCGCCTGCCGGCGAAAGCCGGCGGAGAGTAACGGCTCCAAGGGCGCGGGTGAACGCGGCTGTTCGGCGGGTGGAAAGGGTAAGGCGGTAACGCTGAAAAACAAAAAAGACGAGGGTGGCACGACGACGGACGAAAAACCGAATGCCTCACCGAACGCGACGGCCACATGCGCCGAGGACAGTCCCAACTATCTCGTGTACAAAAAGGTATTACGACAATAATTCCTGACCAAAAATTGCGAATCGTGAATAAAAAAAAAAAAAAAAAAAATGTAGCGAAAACGATTTATATAGAAGATAGAAGCGGCCGTGTAGAACTGAACGCGAAGGCGTTGTGTCGCTAAACTTGGCGAGAGTAAAACATTTGTTTGTATACCGACGACGAGAAAATAAAGCGGCTAGGAATGGGAGGCAACGGCAGGGGCGCGCACACACAACACCGGGACTATTTGTCAGATTCACGCGAGATTTCCCACCGAAACGTTTTTGTCCCCGGCTCTGTCTATCGTCCCGCTCACGTTTCATCCATTTGGAATACGGCCAGCTATCATCCCTGGGCGATTTGCCGCACGAGATCCGTTTTTCGAGCCATACATCCGACCCGTTACCACCTCGGTGCGGTGTCGTCGTCTGGTAGCGTCCTGTTTTTACTTTACCGCTCCGATCGCACGATACAACCGATTTCGTTAATTACAAATTTATCGATAACCTTTTCGTCGAGCTCTCGCGAATGTCGCGGTTAGACACACACACACACACACAGCCGCGTCGACGTGCCGAATTGATTCGATATCTCCCCGTGATGAATTCACTCTTGTGCCGTTCACGAAATAAAAAAAAATATAAAAAAATTGCCCCACGATCTTTTATCTACTTTCTATTCTACACAGAGTACCCCCATTACGTTCTTTGCGCTCTCGTTCGTCCTTTTCTCCATTCACCTTTCCATTCATTGCGAACGCTATTGTGAGGAAAAAAAAGGAAGAAATCAGGTCGATTCGTGGCTGCTCCGGGCGTCGTACAATAACTACTATCTTCGGGCGAAGATTCCCTCTTCGCGCCGTTGAAAAACGGCCCATTATTTAACGAGTTCTCGCTCGTCTCATGTTTGGCAAAACTTCTTGACTCCTTTCGTTCCCTCACGCTCTCTCTGATGGGAGAACAATCAGGTCGACTCGTCAGTCGTTTATGTGTACGGACTGTCAATCTTGTTGGAAACTCTCTCTCAAGAGAGAAAGAGAGCGTTGAGCGAAAAGAGACTTTGCTATATGTATTGTATTATCTTCTCGAGTCCGTGAAATCGGGAAGATGAGAGGTTTGCCAAGGGAAGCTCTCCCAGCTCGGCGCTTTTATAGTGTCGTCTTACGTTCTCGGCACTGGGAAGATCGATCGTTCCTAAAGCTGTTGGCTCTCGCTCGTTGGAGAGTCCAGCCTTCCAGTCGAACCGAACGTTGTACAGAGTGCAAGCAAAAGCGGTTACGGCGGTTCGGTTATATACCTATTCGCTGCCTCTTTGGCTATCTCTCGCTCCTCCTCTTTATCTATAATCACCAGGGTTCCCTGGCGACTTGTATTAATCAGTGCACGAGAAAACCGGTAACCGGCTCCGTTTCCTCATCGAATTATACGTGAATCAATTTAACTAGCCATCAACGAACGTTAATTCATGCGTTTCTGTTGCTCACTACATTCGAGATGAACTCCAAATGCATTTGCGGCGACATTTCCGGTTTGAAAATCGAGATTTTCTGTAATCGGAGACGACGTCCCAACGAAATTTCGAATAAATTAAGGAACACAGGGTATGCTTGTTTGTGTAGATGGAGTCTATAGTGGAGAAAATGCTGGACGAAGTTAACGGCGTACCCGTGAGAACGGTCAAGAGCTTTATGACCAAGATACCCTCGGTTTTCACCGGTAAGTACGACGAAATGTTTTATTTTGCCGCAATTGCCCGTGCAAATTAAAATTGTTAGGGAAGGGCTCAAGGCATTTTCACTTGTTTTTTTACAGGTACAGATCTCATAGCGTGGATGATGAAAAACATGGAAATCGATGATCAAGAAGCTCTTCACGTGGCTCATCTGATGGCTTCCCATGGTTACTTTTTTCCGATAGACGACCACTGCCTTACCGTGAAAAATGACAACACATTTTACAGATTTCAAACTCCTTACTTCTGGCCATCGAATTGCTGGGAACCGGAAAACACGGATTACGGTATAATGCAAACTCTCGAGGCAATATCGACTGCTGAGAATACGATAAGCTGTATCTCGTGTGTTCAAGCACACGTGTTACTCCCTTTTGATTCTCAGCCGTCGATATTGTACGAAAACGATATTGCTACTCTCAGGACTGTTCGCATTTCCGGCTATGTAGCTTTGCCCCTTTCTGAACTTTAATAAAAATATATATATGTATATATCCTCGCAGCTGTGTACTTGTGTAAACGTACGATGCAGAACAAAACGCGACTGGAATTGGCTGACTACGAGGCGGAAAATCTCGCCAGACTGCAGAAGATGTTCTCGCGAAAATGGGAGTTTATATTCATGCAGGCGGAGGCGCAGAGCAAAGTCGACAAAAAGAGGGACAAGTTGGAAAGAAAAGTATTGGATAGCCAGGAGCGAGCTTTCTGGGATGTGCATCGGCCAATGGTAAAGTATCGGCGAAGCTTGAACGGAGTGGAAATTTAATCCGAGTAAAAAAATATGACCTTTTTTGAAATTATTGACAGCCTGGCTGCGTCAACACCACCGAGATGGACATAAAAAAAGCTTGCAGAAGTAACAAGCCGATAATAAAAGCCAGCAGGCACCTGCAACTCGGGGTTGCGGGTGGACGGATATCGCCGACCCACGCGGATCAAAACCCGAGCCCTTCGCCCGAAACCCTACAAAGAGAGATCGACATGCTGAAACAAAGACTGGACAGACGAAACATCAAAGTATCCAAAGTGGCGGAAGCGTGAGTTCATTTCTCATCACACCATTTTTTATATTTTTCTTTTAACGTTTCGTTCCGCGCGAGTTGAAAAATATCGGAGATATTTATTTTTGCAGGCTCATCGGTTATTTCGAACAGTACGTCGAGTACGATCCGTTGTTCACGCAACCGGAGCTCGGCAATCCATGGATTACCGACAGTCCGGAGACTTGGGAACAAGAAAAATTGGCGTGAGTATTCAATGTTTTTTTTTATCCGAAGAATATCGATTTAGAGAGTGCCTAAGAAAAAACTTATGAATTTTACAGGAAGGAAATATCAGCGAGAAGAGTGAAGCGATGGGCGTTCAGTCTTCAAGAGCTTCTTCAAGATTCTATAGGCCGGGAACAATTCATACGCTTTCTCGACAAAGAGTTCAGTGGCGAAAATCTCAAGTGAGAATAAACTTTTGTTTCCACCTCGGTTCATTTAACGACCCTCGATGTTGGATTCCAGGAATGGCTGTTTTATTGCAGATTTTGGGAAGCGGTTCAAAACTTGAAGACTCTACCGCAGCGAGACGTCCAAATAAAAGTCGAGGAGATCTGGAACGAATTTCTCGGTCCAGACGCGAGTTGTCCGATAAACGTTGACTCCCGTTCGTTCGAGATGACGAAGAGGAATCTGGAGAAGCCCGATCGATGGTCGTTCGACGTAGCGGCTGTAGGTATCACCCAACAATGTCGTCCATCGACACGCATCTCAAAAAAAAAGAAATGATTTTCTGACGAAAATTGAACTCGATTTAATTGAACTTTAAAGGCGCACGTGTATCATCTGATGAAAAGCGACAGTTACTCGAGATACCTACGCTCGGAGATGTACAAAGATTTCCTAAACGGATCGAAGAAGAAGGTGAAACAGCAGAACGATAAACGAATTGATGAATTAATCGACATCTCACTAAGGCGATTTGTTATAATACGCGTTTATTGATAAAGCGTTTGCGATTTCGCGTTTGATTTCAGACGTCGGTCAAGGGGATTCGGAGCATCGTGTCGTTCGCCGGTCGGAAAGACACGGCCGGCTCTTAACCGATCAAACTTTTCAACGGCCCGGTGGGTTCGATCGAATTGGTTGGTAATGCTACCGCAGCTGAATTTCATACCGCTTGACGTTCACACAAACACACGAGAATCGGAGGGAGAAGCGATGACTGATGGTATGGAAAAAAAACATCCAGTTCGACCAAAGTTCGCCACCACTTTCCCGTCCTTCAGCAGTCAATTTTCCTCCATCCTCATTACTACGTTCGAGGATACGTGCATTATCGAGCCTTCCTTCCTATTTCCGTGCCAAGGACGAAACCGACGAGCATAGATTATAACGCAATTTTCTTGCCTCTCCAGGTGACGCTGCAAAGATCCTTGATGAAGGATGCGCCAGCCGGACGTCAGGCGTCCCGTACCGTTCGTCCACACTGAGAAAGTCTTTCGCGTATCTCTCGCACCAATCCCCACATTCTTTATCGACTCTCTTTTTTTTCGTAATTATCGCCGGCCGCTCGTCTTTGAACTTATCGGCCGTTAAAAAAGAAATATCATCTGTATAAAAGACAAAAACAAAAGAAACGAAAAAATCAACACGAAAAAAATGATCTATAGGGAATACAAGGAGAGAGCGGGACGAGAGGTTCGTCGGCCTCGAAGAAGCCTGCCTCTCGGATATCAAACGATCGAGCTCTCTTCCCGCTGCGGTTAATCGACTCTCCGATAATCTCGCGGGAGTTATGCCGAAGAAACGAGGGCGAGAAGAATTTTCGTGGGGCTCGCACGGATCCTCGGGCTCCGCGGGGTCAGCCAGGTTCGAGTTCACTGAAACGGATCGTGCCTCGAGAACGGTAAACCGACCCGTTACTCCGCACAAAATCGACGATCCACGATCGACGAGTATTCTCTCTTATCGAGTCTGCGAACCCGAAAAAGAACTGTCGATTATACTTGCCGCATGCACACGATCGTCGACGATCGAACGGAAACATACGTTTTGGTGACGTTATTGTGCGCGCGATCGTCCCGGCATCGGGAACCATAAACGATCGTGCGTTTGTAGATAAAAGATAAAGAAAAAAACAAAAAAATGAGCGTAAATTTTGCACTCAGGCTTGTAAATAGATGCGGGGGAGCGAACGCCGCTTTCCGCAAATATACGATATACGCGGAGAGAATTCGAATATAAATTTTCCTCGGCGTATATTTTCGTATGAAGCGAGACTCGCGATAAGCAATCGCGCCGCCGTTTAGACACTCACACAATCCAGCAATAAATCATCGCCGATCGATTGTGAGTCTCGTGACGGTTAAAGTCACTTTTGCGCGTTAGGTTGTGTATAGGTGTGTATGCATGTATGCGTGCATGGGTGTGTGTGTGTTTGTGTGTCTGAATAGAGAATTAAAAACGGTAGTAAAATGGGTTCGTGTGTCGAGCGACACGGAGGGGGTAGATTCAACGATCAAACGATTATCGCGCGTTCGAGAAATACATACTTTTTTTTAATGGCACACGCGAACACAAACGTGTTGCTACCTTTTTGTGCTGAGAGAATTTTTTCAACCGTTTCCTTCGCTGCTGCATGCTGCTGCCCTGTTTCCGAGGCGGAGGGAGACTCGGGTTGCGCGATCCTACAAGGAAGGACTCGAAGTTGATCGGGAATTTTAAAAAAATGTAAAAAAAGGAATTTTAAATCGATATGACAACCGGTCGGGCACACAACGGTGCCAAATAGTGTTTGCACCGTATCCAATAAGTAGTGGACAAAAAAACATAATAGCGATCTCGAGATTGAAAATATGAAAGCTGTACGATTGAAAATTATCCCGCGATGTAAATGCTGTATGTGTATAGAGAAACGAAAGAGGAGAGAGAATAGAATTGGTTCTTGTAGAAATTATTAACATCTGTGCCCAACCCCAAAAAAAATATTCCAATAGATATCACATCGACCACACCTCATCGATCGCCGAATTAATTGAAAACGCAACAATTGAGCGTTCTTCTCGTATTTTATTTTGTTTGAAAAAAAAATATTAATCGGAGGTTCGATGCTTTTCGTGAAAATATTTTTATCGTGTCGGTCGGAGACCCGCATGAAAAAAGGACCTCCGCTCAACATTATTATCGTCTTGGATTTCATTCGAAAATTGTCAATTGATATTTAATCGTAATACGTAATTATTTCTATCATACTAAATCGGCCCATGCACTCAACACGAATCTTTATCAAAATTTCTCACGAGATATGTATGCTGCCGATGATCGCTGCACGGCGATATGCAAAGGGATTGCATCATTTCGTCGATCAGAAGGTATGGTATACATATATATACATATATATACATATATATATATATATATATATATATATTCATTCAGTATAAAAGACTTCGAGGTTTCACTCTAAAATTGTAAACTATCATCGGGCTTTGTCGTCAACATCATCGTTCGCCGTGAACTCTTGCACGCGCAGCTAGCAATTACCATCTATTTTTCTATTTCAAAAGAGAAAAAGGCATGATACGCACGTTCGACGTAACGGCGAACAAAAAAAAAATAAACATACACACTTCGTAATCCACTCGTTTAAAACTATCGCCTTAGTCAATCTCGCCTGTCTCGGTTTCTATCCCGCGACCTTCGCTCTGCCCATGTGACATTCACGCTTATTTTCTAAACAACAAGCCGAAGGATAGAAGAAACGCGCTTGAACTGTGTTTGTTTGTGAGTTTTGTACATCCTTAAACGATATGACTAGATATAAATACGGAGAGAATGTAGTTATAAGCGAATGAGTATATGTATATATATATATATATAAAAACACAAATTTACGAAGTTACCTCTCGCCGTATAGGTGTCCCGACAGTGTCGAGGGAGGAAAAACTTTATACCGTTGGCTCAACGGCCGAACGTCATCGCACCGATAGTCGAGAATATACTCGTCTCTCGGCATCGGGCCACCCGTCTAACGACTTTCGCGCGAAACCCATCCAGCTAATTGAATCGCCAGCGCTTCGTTATAATTTACAGATTATACAAATCGTTGGTCGATTGAAACTCCACTCATCGCCGATTCCGAGAATCTGACACGTGACCGACGATGAGGTACGATTTGTGGCTCGATAACAAATCACTTCGGAATTAATACTTAATAAATACACGTTTTACGCGTCAAATTGACGATACATAATAGTCTAAGAACGGAAAATCCAATGGAAACGTCCTTGAAAGTCGAGATCGTCGATGATCCGTCCGACTCGAGTTCCGAAATATTATTGTCGAGAGTCTGCGATCAATGCGTGGAAGAGCGGTGATGTTTTATCACGTCCCTTCGCAACGAGCTTATTTCAGAAAAAAAAAATTATTGATAATCATAGTAATAATAATATGAATTGAAATTATACTGTCCGAGTTAAGTGTAAGGATCGTCAAGCGGCTTCGACTTCTTTCTTGTTTCTCTTGATTATCGGCACGGCTGCCCAGAGGGCGGTACCCAGTATCAAAATAATACCAAGAGCGAGAAATATCGGTTTGTAGGAACCGACGTGCTCGTAGATAATGCCGCATAGCGGCGGCCCCACGAGCTGCAGGACTCCGTTTACGAATAGCGAGATCCCGTACGAGGAGCTGAGTTTCTCGGTGCCGAGCATGTCGGCGAGAATGACCGTGGTTATACCGATGTACATGCCCGATGAGAGGCCGAAGAGGGCGCAGAAGAACGACAGCATAGTATAACTGGTGGCCATTGGTAGAAGTGCGAGGGCGATGCCGCTGAGGCCGAGGCCGCCGACGAAGTAATAATACTTTGGTATGAAATCGATGTCCGACAGGGATGCACCGCCGATTCTGCCGACGAGGTCGAGAGCCGACACGATCGACAGCAGTAGTGCCGACATGTTTCTGTCGAAACCCTCGGAATACGCGTAGGACGGCAAGAGAATCATGAAGTTCGTGTTGCTTATCGCCGAAGTTGAGTTAGATATTAGAATAACGAGATATATGGGATCGTGGAGAACGCTGAAATCGAAGAAGCTCATACTCGAACCGATGCTCTGCGACGAGTCCTCGTCGAGTTTTTTCTTCTTCGCCGATTTTTCGTCCTCGACGACGGCCGATTCCATCGCGTCCTCGTCGCGCTTCAGCGAACTCTGCCTCTTCGGCGTTTGGGTCCTGAATATCCTCCTGAAAAGTCCCGGCACCCGGGGACTCAGAGCTATGGGTCCCATGTCGGAGACTATGCTGTGCTGACGCGACAGATGAAAGCTGCTGCCGTTTCGTCCGCTCTTCCTCGCGGAGTTCGTCCTGCTCAGCGGCGGTGTCGCGTTGTTCACCGAGGTCGTATTATCTTTGGCATTTTCAGCTCCACCGACGGCACCGACCTCGCAGTTTATCGTAACCGAATGGTTCGTCTCGGTGACGGACTGATCCGTGACCTCGTCTCTCTTCTTCGCCACGACGTCCTCCGGACTCTCCGACACGAACGATTTTTCCTTGACCTGCGCGACCTCGTCGTCGCCCGACTCGCTCAGCGTCTTCTCGAGGTACTTGGACAGATCGGACAGATGGGCCGAAGTGCTCTCGCAGTGGGCGTTCGTAGTTCCGTGCTGACCATCGTCCGGATTACCGGGCAAGCTTATGCGAAGTTTCGTCGCCACGGCCGGCTCGTCGAGCGACAATGCATCATTATCTATGCCATCGTCAATGGGCACTTCCTTCATGTGCTCTTCCACCGGATGGTACAGCAAAGCGCACACCAGTGTATTCAATGTAATCGCTCCCATGATCAATACCGCACCTCTGGAAAAATATTTCAATCATCGTACCATTATAATGCACTCGTGCAATGACAACAAAAAATAAGTCAAGGTATCGTTATAAAAATTTTACGTAAGAGTCCCTCGTCCGATATCAACAATTGGCATTAAAGGAGTTCGCATGCGGACAAACGATTCCGAGATCTTCTTGGGAGATAATCCGCGTTCGTTTCGCATTTCGGAGCGACACGCGATCGAACGACGAAAATTCTATGTCCATGGAAGTTTCAAGAATTTACGTTACGATGAAAAAAGAAAACATCGTTTCGGTGAAAAGGTGAACCAAGGCGATCAGACTTGTCAGTCAGTCTAATCGATTTATTTGCCATGAGATTGATATCGTCAAATCAAGAAGATATACTTTTTCGACATCCGTAAGCGCTGATTTGACTGATTTTTTTTAGTACAAAATAGCCGCTGTTTTCTTACCTGTGGCCGAAGTGATTGAGAAGATACTGGAGGAACGGCGGTAGGATGATGGTACCGATGGCGCTGCCGGATATGCAAAGGCCATTAGCGAAGCCTCGTAGTCTCTCGAAGTAGGACGTTACTATGTAAACTGTAGGTGGAAAAGTCAATCCAGCCCCTATGCCGACCATAAGACCGTAGCTAAATTAAGAGAGTTAAAAACAAAGAAACTTTTAGCACCTGCCACCTCGTGTTCGTTATCGTGTATGCTATAATGGTATAATCCTCGCGCGCGAGTTACGACCGTGCGAAAAAAATGTGGCGTTCAATGTACCTGAGGTCTTACCACGCCGGGTATTGAGAATCAACGGATAAGAAAAATAAATAAATAAATAAATATGAATAATGTCGAGTGAGGTGTCGGTTCGGCCGATGAAGATAAAACAGTTCTGTATGATAATTCGACGATACTACATTTGTGTATGATAATCGTTGAATTAAAACGGGAGGATACATCTCGCATAAGCAGCTCATTTACTACGAAGTGATGTCATCAATGTTGATTATATTCCGGTCGTGTCAGTGTGAGCTCGGAGCTGCACGTTTTAATTAAATTCGACTCGAATAATATATATCTTGATTCATTCAGCGATATTGTCGAGCGTCGTTTACTATATAACGAGGGAGAGAACGGTACTCACCTGACATAGAGGAAGGACACCGATGTGGCGAAGTAGCTCAGCATCATTCCAGTAGCCGCGAACGTTCCACCGATCAGCGTTACCGTTCTGTATGAGTATTTCATCGACAGCACGCTCGAGAGTGGACCTGTTTGGATGGCAGAAAAATAATTATAAACAGAGTCATCGAATACGAGATTAAAGAAAAGATTGCTCGTATTAAATATAGAATGAAAGAAAAACACGTGTATCGTTCGTGTGCAAATAAATACGTACCGAGGGAGCTGTACAGGAAGTAGCAGAGCGCCGCCATCCACGAGGCCGCGGTCGGCGAGGACTTGAACACTTGAAGAAACTCGACGAAGAGGACCCCGAAGGACTTTACCGTACCCGGTATCAATAAATTAACGACGAGTGCCGAGAAGAGCACGACCCATCCCCAACCACCGTCTGGCGGTACCAGCTTCGTCTTTACCATCTTGGCGGTCATACTTTCTTGCTTTTTTTAAATTTATTTTCTCTTTGCTTTGCTGCTCTTCGGTGAGAGGGCTTCGCCGGAGTCTCGAGATGTTTCTCGATCACTGTCGGTCCCTCGGGCTGAAATATTGGATATCGGCACGTTGTAAGGCGGCTTATCGAATTGTTTAAGGCGATACGATATAGCTATTATTTGTCTTTTGACGATTAATCCTCCGTGCAACCCTTAGGGTACTGCTAAATGTATAGTTGCAAAAAAATAAAAATAAAAAAAATTCATATTTCTTTTTTACAAAAATTGCATGAAAATTGTTTCAAAAAAGAAATTCATATACCTTAGGTTAATTAACCGACGATAAGGGCCGGTTAACTAGCGCGCTAATTTCATCGTACGTGTGGTTCTACCCGCAGCCGTGAAGTGAAAATTTATCGGTCATCGACACGATCGAGTCGTCGTTTATTCGTTAATTGATACCGTGGCCTCCGTAGAAATACGAATAACCCCGAGAAACTACATTGCGGCCTTAAACCTTTAAGAAAAATGTCCCAACCTACCGCGCGGTTCTCGAAAGTCTCACTAAAATACTATAATGTCGTCGTGAAACGAGTTAACTGACGCAAGCAAGGTGCCGAAAGTCCATCCAAGCAATTTGAGCTATTAGCGAGAGAAAAAAATAACTCTTCGATGTTGGCGTGTGACCGCGAGGAATATGAGTCATAGGAGCTATCGCCCAATATCGAGGCCACCCGATGAACGCGTCGACTTACTTTTACTCGAATTTTCCTCGCGTTGATTTTGTAATCTTTTTCTTCTTCTCCTCTGTGTCGTCTCGAGCGTCACCGATCACGTCATAATCGTCGTTAACTCCAAGGAATAATTTACAACACCAGCGAGCATCTTTATCACCGTAAAAGGATCCTTCCGGAGATCCTTGTCAGTCGAAGTGTCACGTAGATACTCGGGATTCGCGAGGGTCACCAGTTAACTGGACATTCGTGGAGAGACAAGCTCGGTTCGTCGTTCTAACGGTAAGCTTATTTATATCCGCACACAGTCAGAGTAGTCGGCGATACCGAGGATAAACCGTGTAGAAAAAAAAATAACACACAATTTAACACCCAAGTGAGAAGCGTGCGTATGGTAATCGGTCCTCATTATATAGAATTATATTAGTCACTCGTCTGTCGATCCTTCCCCAACGTGGATATATAAAAATTTAGTATCATTCCCGAAGTGAATTAAGCATTTTTATTTTTTATCTCCGTTCTCTTTCCGTTTTGAAGTTTTGTTTATTTTTCAATTTTCCTTGTTCCTATATTATTTCTTGGTCCCATATTATTCCCAAGCAGGTATATGGTAATCGGTCCTCGTTGTATAGAATTATATTAGTCACTCGTCTGTCGATCCTTCCTCAACGTGGATAGATAATATTCCCGGTCTTAACATCATGCACAAAGTGAATTAATCATTTTGGTTTTTTGATTCCTTTCTCTTGTGGTTTTCAATCGTTGTCATCATTTCAATATTCCTTGTGTCTATATTATTCCTAACCCAGCTTGAACTGGTCGCCTGTGTGGTCAGTGAGCAATAGATTTATAATCCTCGGAAAATAATCACCTTGGCAATATTTAATTTATCTTCGATCAAACCGAGTTTTGCGCTTCCGCGGTTAGCGGAAATCTCTCACCAGTCAAGCTGTATATATACATGTATGTATGAGAAAAAAATGATAATCTTGATTATACCGAGTATGCTGTAGACGAGCAGCTGGCGCTCGATAAAGCCTACGCAATGAAGCCCATTACCACTTGTGTACAAAGAGACTCCCCCTCGACTGATCGCTAATTCAAACATTATCGCGATATATTTATATGTACCTGTATAATACGAGAGAGTTGTATCAGCGAATTTTCAATGAAATTCCAACGCGATAAGATAATAATTATAATAATTATCGAGCCAATTTACACTCGGCGCCAGTAAATTAATCCGGACAGATCTACATTCGTTTCTCGAACCACGTGCGACGCATTGTTTGACCCCGACCTGTTGTATTTTGCTTTTTTCTTCGCTGCATCGTCATGCAAAGATTAATGCCATCTTCGGGACTTTTCCTATGCTGATAAGATATATGCCTTATTTTTGTACCTCGTTAGAACAAATAAAATAAGAGAGGAAGGTTAAGAGAATGAGAAGTTATGTTTCTTTAGGTTCCGACTCGGCGAACGATTATTGAGTCTGGTCAGGCAGATGAATAATTTTTACGCTCGCTGCCTCTTATCGCCTAGATTTTACGACGATTGTCATTCAATGCCATTCGAATAGTGAAGGGCAGCTTTCCAACTGACTGAAAATTGATTATTAATAGACTGTGTAAACGCGTTATTTTCCCCTTCAACAGTATTTACTTCGGACTTAAGTCGACGTTACGCTCCGGTTCGACAAATATTAGGAAGATCATAATTCTCACGAAAGGAACGATCGGATACGCGCCGGATGGAAATCTACCGCAGAACAGATCTTTTATTTTCCGCCGTTGTGCGGTCGTCGATAAAACGCACGTACGCACGTTGTATTTCACCGAGACGACCTTGCGATCTAATAGCAAAATTTCCATAAACTCCGTACGGAGATTCGTCGACGAGCTTGCACAGAGCGATAACTAGCGACGTTTCCCGGGCGCCGATCTACATCGAGAGCTAACGGCACGACTGGATCGTGCCGCGGCTCTCGATACAGCAGCAAAACACAGGCCTATCCGCGAAAACGTTTAATTTTATCCGAGCTGTACCGATTCCGCAGTTATCTCGGGCTGTCTACCCAGTGGCAACGGTTTATTTGTTTTTTATTTATTTGTTTTTTTTCCAAAGAGCAAATGTAAACCGTTTCAAGATCGAACCTTTAGCGGCTCTACAGCGAGGCACGCGCTCGCGAGCGCGTCATACGCGGTCTCGAAGTCGGGCGGGTCGCAGCGTACCGCGGCGCGCTGACCTGGAGTCGCGAAACGAGTCAAAGTAAAGCGAGCGTGGCGAGTTGCGCGATAAAAGTCTAGTCAACTTTCGGGGTTATCCAAGTAGGGCTTTCTCGCGATCGGTAATGGGTTTTTTTTTCTTTTTTCTTCTTATTTTTCTTTTCTAGATCAATGCACCGTAAATCGTTCGTTAAATATACACTTACGACGTACATGTACCCCCGATTTATATATAGAAACCGCGACGAGACAGGAGAGCGCGTGCGTGTCGTCGCGAAAGATCTGGTACGAACCAGAGTAAGACCCGATGTACATTTACTGATTAATCTACAGCGAGCAAAGAGATCTCGCGTACAGGTATATAATTGCCTTTCTCGTTACGGTGACACGCTAGCGGTGGAAACTCTATTTTTACCTTCCTGTTTGCCCGAGATCGAGACTTTCTTATGTACACCGTGCACAATCTAACATTTATACTACCCATAGTCATCCGTAAGACTGGCCCCGCTACTTGTCCCCCCCATCGTCAGCTGATACACACACGTTATATGAAGTGCATTTGGATCACTTATACATAATATCTAATACGAGTTATATATATATATATATATATATACATAAGACGAAGAGATGAGAGGAAGAGAAAGAGGTGTTTACTGACCTGGAGAAGAAGCTTGTTGACGATAAAAAAATTCACGAAAACCAGAAGGTTATAGTTATCTCGTTGATGCTCTTGGTTAACTGCCTTAACAGCCAATCTCGCCCGAAAACTCGTGGATCCGGTATGATCTCTCGCCTTGCCGTCGTTACCCGTGGGGTTGGAGTACCTTCTTCGCGAGCGTTGACTTTAGCGCTGAGGCTCAACCACCTGTGGTCCAGACTGGTGAGCAAAGCTCGACTCCCTCGTCGCCTCTTCGGAACTCGTTCCCCCGTTCGCGTATAGCGCTGCTTCTTCTTATTCTTCGTCTCCGGTTCCACCTCTCTTATTCCTCCTTATCTTCTCACCTCGTCACCGCTCGCTGCCTCTTCTTGTTCTCTGCTGCCGCTGCCTCTTCTTCTTCTTCTTCTTCGTCTTCTTCTTGTATTTGACCGATTCCCTCCCTTCTCTTCGACGAGGATACCACCTAATTCCCGATCGGGCAAATCCCGGGGTTGTTTACCACTGTGCGGCCCAGAGCCATCGCGAATCACTCGGCCCGTTTCGTTTATGCCTCGGCGATCGTCTCCCCTTAACTGTCGAGGAATATACAAAACAGGTATCTCTTCTACTCTACCCGAACGAGATGTACGGCGCTCACGACCGGGAGACAGGTATAACACAGTCGAGGCGAACAGAGAGCCGACGTGCTGCTGCTACATCAAGCGACTCTAAACCCAGGGGTGGGAGAGATATTCGTCTCTTTCGAAGGTGGTGGAGTTGTTTACCACCACGCTCGTTTTTACCACCACTATACCTTCTTCCCGATCACCGGGTGATTGGTAAAGAGAGAAAAAGCCCGAGAGACCAACGATTAACTCATACACACACGCGATGCAACACGGTATATGCCAATGATACGTATATGCATGCATACATATATGTTTATACATATCCATATATAACAGAACGCTAAAACAACCATCTCGTGCACTCCCGAGGCTCCGCGTCCTCTTTGTCCTCGGCAAGTCTGTTGCCAGCGCGCGGCGTGGTAGGAGGCACTCGTACGCACTTCGCCGATCATCGACAAGTGGCACTTATCGATTACGAGACGTCTTCGTGGTTTTTTTCTCCCCCTCCAGTTTATGTTTATATTCAAAAAAATATAAAAAAAATAATTGATGATACATCTTCCTGGTTGACGATATTTAAGGATTTCGAAGAAAACTACAGGGAAAAAGAATTGATAGGACTGTTTTTCTTTTCCAATCGATTAGTTTCCGAGCCTCTTCCGTATAAATCGAAAGGGATTTACCGGAGAGGATGTATTATATCGACGTTCGTCATCGCAGCCGATCGTCCCGATCGACCTTCTCCCCGTCTTCACTTTCCGTAACCAACTGGTCTTCCATATCTCGCACATAATGTATCCCGCAGCAGCGCACTGCGCATTCGATGTACACGCATAAAACCTGCATACGAGTATTTTTTTTTTGTTTTTCATTAAGTCACGTATCGTCGCATTTCCGATCGCTGCGGATGCACGTGTGAATGCCTCGGTACATCGCAAGGTTGTATCTCCACGATTTCGTGCGCACAGTAGTCTACGTAAATACTTCGGCTTTACATTCCCGTGTTTAACATATGCGTACACGAATGAGTAGACGGAGATGACGTATCAAAGGCAAGGACGTGACATCGGGCCGATGCGCCGATCCGCACGCAAAGCCCAGTAATATGTATCTGCCTCTTTATCCCACGGCATAACTGGGACAGTAACCACTGGCCCACACTGAGCCTCTCTGCGGCCGAGCCATGCATCTTCTCATGGATCTATTACACAGGCTCTATTTATGTTTTACCTCTTTTTTTGTTTTTCTTCTTCTTCTTCTTCTTCTTCTTCTTCTTCTTCTTCTTCTTCTTCTTCTTCTTCTTCTCGTTTTCTTCATCCCGGCTACCGGCTCGCTGGCTCGGCAGACGGGCTTGTGCAACAGGGAGGTTTTTTCTTCTATGCACTTCTTCGTCGTCATCGTCGTGGATGTTTTTGTCTTCTCTTATTAAATCAATAAATCATCGCCGCACTCATCAGCCGTCATTCATTAATTCACGTTTTACCGATAGTTATTATGTCTTAAAAGAGAAAAAACAGAATTATAAAAAAAAAACTCGTCCCTATAAATCTCGATGCGTTTACCGACGCATTTTTAAGTATTATTTGAACGCGTCGCAAGATCGTGTATCGAACACGTGAGAATGTCTTGCGGGCGTATACTTCCGCGATTATGCGACGAGGTGGATCGCGGTATCGAGTTCACGCGCATCGTCGTAACATCGAGATTTATTTTTTTCCGATGCCACACGCAGTCGGAGATGATGCGAGTAATGACGATACTATAGTATTAATGTTTAATCGAAGAGGCGCTGGACAACATTTTCATTTTTTTTTTTTTTTGCTGATCGTAGACGAAGATGTTCGCGACGAAGATGGATATCGTCGTAAACATCGCATCCGCAGCGTCGCATATGGTATAATCCTATTCATAATAGTCTAGAGTTTCGAGAGACTCGAACCTTCGAACGGGAATCGTCACTGCACTTCTCGTTCTTCCTCCTCATAGCCGGGGGGGAATTAGCATCGTCTCTCACGGATCTCATCTCTCCTGGAAATAATATATTGAGTCGGGTGGTGTATTCGTAGCCCGTAGAGGTCGCCGAGAGCATGGCCGGTTACACCATTCGAGATTATTCATCGGGTACGAGGACCAAAGGGAACCAACAGGTTCTCCGAAGCCGATCGAACGGACCATACGAGATCACGAACGTTTGCGCGCGTAAGTCCCCGGAGACTTCGATGCCCGGACGGACGGGCTCAGTCCACGTCCCACTCCGACGCACGGTGCTATGTTATTATCGAAGAAATTACGAACGACGAGCTGACACGTACACACATATTTTTCCCTGCAATTTAATAAAATATATTAGCCGGTAATGTCGAGATTTTTCTTACCGACTGCGTCGGATTCGACCTCCGCGAACGGTTTACCTATACTCACCTAGCGCCTCAATTATAAACTCTCGCGAACATTCGCAAATACTCCGTAGTAAATTCTATTCTAGGATATTAAGCGCGGTTAGAAAGTGTTTGAAACGGAGAAAGCGACGAAGTATTTTTTTTTTTTGTTGCTTTTTTTTTGTTGTTCATCCAATTGGTACATGGTCAGCGTTGAGATCCGAGGTCTCAACGGTGCAACGAGCGTGCATAAATCAGCGAGACAGTATAAATGCATTTATGTAATTTGAACGGGTAATACTTACGTATTTGTAGATACGGCGATTGGACGGTTGAGAACAGAGTTTTTGACCCCTTAAGGGACATCGATATTCCACATTCCATATTGACTTATAGAAATGTTGATGTTTGAACGTGACTTTTTATAGTCACTGCTTTATTACAGAAGCTTCGCTCGAGCATTATCTCATCTGCGGAGAAAAATCTGCCAAGACTGTTTTAATGAGGGAAGGCAACGGCGGCAAATAATCCGAAGAGATTCCAAGTTACACCGAGAGATCATCCATAAAACGGCATCGGGTGCCATAATCTCTCCGGGATCTTGAGAAAAACGGTTCCCGCTCGGAATCCGCAGTGGCCAGTAGCCGAGCGGAGTTCATAAAACCGTGATGAACGAGAGGAACCGTTTCGCAGAAGAGATACAGCATCCGGTGGATGCTCCTGATCCTGAATTCGCAGGAAAGAAGCGCGGCGCCATCGGCCGCCATACGGGGCAGCTAAGTTTAGCCTGGTTGTTACCTCTTCTTGTCTCGAAGCTCGAGGCGCTTCGGATTCACTCCGTGTCCCGCAGAGTAAAAGGATTCTGCCCGGCTGCAGCTATATCCTCTCGCTCGCGAGGAGAGCAAGGAGGCGCGAGGCACGGTTATTTATCGGCACCTTCCCCCCGAGCGCCCAGGTAGTAAAAGACGGTATATTTTTTTTCCTCCATCGTTCTCATTTTTGGTTTTTTTTTTTTTTCTTTCTTCGTTAAGCTCGAGTATAGCCCCCAGCCCGGGAGATTATTTTTGTTACCATACGTTAGCCTTCCTCGGCATGCGGTCGCTCGGCCCGGAGTACTCGTTTCGACGATTTTACATATCACGTATGATGCACTACCAGCAACGAGTCGTTTGCTTCAAACAAATTTTTCATAAACAAATAAAATTGCTAACGAATGAATCTTCTCTATGAGCGAATAAAATTGCACAGTCAACAAATATTTAAAAATTAAAGAAACGTTTTTTTGTGCCGTTTATATATATGTAAAAATTTAAAAAATCATGGCAAGGGTCAAACGATGATTTGACGAGGGCGAACCCTCGTCAAAAATCCTGTTAAAAGTAAATTGAAAAATGTCTGTTAATTTTTTGTTCTTTATCTATGGTACTATGGGAATACGAGATACGACGACTACTATCTTCAAAGTCCAGCAGCCCGTTCGTCGTACAACGTGCAGGCGTCACAATGTGTGTACGTACGATATACACGACGCGGCCTTCCAACCTTCCCCGTTGGCGTCCTCGAGCGGGCAAAACCCCGCTGCAAATGCTCCGCTGTGTCGGTCCCCCTACCCCGCCCCATCGCTCCTCATCTCTTTTCCTCTCGATCGCGACCGGGAGGCCCCAGAGCGCCGCGGCTCGTTCCCCTCTCGCCTCGCCGCGTCGGGCAGCTCTCGAGAGTGCATCCTTCCCTGGAAGCTGGTTCCCATGGCGTCTCTATCGCGGGGCACCGCCGTCCGGTACCATGCGACCCCCCTCGCGCACATCGCAACTTTTTTTTTCTTCATTTTTTTTTTTTATTTTATTTTTTTCATTCTCAGTTCTTCTTTTCTTCTTCCTCACCGCTCGAGCGCGCAGAACTGGTTGGCTGAAAATAACTCGAGCCGTTTCGTGATCGCACGCGAGAGAAGAGAAACGCGCGCGCTCCGCGGGGCTCTCCCCGTGTGTGTGGGTAGACTCAGTGATGAGCATTACGAGGGAGCAGCAGAAGAAGAGGAGTAGTAGCGTGCTAGCATCGCTGGGAGATTCGCAAAGGAGTATTACGGAGGAACGAGCGGGGCATGCGAGACGCCGGCCGACCGGTGCCGAGAGCGGGTAGCAGCCGATGGCGTTCTTTGCGCCGCTATACCCGGTAACCCGGCCTCTCGGATCGGGTCCAGGATCGCCTCCGGGCGAAGATCATCGGCATCGGCCCGGTGGATTCTCCGGCTCTTTTACCTCTCGTTGCACTATATATAGAACAGCCCGCATCCCACTGTAATACCTTTTGCCACGATCGTATTACTCGTACTACGGACCCGTAAGAAGCGGCTACCGAGCGCGGGTTATACGTATGGAACAAGTGCGCCTACCTATAATGATGTACCCTTAATCGGGCTGCTATCCTGCGCTTCTTGTTCATCTTATATTTATGTTGCCGAGCGATGTGTATATCCCTTCTAGATATATATATATATATATATATATACATGTATATACTCTCGTGCAGGTACGCAATTGCTGCTGCGGTAGTCATCGAGACGCTCTTACGCGATTCTCTCGGTGTAAGCGTATACACAACTATTTACGCTGACTCCGCGGTCGCTCTGATATAATGGATGATACAATAGCCTGGGGGATGCTTCGCCGGAGAGTAGTCGGGCTCGACCGGCTCTGTCCCTGCTTCTCTCCCGTCAAACTCGATGCATCGTATAAATGGAACTAACGAACCGGGAGATAATTCGTCCTGACGGAAATTCGACCGGATTTTCGTTTTTTTTTTTTTTTAATCCAGGTAGAAGACGACGATTTTTTTTATTTTTGTTTTTAAGACCATGGAAAGTTTTTCGGGATACCATACAGCGCAGATCGAGCGGACTTTCTTGCAAAGTCATTTTACGCCGATTATGAAAAAGATACAAGATCTCACGTTTTAGCATTATGGATATCGGTGTCAGTTACGCAACCGGTAAATATTAAGTCCTGAGAGAAGCCACAGGTGGTAGCGCAAACACGACGCGCGCCGGCAGTGGCGTAGGGACAGTGGCAAGACGTCATAGGTTTCTCTCGCTATCAATACGAGCCCGTGCGGGGAATACGAGAGATTCTCCGTATACAGATTCGTATCAGTGTGGATTATGCAGCTCGAGCGCGTGATGATTTTTTTTCTTTTTTTTCGAAAGGATCTATAGGATGACGCAACAAAGGCGAGTTGTTCGAGCGACCGATGAGTAATATTGTTGTCGGGACGAGAAACCGCATCGAGACAGCGCAGCATTGAACTATCGACTTGTCGTAGTGTGGACGAATAAAAAAGAAGAAAAAAAAATCATCATTAAATACAAAACCAATGCACAGTTATTATAATCAGTACTGCGGGCAGTATCGGCAACGACATTAGAGTCCTTCGTCGAATGAATATAAAATCGTATGCCATTAAGTTTATTCTGCTACTCTGTAGCGTGTCGCGTAGTACTAGAAATACTATGGTAGCGCGATGAATGCGCCATGTGTGTCGCGCTATCCGTACTCGATGCCTAACCGCAAATCGACGCGGTTCGGAGTATCGGTATCGTGCCCGGGGCGACGGAAAAAAAATCTGCACGCGAGAGAGGTTGAATCGGCAGAAGGGACAAAGAACGATAGATGGATGGATGTAGAGAGAGCCGGACGCGCTCTCATGCCCGCGAGAGCGCACACCCTCCCGAGCTGTGCGTGCCGTGGCGAGCGGCGAGCGGCGAGCGAGAGTGTAGGGGTCAATGAATTTTTATTCCGGACCAGTAGCGCCAATCAGGATCAATCCGGCAGCTGTAAACACCTAGGAATGCACGTTCTAATGCACGAGCTAGCGTCGACATCTGCATGGGCTATACGTGTTTGTGTGGCTGGCGCCGGTTACGCACTTTTCAATTGGAACACGGTGGAGAGAACCCCGTCCCCCTACGCCTCCCCCCACCCTCGAGGACAGAGAAAATTAGATGACCCTTTCCCCATGGTGAACGGCGAAGAGGATTTCCTTGCCTCGCCGCTTCGAACCGACGATGTTGAGATATCTATTGTAAAGACTCACCAGTCGTCCGGCTTTCTCCTATCGGTGCCAATTTCGCAAAGTTCGTTTTACTTCGTATTTCTACGTTTTTTTTTTTCGTTTTTTGCGCTCTGTTTATTTCTACTGATTCTTTCCTCTCCTCTCTTCACCCAGATTTACAGAGAGGCAGAAACAGTGGCAGCCGATCCACGTATCGCTCGGGCGTAACGAATTAGTAATAAGCCTCGGCCGACTGGTTGTGAATTAAATCGCGGAGACCGATCGTGCGAGTCGCGGTAGCTACGATACCGCTGCACAAGTCTAAACATTAATGGCCCCCGTCCGTGTGTGCGCGTATGTATTTTTACGCTAGAGCCATTAAACGGCGACGAGTCGACGCCGCCGCCTCGGGGAAATAGTAGATATAACAGCTCTACGCGCACGATCTTATAATCTTACAAATCTCTGTAAACCTCTTTGTACAAACAAAGAAACACGTTGAAAATTTGGTCATTTTCTTTTTTTTTTGTTTAAAAAGTAACATAGTTATTTACTGAAGAAAAATATTGGTTTCGGGATACACACATTCAATAACCGTTGAACCGATCGATCGGGTTTCCGTTTTGTTTTTTCTTTTTCATACTGAAACGCAATATTCGTAACGCAAAAGCGGTCACTAACCGCGTTAGTGGGCATTCCAGTATTCGACTCCGGCTTTTATCGATGTATTAGTCAGTTTCGTGTATTTCTTTTTCTTCCTCCTTCCTCTCTCTCTCTCTCTCTCTCTCTCTCTCTCTCTCTCACTCTTTGCTCCTCCATTTGTATACAAAGTTTCGTCGCGTGAAAGAACACATTCGACATGCCGTGAGAGCTCACCGTCGGGAGCTTTGGATCGTGTTTCCACCGAAAAACGGGTGGGACGAAAGCAAAAAAAAAATGAAGAGAAAGCAGTTCGCTTTGGAGGATCGAGTGTGATTTAGATCTCTGGCTCTCGACGGTTCGCGTTACGCATGTTCGGCTTGCGATTTAAAGCGCACTCGCGATGTACCAACCGCAGAGAACTGGTGATATAGAATAACACACCCTTTACAGGTTTCGAGGAACACGGAGAGCTCCGTCGAGTTTAATATTAATGCATGAGTTCTCGAACGAGAGTAGTAGGGCGCGCGTTCTCGACGCTACCCGCAAATTACTCGATTTCTCATTATTGCTCCGAGACCGTCTACGAGACAAAAAAATATATCGCGCCACGTAAAAATACATGCGTCGACGTGCCAGTCAACAAAATGGATATATATATATAATATGAAATATTCCTGTGTCAACAACGAAATTAAAAAAAGGAAGTAGAGAAAGAGAAAATTGAAGCGATAACGACTGTCGACAACGTTCCCTGCGCTATGCCCGACTCTTCTCGCGCAATCACTCGCGATTACTGCAATGCTCAATGATATACAATCTTAAGTACAGTTTTGTTTTTCATTCTTTCTTTTTTTTAGGAAGAGATTCGTGCGTCCGCGCGAAAAATTGTTCCCAGTGATCAAGCCAATCGCGTCTAGCGTCGCACATTCACTGTTTCTCAGCCGGACGATCGTCGTCAGTTCTATAAAAAAAAAAAAAAAAAAAAAAAAAAATCTCACAGATGCGACTCTCTCTCTGTCTCTCTCTCTCTCGAGGCGCTCCGCGAAACGGAATAATTTGCGCTCCGACCCGAGTACAGCGTTACACGCTGTATCTCGACCGGATGGCCATTGGAAAATTCATTTGACCCGAATAATCTTTACGAGTCGCTCCGGCAAGCCATTAACTAGTAGGAGGTGCGAACTGCAACGATTCCTCCGAATTATTGTCCTCGCGACGCTCGTTTTTGACGGACTCCTGATCGTCGGGAACGCGTACGGTCATCCCCCGATTCGCCGTCGACGCGACGTTCACCGCCAATCTAACCGGATTATTTTCACCTACGACACTCGGATCCATCCCAACGATTCTCACTTCGTTGCCATCGCAATTGTCGGGATTCTTGGTCATCGGATGTTTCTTCATGTGGGTCGTTAGATTGCCGCTGTGATAGAACTCCTTGCCGCATACCTTGCACTGAAACGGCTTTATACCGGAATGTATTCTCTCGTGTATCGACAGATTGCCGCTGTGACGAAATTCCTTTCCGCATACGCTGCACTTGTACGGCTTTACCCCCGAATGCGTACGCAAATGCGTCGATAGATTGCCGCTGTGCGAAAACATCTTGCCGCATATCTGGCAGGCGTACGGCCTCTCGCCGCTGTGAGTCCTCATGTGTATCGCCAAATTTCCGCTGTGAGTGAAACACTTTTCGCACTGCGTGCACTTGTACGGACGCTCGCCGTTGTGCGTACGCATGTGTATGAACAAGTTGCTCTTGTGACCGAATTCCTTGAAGCATATCTCGCACTGACACTTCATTTTCTTCGGTGTCGTCGCGCTGCCA
This sequence comes from Ichneumon xanthorius, assembly GCA_917499995.1. Taxonomy (NCBI): domain Eukaryota; kingdom Metazoa; phylum Arthropoda; class Insecta; order Hymenoptera; family Ichneumonidae; genus Ichneumon; species Ichneumon xanthorius. The sequence continues at coordinate 763,607 of OU824207.1, forward strand.
CCGCTATTTGCCCCGGTCCCCGTAGCGCTGCCCGTAGATTTTGGCGGCCTACCTGGTCCATTGTGCTTCGTCGGCGTAGTGCTCTGCATTCCCAACAGTCCCGGATTCATCGGCACCGGATGTTGCTGCTGCTGCTGTTGCTGTTGCTGCTGCTGCTGCAGCATCAGTTGCGACGCGTGTGCCGCCGCCGCCGCCGCCACCACCTCCTGACTCCCATGAGAGAGACTCTGCTGCTGGGCCTGCTGACTCATCTGCGGCTGCTGCCTACTACTCGCATCGTGTGGATGCTGCTGCTGTTCCACCTGAAACGGCATGACGTGCGGCTGCGACTGTTGCTGCAGGTAATTCGTCACTGCCAACTGCTGAACGGGTTGCTGAAAATTTCAATTGTTCTCTTGTGAATTCTGCAAGATGACAGGGATTTTCTTTCATTCACTGTACAAATTGCTTGTCATACGCAAAACAGAAAATGGAAATTAATTCTTTTAGTAAACAAAAATGTTATTTTCCGACTGACGAGCAAAACATTTGTAAAGAACTCTACCATTCATAGGGTAAACTCTTTTTTTTTTACCTGTGTTTGAGGCATGTCTTGACGAATGTGAGCTTCACTCTTGGATGCCAGATCCTCGACCATTTGATGCGTCTGTACCTGCGCCTGTCCCCAAAACTGTGGCAACTGGCGATACATGTATTCAACATCCTGATTCGTAAATATCGGATACTCCGGAGCGGCCTGTATGCCGTTCGTTATGTTTTGATTGCCTTCATCCACGCCAGGATATTCTTGCTTTATTTGTACCGGACTAAACATCTGCAAAGAGAAAATACGAGGTAAATGAATTCTATGCTGGCGCAGTTATTCGTTACGGACGGACCAATTCTGAATATCTCAAAGCGTAGCGGTTAGTGTAAGAATACGAGAATATGAAATGACAGGGTTAAGTCCAAGCTGGGTACTCACATTGTCGAGGGACTCGGAAAGAACCTATGGCAGATTATCCATCGAGAGTAGCGATTCCCGGTACGCAGTCGACTGCAAAGATTTCACAAGTTAGAAGCCCGTAAACCACACCGCGAAATGGACCAAGCCGCGTACGCGCTGTTCGGAATAACGCCATCGAGGAGCTGGGAGATGCGAATACGAAAAACACACCGAACGAAAGAGCCGTACTTAAAGCGGGGTTTGACAATCTAGACGAACGATCGAGAGTACGAGCGAACGAGCGTTCGTTCGTAGACGTTCGAAGATTTGAAGGTTAAAGATCACGATCTCGTTGACACGAAGATAATCCGCTCTAGACTGTTGCTCGAAAGAGTCATCCGGACATTGTCGTTCGGGCGGCGGCAAAAGATTTTTTCGAACTGTATGCGTTAAATTCATCCTGATGAGAAGGAGCTCAAAGATGGCGAACAGAATTTTCGTAATTACGAGAGAGAGGAACAAGGTCAACATACGCGGTATGAATCTGATATGTAGAATTTACCTTCCCTCCAATGGAGCGTGTCCATTGTTTAAGTCGCTGGCGAGTCCCCCCGTGACCTACCAGCACTACTGTTCGACGCCCGTGAATTTGTTATTATTTTACTATGATTATTATGCTCGATGAATGAGGACGAATACTCGTTGTGTCGGGGCTTTGTGCTCCACGGAAAAGCGTCAACAATCGCGGGTAGTCGCACGTACACATAGGACGGGGGTAACTGCGAACACACACAAGCGCGGAGAGACGATTATAAATCTCAACGACGCAGCCGCGCATCTTTCGTGCGCAGAAAAATGGAAAATCTATTTAGGTGAACACGCAGCTACGGTGCTGCTGCTGGTGGTGCATCGAAAATTCATCGATGAATGGGAGTAGATCTAGTGAAAGGGATAAAAGCGACAGTGGGATTTCACAGAAATCTCTCGTGGAATGTTTGCAGATGTCGCGAAACTCGTGTGCTCATTGAGCAAATTTTGTCAATCGGGATAGTAGCGACACAGTATTCCGCTACCGCTGTAGCGCAGCACGTCGGAGAGGACGAGTACCAAAAAAAAAGTCTAAATTAAACACGACGTTCCGCTTGTAAGGACATTAATGTGGTTCTCGATTATTCATTCGGTAAATAGATAGAGCTTGAATCTTCCGAAGATGACTAGCAAATTACCAAGGACGTCGATGAGCCTGAAACAGGTCGGTCAAACGAGAGCAAAGCAGCGGCGAGTTTGTGTGTCCAATGCGGTAACTTACCGGATAATTTCATTTTGCAGTTCATGGTTCACCAAGAAGTCTTGAAATTGTACCGAACCATACTGAAGACTATAAGACAGATACCGGACAAACAGGATCGAGATTACATGAGAGATTGGGCAAAGTCCGATTTTAGGGCGAATAAAGATATCAAGGACGAAGTAAGTTCTTCAAACGCGAAACTGCTTGTTTCCGGATCCACTTGTTTTTCTTTTTCAGCCATCCAATTAATTCTTTTGCATTACCAGTTCGCCATAAAATCGCTGATAGTCCACGGCGAAAATTCGCTGCGAGAGCTGAGAAAGAATTTGAACCTGACGAAGTGACGAAACTACGGACAAATTTGTGGCATTGCTTGGCAATAAATCCCGCAGGCTTTACGATATCGCCGTTCGAATGTAATTGTTGCCCATCAAGATGATAAGGCCCGGCAGTTGCTAAATTGAAGACGAATAAAATTTGTTTTTTTATACTACTTACAGCTATTTATTAATGAACATGGATGGTATGTTCATAGCGAGAACTAGAGTCCCTATGCACGTGACGGTGAGGGCGATCGCGTGACGGAGACTCTTGTGCCGGACTCTGGATCGCAACAGACTTTGCGTCAGTACGTTTACGATATGTTGACCGTCGAAGAAGAAGCACGGAACGACGTTTACCACTGCCAAACCGGCCGATAGTACCGTCATGTATTTGCACAGTAAAGCTTGCGATTCTGGCAAGTCTGGATTGAGAAATTGATACTTCGGTACCCATTCGGATACTTGAACCGTTCTGTAGATATCTGCCGGATGACCGAAAAAAAGTACGTCCTTTCCCGAACGCCTTTTCAATTGCACCACCTGAAACGAGTGGCCAGTTTCAAAAATCAAAGATTTGTTAAATTTCGCGTTTATGACCGCACCTTAGTCGTGTTGTCCAATGAAGGCCTCATACAGTGAGTACCCTGAGAAGCGCAGTGATAACTCGATTGGCAGTAGCGATGAGAACGCTCAATGATCGTTCTAGCGGGAAGGCAGGAATGCGGTGGTAGCTGCAGCGGTGCGGCTTGTGGACCTTCGATGTACTCGAAGCACAAACTGCCGCCCGTTTCACTATCGGCGCTGCAACAATTCACCGCACCGTTGGCCAACGTTCTCGCTGGAGCGGACTCGTCGTACTCCTGTGTCAATAATTTTCGGACGTCATAGATATAATTCTTTATAAAACGAACATTGAACGATTGTCACCTGTACCAGACCCTGCGCTACGCAATATCCGGGAGTCGGCTGATTGACCGCCTCCAGTATGCAGTGATACCAATTGTCGGCGTTCTGAATCGGGCAATCGTTCAGAAGATAAATCGTGTCCTGGGCAAGCAGTCCCGTAGGCCCCAACAACGGAGAATTCTGTACAGTAAACCTTTTCTCTTTATAGGACGCATTAAAAACGCATGTCGTTGGAAAGCTGCATACTCACAGGTGCGATACTTTTCACGGTAACTCCGGCACCGAAAGTGTACAGGGGCGCCCAAAACCACGCGCTCATCACGAGGACAAGAGCCGAAAATGCCGCGAGCACGATATTGTGCCAGACACCCGCACACAAGACTCTCAATTGATTTATCACCGGTAGAGAGGCAAGCTGCTCATTGCTCATGGATACATAAGCGACTGGTAGTATATACGCTATCAGAATCCCAACACCGAACAATTGCACGTCTTCTCTGGATGCAGCCAGGGCATGACCGAACTCATGGACTATGCTACAAATTCCAAGAGTCACCACATAGTAGCCAATGTCGCTGATGGGAACGTTGACTCCAGGCAGCTGAAATAAGAAATTTGTAAAAATAATAATAGACTGAGATAAAAAAGTGTTCACGGGAATCCTGCGTACCATTGGCTCCAAGACCAGAGCAGGTTCGCCGCCACTGCTCGAGGATGCCCCAGTCCATGAATCGATAGTCATCTTAACTATGAGAAACGATGCGACCGGTAGCAAAACTATGCTGACTATCGCTCCGATGTTAAACCACAGTGACCAAAATCTGGATCTATCAATTCCCCATTTGACTATAACTCTATTGAATGCTGTTGTTGACCATTTGACGCACAGAGTCTGTATCTCGAGACCTGTGTTTTGCAGAAAGTACAGATACGGATAGTGCGAGCATGACTGAAAAGTAAATAGACAATGTTTTTCGATATAAGTTTTTTCGTAGTCAAGTTTTCAATCGTAGTTTTTCATTGACAGTTCGTTGAATCGCCTACCCGAAAGATAATGTTGAAGAAGAATAGAGAACAGTGGATAAAACCGGCCGCTATCAACAAAGTAACGGCGTCCATCGCGCCGGCCCGCTTTTGCGTCCAGGGTCAGACAAGTCGTTGTAGAACTTTCCCGACGATCTGTAGCATTTGTTTCACTTATTTTTCACGACTTTGCGACACTTTGTTTCTCGTAACGGGTGAGAGATTTTCAAAAATATTGTACATCATTTACAGACGGCATCCGAGCTGGTGGAAGTCGATCGTCGAACTAGCACGTACGTGGTTGATTCATTGACGCATTCAATGAATCGTAGGAGCTGTGGAGTTTTTCTTGACGAACGAGAGATGGCGCTAGTCTCGTAAAACTTGGACGCAACCAATTGCATACAAGGATAAAAATTCATTGTTTCACAACCGTCAGATCACAAGATCCTTTTTGGATCTCTTGTACTATATATTTCACATTATACAAATTATATTTCGCGCAGATTTAAAAATAGTAATTACATCCTCTCGAGCACGGGACTCAACGCGAAAGACCCGTTCGAAAAAAAAATATTCATTGCTCCAGCTTTTTTCACTAGAAATCCTATTTTTTCTTCTATACTAAGTTCTTCTGATGTTTAAGCCTTAGAGGCATTCTCAGACTTGGGTGCATTGCCCTGCTGCTTGATGCGGTAGTCAGACAACGCTGCCTTGATAGCATCCTCGGCAAGCACTGAAAATTGTAAGTTCTATTTGTTATTTATCAAATTTACTAACCAACTTGTGACGTTATGACCAATGGACACTCACTAGAACAGTGCAGCTTGACAGGAGGGAGGCAGAGCTCCTTAGCAATATCAGTGTTCTTTAGTTTCAATGCCTGATCGACCTGGAACAAAACCCATGTATGTTGTAAGCAGATAAAATTATCAGATTCAAAAACAACAAAAATAGAGCACACAGGTCAGCTTACTGTTTTTCCCTTGACCCATTCGGTGGCCAGCGAACTCGAAGCGATTGCCGAGCCGCATCCGAATGTCTTGAACTTGGCATCGACGATTTTTCCATTTTCGTCGACCTTGATCTGCAATTTCATTACGTCGCCGCATGCTGGAGCACCGACGAGTCCAGTTCCGACTTGTTTGTCATTTTTATCGAGGACGCCGACGTTGCGAGGATTTTCGTAATGGTCCAAAACCTGATCGAATAATTTTTTATCGAAGTGGTGTTGAAAATATGAAAAATGTATTGCGTTGCATGACGAAATAATTGCTGTACGGTGTAGGCGAGATAGGTTATATTATTGTGTTTGAGAATATTTACATTAGGGTGATAGGACACGCATGGCACGCTACGTGACAGAGATTTTGAAGATCCTAAGATCGTCGGTGGCAGTATGCGCCACAGAGACATTCTTCAAGTTATTTTTTTTCACAAAGAAACCACTGATATTGCTGAAGATCGTTGATCGTGCACCGGTTCGCTTCTTTCTGGCTCACCGTTTGCTCTGCGACGCAGAAGCAATAATAGTTCCCCTCGATGACCGAAGTATCATGCAGCGTCATCTGTCAGCTGATATAATAACTCTATTCTCGATTTCATCGAACCATCCTAAGATAATATCGATGTGCAGCCGAGTTAGTACGAAAAAAACAGTGAACAAGCCGATAGACGACCGGACAGCAAAGGTGGAGCTGACAATAAGATGATGTGAAATACCGCCGCCGGTAACAAAAACTGTACTGCATGCCGTTTTGAGACTGCAGACCACCGAGGAAAAGAAAATTGTCTTTCCCGAGGGAATCGACAGACGCAGGGAAAGACAATTTTCATTATGCGTCAGATAGAAAGTTTGTTTACAGTTGGACTTTCCCAAAACAACCCAATTTTCGACTTTATGTCGAGAGCACCGATAGCTCTTGCCTCAGGGTTGGAAATCGGGTTGTTTTAGGAAAATTGAACCGTAAACCAACTTCGTACCCGACACACATAATGTTTGGTATTAGTATAATATCGCCGTGAAATCAACCGCTTGAAGTTTGGAATCGGAATTGGTTTGATGGACCAATCAACCGGTAGGTTTTCAGATTGGTTTCACGTTGGTCAGAATGCGAGGGGACTATGAGTGCCCAAAAACTTCGCCCACACGCATACTTGTGTATATCCCTTCGTGACGTAGCGATTATCCAGTCGGACTCTATACACGGTGACCGTATATTCATTACTGACCGTGATGTTACGATCAAGGATAGTTTCACGAGGTCAACGGCAGCCACATCACTGAATGATGTCATTTTCATAGCTCTTGCGAACCCACGCATGTTTATTTGATCCCTTCGACGAGAACTACACAAAAGGTACTCTGACGAATATGCAATGACTTTGCAGTCGTGAAGGTATCGTCATACGGGTTATTATCGTCGATTTCATCGAGCAGCACAGCCAATGTTTTTTTTTTACGATGCCACAAAAGCAGGGATGCATGAGTTAAAAAAAACGACATAAGCTTTCATTAAATGCACATATAGACATAGCCGGCAGTGTCTCCGTCCATCTATGGACTGTTGTGACGCGCTTCATTGATCTGGCGAGTTCTCCACGATGATGACGTCACGCTTTTCCAGTTCCCCCACGCGTCTGTGATTATTGTAACCGGTCAGTTTCGCGACGAATAATCGAACATTTTTATAGTAAATACCTGCACGTATGCTACTATAGTATATGTGTACGATTGTCCCGCGGGAATATATGGATCGATTTGATCACATGTAGCTCACATATACCTAAAAAAGAAAAACACCAAAATAAATTACATCGCATGAGCCATTGTGGTAAACGGACGTGTACAGATCTCTGCATATTTGGTAAAATGTACTCAAATTATATACTTAAAAAAATGAAGTAAATAAATAATTTTTTTTTTCGTTCTTGCATTTTGCTTGTCCCGTTACGTCAGCCTGTTGCACGTTCTCGATTACTGTAAAACAACTTTTGCCGTCTAATTCCAATCTGCTTATCGGAGCCATGCCTCGACTGGCCTGATGTTCGTTGAGGCAGAGGCAACGTTCTTTTCAAACGTAGGTGTTTCCTGGCCCAGCAGGTGTACGCGTAGTAACGCGTAAACTACGACGCAGTAACTGGACAATTCTTGTTAATGCAATAACTATGTTTACTTTTTCGCGTTCCCGCTTTACCCAACTCGCAGGCTCATAACGGTCGGGCTACGCTACACTCTATTTTGTGATTTAAAATCGACGAAATGCACATCACTGCAGCGCCAGCCGCGATCTGCCACTGTCTGATAGTTTTGCTGGACGCCTCGGCCGCCTCCTGCTGCGCTCTCGAAAGACATGAAACGGTGAGTTTTATCGCTGCAATTCCGTTTATTTTTTGTTTCTTTTTGGTCTTCATTTTTGGACTACATCACTTCTATACCAAATATATACAGATCTGTATAAATCTGTTTACCATAACTTGACTCATGCGATTTAATTTATTTTCAGTTTTTTTTTTTTTTTCGATGAATGTATTTTTTTTGCGTGAATATACTTGGTGGCGTCTCGCTTAAAAATCTTTTTTTGTAAGTACTTAGCGTCGCGACGCTACCGTATCTCTTGATAGACGTAACTCGTTCGTCCCCGACGTGGACGAGACCGAAGACTTCGCTGGAGCAAGTTTTCCTGGCATTGACACACTTTTGCCCCCGTACTACTGTAGCCCAAAGAGACGTGATCGACTCCGCCGATGACCAATTTCAGAGGACGGTGAGTACGATCCGGATGACCGAAGAGTCATGCGGAATGCATGGATATATAGGGCATTTATATAGTCTGGCCGTTAAGGTGGTTGAATTATTCTTTCCATTCGATAATGTAACTGAATTGAAACAGTTACAACCCTAGAGGGTGGAGGTGTGCTCTCACGGGCGTTCCACGTAATCCATTGAGCTTTGCCCGTTATAGTTCGTTTGTACTACTATAAAACGCAGCATAACACCGAATGACCGGAACGCCTCCCGAAACTCCGAAATAGCGTCGAAGCTCATGCAAAAAATATGCCGTCACCGGCTAACAACGTATCGTTTCGCATACACTCGAGTCTTCGTCACGTATTTATTTCCGAGATGGCGAAGGAGAAGAAGAGAGCGGTCGTGAACGCCCCCGCACGCTATGCGAATGTTTTTGTCGGAGGTGCATATAGCGAGGGAGCGAGAACAGAACCGTAAAGGCGGGGAGCGGAGAACGGCCGGGTTTTGGCTCTCGGATACTTCCAGAATGATCGTAACGACGTGGGACTAAGCGCGAGGTCTGAATCGACGATGAATCGCCGATCGCCGTCTCAGACCTTCGAGAACACCGGCAAAAGCAACGTTGCACCGTTTCGTTACTAATGCTACGAGAGCTCGCGCCCACGCGAGTCGTGACACCCTAATAAGCCGCGAAGGTCGGTTCAGGTATGACGGGAACGGAGAAATTGTAATTTACGAAATTGTAATTACAAGAAAAGTGGATTACAGTTTTTATTACTGACTGCGATCAGAACGGGCGTGCGGTCGGAGGTTTCAGATCGCCTTAAGTAAGAATTGCCGTGTACAGTTTACGACAATTGGGACTCGATGATAAAAAGTCAGACGGCAGCTCGGCATACCGCACGATCGGGTCGTTGAGATGTAGGATGCGTCCTTGTAATTATTTTCACTGACGCACGCTAACGATGTGTGCGTAATGAAGTTTAATAAACGCGTGTCGAAAGACAAGGGTTGACAGGGGGCTACGGGTACAGGATAGATACGTGCCATTGGCTCGGGCTCAGCTTTCGCATCGAATAATTGGCTTTCGTCGGCGGGTAATGCCTTACAGTACGGCAGAGTATAGAGTTTCGTCGAGACCGACATTAATACCGAGGGTCGTCAATGAGGAAGGGACTACTGTGCCAGTGGCATTAGTCACCTTCTGCTTAGAATACAATGATTCGTCTCGTTTTCTAACGAACGTTTGCGAGATCGTACACACGATCTATAGATCACCCAGGCTATAGATCTTAAGTTCTTAGATCATTATTATAATTGTCTGCGAGTCTCAAGTCCATGTGCCTTATTCGGAATCTTATTTATAGGGGCAAGACGAACTCGTGTTCTCTATTTGAGATGAAAGCAACCCGTTTTACCCCGCTCGTTCTTAATATTCGCACTATTTATATAATTTACGAAAAAATAGGTACTGCTCATTCAAATTTAACACTTGAAAAACTCGTAAATTGTCCACAGATCTATTGATGGTTCAAAAGACATCGCACATTCCTAGTAAAGAACATTTGCACGAATAATTCCTAAGTAGGCGAATTAACGCATTTCAAATTGGCGAGTCTCCCTTAAAAGTATTAGTCACAGAGCCACAGCTCCATAGAAAAAAAATCTAGTTTACCGTCGTGACACGAATTCGTCAATACGACAGTGATCTGATTGCATGTACGCTTAAATAATTATCGATAGACGTTCCCGATTGAATACGCCGGTGAATCAAAAAGAGAGGCCCAAGCAGATCTCGCATACGGATAGTTTCGGATGATGAACGTTCCCAGTGGTACCGAGCCGCTCTGTGCCGAGAAGGATGCGGAGTAGGGGCGACTCGCCGAGCGCTTCGACAGAGTACACGATTAACCGAGCGTCACCGAGTCTCCCCGAACACCCACGACTACCTCGAAGAAGCAGGCGTAACTATTTAAGGAGTATAACCGGCGTGCGCCGCTCATTGCTCGACCAGAGGTCCGAGAGTACACATCGTATCGATACAATCTTGATATCGATTGAGCGCGTATAACAGAAACAACAAAGAATCCCTCACGTAACTTATCTGCCCTCTCGAATCAGTGAGTTAAATTTTCGAACAAGTGGTGGTGTCCAAGTGTCTGAATTTTCGTCTCAGAAGAAGTAAAAAAAAAACGTAAAAATGTCCGACGGTGGTATCAAGCGCACGATTCCCGTGAAACTCGGAGACTTCAGCGTCATCGACACCGAATTCTCAAACATACGCGAGCGTTTCGACGCCGAGATGAGAAAGATGGAAGACGAGATGTCGCGTTTCCGTAGCGAACTCATGAATCGTGAAAGCAACAACTTCTTCAAGAGCACCACGAGGTATGTATCGAATCGTAGCCGGCTTTTCCATCGATTTTTTTTTCGGACTTGTATTCGATCTGCGAACAATTTTTTTGTTTTACATTGTTATCTTGCCGAATATTTTGAAAGGAAGCCAAAGCCCTCGTATTGAGTATCTTGTTTACACGAAAATTCTTGGCAAGGTTAGTTTCGGATCTCACCAGTTCGCGGCAACAAGTTGAGCGATAACCTAGACAATCGGTACCACAGTCCAGACACTTCGTATCTCGCTGAGACTCTGATGTAACCATTCCGTCCGATAAGCTGCAGAGTGCAGTTATTCGACGATAGGAACGAAATATATTTCGGTTATATAAGAATTTCTCCACTAGAAAAAAAAAAAAAAATGCAATGTTACCTATACATTTACCTATACATTACCTATACATTTCTAATATGATACAAGAGTACATTGCAGTCCGAGAATTTGCGTGAGTCAGATCCGGAACCGGTGAACTCTCTTTCACGCAGTCGTTGGCACACGACGCTGTTATAAACTATAAACTCGATATATTTATATTCGTATACATGAATAATAGAACATTTGTATAGGGGAGTATTATATTGCGTTGGCGGATATGAATGTCGTCTACTTTGGCTTCGATATGCATCGAGTCTGGCTCGCGCTAATTCTCGTATTGTATACTCGTACAATGCTATGTATCTCTATGATCTATCGTGGAAATCCGTTGCCGGCAACACTGTCCGCAATTCACGGTGAATTAATTTAATTTATTCGAACGTGACTCGGTTGGCGGAAGGTCCAGTCACGACCAAAGGTTTTATCGCGGCACCTCTTCGGTCTCGCGCCGTCTGGAGAATAGAACGTATACGTGCGTGTATTCGATGCCGGACGTTAAAACAGATATTATCGTTCTATAATTAAATGGTCTGTCTGGAGAGGTTCTCTGACATGTATTTCTTCCACCTTTCATCTCGGTATTCGAGCGTTCGAATATCCTGCACGTATATGTATATTTCGGCACGCTGGTAGGCTATTTATAGTGATTCGGTCACTGCAGTCGAAAAGCCCGAGGGCCTAGCGAGTCGCTCACCGTAGCCCCAGCAGCCGGCTCCGAGCCCGTCTGTTCGCTCCGTGCCGTTTCCAATGCGCGCGGCCGGGCCGCCGGTTCATCGACGGCCTGCACTAGTTCTCGTATCTCGTCTAGCGTTTTCCAATAATTTCTTCTTCGTACATCGGGTATTAAGAGGTTAATTACTTATACAGTCGTGATAAAAACAAATTAACGAGAAGGCAATAATGAAGACAATGAAGATTGATGAGTTTTGCCATGAGCCATTATTCGAAGAATCAATCGATACGAACTGTGCGACACAACTCGGGGGAGAATAGTCGTCGACAGTCGAGGCAAACTCAAAGCGGTGATACGCAGAAATTCTCTTTGACTGAAACACGAAGTGACTCGCACTTTGCCTTGTGCATTCATACCTGGTCTTTACCCGAAAAGGGTTGTTGCAAAAAGGGAAAGAGTGCTTTGGGTAGGAATCTACACACGAGGAATTTTCCCTTCTGCACTAGAGAGTGAACACCACGTTCTATCTCAATGGCACACTCGCCGGGAGAAACTTTGTCGCTCCCCACAGGCCCTTCGCACCCTCGCAATGCCGAGCCGCCCTTCGCTTCTCCACCCTCGAACAAATATCCGTGCGCAAGGGCGGGCACGTGTATCCAATAAAATTTCACCGGCTTAGGGACCGGAACACGGCAAAACGGAACACCGGGGTAAGACGGACGACCTTTACGAATTTTTTGAAGGACGAAAAAGAATTGAGGGTTTCGCCCCGGTCTCCCCTGACGACGACTCCAGGAGGAAGGTCGATACACCCGATTCGCGCGAAACGACACCCTTGCCTATATAAATCTTGCAGCCCCTCTGGATACTTCAATTTCCCTCCCCGATGCCTTGCAGAAGCCTCGTGCTCGGTGCACGGGAGAGCGGGGCAAAATGGACTATTTATGCAAATTTTTTGCGGGGTGTAAAAGAAACTATTTTATCGTTAATGGAGGACAGTGGTCCATTTTGCCCCGGCGTTCCATATTACCCCGTTCTCCATTGCCCAGTGCGGGATGTAAATTAGAATAAATCAGCTTCAGCGTGGCACTTCTAATTGCGCAGTATATCCGAATTATCGGTAGCAGCTGGGGGGTCAAGTTTCTCCAACAGCGTCAGAAAAGCCTCGTCTCCCGAGTTCTCCCGCCGGCGGCTAATTCCGTATAGATTTGCTTGACTAATTTCTAAAACGAGAACTCAGCGGGGAAACATACTCCCGGTGGCCGTTCGCCACTTGTATAGTCGGCAGAGATCTGCATACAAACAGAGAGAACCACGTCGATGACTTAAATGACGAGCGGTTACGCGCATTACGTCAGCTGGCTAAAGCGCAACATCGCCGGTTGGACACGTCGAGAAAAATAAAATAAAAATAAAATTCCACCTCTAACCGTGGAGTCGAGAGGCATCAACGCCGTCGCGTTAAAAACGTAATCGCCTCGTTGAGGCTGCTTGCGAGCATATAGTTAACGAGAATATAGTCATCGCAATGTTTTAACGAATGAACGACGGACAGCCGGTCCACCGATTCGCTGTGTACACGACGGCGTTCCCCACCGGCCCGAATCGCGACTCTGACCTGATGGTCGCAGTTGGAACGCACTACCTTTTGCGCAGTCATTTTTGCAACATCGCCGAGTCTGGACGCTATCTTGCACGGCCGCGCATCAACGATATTTCGAGATATATATACATTTTCTTTTAATCTTGATAAAACCATCGAGATATCGAATGAAGATGATTCTCGACGAAGATCTCTATCCACCTCGTCACAAAACGACGATTCGATATCGGTACGTAACCAACGCCGAATGCTCGTCGACCTCGCCTGCATGATTAGAATTTACGAGATTAATATCTCAGGATTGAGGACTAACGCGACAACTTAATGTGTTCATGGCCAATCAGCACGACTCTTACACGATTTATTATTATCGTCATTATTATTCATCGGTGAAGCTTGAGGCGATTCATTAAGGGGATAAAACTCGTTCACGCCTCGGTCAAACTATTCTCGACCGAATTTTCACTGATTAATGGTTTCGTGATTGGGCGGGATTGGTGAGATTCTGACAGGCGGAAATTGAGAAAAGTTGCCCGCATTTCGGACATTTGCCGTGAAGCTTCGCGAGGTCATACCTCGGTATATGCTGATCGGGAATTACCAAGGTCAACCTTCGTACAAAAATTGATCCGTAGATTATTATCGATTTACATTTTATCCGGTCGTATTTGTAGATTACGGAAATCGCGTGTACCATCGACTCTTTAATCCTGGTACGCAGAGATAACGTTTCAATGATCGTTTTAAGTTTCGGAAAACAATAAACATTTTATCAAAAATACATCAAACATATTTATTTTTAAATGAAATCGAACTTGGACGAAATATTGATGGATCTGTTAAAAGCTGATAATTTCTCGATCGCACCATGGCCAGCGGATGCTATCGATATAACAAATCTCACGTGACGATTTTTGCGGAACTTAATTCCACGGACATGTCCATAAACTGGAGCATTCGTGCGCGAAAGTGGCTTTACGGACGATCGGGCAGTTTACCATCGTCCCACGCGATTTACCTCATCTCCTGCTCGCTAAACACGCTCGCGTGTTGCGCACGATACACAAAGACGATGGAGAACGAGCAAGAAAAGGGTCAGACCGTATCTATCGCGCACGCGCTCTACAGGCTTGTTGATCGCATACCTCATCTACTTCCGCAAATGTTTTTCTTTCCATCGAGATTATTCGCTTGCTTTGTAAGATGGTACACCCACGTAGATCTTGACCATAAACTCGTGCCGGGCTACCGTGCCCACGCGATCGCCCTCTCCGACTCTCAGCAAACACCCGACAAGAAACCGACAAAGAAGATGAATAAGCAGCTAGGACCAAAAAAATCTCAATTGCGTCGGAGGAAGCGAATATTATTGCACGCATGCGCACTCGTTAGTTGGCCAGTAGTCGCGGCACGTCGAGATAGCACCGGTATCATCGAGTTCCCTGTGGCACATGATTCTCATGAATATTCACAAATGGTTTTCAAAGCGCGAGAGGAGCGTGGATCATGTACACATGAGGATTTGACGTAACGCGACGTTTCGCAGTATAATCAAAACGTGTTTGCAGAACACGTCGACAGTACGGTTGAAAAGAACCACGTGCCAACTGAACGAAATATAGTATCTTGATCGACTGTAATTAAATTAAAGCCGAATAAAAGACGTCGGTAACGTTGATTCCCACCGTAAAGAATGATCGACGCGTGCTCGCCGAGCCCTCCCGCTGATGCGAACTCGTCACACTAGAAGATTAGATTTAATTTAAAGCGGGTTCGCCCAGCCGAAGAGAGAGTCGAGAGATTGCGAGGCTTTAAACTCGTCGACGCGTGAAAGTCTGAGCTAAAGCGAGCTACTCTCCGTCTGCGGCAGGAAGTGACGAGCGCGGCTTCCGGCGCAGGTGAAGTTCCTCGGCGGTGTGCATATCCGCGAATGAAGAAATGAGCGACTCTGGCCAGGCGATTCATGACGATCGGTAGCGATCAGAAGACGGACAAGGAAAAAGCGAAGAAATAAGAAAAAAAAGAAAGCGTTACCTCATCCTTTCGTCGTTTCGCGTTCACTGGCTTAGAGACGGAAGAAAGAAATGTTGCGCTCGTGAGAACCGACACGGTTCGTGGTTCTCTTAGGAGGTACGATCGTGAGGGAAACGACGTAGAATGATTCACTCGTGGAATAATCGTGACGTGTATTTAGTACCGGTCATCCTAGATACCGAAACCTTCGATCTTGCTGAAGAACTAGTGCGGAAAAGGAACTCATCTTGAAACCTTAAAAAAAATTGGGTTACAGTTTGTGTTGTCGACTGAGTCGGTTTAATAGAAAATATTTATGCTCCATAAACGGTAAAAGGTTCGATATGTCTTACATATTTTGCACATTATTTCTGCATGTATGCTCAACTCCGTGTGGGCATCCATACACGTATCGCATAGTCTTAAGGGAAATGGGTTCTCGCATAATGTATAATTACTCAGGCCTCTCGGCGAACAGATAGGCATTTGTATAGATCACGACTCGTAGCGCGTGCACTCGGGCTTTATACAAGAGGGAACTACCAGTATCTCATTAATCGAAAAGATCTAGAACTGGCCAGTGAGCAAGAGCTGGCTGCACGAGACGGACGAAGAAGGAACGAGGCAGAGAGAAAAGTTGACCGGGCCCGCTTGCTATGACTTATTCCCTGTCGTGGGAGGCGAATGGCATCCTCTCGACCTCACGAGACCTCTCGCATTCCTTCTCTCGCGAAGTACCGTTTAACTCGACTCGGACGCAAATCTCGATCTTGAATCCCTTCCGCAAGCTGCGAGTAGCAACACCAACGATCGTTCGATCTTCTATTCGCTCGCCGTATCGGACAACCGCGAGGAATTTCAGTCGAGTCGAAGACAAATAAAAATATGCAAAAAATTGTTTTAAAAAATACGTCACTTCCGGTTTAAAATTCTTATTTTTCGAGCGGATAGGGTAAAAGTGGGGAATATGGACCGGTCCATATATCATTGATTTACGTGTTAATCGAGGTGGGCCATATTCACCACTTTTACCCTATACTTGTTTTTCAACCGGAAGTGACGTGTTTCCCAATAAAATGGCGCGATACTGTTTAACAGACCGTCGCGGAGGTCCGTAGCGGTAGCGCTTAGTCGGGACCAACCGAGCAAATGTTTCGTAGTCGTGCAGCCCTCCCACGCGTTGCCCATGCAAGCCAACGGCTCAACGGTCTAGAAGCCTATAGAGTCGGCGAACACATTCACGAGGCGTTTATTACCGGAGCTCGGCTTCTGCACGAGAGTCTCTTTCTCTCGCTCACTCGTGTAACGAGAGATATCCCGAGAGGAGAGCTAATGGTGTGTTCTCCACTATTTTCGATCCCTTCGACGAGCGCGAGCCGAGGGAACGGAGAACCGCGAGCGGGTGGAGGTCGGCGACCTCCCCGAAGAAGGCCGCCGCTTCCGCCTCGTAACTAGCCTGCAGACACCAGCCTCCCCGTTGCAGGAGGCGGTTGTGACAGGCCGCTCTTTAAAGTGTACCTAGACTTATTTAGAGCGCGACTATGAATAGGCCAGAGATGAGGATCTGATGTATGCATGCGGCGAGCGCGATTCTCTATTCTCTTTCCACTCAGGCTTCGCGGCCGGAGATTCTGGTACCAAATTTACTCCTTCGGGCTCTTCAAATTGGTACACTTTTTTTTTGCTGCTATTCGGCGAACTTACAGTCGATTTTATTATGAGGTTTTAATCCGCACACCGTCCTTGAATGCGAGATCGGGTTAATGTTTAAAAATAGGACATTCGTGGGGAAATACTCGCGGACTCTTTTGTCCGATACAATAAAAAAATTAATCCCAATATACGGTACACAGTTAAAAAAAAAACTAAAATACAATACACGTGTTCCGTTGCGCCTCGCGAGATTGGCTCTGATGCATTATTATTGGCACGTTGGTTACTAACTGCTGCTTTACTGATACTACCTGGATGACCAGCCGGCATCACACGAGCAGCAGCGAGCACCGGACCACCACCTCGAAGACGAAGGGTTGGGACAAGGTCGATCCTATACCATCGGCCCAGCCAAAGCGCTCCAAGTTCGACGCTTTCACCAGGTGACGCACACTCTAATGCCTTCGAACGCAAAAAAAAGAAAAAAACGGAGTAGAGAAAAAAGTTGAGGGTGGTGATCCAAGTGAAAGTCCGTTTTAGATATAGCACACCTCTGTCTCTCCCCTCGTTTAGTTGCGCTATCATTTCTTTCCCCCGTTCCATTTTTTGCCTCAAACAAAGGCAAGTCGATAGACTGCACGATTATATAGAACACGCTCTGTTTATAATAAGAAAGTATCCATGGAAGTCATTGACGCTCTGTTTATAATAAGAAAGTATCCATGGAAGTCATTGACATCGAGAAAACTCTCATTTGTCGCTAACATGCCGCACGAAAAAAAACCGCACGTTATACTTACTTTTAACTTTATTATAGTGATATTACTCATAATTCGTAGTTGTAGTCGGAGTTTGTTGAATTTTTTTTGTACGCTTTGCGCTGTTAACGATCCGGAGAGCAATGGACTCTGTCGTATCCTCGTCATTCACAACCAAGCATATTGTATCCACTCGCATAATCTATCTCGCACGATGGACTCGTAGAGTCCCGTCCCATGACCTTTCTGTCTCGGTTAACTAAACGTTCATTAAATCGTCAATTAATAAATATAGTCTGAAGACGAACGACATCGACATCCCTCCCCGGTATTGAATTACCGACCGAGCGGGCGATACGTTTATCGTATCGTCTTCCATCCAATGTTTAGGTTCATCATTCTTTCGCAATGTTGGTCTGATTTTTTTTTTTTCGTTCAATTATTTACGCTCGTCGCATTAGCATTATCGTCGTAGGCTCTAGAGCTCTTAGAGATACATAGATAATACACACGAATCATCGTCGATTACATCGGTATTTTAGCACTGTGCAATAATTTACGCCATTTTTTTCATTGTGAAATATAAAATGCAATCTGTAGATCCATCGGGATCATCACGTACGCTGTGCACGATTCATAAACGATCGTCGTTATTTATCCTTTCATTTGATAGTTAAAGAAAATGTAATAAAAATTTTGAGAATCTCGTTTCAGATTGGAAAATAAATGTTTTCTTTTTTCTTCAAATTTCAGTACGACCACGCAGAACACGTCCAGTCAGAACAGTTCTCTGAGCCCGCAGCATGACTCGCGCACCTGGTTGGACGGACTCAACAGTCCGCTGATTCAGGACGAGGGTGACAACAAAATGCTGAAACTGAGATTCGACGTATCGCAGTACACCCCCGAGGAAATCGTTGTCAAGACGGTGGACAACAAACTCTTGGTGAGACATAAATTTCTTCATACCGTTAATTAAACCCCCTTTTAAAAGGGATCATAGAGCTCGACCAAACTAAATCGCGTGTGACACCGACTCCCGCAATTTTGCTCGGGCACATTAGCTTACCTCTTGTGCAACTCCCCCGGCTCGCTCTCCCGCTCGTTGGCAAGACGCGTATCTGGTCCAGTTGCGCAATTCGGGGGAATGAGCGAGAGAAGTTTACTTAGTCGCTCATCTCGACCCGGGACCCAGACGGCTTTCCAATATTAATGTGAGAAAGCCGTCACAGACCCCCGAATTTTAAGCGCGAGCCAGTGAGCAATATTGCCAAATGGAACATGGAAGTTTGTTATAAATAGTAGCACGATTCGCCGGTTATTCGAAGTGGTCGAAAATAATTCCACTCCCGATAGTTTGGATCTGTACAACAAATGTTAGGGACGAAAACCCGAGGCGCCATTCGTTCTTCGAAATTTTTCGGTTTAATTCTTCTTTGTTTTTAAGTTTTCTTTTTTTTTCTAAATTATTCCCGATGGAACGAGGAGGTCGATACCGTCGGGCAGAATTCCGGGACCGAATTGCTCGCTCGTCTACCCGCGGCTCGCGCAGCCCTCGTCGTTTTGCTCGCCGGTTTGCCGGCGCTCACCGAAATAGTCTCGACTAAAAATAATCTCACTCTCTCTCCGACGCCCGAACGCGCGGGGCAACGTCGTCCCACCGTCGGATCGGAATAATGTTGGGCATTGTGAACTGGCGTCGAGACTCTCTCGGCATCGCTGCACGTACAGCGTCGAAGAAACCAACGCGGACTCTGCCCTTCCTCCGAAAATCACGGCTTCGTTTCTTTTTCAAAATAAAACGTTTTACGTATCCTGCTGCGTCGCGGACATAGAGTCATCATCATCATCGTTATACCGCGCGATAGACGCGACGGAAAAAATTACTCAACTTCCGGAAAGATCGGTGCGATAAATTCCGACGAGAAACCGTAAAACGTCTAATGGACATTTTCCGAAGCATCTGCTGCCGGGAAACACCGGACTGGACTATCTTGACTACTCGTAATATGCGATGAACTCGGGGCCAGGAGTGAAGAAAAAAATCATAGTTCACCGTTACGGTATGCCGAAGCCCGTGGGTTCACGGGTCGATGCGCCGGCAAACGAGCTGCTGCGGCCGTTCCTCGATGCTGGACGCTAAGTAGTCTCTTCTCGAGGACAGGAAGAGATTGAAACGTTCCTTTCATAATGTTTTCTCCTTTCTTTTTTTCAATCTGTCATTTATTTCCCATTATTTTCTTCGTCGCTTCCTCGTCCCTTCACGCTCCGTGATTTTTTTTTGTTCTGGCGATTAATCTCCGGTTCTCGGTTTGTCCCACATGTCCTTACTCGAGTCCATCGTCTTGCGCCAGTTTCGCTCGAGAGTAACTCGTGTTCGACCTTCTCGTTCCCCCGGCCTGGACTCGCCAATGCCGAACGCACAATATTTTTATTTATTTTCTCTTTCTCCCTCCGAAAAGGACTCCCTCGCGAGTGAGCAAAAGGCCGAAGAAGTCCGA
This sequence comes from Ichneumon xanthorius, assembly GCA_917499995.1. Taxonomy (NCBI): domain Eukaryota; kingdom Metazoa; phylum Arthropoda; class Insecta; order Hymenoptera; family Ichneumonidae; genus Ichneumon; species Ichneumon xanthorius. Next base: position 783,797 of record OU824207.1, read on the forward strand.
GCGGGTTTAATTTTATTACTCCCATAAAAGAAGCGCGCTTGCGAGTCTCGAGCCGCACGGTGTATCGTGGTCAAGGTCTGCGTTATTCGGGTCGGCGGAACGGAATAAGGTGACTCGTACCTTAAAGGATCGTTCCTCAAGGTCGGGAACTCGACGAGACGGAGCCAGAAACGGACTATAAAAAAAATAATGATGAATCTTGAGTCGACCCTGTTCGCGCGACTTGTATCGCTATGACTGCTCGAAAAACAACCGATGTACAGATAACTACATATTTGAACGGTACAGACTTTAAAAAAAAATACTCTTAGGAAGAAAACAAAATAAGGTGAATATGATATCATTTTCGGTGTTTACCATTTTCGAAACATTCCAGTCCGCTCAAGTGCTGCCGGTTCATTAAAGAAATACCGATTTCATATAAATTCGATGTGAGAGCAAAAAAAAGGTGCCTGTATCTCGCCAGATGTCTTCAAAGGCGTAAATTTCCAGCGCCGTACCTCCCGGAGCGCGATAAACGCGGCCTACATAAACTATCGAAAAAAATAAAATCCAAAAGCGCGATACGCAAAAGAGTCGAAGCCACCGCTAAGTGACTATCCATTATTTTTAGTCTCTGAGTCAGTAACAGAAGCACGCATGTTTGATGGCTGGCGCTTTGCAACCGCGTTATTTCGGCGGGCCGCGGGCCGGGAACAGTTACCGAGAATACCCGAGAAAATTCCAAAGAGAACGGTATTCACAGTCGATCCACTTGGGTTGCGCAACAGCTTTGAGATACTTTTGCCAATTGTCGTTTGCGTTTTCTTTTTAATTCCCTCCCGACCTGGGACACTTGTTCGTTCGTTGACTCGCGATATCTCACGGCGGTGTGCATCGCGTGCACTGACTCCGCGCGTATCGCGTACGTGTTCAGTTACCCGGACTCTTCCCTGTTTAATCTCTCGGAATAAAAACCTTCGGACTCCGCAGTCGGGCGAGTAATACGATATTTTATCCTACGGGTCATGATCGAGAAAATAAAAGAACATCGTAAATGCTTTTTTTTATAGAGATAATCGTATACATTCGCCACCTCGAGTTGTTTTTAAACCGTGCGGGACGAGCCGATCTTCTCGATTCCATCCGCACTCACCGCGCGCGAGACTTTATACGCTGCATTCTATTCGCCGCTCTTGCGGTTCGATGATCCTGACCGCGTATAGTATAGTAGTTCTGCAACATGCAGAAGCAGCACGCGAACCTCTCCGAGAGTTCCTCGCAGGTAGAAATTTTGCGCAATCGAGGTAAGACGATACTACCAACACCGGCCCTTCCGCGGCCTTTAAAGCTTGTCCTGGGCGAACTGGACGGTTCTCGCTTTGGATTACCGGCGAGGGATTCGCACCCGTCGCATGTGCGGCTTTATACGAGAAAGAGCTAACTCTCTGACTGTTCGCCCGAGTTACTTCTAGGATTACCACGTTCCTGCGACTATTACTGTAGCAGCTCCGGAGACGTACACGTTTGCGCGTACTGTGTCTGTTCACAATACTACAATCTCATCCCCCCCCCCCCCTCAACCCACCGCATTTTTATGAGTAGAGCTTGAGCGAGCCGAGAGATCGATAACGCCTATACACCCTTCTCGGTGACATGGCAACATGCAATGTCCCATAAACGTAAAAATGAGTCAGCGTTCATTTTTTTTTATTATTTATTTTCCTCTGCTGAAAATGGAAATATCGATCGTTGCCCCAAATGGCTTTCATGCATTATCTTTTTTGTTTAACTCTATAGACAGATAACTTTTTTTGATACTAGAAATTCAGAAACGGAATCGATCGTTTTTCAGTTTGAAGTCTTTAACTCCTACAGTCAATTGGACAATTTTTTCCTTTTTTTAAAATAACATTTGTTTCATCACTCGGACAGATATTCGATATCGCGGAGCATCGTCAAAGCAAAGTGTTCTCCGAGGCACGAAGTAGAGAGAGCTAACTCATTAGCGCTTTGCGTAATGCAATTAGCAGTCCGGTGCCCCGCCTCAACGGCGACGTTGTTCCAGGCGATGCTCCAACTGTGCTCCGTCGCCCGTTGGCCGTTCTCTCGTTAGAGGCGCGGTCTAATATCCTGCACCTGCATTTTTTTTTATTCACTGACCTCTAGCCGCGACACCCGGCTTCGTCGCCGTGGAGACACGCTCGATCGATTCGATCGAGAATTAAAAAAAAGAAAAAAAATCACACACCTTTGCAATCAACGCATGCAGATCGATCGCTTATCATTTCTGCGCCCTCCAAATCGTCATTGATGTATCTTCGATCCACGCGCGCCGGAAGTACCGCGACCTCTGTCCTCCTCGAGGACGTCTTCGTCTCTCGTCCCGAGTTCCTCCTGGCGATTATCGCCGCGAGTCTCTCGAGCGTTCGAAAAATCTCAAGCGCGGTTCTATCATCTGTTGCTGTGCAGCGTTCGCATAGCTCGGATAAACATCCGAAAGAATCGAACGAACGTGAGACGCGAAAGGGACGGGCGGAGGGAGGGATCGGAGTGCGAGAGAGGAAGCTATAAGAGAACGAGGCAGCGGTGTCGGCGGTTCTTTGGTCAGGGTCGCGAGCACACACGAGCGGTGCCGCTCGACGACGAGGCTCGATTTCTAAATACGTCGGTGACCGTCAGCCTGAACAGCGTGACACGCACACCGGAATACGCGTTCCTATCTATACCTATTCTGCTCTGTGAGCCTCTGTACCGTCGTCCTTCGTGTAACGACTCGGAGCGATCGGCTATCGAGGAGCTTGCAAAACCTCGTGCAAGCGCTATATACATATATATACACATGCCGATGATATACATACGTTTTTATTATTATTTCAATCATGCGGAACGAGTGATCGACTCTGATAAAATTTGCCTCGATATTGTCACGTATATTTTTACGTTATTTATATTGATTGATTGATTGATTGATTGATTGATAATTTATTAACGGATTGCTCCTTTTACAGATAAAAAGAAAATAGTACATTCCTGTAGCTATATGACTTAGTATGACTTTGGCTCCAGAACAAATGCAAACTTAAATCAATGACAATAATCACAGATTAATAAATTAAGTAAATTACGTGAGATTAAATTTATTGCAAAATTGATAGTAACACAGGAACACGCGGACCGATCCTCCGGTCAACTGACAACTAGTACTCAAAAATATTATTATATTATATTCAATGCAAGGTCATTTCCATCCGTCAAGGTCATAGGCCTGAGATAACGCGAGGAGAGATTATCATTGATAGTCTATGATTTAGGGGGAGCTTGGCAAATAAACGTGTCACGATTGATCTTCGGCTTTCCGCTTTTCTTCCTTTTTTCGTCTTCTTTGTATCTCCGGCAATAGCTATCGATTGACCGCCATTTACGCATGTAGCCGAAACTCGGATGGCGTCTGGGCGTCGCCGCTCGGAATCTTTCTCCCTTCGGCTCTCCGGCTTTTCCACCCTCCGGTGCTGTTATTACTCTCGCGTTCTCGATGTACACCACTCACCGGCCCGGAACAGTCAACGTCGCGGGGAAAAAGATAACGCGTTCGACACCGTAACCCACTTTCTCATATAAGTTCGCCGGGCGCCCACGAGAGACGACATTTTATGGCTGCAGCTGATTCGTTCCTCGTCCTCCGTCCATCCCATCTCAGCGCACCCCTTCCGTAATTCTCCTTCCGGGAAGATAACCGCGATCGTAAAAGACAAGTAGGTTTACCGACGTTGCTCTCCTTTCTCAGAGCGAGCAAATTGCCGCGTCGTTGAAATTCATCCGAGGGCGAATCATATGGAAAAATTATTATTATGGTGACATTACGATAACTCGTCCGTAAAGAGAAGCTGAAGTTCACCTTTCGCCAACTTTCATACGATGGGAATAAAAATAAAATATTGTAAAAAAAAACATCCGAAACAAATCATAGATCATAGAGTCGATTATAAATATCCGTATCATTGTTACAGCTCGAAGAACGCAGAGTCGGTCGCCTCTTGGAAAAAATTCCTCCTTGGGTGAAGGGTTCGCGATATCCGATATCCGATACTCGCGTTGTTCGCTCTGTATTATACAATGTCAGAAGCAGCGAGGCACAGAGGAATGTTACCTCGGTCCAATATTAATAGAAACGTGCGTTTAGCCGTGGTGTTCAACAATTTCGTGTGTTTGTTTACCGCCACGTAAGCGGGATCACGTCGAGTAGCGCAGCTGTTAAAACAGTCTTGCGGACACGCGCGACGCTGATCGGACGTGTGAGATCTCGTTAACCGTTTTGCTTCGACAGGGGAAAAAAATAAAACAAGAAACTTCCATCGAGGATCGAGTAATTCGAGGGATTAATTTTAGCGTGGCACGACAGGGTGTTCGTTGTGCACCCGAATAAATTTTAGCCCCTCGAACTGACCTGCTCTAAATTGTAGAGTGGGTGAGCGCACAGGTCTAGCCAATGAGTCACAACTCACCGCGGTTACCTCACGACTGCCCTGGAGACCCGCGTGTCGCTGATCGATCGCGCTTCTCGCGAAGGACAATAAACAGGCGAAAGGACGATGATCCGTTGGTTGACAAATTTCCAATAAAATTATTAATTAGATGGATAGAGGTAAATAGATAGGCAAACACTAAAATAATGAATGATGTTTTGCAGTTTTCCAATTTACCGTGGAAGCGATAATAAGACACTGACAGGGGCAAAAAATTGGAACATCTGTTGGTAAACTTATAGTTGCAGGCAATTTGTAAAGTGTACGGGAGCGTCGACTGGTTCATTTACCCCGTCATTATGTCGACTTTGACGAGCTCGTGCGTAAGCACGATAAAAGTTGCACGCGACCAGGTAGAGCATAATCGGACCTCAATGAAATTCGATCGAAGCGACCCTTTATTTTTATCGTCAGGGACAAATGCGATGATAAATTTCGACGCTCGGGGAATGGGATGGTCGGAATTCTCATTCGATTGCCGTGGCTCACGCTCGTATTAATAAATCAACCTGGGAATATCGGCTTATTACCGGAATCACGCAATATCCCGGGCCCGCAGAAGTCACAGTGCCTCGGGTAGGCAGAGCTCTCGCTATATCTCTCGGAATATCGATTTTCCGTGCGGTCAAGCGTTCGTTTGGCCTCCGTTCTAACATTATTTGCGTCGTTCACAATACTTTTAAACCCGAGCGCCTGTTATATCTTTCTCAATGTAATCGTCAACGGCAATGTTACTAATGATGACTTTGAACTTTTTCTGTGCCCAAAGGTCCACGCCAAGCACGAGGAGAAGACCGAGAGCAAGTCCGTTTACAGGGAGTACAACAGGGAATTCCTGCTGCCGAAAGGAACGAATCCCGAGAGCATCAAGTCCTCGCTCAGCAAGGACGGTGTTCTGACCGTCGAGGCTCCACTTCCGGCAATCGGTTCTGGCGAAAAACTCATCCCTATCGCGCACAACTAAGTTATAAAAAAAATTATTAAATATATATACTATATAAACTACATATATATATATATATATATATTGTATCCGAAAAGCTTCTCTCGCCCATTTTCGAATTTGCACGTAAAGTGCGGATTCGAGTTACTTTTTTTCCATTCTTCCTGCCTGTTTCCATTACGGTTTTTTTTCTTCTTACGGTTTCCCCTTTGCGATGGGAGCTTTCGCGCGGAGCCTACGAACTTTTTATCCCTCGAGACCCCACCTCCTCCTATATTGTACGAAGTTTTCAGAGTTTTATAAAAGATCCTATACATCAAAAAAACACCAGCGAAGACAAATTCGATCGATCGACGCTCGAACAACGACAGTTTTTGGGCTCGAATTTACACGGTAGACTAATAACGGAGAAAGTACATCATTGATGATTTATAATCGCAAAGACACCGCTGCGTCTACTCGTTGCTGCTGTTGCAGCTCTCGTCGTGCCTAATATACGCAGTTGGTCGATTCATTAAAGAGTTAAAGCGACGAGGAATTATTTTTCGAAGTGATTGATGTAGCGTCGAGAAACGATAATCATGCAGATGAGAAAATAAATGAGTCGGAGAGGTGAATAATAAGGAAAGGTAATTGGGAGGAAGTCGTCGCACCCCTGGAGCTTACTCCGACGAGGTGCTCGGCAACGTTAACAACAGTTCGCAGACGTTACGACGATCCTAAAAATATTTTGGAGGCTCGTTTGTGCGCGCAAAGATTCGGATATGCGGTGGATTATACGTACATGTGAAGTTGAAAGAAAGAAAAATAAACAAAAAACATGATAATTTGTAACGATAACTTATGTACGTGGTAGTTTAGATTTACGTTAAAAGACTAAACATAATATGCCTAGCGTATCGGTAAGCATTACTATGATATTGGTATAATATTATTTATGAATATTTTAATATTTTCAACAAGTAATAATGTTTAAAGGTTGAAGCGATGATGTCGGGGAGGATTAAATAAAAGTTCATTTGAATCGAAAAATAACGATGTTTACGTAAATCAATTGGGTCGAAGAAGTTTCTCGCGAGGCGCCAAGGTAGGTCCGATGATTGTATTAACCATCGTTGTTTCAAGTATAATTATCACAGTTTATTTAATTTATAATATAAACAAAATAGTTTGTCATCTTATATACAGCAGAATATTATTATTATATTTCTTTCATTTAGCTACATTCGTTATATAAAATTCATACACCAAATAATGCATCGCGTCTTGTAATTGTCTTTTCGAGGAAGTGTATTCTGAGTAATGTGCACCCCGCGTTTTTATCCGACAACTTACGAGTATCCGCAATCTTGCGATAAGAATGATCGGAGCATTTTTTTCATATAAAAAGACCAATGAACCCCGAAAAAATATATTATCATTTTTCTTTCTTTTTTTTCATATTATTTGGTATTCAAGATACTGCTGAGTGAATGTAGAATTCCGTGTGTACGGAAGTCGTGGCGTGGTATCCACTTTGTCGAGAAAACCGTAAACGAGTACGTAGAACCGAGGGAAATAGAGATCGAACCAGTTCGACCGATCGAAGGAAGAATTCGGTTTAAGTGCTCGGTATTTCAGCGGAGAACAGTGACGAGTCGGTTGTATTGAAAGTCGGTGACTTGCCCTCTCGAGCGATTCTCAGCGCTTGAAGGACCGCCACTGTGTCGAGCTCCTTCTGATTAGGCTTCTCGTTGTCGAGACATATGTCGCCGGCGCGTTTGCCGAACGGTTCTAGTACCTTGACTCTGTAGTCGACGATTGTCGAAACGGGATTGCCCGTCAGTCTTAGATTCTCAAGACACGGCAAGTGTCCGATGTTCTTGACTTCTTCGATGTTCTCGATTCTGTTGCAACTTACGTCGAGACCCTCGAGGGAGTACAATTTCGAGAAACTCGAGAGAGTAGTCAATTTGTTCTGGGACAAATCCATGTAAACTATGTTGCCCAATTTTGTGTGTAAATTATCGGGCAGAGAGGTGAAGCTGTTCGACGCCAGATGCAGTTGCGACAAACGCGGCAAAAGCGTTATATTCGATATTTCCGAGAGTAAGTTGTTGTTCAACATTAGAGATTCTATGTGAGGCAGAAGCTTTATCGCTTCGTCTATCGTTTCTATCCTGTTGTCGCTCAGATCCAGATGAGTCAATTTCAACCACACGTGCGAGTCGTTCGCGTTCTCTATTCGCTTGTGAACTTCCTCGCACATTGCGAATTCGACGATGTTCCTCAAGGTCGTATTGTGCACTTCGAGATACTTTACAGTGTCTCTCATGTTACCCATTCCATAAATCTGCTCCATGGGATATTCCTCTATGGTCAGAGTTTCTGCGTTCTTGAAAGAGGATAATTCTATGGGCAATGAAGAGAGGTCGATATTGCTTGTACCAAAGCACTTGGAAGCTCCCTGAATCACAAGGTGTTTCAGATGAGAATTCAGATCCAACACATGACTGAAGTCAAACTTTCTGTCCGCTACCTCCAGAGGGGGACAAGGCTGTTTGAGCCTTTCGCTGATGGCGTATAACTGAAATGAGAAAAAGATTACATTAATTGGACATTTCAGGCAAACAACATATGGAATAATATAAAATAAATTAATTCGACAGCAGTGGATGCACGGTTGGCGCACAGCTCCGGTGGTCAAGTCCCTATTCAAGCAGATTCATTTGCGGTCAGTACATGAATGGGTGACTGCTTAGCCATAAACTAGCCGGCATATTGACCATTGAGCGGGAGGCACCTTCTTCTGAGACTTTGGTGTTTCTGCACTTTACTCAAGTGCAAAACTACCAGAGAATCAGTAGAATATGGCTGTCTGTACGGGCACGGGTTTTCCCTACTTTCCCTGTGTTCCTGGCAAATGCACTATAGTATAGCTAAGTCAGCTATGGATGAACTGGAAGTTAGATAGCATAGCCGAATACAGGTAGGGAGGGCTAGGGGAAAATCGGGATGGGGTTCCATAAAAATCCAGAAGGGTATAGGGTAAAAGTGGAACAACAAATATAAATATAAAATAAATTTGGAAAAATTAAGACGACATATACCTGAAGAGGAGTAAAAGTGTAACTCTTTGATGACTCCAAAAGGGAGTCGCCCCGGGTAAAGAATTCCAAAGCCATATTCTGAAGTATGAAGAATATGTCGTGTAGGTGGAGATGAAGAAAAATTGCAAATTCCCTGGGCAATGTTTTCTTGAGATAGCAATAAACTACGTTGAGATAACTTTGCAATCCGATCCTGCGTTTCTCGATGAAAACCTCGCTCTTGTTGCCGATAAGTTTCTTCGGCGGTAAAATATCCTTCTCGACGCAGTGCTCGGCTATGAGGATTTCGTGGAGTTCGGCGAACTCGCTGTACCTGTGTTTAAGGCTCCAAACTACGGTCGCTACTCTAACCTCGATCACGTAGTAGGTAACACCGTCCGTTGTTTCGACGCTGGGTATCTTGATGTCGATGTCATCTTGGTTCAACAAAAGACAAGCCATATTCTTCAGTCACTACGGCACAACTGCTTGTTTTTGAAGCGTATCCACGAAAAATTTCTTTTACGCGAGACTGTGATAAACCCGACAAGGGGGTTATCCACTGTTCGCGAGTTTACACGAATACAAATTAAGCGAATGGCGCTTTGCAACAGAGACTCCGATAGTCCTTGCGAACGCCACGCATCATTCTACTTTGTTACTCATTCAACCTCAAGAATACAATGGATATTATCTCCCGCTGCAAGTGACAAGCGTAATCGACTTATACATTTTTTGACAGCGCCTCACTGACAGGCGACGCGCCCCACGAGAAATTCATAAAAAAAATAGAACCGATAGATTTGCTACAGGCGCGTTTCGATATTAGCTGCATGTTGCTGACAGCTTGAAAGGCTATGAATCGTTCATTTTTACTATTTAGCTGTTAGTGATATGAGGCTCAATAACCGGTAAAATAATCGCAGTTACTAACAATATTTTTCGGTAATGGATCTAACTATGGTAATTCATTTTTATTCGTACGTGGTAAGGCCTCGTCATGTGACGTCATGACGGGAGGGGAATTCGACAGGTTTCGACTCGTCCGGCTGACCGCCGCCATGTTTGATCAGTCGATCAGCTGGCGCCGTGCAAAATTTCTCGGCGTAGAGTTTTTGCCCGGTACTTGGCCCACTGCATGAATCTGATTACAAAAGGAAGAAGAAAAGTTTTTGTGTCGGACTTATCCACCCGTATGATATACTAGCCAAACTTCGGGTACGAGTAAGACAAAACATAATTAAAGGACGATCTTTATTCAACTATTGTCTGTAAATATTATTGTAGAGCGTGGTCAATATAATCATCGAAAGAACTCTATTCATCCCCAAGTTTCAGTCTGATATCGACCCTCTTTCTCAAGCTTGCTTATAAACGTTTCAGCTCCGGCTTCATCCAATCGTCCGAGATCTTTGGCCAACTCGACGAATTCGTCTCGAACACATTTCGGCATATTTTTTGAACTACCTGATAAATAAATGCTCCCGTCTCTCTGTAAATATTCCCAGCAGAGCTGACGTTCCCTTCTGATAACATGTTGTACGTATCTGTAAGAGAAAAAAAAATAATGTAATCACCAAATTTATTTCATAGTCACAAGCTTGAGGCATGATACTTACATTTTGTCCTTCTGATCTCTCGAAAATGCACAGAATACTTGTAAATTATTGTTCTTTGACATCAATTCAAAATCGTTCCGGCAATGATAGTCCTTACTTTTGTTTCTGCAGCCAAAAAATAGCAAAGTATCCTTCAGGTCGTCCCCACGAGCTGTTCTTTCAAGCAGGAGTGATCTGAACGCCGCAACTCCGGTTCCTGGACCAATAAGGATCATGGGCTTGGTGCAGTTGAATTTGAAGGTTCCCTTTTGAATGGAAAATACAATTTCGTCTCTAGGCTTTAAATTTGCTAGCCAGTTTGAGCAGAGACCTATCCGAGGCGCCAAGAGCTTGGTTTTGTATCTAACAACAGCGACTAACAGATGAACCTCGTTTTTCGTGTACTCTGTGCTCGAGGCTATACTGAAAGCTCTAGGTTTTATGGGCGACATTATCTCGAAGAGTATTCTCTCGTTGAGATTTTTAGTTGTGTGTGGAAAATCTCTCAGAACTTCAATAATTGTTCTCCTGGGTCGGTTAACGTAACTGAACAGTTCCTCCTGTCCTGTGGGCAGCGTGAACTCGTAGAGCTTCTCCTTCTCCAATTCATTGTCGCTCACAGATGCCAATACTTGCATAGTCGATCTTCGTGGCTTGAAACTCAAGTCCCAGTATTGCTCGACTATCTCACCGAGAGTCAGTGGCTTTCTGAGAACCATTGGAACTCTGATCTCTTTCTCTGTGATCCTTATCACGCTAGAGCGGCACAATTTAATGTTATTTTCTTTCAGAAGAGCAAAAAAATTGTCCACTTGCTGGCGCGAATTTTTTGGTCTGACGTAGAGAACGTCGCCCGGCGCGTAATTAACATTATTGGCGTGAAATTTCATCAATCTCACATCTTGAAAATGATCCTCGGTCGTCGTACGAATATTTTCCGTCAACCTGCCTAGCATCAGATCCTTGTTTGAAGTCAATTCCACTCTGTAAATATCATCTATGTGGCCATTGGACAGATTATGTTCGTTTTCGTTGTCAACACTGACATTGAAACGTTCTATCATCGCGTCATCGGAGCTCGACGTGTGATCGAGAGTCACGCCGAACGTGCTGCTTATGATCCGCCACAAATTTTGTACCCAAGGGCCGACAGTGGCGTCGATACCGAGATCGTGCTGATCGTCCGCGAGACCGATAGGAAGTATTTCCGTACCGCCGAGCTGAGCCAAACGGCGATTCAATTTTTTTGCGGCAAAATTGTATTTTTCGTAGGAACTGTCCCCGAGTCCGAGAACGGCGTACTTTACGTTCTCCAGTGAGTTGGTAGGGAGATTTTTTCTCAACAGAAAACGCCAAAACTTTGTCATGTTGTGTGGTGGTTCTCCATGGCCCGTAGTCGCGACGACGAAAATCACGAGCCTTTCCGCTACCAGATTCTCTATGCTGTACTCGTCCATTGAGCTCACAGAGCACTTGAAACCGTATCTGAAAAAAATAATGACGTTTTATATAAATGAAAAACGCAGCTAACAATAATTAACGATCTTCACGACTGTATTGAAATTAAGGAAGACTCGACGCTGATAAATATTTAGTATACGTCATTGCTACGATAGAAATGTGTGAGAATTTCAACAAATTATTATTTTTTAACTACGTTTAATTGTACAGTGTACAGCTACACCGCGAAACAAATTAACGGAGCTTCTCATTAACGATTGGCCTCCGTAATTGGAGCGATTCACGGGTCAATTGGTAATTTTGCAACAAAACAGTACTGTCGTGATAAACAAAACCTTTTTGAACTCTTCCATATCTGCTCGGCAGTGTCCTGTGCAGTTCCGGTCTCGCTTCCGTATAAAATCGATATTTTCAACTCCATTCTTCGTCCTTTTTATATAAAGAAAAAAAATTTCCGTCGTGATTCCGTCAGCAAAATTTCCTCGAGCGGTCAGCTGATGGTGACGTCATACGTCGTGTAGCAGACGAAACTTCGGTCGCGTTCCGAAACATCTGCTTTCAGCGTTTCCCTCTAGTCGAGCGACAGCGCTCTAGCGTGATTGGTAGGGCAGTAGTGATTTAGCGCGTTCATTTATTTATTTTTATTATTTATCTCTCGGAGAGCGAGCCCGATGTCGATCGAGATATTTGTTACGATATAAACGAAGCGACGGAGATAGCGCGGGGGAGGGAGAATGGGCGCAGATCTATGACAACTATGACATTCTCCCTTCGATCAAATGTCAAGGATAAATGTCTAGGCTGAGCCCCATTTGGCGCGTGGCCCAGGTATTTATAAATAAAAATAAAAAAGCAGCTTTCCCGCGGACGGTGCGTGTTCCCTCGTGTTGGTCCGTCTTTCCCTACCCCGCTCGTTGCATTACAAAAGAATACTTCTCCCACCGCTTCGTCCTTCTCCTGCTCCTTCTCCTCGTGTTTTATGTATAACCAACTCCCGAGTCTCTGTCAAATGCGTTTGACGCATCTCCCGATGCGTGAATTACATTCGACCTTGTAACTGCTATGCGATCGAGAGAATACGCGCGAGAGTGTCGTTAGCAGAATAGCTGTACAAGTAGTGTGAGATCTAATTGTCGAGAGGGGATAACAAGCGCGAAGAGGATCCCCGGGCAATCGTCGAGGAAGAGAGCCTCCGTGTACCGCGTTCGGTCGAATTCAGGAAGCGGAAGTGCCGTGCGGGACGAGCCAACCGCATCAGTAGCAACCACCGCTACAACTACGGGCCAGTGCATTATAGCGTTTCTCCGAGCAGTTCGCGCGATCAATTTTCCTTTGGAGGTTAAATCGCGTCTCACTTCGGTAAAGAGTTACATAATTCGGTAATGACATACTCGCGTGTACACCGATAAAGGAGAAGAATCGCGTGGGACGGAGCATTGGACATTGTCGAGGCTCGAAAAATTCGCGTGACACTTTAAACGCGGGTACATATTACGAATAATTATCTATATATCCGTGTATGTGCAACATACAAAAATTCCACGGCGAATAAATCCTCGTGGTTGGTACCACTGGGCGCTCCGTGTGTGTTTGCGGATGACTGTCAAAACCTACTTTCCCACCGAGAAGCTCGCCCCGAGAGTGTGCGTTAGGCTTTTCGTATGCCAACAAGCCCGAGAGAAACATCATGACGGCGAGGTGTTAGAAGGGCAAGCGCGAAGAGGCCCCGCGGGCATTAACGAACAAAACACCGTGCTTTATCGAATAAACGACGAATAATTGGTCCGTGCGGAGGCTGTCTCGTCGGTTTTAATCATCGAAATAAAAAGAAAAAAATAAATAACAATAGTGAGTTTTCTCGGTTACTTGTATATAACTCGATGTTAACATCGAGAGCTGGCGCCAGTGTTGGCTACGTTCGGCCGCTCGTACAACAATCGTAACTGCACTACTGTGTGCGAGAGATACGCGAAGCTGCGCGAGTTAGGACAGAGGGACCGTCAAAATTTGATGCGTTATAATTCGCGATGGATAAACGACTGTTTTGAGTGTCCGTAAATTTTGTTATTTTTTTCGATTTAAAATTCCAGTGAATCAGCGAGCATAACGGTGTTTCGTTCCTCCAATAATCGTCTTATCTTCCAACGATTCGTGTGTCGGTTACGCGAAGTAAAAAAAACAGCGTTTCGCGCTCGGATGGAGCTGTCTCGCGCGTGACATCTACCCCACTGGGAGGACGGGCTGTGATTCCGTCAGTTAGCCCATGTTCCTAACGGTCCGGTCGTCGAAATCTTATTATTCTGTGATCCCTTCGACGAGACGCCGCGTTCGTGGACCAGCGAAACTCGGGTCAGTCCTCGGTACTCTCGTGCTCCGTTATGTCGGTTATTTTTACATTAAACAAATAATTTATAAGTTTACGCGCTCGCCGACGCATCGATTCTGAAAAATTGTCTTTCTACTTTTACAGCTGCACTGCACAGTTCGCCTGGAGATCGGTCTGGTGATATACGCTCCGTCGTTCCTCCGTCGATATGTCTGCTACGTGACACAGAAAACACTTTCTCGCTGTGGCTTGAACAAAAATTTGCACAAGATTCATGCCAACGTTTTGAATCCGACTGACAAAAAGGTGTAGGGTAAGTATTTTATTATTAAAGCGGCATACATTTTTTATCACATTCTTTAAGCATAATCAGATATACGCTGTTTGAAATTTCCAAAGGTACGGGCATAGCAACGATGAGTAACCACTTGGAGGAGACTCAATCGAAGTGGAACTGCGAGTACTGCACCTATGAGAATTGGCCATCTTCATTGAAATGTACGATGTGCAGAGGTACGAAGCCTCTGTTGGGCGAGGACATATACAGACTGCGCGATCCCAGTCCCCAGAGATCGTCGTCAAACGTGGCGTCAGGTCCGGTGCCGCACATAAGTCACACGACAGACTCTTACAATCTTAGTCCACAAAATTACAGTCAAAATTTGCCATCATGTGGCAAATGGTCTTGCGACGTTTGCACCTACATGAATTATCAGAACGCCAGTCGTTGCGTTCAATGCAGCAATCGTAAACCAGCTAATCACACTCAATCGATGCACTCGATTGCCTCGAATCTTCACGAGCATCTGGCGCCGTTAAGACTCGGGGATCCGCCGCCGCCGTCGCTTCCGCTTAATTCCGGTTCTAACGCCCAATTGAATCAAGCCTCGCTGAACAGAATTCAAACACCGACCAACGCGAATCCCGACAAGTGGTGCTGCATCGTGTGTACTTACGAGAATTGGCCGAAAGCTACGAAATGCGTTATGTGCGCTCATCAGAAGGACCGAGGAGAGAGGAGAGAGAAGTCTGGCGTTAATTCGGGTCTCATATTGCCGAGTCCCGAGAGGGACCACAATCAGCGAAGTTTACCATTATCGCCTCAAAATACACCGCCCTATATTCATCAAGCTCAACGAGACGAAAATCTCGCGATAGCCAGGAGGTGAGATTAAATTAATTTGTAAGAACTTATTAAACCTTCGACGACTCTAAGCTAACGAATTTTTTATTTTTTGTCCCAGGAGTTCGCACAGATTTGATCAGAGAAACGACAGCTTACCCACAGCCCAGTCGCCGAACGATTGCGACTACGATAGCCGGCTGAAGCAGCTCAGACGTCACACGGATTGGTGTTGGCTAAACGCTTGTCTCGGCATCGTCGAAGGCGATAACGCGCCCGTTGAAGCTTACCTGGCAAGCGGCGGTGATCCAGCCCGTCAATTGACGCATTCCGAGGTTTTACTCCTAAACAGAAGCAGTGCCTTTGACGTAGGACATACGCTGGTTCATCTGGCAATCAGGTTTCAACGGGAAGATATATTAGCAACACTGTTATCACAAATCGAGGGTTCGGGCTCGGGTGTTAAGAGAGTACCGAGTTACGTGGCCCCCGATCTCGCCGCCCAGATACGCCGACACGTTACGAATAGTATTCGATTGCGCAAAGGCACATTTCCATGTTACTTCGTCACCGACATGGCTACTTTCGCACTGCCTGCCGAAGTCGAAGATCTGCCGAGTGTCGTTCAAGAACAGATGCTCGAGGAACTACTCGATCGCGAAGCTCAACAGCAGCTCGAGGGCGGTGGCGGTGAACCGCCGGCGTTGAATTGGTCTCTCGAAATTACAGAGCGACTCGGTTCTCGGTTGCACGCATTGTGGAACAGATCCGCCGGCGATTGTCTTCTCGATTCGGCGATGCAAGCTACATGGGGCGTTTTCGATCGGGATAATGCCCTGCGGCGGGCCCTCGCCGATTCGTTGCAGCAGGCTGGTCAATTGTAAGTTTATTTAATCATTATTAATCTCCAATCTTATGTATATTTTGGAAACCACTTTCTTTCGTTGTATGTTTGTCCTAATTTTCAAGAAGCCAGAGGGATCCTTTAGAAGCCCCCAAGGCCCAGATTATTAAGATTCCCTGGGGGCCTCCAACCTAGGCTCTGATAAATATTTTCCTATTATATACTATTTTGGTTCTTTTCTGTGCGTCTCGGTGAGCCGTGCACTATTGTCGTGTGCAAAAAAATTTTTGTTTTGCACACTAAAATATAGTGTGGACATCTCATTTTTCGAACGGAAGTGACGTATTTCTGGTAAATCTCCGGTTACTAAATTCCATAGTCCATAGCGAGGATGCGAAGCGCCCGAGCCACAAGAAACTGCTAGTGAAACTATATGAGATGCAATTATGATTGGCAGTTTTTATCCACGCTGGAGGGAGTACGAGGCGTCGCAAGCTTCCAGAATGTTGGACTTCACACTCGAGGAGGCTCAATGGCAGGATGATTGGGAGAGTTTGCTAGCAACGGCCGCCCAACCGGGTAGCGCTTTAGAACAATTACATGTATTCGCTCTCGCTCATATACTGAGGAGGCCTATTATCGTTTACGGCGTCAAATATGTCAAGAGCTTCCGTGGAGAGGACATAGGTGAGCTATCGATTGATCGAAGCTTCAAGTTTTTTTTTTGTATTATCGCACGAAAAAAACGCCGTGCATTTGATATTCAATCAAGGATGTTATGATTTACCTAAAATTCCGTCGTTCGTTTGTTTTCACAGGCTACGCGAGATTTGAAGGTGTCTATCTGCCTCTATTGTGGGAACCCTCGTTCTGCATTCGTTCGCCGATAGCACTGGGTTACACGCGCGGTCACTTCACAGCACTCGTACCTATAGAGCCATACGCCTCGTCGAGATTGTCCTCGCTGGCTGCTCACGGCGGTGTCGGTGGTGGTAACAACAGTCCGATGCAACAGTTACAAATTCAAATGCAAACAACTTTTATGCCACTTATGGATCGAGAACGCAAGTTGTTGCCCATTCATTTTCTCAGTCCCGAGGAAATTGGTCGCGAGGAAACGATTTTAAAACAGTGGCTCGATGTTTGCACCACAGAGGGTGGTATTCTCGTTGCACAACAGAAACTTCACAAAAGGCCACTGCTCGTGGCGCAGATGCTCGAAGAATGGTTGAACCATTATCGAAGACTCGCGTTAGTATCGTGACAACTTAGTTTTTTATGAGTTGCATTTTCTCTACCTTTTAATATAAAAAGTAATTTTTAACGTTATCTTTTTCGTTCCAGTCAGATGAATAACGCGCCATTCGTAAGGCCAGCCGCACTTCAGGAATACAGCAGCGACGGAGATACGGAGGACGAATAACGCTCGTCAGGTGCAATTCGTTGAGTCTCGAGCGCAGTCTTCGATGCAAGTCAAACGTTACACATTACAAACGTCACGTCTCGTATCATTTTACATGGGTAAAAAAAATGTCTCCAAGCATAAGCGACTCACTCACGACGACACAAATCACAAAAAAAAGCGAAAAAAAGTATACACGAAAACCCTCGTGCCCACCGGAACACCCGCATCTTCATCGACGACAATGTAAACATGTGAGCATACAGTTTTCGATCTTTGAACATTAATATTGATTCCAAAATATTCGGGAAATATTTGAATCCCTATTGATTCGCATTATTAGTGGTATCGGATAATTAAGAATTTACGATCTTAATTATTTATTAACTTATTCGATATGAAAACGCGCGCGAACAAGTGCGCGATAACAGAGAGAGAGAGAATGAAAGATAGACGAGATTAAATGAAAGGATGGTGATGTTCACAAGTTTTTTTTTCGTACTATGCTTTGCTAGCTTACGTTTAACGGTTTTGCAGTTAAAAATAGGGGTTTCTGGTGATGTGGTATGAATTTACAATAGAGATAATTTCATCCTCCGAATAATCAGTTGGGGATAAGATACTCGAAATTCGTTGAATTAGTGTATAAGCGAGTACGTGAAAAGAAAGCGAGAAATAAAAAAGAAGAGGTCCAATTGTATACACGTCTAGTGTATGAGTACGGCACCGGAATCTCGTGGTAAAATACCACGCTAAAAAAAAAGTAAATAAAAAATGGGATTTTTTCAAACGACAGTATTGTCAATTATCGATTGTAAGGGGACGGTAGTATCTCGTTTGTAAAATTTTATTCGTTGCTATTACGTACTCCGTCAATTGTGAAATTGTAGTATATCATTAGATTTTTTCTTCGCTCATCCCTTCCCCATAACATTGTTTTTGTTGACATTGCGTTAAGAGGTCGGTAAGGGATAATGTAGATTTTTTTAATGTAGTTATTTTCTCGCCGAAAAAAAATTTTAATCAGCGAGCGGAAGGTGTAGAGTAATTGAGACCAGTCATAAATTTTGATGGATTCAGTGAAGCGCTTTATATTAGCTTCTTTTTCATCCATCGGGCATAATATATTAGATACGTGAGAGGCAAGGAAGATACTGCTGCAACCAGACGAGGAGAGAGATAGAGAAAGATGATGAATAAAAATGCTGTGTTAGATGGCTTCCGACGTAGTATATGCCAGTTACGTAACGCAACTAAATAAAGCTGTAATTTTTCTTGGCCCCATCCGAGAGTGCGCATGTAATTTGCAAGGGTAGCATCAGGTCTACGTTGAGACCACTGCGTGTGTTTTAAACGAACAAGCAGTTTTTCCCGACGTCGGCTGATCGAACCGGCTGTACAGTGATAGATTGTCTTTTTTTCTGAATTTTTTTTTTTTCTTAAAACAAACAAAACGTATGTCAAAAGCGGATAAATGTTGTTTCACTTACGAGTGTCTATGAGAATATATGTCCGTGTCGGTGAGCCGCGAGAAGTCTACAGTTAAACAAACAAACAAACAAAAAACATGTAAAACAAAAACCCGTTACACGAACCCGTGCTTAGCCAAACAATGAACCCTAATCAAAAAAGTACAAAAATAATGAAAAGAAAAAAAACAAACGTAAGAGGCATCGGTTCGTTAACGATCGACGATAACAACGTTATTATTCGCTTGTCATTTAACAAACTTCGTTTCTACTATTTTTCAACCTAACGTCTAGTCTCCTAGCACCGTCGTACTTTTTCAATCACACAATTGTGATCTTAACTGTGTAATTAATGAGAAGATTTAAACGAAAAAAGGAAATGATATTGAAAATAACGTCACACAATGTACACATACACGCGTTTAATAGTAGAAAGAAAAAAACGTACAAGGTACGCATATAGCTCAGCTGCTATAAAAACGTCGTGTCCAGGATCTCATTGTGAGACACAATTTTATCCCCCGGCGTTTTTAATCCGAATATACATGGTAGTTTAATCGAAGTAAAATAAACAAATAAACGTTTTGTGATTTATCACGGAGTTTCGGATTCTCGTTACGACGTTTCTCGCCACGTTGTATTTTAGGTATATTATAAAATGGAATACCACGAAGAAACGGAGTACATACGCCCTCGGGATATTGGTCCGAGAGTCTGTGTGTGTTTCTCGGACTTTGCCACGTTTTTCTCGGCACACGTGATACAGTAAGACGTTTAATTAAAACAAAAAAAAATAATTAAAATAAAACAAAAACATTAAAAACAAATTGAAAGAATTAAATAAATGCAAACATTAATTGAAAACAGATAGAAGTCTATATTAATATAGAATATATGAAATGGATTATATTGAATAATATATCGATGTACAATAATTCCAAATGACGATTGATTATTGATATTATTAATTACTATTAAAGTTGTCATTAAACCATCCCTATTGATAGATAGTGAACGAGAGGCGGGATTATACTAATAATAAATTCAAGATGTGCAAAGTCACTTCGAATGTCAGGAATGATCGTCATTCTGCGCATTTTATTATAGCGTTTAAACGCAATTCGCGAGTTTCTTGATTATGTACGTGTATCGTACCTTGCGTTAATTGCTTACAATTTCTGGAGGCCAATTATTCGGAGTCAGCTGAACTTCGTGTTACCACGGTGTTCCTGCCTTACCGACAGCCTGCATTACCTACAAACGTTGGCCTTTCTCTCGTACTCGGTTCATACTGCCACGACGCGCGTCTCCGTGACTCGAACAGCTGTTTCAGTCGGTGTCAGAAAAGTGAAGAATAAATATTGTTGCTAATAAAATACGAAAGAATTGACAAAGAATGGAGGTAAGATTTGGTCGATTAATCAGCGACTGCTAATTATTTGCAAAATGTTCGAATTTGACAACAGATAGTGAGATAATTTTTTTGCATCCCTCAGGAACAAAACATTCCCATTGACATAAACGCTGGAAAATTATTGGACTGGTTGATAAACAGACGGCACTGTAACAGAGGATGGCAAGCGAACATTCTCGATATAAGAACAAAAATAAACAATGCTATACAAGACATGCCCGTGCATGAAGGCATCGCCAAACTGTTATCCGGAACTCGTGAGTTTTCTTTGTTTTCCAATTATTCGAAGGCAATGGAAGCTTTGTGCGTTATATGACGTTGTTGCCATTTTTCAGACATAAATTATTTCCACTGCAAGAAAATAATCGAAATTCTCAAAGAGACGGAGGCTGACTCCAAGAATCTGTTTGGCCGATACGGATCTCAACGAATGAAGGATTGGCTGGAGATAGTGAGACTCTACGAGAGAGACAATTTATATCTTGCCGAAGCTGCACAGATGTTGATGAGGAATGTAAGCTACGAAGTGCCTAGCTTCAAGAAGCAGATACAGAAGATAGAACAGACGCAGCATGTAAGTAATTAAAATCGTCTACAGAGTCGGGCCTTTTAAATAAAAAAAATCCTACTGTTTGCAGGAATTTGAAAAAAAAGAAGCG
Organism: Ichneumon xanthorius; assembly: GCA_917499995.1. Lineage (NCBI taxonomy): Eukaryota > Metazoa > Arthropoda > Insecta > Hymenoptera > Ichneumonidae > Ichneumon > Ichneumon xanthorius. The sequence goes on from OU824207.1 coordinate 804,609, forward strand.
GAATACAAAAAATCCGAGAACATAGCACGCTCGGAATTCAGCACCGTGTGCAAACAACTCGATATACCGGGTAACAAGATTAAACGCGAGTTGGCCGAGAGAATCGTCGAATTACCGGATATCTATGAGATTGTCGTGAGAAAGACAAAAACGCTGGAGAACGTTGTTGAATTCTATTCGGCGTTCGTTGAATTCACGCTCGGACACGGGCACGCCGGTGGTTCTGTGCCTATGATTAAATACGTAATAGGTAAACAAAAAAAAAAAAGTTTCATAACTTATGAACGACGCTTAAATTTTGTAAATAAAATATAATTGGATTTAACAGATAAAGGAAACACCACGACGTACGAGTGGATCTACGGCGAGGCACCTTTGACGATAGTCGCGCCGACTTTGAATATTAATTTCGACGATGAAGACGATGATCGCAGAGACGCGAACGACGCGGTAAGCCGAAAGAGATCTAATAAATTCGTCGGATAATCGATTAATATAATTCTCTGAGCGCAGATAGATTTTGGTGACGGTGCCGCTGACGGTATCGACTTCGACGTATCGAATCCTGAGGCTGCGATCGACTTCGGCGACGGCGATAATTTGCCAACCGGTGACGACATAGATTGGGGAAATGTAGATGTCGAGAATGTGGCAAACGGTGAGATAGACTTTAGCATTTCCTTGGAAGAGTCCGGTATCGTTGTCGAGGATGCCGGTCACGACGGTGGTACCGCGACCGGTAACGACGCGCTCACGGTTCTCGACAATCCGGCTACGAGAAACGACTTCATCGATCAGCTGTTCGAGGTAAAATTTTTATTACGGACAAACAGAGACTCGTTAATACGTAAAATATTTTATTATTATTTATCTATTGCTATGTTAAATATTGTAAAAATTATTAATGTAATCAATGCTTATCTCGGTGTTTCGTCAACGACAGTTGGAAGCTTTTCTGAAGCAGCGTTTGTACGAGTTGAAGAGCGACAGTAGCAAGAGTCTTCTGAGCATGAGTCAAATGCAAGTGGCATCACCGATACTGCAACTCGCCACCGAAGAAAGTATACAAAACATGCTCGACAACGTTCAAATACTATTGACAAAAATGTTAGACAGCAGAGTACAGCATTTGCACAATATTAAACACTCGCCTAGGTAAATTGATTCAAAAAACAAAACTTTAATAAGGGACGCGTATCATCGATAAACTTATGAATAAAAATTATTTTCACCAGGTACGTCGATGTGCTCACGGGCACACTGAAACAAAAGCTCACTATGATTGACAAGATGGTAGCTATGCAAAAAGTCGTAAACGCCAGGAGAGACGAAGCACGGGAGCAGGCACTCGCTCTAAAACCAGTTCTGAAACTCGTTATTCAAAGGACGCGGGAGCTACAGAACGAAGTAAGCTCATGTTTGAACTGTGGTTGCCGCTATTACCATCTTTGCGAAAACGAATTATTTGTCATTTTTGTTTTTACTTGCAGATCGAACAAGATATATCGAAAAAGTACAAGAACCGATTGGTTCGATTGACAGGAGGCGTGAATACCTTGTAAATTTAACGGAACTATCTCGCCCATGAGATCTCATCCGACGTACGATGTAAATAATGTTGCAATGATTTATGAATAACAATAATTTTCATATACACGTCATGGGGACCCGTTACTTCGATCCTGACGATCCTTTTGCGCATGGAAATATATCATTGATATCGTGGAAGTTGTCGCGGCGATGAAGTTGTACGGATTTCCTCGCTCGATGAGCCGGAAACAGTTTGGTATATCTGATGCGTGGGTAACCTTCGATCTAGAAAATCATGAAAACGTTTTGTATCAACCGCCACGGCGATGTGGTGCACACGGCTTTGGATGTTGGACAGGGAAACCGTCGCAGGCACTCCGACAAAGCACGATCGCATTCACACAAACGTTGGGCGCAGGATCCGGAACCACCCCATTTCCCGTGCTCTATCGCTGCAAGAGATCAAATAAATAATCTTTTAAGAGATATCTGGAAACGATTTTTTTTTCAAGCTCACCGCATATGGGACGGTAGCCGCGATAGCACTTCCAGTAATAAGGTACAAAGTACTCGAGAAACCCCGGACATTCGGTCGCCTCGTAGCATCGATCGTGCATCCTGCAACATCTTCAATAACAGATTTAAACTTTCAACTTTCTTATTTTTACATTCATTGAATTAGCTTATTGCAAGAGTAAGAAAAATGGACATTAATCACGGGGGAAATGTATCCGTTAATTTTTCGTACCGATCGATCCCATCGACAGCCGATCCAGATCCAAGAAACCCGCAGTAACAACCGTATCCCTTGTAAGATGTGGGATCGCATCCGGTAGCGCAAACTACCATGTTGTAAAGGTGTATAACGCTCCTCCTCTGTCTTGTGGCAGAATTTTGACCGCGCGTACAGTTTCGGGCTCGTCCGATGTTAGTCGAGGATCCCGGACGAGTTCGAGAATTTTTCATATCCCCAGATTCGTTGTAAGATCCCCAAGGATCGCCGCTGTGACCCATCAGTGTATCGTCGTTGTGAAAAAGCCCCGATCGCTCCGCCGCGATTTCAAGACTCCCACGCATCCCGGGATATCGATCAGCCTCCGTTATCCTATGTATAGCCGATGAATCGTGTCCTGCAAATATTGCTTGCTTTGTTTTTCACATGATCATAGACAGTATAGATAAGCGATTGTAAAAAAGTTTGAAAAATTTCGTTCTGCCGTCACTTCTGGTTTAAAAATCGCAGACTTTATTTTGAAGTGACGTCATACGGGAATGAGGTTTGAAAATTTCATCTTTTGACCGGGAGTGACGTTTTTTTCCATATAACATCACTTCCGGTCGAAAAATTAGATTTTCAAACCGGAAGTCACCATACAGAGGGATTTTTTTTTCTCTGGAATGTATCTCAAATTCACCTTGTTATAGAAACGCGTGAATTAAGGAACAGAGGAAAGTGTGTGATACATCTTAAATGTATTTGGAGTTAATTTCGAATGTAGCCAGCGGCAGAATTGGTTGGATTGAGGAACAAAGCTACAGAAGCGGTGTACAGAAACAAGCGCATCGCGTGTGTTTTACTTTCATATTCCTCGGTTGGTTTACTCGAGGCGGATGTTAAATTTAAAAAACCGCCTAGCGATACAAGCATTTGCATGAGCTCCTCTAAATCTTTCTAACTCAGTGCTCGAATAGAGCACTATAGGCTTATTTCCAAAGCTTTTGTTAAATTATCTACAATGATGAATATCAAGACGTCAAGACTACAGAGACAAGGATCTCGGCTTTCGTAAGATTAACGTATTTCGGGTGGGAAAACGGGTGTAGACGTGGTCGGTTTAACTCGCGCGTTCCATCGTACTCCTACGAACTTTAAATGCGAAAGATTTCTCGATGGATAGGGCGATAAATTGTACGTTCATTAAGAACAAAACTTTCGTATGAATAAGAAGAATTGGTAAAAAGATTTTTTGTTATCGTTCTCAAATCTCTCTCGGTCAGCAATTTAGGCCGATATAAATTTATTTCAAACGTAAAAACCAACAAAAAGAAAAAGTCTTAATACTGCAACGCCCCGTGTTGATTATCTCACCGCGCAGGTAGATTGCTCTGCACCAGTCTTGGCCGTCTCTCCAGTAAAGTAATAGCGGAAGAGGAGGAGGAAACTGGAGGTGGGGACGTTGAACGAGTTAGCCGTGTACGCGTATAGCGGTCAGTGTGCAACGACGAACTCTGTAACTGTACAAGTTCGTCACGGTCAGTGTTAGGCCGTGGCACGATAGAATCACGGGAATCCAGTGGCTCCCGCGGTTAATGCATTAAATTTTCGCATCGTCACTCGAAGGCTCTATCATATTTTAGCGATTATTATGTAGCGATGAAAATCAGAGTAATCTCTCGTAATTTTAATGAGATATGCGCGCTTGCGTTACTTATCGAATATTACCAATAACAATGAGGATACAGTTGCGCGTGCGATGTCCTCGTTTACGCGAAAAATGAAATCAATGCCCGTGTAATAGGATCCATCTACTTAATAATAATAGCAATATTGTTATAATTTTAATTATTATTAGTTAGGTGACGAATTTACCGCGAGGCACCCTCGGTCATTGCCCGAAAAGCATGAATTATCTAAATACATTTTTTTTTCCGTCGTATGTAGATATGTATATCGATTTCTGACAGGTTGAGGTATCGTCGGGTTGGACGCAACGTCCCGCCCCGAGGGATATTTCATGTGGCCGTTGAGTACGGCAATTTTTACATTCAATGTACAGATAAAAAGAAATTCGATCATGTTCCAGACCGTGGTTCAGGTTGAGAGTTCCTCACTTTCGTTTCCATCGTTTCTTTATTCACCTGCAACCTCGACCGTGAAAAGTCTTAACGCGCTCGCCATACCTCAAGCAACGAGAGCACGGAATTTAGTGGCTTTTCGAAACTAAAGAAACCTCAGCCCACGCGAAGCGAGAACCTCTGAGGCTTCCAGGTCAAATTAGGCATCCTTTAAGTTCCGAGTGAACGTTAAACGATTGTAATTTCTTTGTTTTTACACCACGCATCTCGTTGTAAACCGGTCTTTACGTAAACAGGCAAACGCGGCACAGCGGAGGCTGATGCACAAAGAACTTTTCCAGCTTCGCAGTAACACGAAACGATTGCAATCTCGTGCGAACGGCCTTAATTAAATGACGCGGGTTTTGTCTGCACGAGACTCGATAACGCGGCACTTCCCCATCGTGTCTCAATGTTTGTCCGGGACATTGTTGTCCCTTGTATCCAATTTTATAACAAAGCTACCGTGCAATTACAGTGTTTGTCGGTTCTCAATCAAAATCATTGATGTTGCCTTTAAGTATGAGGTTTATTTGGGACCGAATACCTTCCAGCCACAGAAACGAAGATATTCGCTTTTGTCGTCTATACACTCGGGCTTTGCACTCATCCACTTTGGAAATCTGAGAATGCATTGCTGACAGGCTTTCTACCAGGCAGCCTGACACAGATTATTTGACAGATCGTAGAAAACTGATAAATATAAACCTAATGATGTGAAATTCTTTATATTTGTTTGTTTACACCAAAGCCGCGACAGGACATTGGGGGGGTTGTGAACTGCGCGATGCGGATGGTATAGAGAAACTCACTTGAGTCCCACGTGCAACAGTTTTTTTTCTCTTCGCCATTTTCACCCGGAGAATTTCTAAGAATTTTCTCTATTCCGAGGAAGATCGTCGCTACTCACGTCATCGCCTTAACGAGATATTGTTAAGTTTTTTCTTGTCATACATTAATTTACCTTTTATATGGGGCGCATGCGTTGTCAGCAGTGCCAACAGAACGCTGAAGAACCTCGTCCTGTAAAATCCATGTAGGATCGCCGGACAAATTTCGAAGTCGCACATCGAACTTGTTCGCACTTAAACAATCACGCACGATTACTTAAAAATTTTTTTTTTTGTTGTCAAAGCAACAAATAAGCACCGTTACGAGTTACGAGTTTTCATTGTCTTTTGGTCATCGAACTTGTCTTCTTTTAATTCTTTTATCATACCTCGTCATCACAGTCGGATGTTTATGATTTTCACTCATCGACCGGCCGATTAATTTTTTTTTTTTTTTTTACGAGCGATGAAACAACTGGTGTATGTTGATCAGCTTCCGACGCACCTGGTTTACGTTTTTTCCATCGAAATAAATTATTCCACAAAAAAAAATAATAATAATAATAATAATGCGGTATTTTCGGGTGGACGCCTCCGATGTCGAAGAAGCGACTTCTTCACTCGTGCAACCTTGATCCGAGACTCCTTACACCGTTTCACGGAATATTCCTCTCAGGCGAGTGATCGGAACTCGAGCGTTGCTGCTGCTGCTCCTGCTGCCGGTGCCGTTGCTGGTATCAGAACGTCTGTTGATGACGCGCTGCGGAGCCACAACAAACTCGACGAAGAAGGCGAATCGTCTGATACTTCGCAGCGAGTTCATGCAGTCCGGACAGAGCAGCCAGTTTTCTGTGTTACACTTTCACCCGGGCGCTGACTCGGGACCATCCTGGGAGAGGAAGGTGCTCACCTTTGGTATCATGTCAGAATGATTAGTTCTTGTTTCTTGCGTAATATTTTTTTACTTTTTATTTTTTAAGTTTCATCGGTTTTCTTTTATCTAGCCACTTATTTGACCGATGCCTCCAACATTAATCGATCAAGACTACATGGAGGTAATAAAATGTTTCCTCTTTCAATGTTTATTTGGAAACGGAAAAAAAATAAAAGACAGCAGTCACTTTCGTGATGTGAAGTAGGGGAGATCGCGGCGAGATGGACCCCCTAAGCAAATAATGCGGCTACAACGCTGCCGAAAGCATAATTTATTGTTTGTCATCTAACAATGATATTTTCACAGTGTTTTAGCGCCCGTGAAAAAAAATGGTCTGGGGCGAGATGGGCTACCCTTAAATTGTTCACTTTTTTTAACTCCTGCCTGTACTAGGGTTGTACAGATATATTTTAGCCGGTCTAGCCGGCTAAAATATCTTATCCGGCTAATGGATTTTATAGTTTGGCCGTCTTCGCCGGCTAAACTATTTTAGCCGCCTAATCCGTTTTAGCCGGCCAAGTGCATAAAATCGTGCATAAAATCGTGCATAAAATCGAGCCCCTTAATGTCGCATTGTACTTTATGCTAAAAAAGGCCGGCGGATTCGTGTTCAGCGCGCAAAAATTCGTCGGAATATGTGGCAGTTAATTAAAAAAAAGAAAAAAAAATGGTCAGAAAATTGCAATGTTACCCCTTTCAAGTCCATTTTTTGTGTTTTTCAACGTCCTCAAACGGCACGATAAAATGCCTCCAAAACTTCGGACAAGGTCCTATCTTGTGTATTTTCTCTCGTAGAACACGATGGGCAATCTGGATTTTTCCTAGGCATAATGTGACCACATCAGGGTCACATCATGCCTGATGTGGCCTTGATGAAACATATGCCAGCCGAAAAAATTTTCCACACGGGACGTCTGCACTGGTGTACATCAGTTAATAATTCGGCACGCCTGAATAAGCCGCCTGACTCATGACTGATGTGACCCTGATTAATCATCTCGAAACCAGAAAAAATTTCCACTCGGGTCTGGCTTCGAACTTTACCTTGATCCGAAGGGCGAATTTACGCCTGAAATTTTGATCGATTGTTTGATTAAGGGATGTACCGTAGAATCAAATAAACTGTCTTGGCGTATGACCTTGGAGATATCTGCGCGATACTTAATTTCACGAAGTTAACGGCTGGCCTTTACATTGAACAAACTTCGCCCGGGAAAGTTCACTTAGAGAATAAAATTTGACGAGAGAACAATTTTTTTTTTCTTCCCAAAGCCGTGCATGAACAGAGACTTGCCAAAGATGAAATTTAACGTCATGTGCATATCTTCAGAATCATTCATGGCGTTTGATGTCACGTCGATCTCTTAAAAATTAATATAATTCAATCAGAGACGTAGATACATGTGCTATAAGCAAATATCAGGTGTCAACATAATTTTATTATTATATCAGTCGACACGTGTATTGAAACAACATATAGTCGATCTCAGTTATCAGTAGTTAACATTGGTTATTTTAAAAGACTATCTCCCGAAACCTCGAATGTCAATAAAACTATTATCTTATGCATATGTAGCTGCCTCTATATAAACCGAGGTGTCGCGTGAAAAAAAATAGTCTCGTGCCAACCAGCTAAGTCAAGTGAGTACAATTTGTTTTATCGGAACTGTCTGTAAATGAAGATTTACCTTTAATTCCATTAATGCATGAAGTTTCGCAATGTTCTTCAGCGCGGCACGAAATCATTAAGCATCGTAAACAATAAACACGACAGCACTGATTATTAGAGTCAGGACGATAAAGGAGACACCGCGTACATCGCTTAGATAGACGGGAGAGTGAGAGCACGACACGCGCAGGTTTCGCAAGGGGCGCAATTTCTCGGGGCGTCGTGGTCCGATTAAATCGAAACTGCATAGTCTTATTCGAAAGCGAATAGTCGTTAAATAATTCGCAGGGTAAAATTGTATAGTATTTATCGTTACCGTTGTTTTAACTGTGGTCATCCCAGCTTCCCAGAAAGAAAAGCGTGCCGTAACATTCGAAATGCCGTGCCGGCACAATGCAGACATGTGTCTCCGCAAGCGACGATGTTGTGACGATACGGCATTTTGATACCAGAAGCTGCTTGCACAGTTCCAGCTCGCCGTAGAGCTTCACGTCGAGATTGCGGAGCTCTACGGCGAGCTGGAACTGGGCAAGGAGCTTCTGGTATCAAAACGCCGTGCCGTCACAATATCGTCACCGGCGGTCACACATGTCTGCATTGTGCTGGCACGGCATTTCGAATTCATTAGGAGTAGAGCGTGAAAATAATTTTTGGGGCATTAAAATAGCCTTTAGTTTGCGATAGGTTTTATGCAAAAAATTTCAATGTGGTCATCCTGGGTTATTTGACATGATATAATGACGTAATGACCAATTAATTTCGCTTGATTCGCATTAATGTAGGTCGAGTGGGATACACCATCGACGATAATAATTCTCCTGTAACAATATAATAACGCAGCGACAATGTTACGCAAAATGTCGGTCAAACGTGTCGAGGCTCTCATCGATAATGGCCGTTACGGAAGCATTCCGCCGATATTAAAATACATTCGAGACTAACTGCGGCCGGACGGTTGAACGGAATTATTGGAATGTTTCGTTGTAGCATCCTCTTAGCTAATGCAATGATTGAAATGGCAATAGCATAACAATAATCGAAGCGGCCATGCTACCAAAAAAAAGCGCGCGACTGCAAATTAAGACTGCCGCAAAGCCGTTAGTCATTATATTTGTTAAACATTGCTTCTTCGAGCGACTCGGCTCAACGATTTTTTTCACATGCATAAAAATTACTATGATGAAGAAATTTGTATGAAGTTTATTTAAGTAACGTTATATAATTATTTGATTCGGACGTCCGAGCGGACCGTTGCGTCGGACAAAAGGTGAATGACGGTCGTCGCCGCATCACCCGGTGTTGAATCTAACGGCACTACCAGACCATTGCTCGGCACGAGGCTCCTGTATAATTTTTCTGCAGGCATAGTCAACGGTTATCGTCGAATAAAAAAAAAAAAAAAATTAAGGTCTCATAATAAAAGTATCGATGCGCGAAATACATGTGATCGATTCGCCGAGTATCCACTCGTGCGGTTTACCGCCCACACGCTTGTACCTCGACCGCGACTCGTCGCTCGACTTGCTGCAAATGTTTAGCATTTCAATTTCACTTCTTGCCCTTACATGCAACCGGAGACTGCATCATTGTGTCATGACGCAACGGAATACCGAGCCGGTCAAATATTTTACGAACGCGCACTGTACCTTCGAGCTTTCTAAAAAAATATTATATTTTACGACGTACCAAACTCGGTTGTTATACGGCAAATTATAGACAAAAAAATCTGCGAAAACATTGTTGTTGATCCCAGTGGCATCGGAATGTTTTGATTGCACAGCGTAGCGAATAGAGTAACGCGTAAACGATTTGTCTCCGCGTGCACTCCCAACTGTCGAAATCGTTAGACACGAAACCCATCTTTAGTGTTGCACAACGAAACAACTTTAGTTACTTTACTGCGGCAATATAGATGTATATAGGTGTACGGCGTTTAGAGATAGAAGCCAGCCGAACGACTCTTATTGTCCCTCCGGCGAGGTAAACCCAGTTAGCGAGTTTATCACGCTGCCGGCTCGCGGTTTGGTGGGAAGAGTTGATAGACCTGCAGGGAGGATCAGTCAAGAGATTAATCAAGCGCGGCACGAGATAACCACCGGAGGATCAAAGACGAGCCAATTTTTGTCATTCATTCAATTGTCACTTTTCAAGTTTTTGCACCGAAATAGAAAAGAAATTTGTACCGTTTTGTACCGTCCAGGTTTTCAGTTTTACACGAGCTTGGAAAAAGTAAAATGTTCATCTGCCATTAGCTCATTGCTATCTTCGATTCGTGCACCTTTGAACGTTTGACCGTTTTAATTCTCATCGTTTGAACTTTAGTCACGTTCTCTGCGCTTGTACGCTACACGCTGTTTTTTCGGAAGCAACGATATTACAACATATTTGCAGCAAGCTTCGGTAATTGCAGGAAGCAAGAAATCGTCTGATAATAGTGACAGGCAAAATTCAATATGCCGTGGGAATGACCGGCTGAATGACACACACCTATACCTATACATATAAACGTGCTTATATAGAGACCAGTATGAGAGGATGAGATAGAGTGAACACGCGGGGCAAAATGGACAGGACACAAAATTTACGAATCGAAGATTTCATGATATTTTATGACAAATCCACTTTACCCCGCGTGTTCATTTTACCCCGTTCCCCCGTGCGCTGAGCAAACTCGCGGGCGATTCCGCGACCGTATGTGCTTCCGTTCACCGCCTCCGTGCACTTTATGTTAATTACGAGTGTAAATACCAATTTGGAAGTCTTCGATGTCGAGCCCACGCTACGCTCCGATTTTTTTTTTCTTCATATTTTCGTACCGAAAGGTGAATCGCTATTGAAAAGACGCGGCCAATTATTATCTATTTGATTGTCAAATGTCCCAGTTATTAATTATCATCATTCCGCATCTATGTGTGCCAATTTCACATACGTCATACTGCATTGCTTTTACCATATCCTCAGCAGATGAAACCGAAACTTGTTGAATACTTGACGCCTAATATACGTTCTGATTATTGTTATTCTCTCTGATAAATGCGATGCTGATACGAAGCTCCAAGAAAATCTGAGTCCTGAAACGAAAGATAATCCTTCCAGCCCACATGATCGTTTGCATTCAATGTCGCTACGATTCGCACGTTCGTGCAATTCGGGATTTTCTCTTATTCCACGATTATACTGCACCGCAAGTTGCCAGTATACCTGGTGCCGTGGCTTTTTTTTTATTCCTCATCTTTCCTCGGCCGATTCTGTGCGTATCGCTTATCTCGGAGAAAAGGTCACAGCGTAAGCATAGAAAAAAAAGAAAAATGCAAAAGAGCGTCATTGCTAACAGCTAGTTTGCGGAAATTGAGATATTCATTTGTACAAAACGTGACAGATCTTAAAGGTAATTCTCTCATGAATAACGTTTGTTAAAAGATACTGAGATATTGAATTAAAATTATTTATTTTATTCAATTAATTATTTATTTACTATTTTTACTATTTTTCATTGCTATTATCATTTAGTTTGCAGGTAGAAATTATTTAATTCTACCAGTTGCATTCATTGTATTGAAGTGCATGTGAAGTGGTCCATATTCGCCAATTTTGCCGGGGGTCGTGTCTCTGCGCCGGACAGTCTCCGTCGGTAGGAATATTCCTCATTCTAATGAGATGCGGACGGTAACGAGAAGTTTCATTCGAGATTGTGGTATGGCTGATTATAATGTCTTGATGTAAACCGCCCACAAAACGCGGCGCCCTGGAGAGCTGCAGCTCAGCTGCAACCGTAGTCCCTACGTTACAGATTCATGACTAATTGGCTTATCGGATATTTTGATTTCGGTCTATCTTCCTCTGAGGTGTTATCGCTGCGTGAACTACGTTTTGTTCAGTGGTCTCGAGCTCCTTAATCGGCGACACTTTGCTTTTGTCATGCGAAGTTGCGTAATTTCTGCTACGTTGGTGAAATATTAACGAGGGTCTCGTATAATTCACTAGGGCTCATTAAAATTAACAGACTTCTCGGCGATTTTACATAATCCAAAATGTACGCAGTCTTTCAGACGCAGACGCTATTGTTTCGTTTTCTTATTTACCTGTTAAAATAATTCCACGAAACGCTTTGCAGTAAGTACACTTAATTAAATTTTATTTCGATAATTCTTTTGACCATTGTCACTTTCTGGGAATCCATTAGGCCGCCTAAGTGATGGCGATGACAGGTATATCGTTTATTTGCGGTTCACTAAATACGCGTTTGTTCCTTAATTCGTTCGTTCCTGCAGCTCGCTACATTCGAGATGGATTCGAAGCGCATTTGAGATGAATTGTATATATTCTTTTACCCAATTTTTGCCACGGGCTGCATTCGAGGTAGATTCCAGAAAATTAAAAACAAAATCTCTGTAACGTCACGCTTCGTTTGAAAATCTCACTTTTCGACTAAAAATGATGCATTTTCGATAGCGAACACACGGAAACGCAGACTGAGATGCAATTCGTTTGTTTTTGGAAATTCAAAAAAAAAATAGAAACATACATAAAATGTAGATGAGAAATCGATATACTCGTATATATTTTTTGTGTATATTGTACATTTCATCGATGGACTGACGAAATATTTATTTTTCATTGCATGCGGTACCGCAACCCGATCCTGTCAACCCGATCGAGCTAACGAATCTATTGGTGTTTACAGGCAACAAAAATTAATATTGAAACTGGGCTCAGAGCACTATAATGCAACTGTGAACCGAGTACAGTCTCGGTAAAAATCGATTTTCTTCGTCTTCTGCCTTAATTTCATCTAAAAAAAATATGCAAAAATAACTCTGATATTCCTGACATAATCAAAACTGCACGACGTTCCTTGAGCCATTTCACAAACGCGGACGCGCCTTGAAGCAATTTTTCAAAAATGTCTTGCAAAAGGTAATTGGCTTGCAAATTTGTCAACTAAATTTTATTACGATCTGCACCTTGAACCGGTCGGCCGTATCGACTGTTTGTTAGACGTTTATGTACGTACCGATCGCATGTACATGAACGGCGTGCCCTTTTGTTTCACCAGAGTTTCGAGCGTTATCTTCTTCGCGTCGTAACATTCGTCTCGACTTCATCAGATAATATCGTACGGTGATTCGCGCGTCGCTCCATTCCTCTGCAAACTACTGTCAATGTTATCTACCTCGAGATTTTTCCAAGGCGTTTGCGCGATTCGCAAGGGGGCGTAAGATTGCCTTCCAGTTTACCACGAATGACCAGAAGAATCGAAAGGAAACTAAAAGTCGTCAGTTTTCATCCCCGAACGTCGGCTTCACAATCTTTGTTCTTGATTTTCAAGTTGTAGCTAGGTCAGCGTCGCGAGTCTTTTTCCACTGCAGTTTCATAGATCACGTGACATATCCACACTTCTATTTCATACTTCGTCGTCCAGGGAAATTCCGTCTTCCGGTAATAGAGTTAACCATAAATGTGTTAGAAAAAAAAAAAAAAGAAAATCAGAAATCTTCTGCCTGGCAGGATGTCGGCGCCGGCAACTCTTACCTAGGATATTTTTGTGAAACTCACTTGTAGGGTAGAGCGGGGCAAAATGGGGCAACGGGGCAAAACGGGGTTTTTGGGCAAAACGTAATTTTCCAATAATTTTTGGATGCCCGAATTCGCCCTATCGGATACATCAGGCTTTTCTGCCCAGTTTTGCCACCTTGTCCGATCCAAAAATGATTGGAAAATTTAGTTTTGCCCAAAAACCCCGTTTTGCCCCGGTGCCCCATTTTGCCCCGCTCTCCCCTACTACCTCCGTTTAGGCAGCAATGCGATTGAGCCGCTAAAATTTGCAGGGGTTTTAGGAGTAACCACCACCTCCTCTGTTGCTTGTCGTCACTCGCCACTCGCCACCTGCACTACCGTGTTATCCTTCGTAGCATCCGCCTGCGCGCCGCATCCGTAAAAGACCCGCGCATCGTCGAATATCGTTCACTCGAAACCACCTGCCCGCCGGGTTAACATCGAACCTCTCTCACCGAACAATTCCTTCTCGTTACTTTGGAACGATCATAACAAAAAACTCGAACAATTGTAGAAGTAGAAATTGATTTTAAAAAAAGCAGTAAAGTTATAGAAAAAATAATTCACTCGAACGATTTAATTCTTCAGAGACGAGGAGGAAACGGAAAATCGAACTGCTAAGAGGATAAAAACCGGCACGCTTACCACCATGACTTCGAGTCTCACGATCTTCTCTCTTTCCGTACTGCTCGTCGCATCGTTCAGCGCTCCGGTGTCAGCGAAGCGTAAGTACATTCACACTCCATTAATTTTTATTTAGTTATTTACTTAGTTATTTATTTATTTTTTACATAAATTTATTATAGACGTCAGTTACGAAAATTGAAGGACGTACGCGCGCTATGATGTGAGTAAAGAGCACACAGGACTTGTTGACGAATTTCCCGATACCCCGAACGCTTTTATGCATTTGTGATGTCATGCAAATCGAAAACAAATCTACGTGGGTGAGGTTTTCGCCGTTGTTTGTCGAGGCAATAAACACACATCGTTTCGTTTGGCATCATCGTTAATTTTCGCCACAGATGCCTATCGAATTTTCCCCCCGGCACATGATGCGCGTCCTGCGAATAAATTATCGACGTTGAATTCAACCACCGAGTTTATTAAATGAGAGCACAAAGCAGGCAATGGGCGTCAAACGATCGGTTGTCCGAGTTGCCACTGATAACCAATTACGTTTTTGTCGGGCAGATAATACACAAATACGCTTCTGTTTCGTTCGTGTACCCCGTGTAGCCCGCGGGCTAAAAGGAGTTTCTTATACGAAACATTGAGTGATATTTTCAATTTACTCTACTATACGAGAGTAGCTGGATTTACCCCGAGGGAAGTATAAACGTCCACAATGTTCTTCAGTCTTTGTTTACTTAACAACTTTAAAAAATTAAGAATACAATTCGTTGACAGAATAAAAATATAAATTTAAGAGGAACAAAAAATCGCAGTATCCGCAAAAGAAAAGAAACGGTTTGCCTTTGTAATATTTCATTTACCTGTTGACACAACGGCGTAAATTGGCATGCATAATATTATTAGCGTAAAATCGTGAATCTGCGTGGACGGAATACGAAACACGAAAGCTCAAGCTTCGCAGAGGATTATATTTGGCGGCTGCAGAGACACCGAGAATAGTGAATTCTGAAACACACACGTCCGTATCGATTTCAACGCGATCAGAGACACAATGGAGTGATATTCTTTTGTTACAGAAGTAGAATAACAAAAATGTAGTCGTTGAAAAAAAAAGCAAAAAACTAAAATATAGTATATCGTTCGGTATGAATATGAACAATAACTGCGGGAACGTAGAAACACGCCATCTGATGCTACGAGGTGTACTGCTGATAATCGAAAGTGGGAACTTTTTTTTAGCGTCGCGGATATTTTTACCAAAGCGCGTTCACCGTTCGGTTTGATATCGCCTGATTTTTATTTTAACATCCCTACAATAATATCCGCGAGTTACTTTAACACGAGCGATTTTAACATTTGTCTGTATAGAAATCCATGTTGACCTTTGAAATTTCACCCGCCCTTTCGGATAAGGAACATCATCCGTAATCACTTTACATAATATATTTGTTTACAATATCAATTGATAATTGTGCGTCATAACTGTAATTCATGCAAGCTCTTTAATATGACGAGTAACGCAGCAATCCGTAGACGTCCGAGTTTTTGAACATTGAAAAAAAATACCATAATATATTAATGAAACTAATAAAATCTTGCTTATATCATTGTGTTCTGATTCCTCCGCAATTAAACTTTCAATTATTGATATTCGACAAAATTTTGCAATTACGAAGGCGTCGAGTCTGCCAGACACTTGCGTGGTGTTAATGAAGTGTGAAAATATTTATGGGCTTCAACAGTTAAAAATCAATCGAGTTAATAAATTTCATTCAAAGTACCGAGAAACAGATTTTTGAGAGTAACAGCAACGATCACGCGGCCGACGAGAGAAAAGAGATCAATTGTTGCATCCACGATGGGGAGTAGTACGAGACACGATAACTGAAGTTCATCTCTTTTGTACAGTGTGACCGAAGAGCGGGCGATTATTACGTTTACGAAAGTTCAACGACAAAACGTGATTGCGGAGAAAAATTGTGAAAGTCCTTTTGCCGATGGTTGAGGTCGACAGTGTGCACGGGGGATATTTTTATCGAACACGAAAATTCTATTTGACAAGAATTGCATTTGAAAAATTTCTACTAGGTTTAAGTGCTCTTTCTGCCTCTTTATTTCTATGTGGTGTTCGACCTTTTAGTTGCAACGATTTCTCGATTATCCATCGATAAATTGATGGATCGTTGAGCTCCTCGCATTATCAAGTTTCGTTTCCCAAATCAAAGACTAAGGAAACTGTTAACATTAAACAATGAACTCATGAGGGAAACCGGCTCTAACAGCATACACCAGACATCGTCACTAACTTTTGTTCGGCCTACTCTAATATTCCTCGCAACACATCGTTTTCCGTATAATCGTGTTTTCCAGGCAAGTTCCGACTCACCCTCGACGCTCGCGGGCACCCTCATACTCAGATCATTAGTTTACTTGGAGATAAAAAATGTTTCTTCGAACTCGGTGGAAGCGTATTTGATAATAATAAGTAAGGATTTCGCTGGTGTTGAATAAAGAGCACGGAGGATATCCCTCGGGGCCAGGATTCAGCGTAGTCGACGCTCAGGGGATGAAACTAGCTCGAATGTGTTTTCTCGCAACAGGGAAATATAAGGGAACCGCTGAGGGAGGTATTGAGAGAGGGGGAGGGAGAGTGGGAGGACAACTTCTCGCAAAGTACAAGAAGATCCCAAGAAACCGCAACTTCGGTGGTTTCCTCGAAAAACTTTTTCACAAATGTCAGAGGAGCGCTCTGCAGAGCGGTATATTTTGAATATTCGGAATACGAGAAGTATAAGAAGATTATTCTCTACGAGGCGGACATACGCGTTAACGATTGAGCACGTCACTCTCGAGAAAAACGATGGATAGCATTTTTACTTTTTCTCATCAATTTATCCATAAATCTTAGGGTTAACGTATAGAAAGTTTCAAGAATTCTTCGGACACTTAGAGTTCGAGTTTTCGCAGCCTGATTCGCCGCTCAGATGAAGATAGATGTTGAGATTTTGAGCAATTTGATATTTCGACTAATGCGACACCGACTATCTCCATTCAGACATTATTAAGATACCACGTAGGGGTAGCTACCATTATAATTTGCCCACGATGTTCTAATTTGAAACGCAAACGTGCTAGTAATCCTCGACCGTCTTCTCGCCGTTCATTCGCGTGCATAAATAAATACATAAATTACATTAGGGAGTGTACAAAACAAATAACGTATAACAGTCTAACTATCTCAAACTCGCTGCAATAAGCAAAGTTTGCCTTTCCGCTCTACTTCGGTACCGCCCCCGTAGTGCGTACGCGTTGCGCCACGTAAACCGTGCCTCGCCGAGCCTATTATTCGGAAAGTACTGTTGGATTTATTGATACCTGTGAACAATGCTGGGTACATCGTGTATTGTGAGGTTCGTTAGTTCGTGCTGTGGTAGAGTTCATTCAGAAATTGGTAGCTGGTGTGACTACGCGTGGGTTTCGAGATACACACACGGATTCTCCCTTACGTGACCGGCATTAAGATTGAACACACGTCCTACGTGCGGTTCGACGTACGTTTTTTTTTCACCCTTCCCACCCGAGAAGGATACCAGGGTGCGATAAGGTTTAACTAGTCGTGAAGCTAACGGAATTCGCAGTAACATTCCCATCCGTTAAAGCGACTTTCTCCGCTGCTTCGGTTTCCGGTCTTCCGAAGCCATTGTTGCAAGGGCTCCGGGAGGAAATACCTTTCGCATGGTCAATCACCGGGCACGTGCGGTTCTCTTATCATCCTCTCAGCTGGATGTCTGCTCACGCTCCCTTGCGATTTTTATCTGAACTTTCGTTATCGAGATGAAGAGGCATATCTGCGCCCTTATGAGTGCGCAGATTCAGACGTTAGAATCTATTAATTAGCGATAGTAACTGAGACTTCCGGTGCGATACGGCACCCTCGCGACCGTGGTAATGGAACGTATAATATGACGCTGCACTCGTTTCATTGATAACGCTATACGCTCTTAGCCATTGCGCAATTATATTTTCTATCCTTTCTCTGAAACCCACCGGAATCACCCTTTCACCTCTAAACTATCAAACCATTTCCCTTGACTTTACTATTCACAGTTATTGGTATAATAGTCTGGATTTCGTTAAGGTAGTCCAGGACCGATAGTAACGGGTCTGAACAATGCTGAAATAAAAATAGAGTATCGATGGAGCGAGCCGATATAATCCCATGTTATTACTGGAGTATTGACCGGAAATCCATAATCTAGACAGACCGACGTATTGCAGTAATTTAGTAACTGGAAAAACGCACTCCTGTAAATGTTCATTCACAGTGTCCCTTTGTTTTCTTTTTATTTTCCACGATGTATCGCATGCGGTTGCAAATGATTATTCGTGTCACGTATCGCTACCGGCTCTCGAAATAATGAACCGTTTCCAACTGACCAGATTTTCGTTTGATATGATGCTTATGCTGCTGCTTCCAGGCAATGTAAATTTACCCACTCCTCCATCTGCGGTATCCGCGTTACACCGGTAACTTTGAGAACTGCACGGAATACCAGCAAGTTTATCGTCGGTGCTCAACATTCGTCGATAGCTTCGTACATATCTCGCAGCACATTCTGTCGCGAAGGGTAGAGCGGAGCAACGTTTCGCTGGATGCACCCCGTTAAATGCGTCCGACTAAACAGCCAATCATCGCTGCTCCGTAGACGCGAGGTGGTTTTGCAAAGGGCAAATTATCCTGGCGAACATATCACGCATACGCGGTGTCCGGATTGATTTTCCAAACGATCGATATTCAACGCATCAATGACAGACGCCTATCATGCTTCTTCTGCATAGAGATATCGTTATTTTTCGTTGACTATCGACACGTGTCTCATCGTCGTTCGCATTTATTAAATATTACCTCGACAAACGGTACGTTCCTGTACAGTGCGCAAGCGTCACACTCTCATGTCAGAGCGTCTAGGATCCACGATCATCTTGCCAATAGCCATGGCAATTAAATCGAACACGAGGGACACGCTATTTGGGATTAGCCCTCGAGCGTGTAATGAAACGTGTTATGGGGTTTGGCTCCCTCTCTCGACTATAGGTGGTTAGATAACCGATCGTTTAATGGCTTATCGCCACTGTTGTCACCGTGGCGGTATTACCGTTTTCTGTTCTTGGATGAAATTTTGTTTATCCTAGATTTTTATTTAATTTTCCACTGTATAATTGGGAACTGATGTAATCAGAGGCTCGTCTGTCAGAGATCGTTTTAGAATTTATCTTCGTGATTGAAATGTCGTCAACCACTCAACGGGCGAGGTTGTAAGGGTACTCGATAGAGGGTCGAGAAAAATTACTGTTAAAAAAAAGGAAAAGGAAAGATGCTGGAGGCGTCGGAGAGGACAGACGTTTTTTCTCCATTGGGGCCGTTGGTCGATTAATTGGCACTTGGTTTTACCTCGTAATCGAGTAATAGACGTTCTAGCGGAGCGAGATTCTTCTTTTTTTTCTGCCGGCGGAGAGCTCGATGCCGGAGGGTAGATATTCTTTTTTTTTTTAAGTTTTCTTAAATTTGTGGATCGATGGAGCCCACTTTGTCCCCGAAAGCCCACTCGATCAGATGACGTGGGGCTGGAGATGTTGAGTAATAAAAATTTCAAAGTGGCCACATTTTTTAATTGCTGTGTTTTGTATTTAGGTACCTGCAAGTCGTACGGTCATTCCTGTTACGGCGGTCACGGCAAGAGATTCGCGCCAGATCCACAGGATGATCGGTTTAAGAGTGTCGAAGCTGATCCGGGGAATTCCAACGACATCATGCGAGATTGGGGTAACGATATGACGAGACAGCAGGTACAGGACTTCGTAGCGTACAGGAATCGGGCTATGGAATTGTCACAACGCGGAAGAGGCGAGCGCAACTATAAGCCGATGCTCCTAAAACAATGGGTATGTGCAGTTAAAAAAAATGCCGTCAATTCTGGTTGGAAAATCTCATTTTCTGACCGGAGTGACGTCATGCCGAGAATACGTCACTTCCGGTCTGAAAATCTCGGTTTTCTGTGCTGGTAATGTTACATTTTTTAAACTAACATCAAGCTTTTCTTGGTTTGTTTTTCAGCTCACGTCCTATCGTCTCCCTTACAACGCTGACTCGGAAAGAAACGAAGAGTAAGAAGATTCACCAGTCCCCTCCCGCGCTTCTGTGTAACTGTTAACATTATGAAAATTTAGATGAGTGTTCGATGGAATAAAGACATTAAGATTAATTGTTGTACCTGTTCTCAACCTTGGCAAATGTTTAATGCGATCATCTCATTAATTTACGTCGCCCAGTGACAATGTAGAAATTCTGAAAATCTATCAAACATATGCGATAGAAATTCAGGAGATAAGGAGGGTTAATGATCTTCTTGACGACTGCAAATATGCTTTATTTTTTCTTCCTGGTAGCGTTTTTTTTTGTTTTTTCATTTTCAACGGACAGAACCTTAGGATCGAATATATCGTCGAAGGAATATTCACGTGCAATTATTCGTATTTTTCATGTTACACGATTGTCAGTGGAAATTCCAAACATATTGCAGTTACACTACACTATACTATACTGCTCTTACTATTTTCGTCAATCGTGAGTTGATCATTAATCGATTAAATAATATCAAGTGAAGACGATCGATTACCCTGGGATTTTTCAAAAGTTGTTATATTGAGATTACATTATATTGACATCAACAGAAGCTCCGAGCGCGTCGACGCGAAAAATTCCAGCCTGGCACTTGCCGCCTCAAATACGAACAAATATCACCTTTCATGATCCAGTTGCTTAAAAAAAGATAATGTATACATACATAGGTATACATATCTCATATTGGTAGTATAATTTTATCATTAATAAAAGATATTTAACAAGTTTGTGCAGTGCCTCGGAGAACGTGACCTCCGGAAGGACTCGACGCGACGGCGCGTAAATTGTAAATGAATGTCTGGAATTTCTCATTTGACCTCATACCCTCATCGAGCTTTCTACTCTATCCCGAAAGAATCATTGTACGTTGAATGAAAAAATAATCTCGTTGAACCGAACAATGTAACCATCTAGTCGCTTCGTCGTAGGTCGATTTTTCGTAATTTAAAGCTTGCCGTCGGTTCCATCGGTCTAAAACAAGAAAAGTCAATGCGTTCACTTCCGGATCTCAATCTACATTATTTCTAAAAAAAATTATAAACAAACGCCACTTTACCAAAACCTTGAGTAATTGGATCATGCGTGTACGACTGGATTGATTGTCCGATTCGTCCCCGGACGGTAATAACAACAGCTCCGTTCTTTCTGCGTGAGGATCGAGGAGTTTTGGCGTTACATCAACAGCATCATCGATGCTGTTTCCATTCTCGACGCTCTCCGCGTTCTCGGCATTTCGATTCCTGGTGCAGAAAATATAGAAACTGTTAATATAAAGAAATTAACGAATATAAGTGAGACACATTTTTATTTGATTCTATTGAATGCGATCAGCACCGTAATATTTGTGTCCTGGTCGAGTCGTAGAGGGTGTCCAAGTTTCCTGGAAACGCGATGATTTTTCGCGCCTCGTACCACCTGTTGCCACTTCGTTTGCCAGCGGTTGAAGCAGGTGCAGGTACCGTCAGTCGTCCTGTTATCAGCCGAGACAGAATCCAACGGTTGTGGCTCCTCGGGGCCGGTGCATTCCCGTCCGTTTCGATTTCGGCCACTAGACCATCGTCCCGATGCGCATCAATTGACCGATGTACTACGTTGTTGCTACGTTTTCCGTGTGCTGGAACGAATTTCAAAGAACGATGAATACGGAATTACTTTGATGCACTCAACAAAAATAATGATAAGATGGATTAATTACTTGTCGGTTGAGGAAACTAATTTAAAAACATGTTTTTGCCACTCTGTTAATGATGGATTCACTGATGGATTAAGTAGTAAAACATACTTGATAATTCACAAAACCATCGTTCACTCACCGCCCCAACAGGAGTGTCCGTAGCTAAGACAAGAACCTGAAAAGCAATGGGAAAAGGTTAGCTCCCATCCCACACCCGAACAATAGAGTTGATATATATAATAGAAGCACCGTCAGCTAAATTTATCCTGACACAGTGAAGGCAGGCCACGCAATTGCTCATGCTTCCTATTCAAAGTAAGTAGCATGTTACGTTAGTCCCTTCATGGCATACACTATGAAAATCGACGAAATTCGATATTTGTTAACAGCACGAAATGAAGTGGACTCAAAAGCTCCAAAATACTTCTTCTGTCGTTTATACTATTCGGCTGCCTTTGTTTCCAATGGAAGGCGAATGAGGTTTTACCCGAATGAGGCAATTTACCCGTTTCCCACTTGAACGTGTGAATGGCTAAAATTCACCAATGTCTTTTCGCGGGAGGAAGGACAACGAATTTTGTGCCAGACATGTGCGAAAACAGATCTTGAGAATCTATGTAATAAAGTTGATGTTTTCGTCTCACAGTTCTAGAGCAATTACAACGTATAACAAAATAAATTCATTTTGAACATCGTGTCGAAAAAGATATCGCATGACTTCGTTCAATTCCCGAAATGGATATACATGTGTATATATATATACTTTTTTTATTTTCAATCACGCCCGTTCTCACTGGCTCAGCATAGCGTACAATCGAATTTGTTTTTAACCGATCGGACATTCGCTAGAAACGCGTGGGATTTATTTGAATTGTTCGAGAGGTGTTAAATTTTTCAAGCATCGGCTGCCAACGGCGCGATTCTTTTTTCACGGAAGCGTTTAAAGCTTCAATAGTTTAAAAATCTTGTTACGCGATACAGGTGCAAATCTGCCAAAACCATTTGAACTATTTTTATTTTCGTTCTATGGGGAGTTGTAGGAATTTCCATTTAGTTCGTATATAGGTGGTCGAAGAGTTGCGACATCGTTGAAGCAGCGGCCGAATATTAAGTCAGACATATTCCAGTCGATATCGCACAATACATTTAAATCGTGAAATGTGAGAAGCTCAGGACGTAAACTCTTATTTGATGACGTCCTCTTTGCGCGGCCGAGAATGAGACCGGTGGGAATATGGTATAGGGGAGGGATCATAGCGTACAATTTTCTTCATACTCTTCGCACTATCGCTTCAATTTCCATGTTTTATGCTCACCGTTCACGGAACACCTTCCGTGTCCGTATAGGGGAGAACGGGGCAAAATGGAGAGGCCAAGAAATAAATATGACCCATGAAGATATCTGCATCAGACAAAATTTCATCTTTAGCACGCCATAACTTCCGTATTTTTCATCGTACAGACTTTTCTTTGGGCTCGCTTTCTTTGTTATGAAATTCTCTAAGTGTGCATTTTTTTTTTTTTTTTTTTAAGGTAGGGCATTGAAAACAAATCTTTAGCACGCCGTTACTCCCGTATTTTTAATCGAAAAAAAAATCTAGAAAAAAATGCACACTTAGAGAATTGCATAACGAAGAAAACGAGCCCAAAGAAAAGTCTGTACGATGAAAAATACGGGAGTTACGGCGTGCTAAAGATTTGTTTTCAATGCCCTACCTCAAAAAAAAAAAAAAAAAAAAAAAAATGCACACTTAGAGAATTTCATAACAAAGAAAACGAGCCCAAAGAAAAGTCTGTACGATGAAAAATACGGAAGTTATGGCGTGCTAAAGATGAAATTTTGTCTGATGCAGATATCTTCAGGGTCATAAATAAATTGATAATTGTTCCGAGCGGCCCGGGAAAAATTGCTGTTTGGGGCAAAATGAGATACTTCCCATCACTCACCGTCATCGTGAGAACGGATTTTGTTCAATTCGTCTATATCTATTCGGAAAATATAGTGGTACTCCCCCATATCGGCAAGTCTCCACTATATTTCGTTAAACGGAATATTTCATTTCTGTTCTCTGAAGGGTCAAACTTTCGCGAGATAAATACTTTTCTTCTTTCATTTTCGATTAAATAATTGCATTTGTTTTTTTTTTTTTTAAATTGACTTCAGACAGTTTCATATACCATGGTTGTGGGACACGTCGGCTCTATCACTCTACCGTGGGTTCGAGAAAAAGGTCACACCTATCAAAGGGATAAGAATTGACAAAGACCTCGTACGAGGGAGAATTTAACGCATTTTTCCCTCTTTTCCTCTGCACCACGTAAGATCGGAGATAATATCATCCGCGACTCTTACGTCGAGTTTACACCGCCATGTCAAACGGCAGCAAAGTTGAAGTGTCAAAGGAGGGCAGGTACAATACATTTCGATATTTTCAACTGCCATCCACGATCTCTATTCTATGCCATTTCAATATTATCTAGACTTATATTTACGTGTGGGGATATCTCCTAGACACGTAGAAAGATGCATCAGGTGGACAGGAAAGTATAGGTGGGAGGCGTGTATTGGGAAGAGCAGGCAAAAATGGAATTCTGGGACAAATCGGACCCGTATCCTCTATACGAGATAAGCGTTTTATTTTTTCATGTAACGCGAAAAATTGGTAGGAGTAGTCCGTTTTGAGACGTTAGTGCCGTTTTGCCCCGTTCTCCCGTATTTTTGAACGATTTACTTTTTCTTATCAATGGACTCATTGTTGGATCTGTGACTACGAAATTTGGAACTGAAAATCAATTGCGAACTTCAAAATTGCGTGCGAGCTTCGCCCGTGAATCTCGCCAAACGTGTCTCTAACCGAAAACAGCTTGACAAAGGAATTTTCGATCCGGGAATGTGCATCTATCCCGAGATTGTTACCGCGCTCGAAGTTCTGCCCGATGCCTCAATTACCCTTTACTACCCACAGGGCAACTCGGCATTCCAACGCTATTAGAGGATGCGGACAAAAACTGTAATTGCTCTGCCTTTAATTTTATTTATTGCACGATCGAGACGCATTTAGGAAATCAGTTCAACGTCATATTCTTGGAACTGCATAGGAAGCGGAGCGATCGTTTTTGTCAGCAAAACCATTATCAATAAGTACCGTTTCTTTTCATCGAACTCCCGAGTGATTCGCGTCGAGGAGGTGAGTGGAGAAAAGCCGAGACGATAGCAAATGCCAGGAACTGTTGCTAATAGTTTCCGTGGGGCTTACGAACTCGTTTCCGCAAAGTCTCTGCGGATAACCGATTGGAACGACATATGTGCGGCGGTAACGAGCAAACTTCGGATTGAGACGACTGCGATTGTCGAGCGACATAATTGGTTACTTTTCAACGAGACTATTCTGCCTCTTTGGGTCATTAAAGTTTTAAGTTCGTTCCGTACCAGTTTGTTAACTCCCGATTTCGATGAGTTTCAAGAATTTCGAAATTGAACCCTTTGCATGCTTCTAGCAGAATTTTTTAGTTACACATACCTGACGCACATCCGGCGAAGGACAGCATCAACAGAAAGACGAGAATTGGGATGATTGTTACAACGCTGAATTGATGCCTCAAAGTAGCTGGATGGTGATTTTTCCTCATCTTCTCGATGTCCCTTCTTCGCGATGAGCTTAACTGGCGAGCGAAAAAATTGGGTTAGTGACTCTTCGAAATTTCTTTTTTTTTATGATCTTTCCTTCGAACTCTCTCTCTGCTTCCAAGATGTAACCGAATCTTCGTCTAATTGGGGAAAGTAATCGTTCGCGTGACCGCGAGTCTATCGACTACCTCGATTTTGTAATTATTGGGGTCACTCGTCCGCTCGAGCTGGTTAGTATTGTGGATGCGACAGTTCTCCCATGTAATACCATTAAATGAAAAAGAAAAAAGAGCGTTGTCGTGGGAAAACGAATTACGGGGTCGATACGACCGGAGGAGTGTTGGAAACGTCCCGGCGACTGCACGCGGATCGAAAGTGTCCGCGGATGTTAATTATTTATGTAACGATCGCGTGTCCGTCGTTATACCCTCGCGATAATTGAAGTATTACTGCACAATTGCAACATACGTACGAATGAAAGCAATTCATTCGATGTACTTGTAAATATCACTCAAATATTAGAAAACAAAATGTAAAAAACGATAAAAATAACAAATTTTTTTTTCTCAAGTGATAAGTTATCGACAATTCACCGCAAAAACGATAGTTTCGGCAATCCAGTGAAATAATCGTCAACACGCACTTTGAATTCCATGCGCACGTAGTCGTACCGATTTCTTCGCTTCCCACTTCTTTCGATTTTCCTTTCGCGTTGTTTTCCTTTCACGATTCAGCACCCAAGAGACAAACGACGGTGGACCCTTCTTCGCAAAGGCGCCAACGAGATTTCAGCAAATCGGTGAATCAGTTGCGAAGCGAACGGAAAATTGTGTCTCGAGTTCTATCTCTCGCGAAAACGACGATGACGGAACTGTTAAAAGTGATAAAAAAGCTGCCGATGCACAGTGGTATCGAGAGATATGTGTACGAGGTAAGTCAAGAGAGAGATCTGCAAATCCAAGTTACGGGGACTGAGTGAGGAATAGTATTGAAGGATCCGTACCTGTGAACGCGAAACAGTATCCCGTAGACGAGAGCTTTTATAGATGCCGCGGTAGTGGGGCAAAAGCTATGAGCGCGCGGAACAGAACGCGCACCTGCGTTGGTTCACCGAGACCGTCGCGTTGTACCGCTGTCGTGGAGTATCTGTTACAACCGGGGGGTATGGCCAAGAAGGGGTAGTACAAGCTTTCGTCGGAGCAGAAAAATAAAAAAATTTGCACACCATCAGCGATCTCGGATACAAAAAGTCGAGACTTCAGTAGTTAGAGTCGCCTTTAGTCGGACATCGGACAATATTATCGCACAGAGAAAAATGATCTCCGACGAAAAGGGGCGATCCTCCCCTACGTTACAGTCATTCTGGGGTATATACCAAAGCGGATCGAGATATATAGATATACGGAGACAGGAACGATAAGAGCCACCTGTTTGATCGGTCGGTTCGCGAGCCAGTGCTCTTGAGACTCCCAAAAAATGTCGATACCTCGGATCCCTTTATTCCAACTGTTGATTCCTATTCAGCGATTAATTAACTAATTCCAATTTTATTTTTTATTATTGTTAATTGTAAGATCGAATGTTGGTAGCACCAATATTTTTATGGTTGCTTTTTATCGTCTTAACTATGCCGTTTGTGAGGCAAAATGTCTCACAGAAGAACTTCACATTTAATTATAGCTCGCGGTGTTTTCGTTTGCGTCAGTTATTTACGACATTATACTCAGAAAGGTCTCTCTGCGTCCAAAGTTATAACGGTCTGACGTACACTGGAAGGGTACACAAACATTCTTTCCAGCTTTTGGGGGTTGAGACAATAAAATCAAATATCCATTCAAGTGGCGATATAAATAAAAATAGGACGAAACTGTAGCGCTTCGTTATTATTAAGATCTTAACATTGACGTAATACGCAAAACATCTCTCAACCTTCGTTGTTCATGCGCGTCATCCGAGCGTAACCAAGTTCTGGGCAATTACATTAGCCCTCCCTTAATATATTCGGCTATATCGTTCAATATGCACCCACAAACTCGTCGTCTCCGTGGCTTTCAACGGCTTCGTGTTTAATCAACGATATTCGATGCTATGGTACAGCCTTTTGCTTGTAGATATAAACGCTACCGAGCATCCAATCACAACGCAATCCGTAAGCCACCGTCGGTGACCGAATCATTCACCGTCGCAGCCGACTTTCAATGCGTGACCTAGCTGGGATTCCGCTGTAACTTGAAAAACGGCGCAACGATGGCTTCACCTTGGCCGCTTTACGCCAAAAGGCCATATCGGTCCTGTACCGGCCAGCGTAGGTAGTCGGAGCGAAATTGTTATACATATAGCAGATTACACTACCCCTCGTGAATGGGTAGTGTAATCTGCTGTAGGTTTTCTCAATTGATGGCATTTTCGGAAACTGATGGATATTCTTTGGACATTTTTATGTTACATCATAGATTCTGTTTCGAGCTTGGGTTGCACAATGAATGCATTGAACGGAAGAAACTTTGCCGGGGTTTCGAACGAATGCTCGTAAAAATTGGAATCCAGATGCCCTTGGGAAGTATGTGGGTGTCGCGCGAATGTGGCCATGTGGTCGCGTCCCGATGGTCCCGTCACGTCTCTCTTGAGAGACGGCACGACCACGAGACGATTCCACGATCAGCGAGATGACAGGTCATGCTGGGCAGCAAAAGTGAAGACTCACGAGAACGAGCAACGGTACCTGTGCAGAATTCGCGAGCTATCGAGTAGCGCCATGATAAAACTGCAAAGGTACAAAGAGTTCTCGGAGACTCGAAGACGCTTGGTATGCGGTTTACGGAGCTTATTGGATGCGAGGATCTCAAACGCTCCGATGAGACTGGGATACCGTCGGAAATTGGTAGAAAAATTGTACCACACACATCGTTGGATATTGAAAAGGAAGAAACATGTCCTTTAAACGTCGCATGTAGATTTGAACGATTCCCCGAGGGAAATCATCGTGTCATTTTGACCCTGTAACATTCACGATAAGCGAATTCGGACGATTAGGGGAGGATGAGGCTGAACGGCAAAGCTGAGGAATAACGGCTGAGATTGTTTCCCATTTTGCCCCGGGTCCGCAGCTGCAGAGCTCCCATTTGATCCTTGTGTCCCGGTTTTGCCCGGGTCGCTCAAACTAATCGTGGGCGATAAGGTACTCGAGTTTCGGGAGGGGGCGATGATAATGGACACAGTACGGTCTCCGCAACGCGATTGACTATATTAACTACAATATCAACACTTGCCTCTTGCGTGCGTTGTACGACACGATATTTGCAACTTGGCTTCACAGTAACGTATAGATCGATAGACCGCTTGTTATGAGGTTGGCCCTGCCACTTCGGCGAGGCAAAGATGATGGGGCTCATCGCGACTGATGCTGGACGGATCGGGTATCGGAGAATTTACAAGCCGTTCATTTTCATTTAAGGGATCGAAATTCGCCGTAATAGTCAACGAATAAAACGACTCCGATACGGGTTATTTATTTAATGAATGCATTTTTTTGTCTTATCCAATTATTTTTGGATAGAATATGCAATCCAAATTTCACACGTTGCGTGATTGTTTCCCGAGAGTATCGGCCTACCGAAGAAAAGAAAGAGCTAACAGAGTCCAGCGGCCGAGAGTGACGCATGAAGATTTACCCATAGTCGAGTGGGCCGTGCAGAATCGTTACATCGGATAAAGTCGTAAAGCCTAAGTCATCAAAAGAAGGAAGACCGGGTCGAGCATATAAACAACAAGCTCCAATTACTCGAGACTTTCGCTCCAAATAAAATCGAGCGATGTGTAAAAGTTGTTTCATGGAAAGCATCGCGACCGATATTGGCTTCATTGATAGAAACCGTGAGGGAAGCTGTATTAGACTTTTAATAAATTTCGTGGAAACCAAACTATAACGTAACGAGCATCAAAACTCCAATTACACTAGTTTTCAATTATTAGTACCGATGCAAAAGTGCTGTTGTCGGAAGCATCAACTTTGTTCATGACATTATCGATGCAGCGAGGCAAACTCTATGAGTTTTATATCAGTTTCGCACGGCAGTTAAGAATATTAATTTGATCCGCAATAGACCACGGTACTTCCGCCGGAATAGCACATATAGTTAGTATCTGTAGATTAATGCGTTCGGCGGAACTTAACCTTGGAGGAAAGTGATAAAGATAGATTATTTGTATTGTTCGCCACGCTTACAGCCTCTCGACCCCACGCGTTTATGAAATCGGAAGGAGATCGGACTGCTAAGAAGAAGAGGGACGTAACTCAAATGTTAAATGATGTGGTTTACGCCCTTTTGTTTCTCAGCAGTCGATAACTATTTCTCGATTTCCAATGCGATGCGGAATATACTTACAGATAAATATCAGCTTCGAATTTTGCTTGGCAACAGATTAGAGAATTACGCTTCCAAAATACTACACTCTTGAGTTGCGCTGATTATTATCTCTCCACTTTTCAAGATTAGATCCAATTAAAAAATTCCCTATAGATAACGTTTATTTAAGTTTATCGAAATTTTATCGATGGTTCGATAGTGTTTGCGTGACAAAATAACAATCTGCCGTTACAATGACCTGACGCAATTGATGTAGGATAATGAAAGATTATGAAATCGTACGATTCTCAAGATCACGCGCACTCTGCAAAGATTGGCGGATCTCGTGAGTCATTTGGCGAGCCCAAAAATATTTTTTGTTGTTTTTGCTTCCATTCGTTGATTTTTATACGCTGCTCGAGAGTCACAGTGGGGTCGGAACGTAGAGAGCGGGTCATCCGCGTATGGACCATTTACTCAAGCTCGAACATGAGAAAGAGCAATAAAAAAAGGAATAAACATTCAGCGTACCGTTGGGCGATTCGTCCGGACATTAATCGTGGCGAATCGTTGTGCGTCTCATTGCACTTGAACGATTAACGGTTCGAGTGTCTCCCACGCGTTCGCTTAACTCAACAATAGAAATTAATCTATAGGCTATTTCTAGCATATCTACGCAAAGGAAACACAAAAATACATGTTATGTTGCGTATGACAATCAATTTTTATTCCATCATTAAATTCTACAAAAGTTACATATTTACAATGACGTTCAGGTATTTGACGCAGTTTATTTTATATTTACACTGTACAAATCAATATATCCGTCGCAGGCTACGATATGATTTTTTTCGGCCGTTTACGCATCTCCAGGGAAATTCGTAGGAAGATTATGTGATGGTACTTGCTGTCTTTACTGAACTAAATCAAGACTCTTATTATATGGATATCAAAGAATGAGTAAAAAAATCTTATTCTATGGGTATCATTGGATGAGTAAAAAATCTTATTCTATGGATATCAACGGATCAATAAAAAATCCTAATGTCCCTTAGCGAATGGTGATGACGGCTTCGTCGCGAGGAAATACTTTCCGGGATGTGGAAAATCAATGAGGTGACCCCCCATCAAAGCTGTGGTCGGGGTTTTGCAACGGCCCAGTATGTATTGCAGAAAAGAACTGCAAGGTTTAGAGACAAAGCCTACAGGAGTGTTTATGGATTCGGCGAAGAATTTGTAGGAACGAGCGTGAGAGCAGGCGCCGCCAACGTCCAGAAAACATCCCACTTGTCGTGTACCGCCGTTGGGATAGAAGTCCGTATGTCCGATTGCATCCGGGTAGCCCAAGAGACCAGCGTTCGTGTGAATTATCTGAACGTGTTTGGCGTCCTCCATAGAGATACGCGTGCCTACTCCAGCAAACACGAAGTACGGAAGAGCTGGATCCAATCCTTAAAGAAGAGGAGGAAGCGGTCAACTATTTTGTTTTTTCTTTATTTATTATTACTTTTTAAACAATGAAACTTACCAACGACGTAGTTTACGGTGCTATCGGCGTAGTAGCCAGCGAGTCCCATAACGTGAGCTCCGAGTGAGTGGCCAACGAGCGAAGTACGATTGGTGTCCAAACTGGCGTGCTTTTCCAAAAAGTTTATCATTTTTGAGACGTGTTTGCCAACCCCGAGGACGTGCGATGCCGCCCAGAAATACGGTCTCAGGGTGATCCTGCTCCAGTCCACGACGATCACGTTGAAGTCGTCGTTCTTCAAATAAGCTGTGAAAACCAAATAAAAAATCATATACGTTAAACACCGAAACAACGTACAACCCAAGTTAGGTCGCGAAGAATCAGCGAGAAGAATTAATTTTTACCGTCGCGAATGAGTCGGCACGCTTTGCTGTTTCCACTGTTGACCCATCCGTGTGTGACGAAATGCGTTGGTTTTTCAGCATTGAAAAAGCTTCTCTTCAGTGCATCTCTGTCGTTTATCCACAGCGCCTGATATGCGGCTGGATTTTTTCTCGTGTATAGATGGAAAAATACATGCTCCGAAAAAAAGTTTTCCGTCTGTTCCTCGCTCAGTTCTTCCTCTTCCTCTTCTTCCCCGGTTGCTCTCGGGGTTAATTCTACCAGTTTACCATGGTCGTTTTCGATACTGAGACCTCTCGGGAAATATTCGATCTCACGCTGGAATCGGAGAACTTCCGCGGACCTCTGGTTGGTGAGCATATAATTATTGTCATGGATTAGATGTTCCTCGGCGCTTTCGAGAAATTCGGTCCTTATCGGATCTGCCTCGGCTAGAAGCCCTGTTCGGATGAAAAAACAAACGAATTAATTACCGATTGACGATCGGTTTGCATCATTGCGGAGTAAAAGAAACGTCCTGCACCTAGTGGACATTTTTTTAGCTCTCTTTGTGTGTGCCAGAGAAGTAAAGAAGGCAGTGGAGAAATTTCCCATTAATTTCTGGTTACTGGGACGTTTACCTTACGAATTTTTTATTCATGAAATATCTGCATGACTTCAAATTTTATCGATGGCAAGTCTCTATCAATGCATGGCTTTGGGAACAGAAAAAAAATTGTTCACTTGTAGAATTTTATCCTCTGATTGAACTTCCTGGCGCAAAGTCTGTGCCATGCAAAATATCGCCGTTGTAACTTTTTGAAATTTACTCTCTTTCAGATATCTTCAGAGTCATTATGAAATTGCACTTACCGAGGGTGGCGCAGGCGAGCAGAGCACAAACCGATACGTGGACCCTCATCTTTAGGCGCCTAGATTATGCTGCCGATCTTCACTCATCATCCGTTTATAAAGTAAATTCGGGTGGTGGTAAATCATATGTGAGGTATTGATAAAGCTCGATTAAGTCACGCGATAAGATTACATGTTCGATAAGATTAAGTCCTTCCGAAACGCGCGCAAATTCCTTCTCGTTTTTATTAACAGTACATCTATCTTCGAGATATAGTATCGAATTAGATTATCACATGCATAATACCAACTCTATTTTATTGATAATCTTTAATTCTTTATTTTTTCTTATTTACCGGTGTAACCGCTCTCGGAGATAAATCAGAATAATTTATGCTCCGCGTTATGAAACTCGATTATTAGAGGATTTTATCGACGGACCCTTAACGTTCGAACAGCACGCGGCTGTGCTTCACGGCTTGACATTTTTATTGCCATTGTTATTCCATCTATGCCACATTACTCTCGAGCATTGCAGACGGATAACCTGGTTCTCATTTTATTTATTTTCTTTTCGAAGATGCGTCTTGCTACAAAAATTGCAATTTTTCATCACACAATGTTATCAGTGTTAGCTTGTGTGAACAATAACATGGAATCTCCCGTCTTCTTCTCGGAATACAATTTTGTCAACAATCTTCTCGTGATTATCTTGCCGAGTGTATCGGTAGTTGAGATTGATGTGTTGCGTGGAGTTATCATCAGGATCAGTACGGCGCTTAATATGGGTTTGACTTGGCATTAAGCACATGAAATTTTCAGTGTGTAATCACACTTGAAATTCGACAACGTGCATGTTTCCCGTATAGAAACAAATGCGATAATAAAAAATGCATCGTTTAATTAAAAATAAAAGCAAAAAATAAACATCCGGTGGCTCGATTGACAGCTCGAACTTTTTTCTGCATTATGTTGATCAGCAGTAAATATGTTCGTAACGACGAGGTTGAGGAAGACCGTCGATCTATCAACGACGCTGTAAATTAAAATCCCTCATATGCTGTCTGAATATATTGTCATTGCTTACTTACGGAAATGTATGAACCGATCCTGTTTTGTTCCGATGAAGTCACAACCACGGTAACCTTAGCATAATTTTTGTGTGCAAACGGATCGTTAAAAATTGTACGAAAGCATTTTGCGAGCAATTCGCGTGGGCGACCGCAACGCAGTCTGCAAAGAACAAACAGGGTTGAAACTGCATGTTAACTTGGATATTTTCAAATTTTTCGCAAATCGAACTTCCGGTCAAAGCTCAACCGTTATCGACGACGCGCAATTTCTATATGCCAATTGATTCTGTATAATTAGCGTTTCGTCAATCGTCGTACACTCGAAAAAACCTTGTAATTGCCCGAATCGAATCTGATGTTCCCGCTCGACCAAATAACGAAAATAATTGTAAAATTTATTTTCAAACAACTTTTTTATTTGGTTCAACGGATCTCGCGCTCTGTATTTGAGAAGGTAATTCTCACACAAGAGAAAAAGGGACCCTTTTGGTATTACTCGAACAAGCGTTCGTCGACCCGGCAAGAAAATTAAATTTACCCCATGGTCGTCAAGTAGCCCTATAAAAAAAGTTCGCCCACCTTTCGACGCAATTGTCTGGGTTCCTTAATTTTTTCTTTTTTTTTTGTTTGCTTTACACAGTGAAAAGATATAAGCAAACGTACTTACGCGTGAACGCGACGAGCGAAAATGAAAAAAAAGAGATTTTACTAAAATTTCCACGCGATATGTTTACGCCTACTGCCTCGTGTGTACCATCGACGCTGTAAGACCGACGAGAGAATCTCGGTTATACGAGAAGCTTTCAAGAGTAAAATTACCCCGACATTTTCAGCAGAAAAAAATTATTCATACAACTAAGTTATGCATATGTTTCAAGGGGGCGAGATAGTCGCTATTGCAGTACGACACAGCGAGACTGCGCGAGACAGATGCACTTAGAATATCATTCGGAGAGTGAAGAATGGTGTAGCGCATCAGGAGGTTTATTATTGTCACGCTCGTGAATGTTGCGCGCAATGAATCTTAAAAGATTTTTTTTCAAGTCCGGACTATTCGAGGAGTAGAACTGGATGATACGTGGCTTTTCATACCGAAAGGCTCGTACTGGTCTGCGAATCGACTGCTGAGAATCGGAACGGCGTATCCTGGGTCATTTAACGTGTACAGCGATGCGGAATCCGGCCTTCTGCCTCGCAAATGTCGAAATAACTGTTTGCTCCAAACTCACCGGATTTTATTATTCTACGGAAGCATATTGACGCCTGTCAATAAAATTTAATACATTAAAGTCACATTTATAACTTGTAGCCATAAAAGTGCTCGTGAAATCGATAAAAAAACTCTTGGTATGATTTGCGTAGGAAGGTAAAGCTGACTGAAGCACCGACTGCGACGATGCTTTCTCAGCAACGGGAACAGAAGTTTCCCCGGGGTAATGTGGTTCGGGTCGAAATTCTGCATTACCCTCCGCTAACAAAGATTCCCGAACGACCAGCCCTTGGATACGAAGGTTTTCCCTTCGAACTAATTCTGCGCACGATTTGAAAGCTGAACAATAATTGTTGTGACAATCTTCATCAAAACAAGTTTCTTTGTACTGCATCTTCCAGAGCTCTGAGCGCTCGGATTATTGATTGATGCCGATGATATCGATGCGACTTCGAGAAAAAGAATTGCGACCGATAAACCCGCACCGATCAATCTTCTCATCGGTGTTGATAGAAGCAATCGGATTGCACATGAGAAATATTTTTGTTTCATCTGGCGGAGCTCGCGATAATAATAACGATTCCGCGATGAATTATTCGACCTTATCTTATTTCCTATCGGTCCATACAAAATTCCCGGTTCTTCACTTATTCACGCATTATTAAATTTTAATCTACCGCGGAGAGCACGACAGTCCTCTCACATTCTATTGATATGTCGAACATTAATTTATCGAATTTATTGATCTAACGCAAAAAAAAGATAAAAAATTCGATAAAGTTACACACAAAGGAAGAATCTTCGAGCAAGTTTCGATAGCAAGAACCGATAGCATACGGTAGTTTCGTCGCTCCTCCTTCGCATCTCGAGGACCCGAAGTTGAGCGAAAGAAGAAAAAGAATTTAAAAAAGTTAAGTTACCGCTACTCGACTACGCTTCGCCGTACCCTAATTAGTCTTCGTTAACCCGGGTAACCCTTTCGCTCATTCTGCCTCCTCCTCTCAGCGTCGTCCTCCAACTTCATGAATACATATATACATATGTACATCGAACTTGTCGAGTTTGAAGCGGTTCCCGACTATTCGTATCTACGTATACATCGTACTTCATTAGAATCTTATAATTATAATTCATCATGTTAATTCCGCGCTTTAGCACCCTCTCCATTATTTCACGGCGAATACCGCAAATATTTCTTTCCGTTTGTCTCTAATATTATTCTCCATCTCCCCTTTGTCCCTTTGCTTCGTTCGTATGGTTGGCCGAGTAACGTGCTCCTTGTGTTCCATCGGTGTGTTTTTCGTATCGCCTCGGTGCGCGCCGCAGAGCCGAAGTCCTCGAGGGAGTTAAATGCAGCGCTGTGTTTCACGGTTAAATAAATATTCCCTTTCCTCCTCGTTTCAATTCTCTTCAACTGGGTGTATCTCACTCCCTCGTCGAGGCGATACACAACCGCACCGAGAAACACGAGCAACAAGGCCTTGCCGGCACGCATCTCGGCCTCAAGACCGTTCTTCTCTCCCGAGGGAATCCCCGAACCCACTATTCGTACTATCACGTATTACCTCCCGCCGATCTCGCCACGATTCACCCGTTAATCATCCGAAGCCTACGCTCATCCTGCACATACATATACACAGTACATCGATCCCGCTGTGTCTGTGCGGGAATCCCTGCGTACGCACGCGAATGATCGAAATCTGAATTCCCCCGGGTTTAAGACAGCCCGTGGCTTAAGTGTAATTCGAAATGTCATCTGCGGAGCTTTCCGCGGGGCATGGAATCATTGCTCTCAAATGATTACCTCCCGAGAGACTTTCGGCGACACGGATTAGATAAAAAAAATACACGAAAAAATGTATCGGGGAAAGTTATTTTGGTGACTCACACCGGGCCTGCCCACTAAGATTTTCATGCCGCCCGGTAGATAGCGGAAGCAGCGTTTCTTCGCGGATGGTAGCGATTCTTCGAGGTGGAAGTAGGGGAGACCGGGGCGAGATGGGCCCCCTAAGCAAATAATGCGGCCACAACGCTGCCGAAAGCATAATTTATTGTTTGTCATCCAACAATGATATTTTCACAGTTTTATAGCCCGTGCGAAAAAAATGGTCTGAGGCGAGACGGGCTACCCTTAATTTGTTCACTTTTTTAACCCCTGCCTGTACTAGATATGCCGGTATAAAAATATCTTATCCGGCTGATAGATTTTATAGTTTGACCGGCTAAGCCGTCTTAGCCGGCAAAACTATATAACCCGGAAAAGGTATTTTAGCCGGCCACGTGCATAAAATCGTGCCCCTTAATGTCGCATTGTACTTTAGGCAAAAAAGGTCGGCGGATTCGTGTTCAGCGCGCAAAAATACGTTGAAATACGTGGCAGACAATTAAAAAAAAAAAAAAAAAAATCCTCCAAAAATGTCAAGGCTACCCCCTTTCAAGTCCATTTTTACGTTTTTCAACGTCCTCAAACAGCACGATAAAACTATTCTAAAACTTCGGACAATGTCTTATATTGTATATTTTTTCCCGTAGAACACGATGGGCACCCCGGATTTTTCCTAGCTCCATTGGGAGCCGAGATATCGACTTTTTAAAATCACGAAAATCGACATTTTTTCAAAAGTGGTTCAAAAAGTGAAAAATCGTTGGTCCATCAATTTTTTTCGTTTCAAGGCTATATTCCACGTATTTTTTCCCGCTGATCACGAATATAATAATTATTTTATTCCCAACCCAATATTTTCTATTTAAATCCCAAAAATACGATTTTTCGTGCATAAAATCGAGCCCCTTAATGTAGCATTGTACTTTAGGCCAAAAAGACTGGCGGATTCGTGTTCAGGGGGCGAAAATACTTCGGAATACGTTCCAGGTAACATTAGAAAAAATAAAATAAAAATTCGTCAAAAAATTTCAAGACTATATAAAAAAAAATGTTGAAAATCGACCGGTATTAAGGACCGAATCTTTATGCTAGTGTCTTAACGAAACCGATTACATTTTATTAAGCCGCAGGCCGGTATGATCAATCGACCGGGATTTCCCGACGGGTAGAGCGATGCTTGAAAAAAATGTTAAGTCGTCAGCCTTGCAATTTTGTTCTTGATGGATCACATTATCTGGCAGAAGAGTCGTTTGAGACTCCGTTCGGGTTGAGTCGCGGTGGGAACCTTTAAAGATCCTCCCGGGCGTAGACCCGCCGCGCCGTTAACTCTATAAACCTACTTCAGACATCAGAGATACTATCGGCAGCGCGGATACGTGACGAGTTCAAAGCGCCGAATACTCCAGATTCCTCGGGAGCTTTGTATGCACTGTACAAGCGCGTGGGAGGGGAGGGGAGGGGCTTCGAGTATGGAGGTTTGAGCTTTCAGCACGCGTATGCGACCCCCGCCCCTCCGGAAGCTTGAAAAATCCTTTCGTGAGAATTCGGACAATGCGGGATCGAAGAGTCGTAAATCGCGGACTTGGGAATGTATATATGTATATTTCTTTATTTTCTTTGAGGAATTGGGTTATGCGTCGCATAGATCGATGAGACGGGCTGGTTTGCAGGGGATTGCCCAAAATTGCCTTTCGGCAGCGTAATCCAACGATCCATCAAATTTTTAAATCCACAGTTATTTGCGAATACAATTCATATTCCATATTGGCCGAGAAATGTTGGTTGAATGTACAAGCTTTTTTTTAATTGTCAATTTTGACGTTCCAGCGAATCCGTACAGGTGCCGCTTTCTTAAGGACGTTGGAGCGAGTGGTGTTCATTTTGCCTAAATTCGAGAAATTCGGGCAAGAATTGCAAACACTTCCCAATGTTATAAAAATCTGAAAAAATTCATACGTATTCCGAAAAGTGAACGAATCATTTTCATTAAAAAAAAAAAGTTGAGTTACCACATATTTTGATGAACAATTTTTTTTCAACAATTTGTTAATAACATTTTGAAATTATTATTATGTAAAATTAGTCTTTTCAATGCCTATAATAAGTATGAATTTTTTCAGATTTTTATAACATTGGGAAGTGTTTGCAATTCTTGCCCGAATTTCTCGAATTTAGGCGAAATGAACACCACTCGCTCCAACCTCCTTAAGGGACGCTTTTCTCGCGCGAATCATCCCGTATATTCGTAGCCCAACGAGCTGGCACTCGATCGCCGAGATCCGATCGTAGCATGCATCGGAATACGTCACAACTGCGAGTGTGAAGAGGTGAAATGTAAGCGATTCCTCGCGAAGCGGGCAAAAAAAAATTGCGATATACTTCGTCGAGGCGAGTCAGTCAGAGAGGGTGGTAAGGACCGTAGAGGATACAAGGACTCGAGGATTCCTGAGTTTCAGAAAATTCGTCAAAGTGCTGAGCTTGCGACATCGGGACGCCGAGCAATCGAGATGGTACACAGGCACCGAACAACGGGACAGACGTAAAAAGTCTTGACGGTCCTTCGGCAACGGTGTGACGACGGGTCTATAGTGCCGGGGCTGCGAGCCAAACAGTCACCTCTTCAACGTTAACTTACGACTCTCGGCACCGCAGTCCCTACAGTTGCTTCGTCGTACCCTTTCTTATCTACCTTCAGATCCAGCACTCGACCTGATATTCGACCCGATTGCGTTGCAAAAAAATAGAAAAAAGTTTGCATTCCTGGCAAACTTTGATGCTCGAATAAAAAAAAATGTCCAATCGAGCTTAGTTCATACTTGGCTCATACTTGCTTAAAAAAACATTCGAACAACTATAATAATTGCAGTCTCAGAACTCTCTGATGGGAGACGGATGAGCTCCGAAATGAGTCCTCAATTAAAGGGTCGAACGATCGTTGATTATTTTCACTGATTTGAGATAATTAACCACGGCAGTGTGGTCCGCTCATCGACGAGTGCACACGCGCAGCGCCGTAAACGAATGGTAATTAAGTTCATATTACGCTCAGTCCATTGAGGTTCGGATCGGATATAGCCTGGCCATTGGTATGTTGATAGACATGTCGAGCACATGGACTCTCCCGAGCGGCAGCGTACAAACCGTGGGGGGACATGGGCCGAGTAGTTGCCTCGTTATGACGAATCAGAATCTCCTCTAGCTATATGGATTTTTGACCTGGCGGGCCGCAGACATGCGTACAATCGAAGCCTCCCCTGCGCCAGGCACTTCTTATTGTTCGTCGTCGATTTGTTAATCGATCATGGACTATCGCACGAACAGTGATTATTTTTAATTTGATCAACCATTACGGATCTATATATGTATAGGTTATACATAGTTTACTGCTATAATACACAGGGACACTCTCTCCGCCGTACCATCCCTTCCTCGCTGTACGCTGCGTCTCGTTTCCGCGACCCAGCATCAAGAGGAGAATAATAATAAGGCACTCTGCATGAAGCCTCGTTGCGAATTCAGGCACACGAGTCCGCGTTGAATTTTTCTGATCTGGAGTATAAAAATAAATTATGAAAAAATCTTTCTCGAGATATTTATTGTATTTTGAGGGAAAAATTAGTGTCGAAGGTGGTCTTCCGTTTTATGGACGATGGGATTGAGATTAAAAAATGGAAAAAAAAAAAAAAAAATTGGAAGTCAACTGCTACAACAACTATATCAATCGTTTACAAGCTAAATTTTAAGGAAACTCCCAGGGGGCAATCGGCAGGGTATTTTTGGGTATTCGTCGAACGTACCGATGGAAAGAACTCCGCAGTCCTCTCCTCCTCGCCTCTAGCCGTTCGAGAATCGTTTTGGCATCGGGAGGACACCCATGGGATTTCCGTACGACTCGACGTTGTACAGAACTTCTCAAAGTTCCCTGAAGTGCCGTGTTGCTGCTCGGCTGCGTGAGCCGCCTTATCGAAATGAGTTATTGGACCAATCGAGGGAAACGATCATCGGTGGGAAGATATAATAGCTCGTGATTTTTGTTCATTTTGCTTTTTTTTTTAGCGTTACATAAAAATAATTTAGCTTCGGGCCTCGAACTTCGAATCTTATCGTTATTGTTTTATTATTTCATTTTTCCAAAAAATGTGACCAATTAAGTGGAGCACATTGAAAAGTCGGATGGATCGCGGGTAGCGCCGAAAATCCCGACGAATGAAATTTCGTATACGATCCAGCATAGTACACACGGCGTAAAACTTCGACGAAATATTGTAATGTTATGTTCGATGTCTCGACCGGACAGGTGGAGTTCTTTTGCATTCGGGTCACGCACCGAAGGCTCTCACTCGGGTATTTCTCTTTCCATCGCTCACCGGGGGCGAGTTACATGTGTTCGTTCCATATATAGGAAGGCATTGAATCACCCGGCCGCAGGCGCGCGCGGCCTTTGAGGCGACAAAACGCTACCGACTACAGCATTTATGATACATGCTCGTACCCGCAGCGCTGAACAATGATTTTTTTTACAATCCGTAAAATTTCATAATTGTGCTTTTTGTGAGAAGATTGTGAGAAGATATGAAAAACAAATGTTTATGCACGAAAACATGTTTTCTATCTATGATAACAACAAATGCACGGGAAATGGACTCAATGATTGTTTACGAGCTATTAAATTTAATAACGATGACATTCTACGAACTAAAATATGTATTCGCAAAAAACATATCGTATAATACAATTTTCTCGAATGTAAATCCGTATATCATACTTCATGCAAGTTTATGTTTTCCCAAAAAAAGAACGACATTTGTCCGTCGGAATGCTTAAGACAGTACTGTAACGTGGAGAAATGCAATTTTTGTTGTTGTTTTTTCTAAAAGACAGAGAGACGAAACGCCGGGGGAACGAATGAAACAAGAGTGAAACTAAGTGCTCCAAAATCCTTGGGAAATGGGTACTGTCAACGTTTGTTACGTTTCATCGTAAATTCCTGGCGGTTAGTGTTTCACGTTCACGTTCACGTTTCACATTCATCGTGTTTCAACTCGACTTTAACCTCGAGCTTACACGGGATCGTGAAAGCGTGCTCCTTTCCGTCTTTATTTTTATATTTTATTATTATTGTTATTAATAATTTTTTTTTTTAATGCTACACAAACGTTACGCCGAAGCAGCAAGAAGCTTCCCTTAGTCTCAGGGCCGAAGCGAGGGGTGCAAATTGAGCGTCTAAATGTATATACGTGAAACGATAATCGCCGAGCCGGAAGCGCGCGCGGGAACGCGCGCGAGCCAGCGAAGCTCAGGAGCGTCCGTCGCCGCTGCTCTGCGCAAGCACAGGTGCAAGTTCGAGGGTATAAAGAGGAGAAGCGCGAGACCGCGGTGCGCACTTTGTGTTTCCACGCTCGGTCACGCCGCAGACTCTACGAGACTTGCACACTTGCTCGTTCGCTCGTTCCACTATCACTGTCCGCTCGCTATCACTCGCTGGACCATCGTCGTTCATCAACGGATACGAAATCGAATACCGTCGACCAGTAACATCCTCGATTATCTTGGACTAACGATCCGCAGGTGAGTCAAGAAATGTTGTTGTTTGTTTTTTTAAACATCGTGTTTACCAAACATTTTTTTTTTACTTAAAAAATCGCGAGTGAAATATACCCTGGGCCTATTATAGTAAACCGGCACTGACGACCCGACTGCATACATGGGGGAGGATAAAAGTTCTCCGATCTTTTCATCGGAAAGTTTCGTAACAAAAAGAAAAAGAAAGTTTCTCCGGGTACTTTGCGGGTTAGCTGATCCGCTGATTACATTCATTATTAAAGAGTGTTTTAACGTTTATCTATTTTTTTCCGTTCTTTTTCGCTGGTGTCTCGAAAGGGATAATCAACGGGACGCTCGAATTAAATTGTGTACTGTTCTAATGAGGTTTGGAAGAACTGAGATTTTTTTTTTATGTACCGACTACTCTCAGATGCGTCGGAAGTTATATTATAATCAAAGAAGCGGTAATTTTTTTGCCTTGGATACACGTCCGGCTCTCGCGATAGAAAGCAAGCTTTTTACCTGATACACTTTGTGCGCCCGTTGCCCGATACGTCGGAGATTGTACTTCCTCATCTTGCTATTCCACCTATATAAAGATCCATAAAAATTCATTGTCATTTTATATATAATTTCGCTAACATCTAAAAAAAAAAAAAAAAATGATTTTCTGCTACTATCGTCACTGTGCACAGAAGCCTTCTTTATCCATCGCTCATCGCCCTCCTCCGACTGCGCAATCAACTAATCAACGACGACAGCCACCCGCCTAACGAACCCTCCATTTATTATTTTCCTTTCTCATTCCGAAAGTCATCTCGAGTTAAGATCCATAAAAAAAAGGATCGAACCTTTTGATCCGCTCGAAATTTGTGTATTTATTCTGGCCGTCTCTATACACATCGCGCAATTGACTGCCGACCTGGGACCGGAAAGAGCGAATGGGAAGCGCGACACTCCAGTGAAAACTTCCGCTGATCGTAAAGATACATTTCGACTCTCGCCCGAAGTCGTCGGAGGCTGGAGCGGAAAGCCGAGTAAGAAAAACGAGACTGGGAGGCAGACGGATGGGCACGAAGAACCGCGCGGTTCCGAGAGAGATAGCTGGATTTAAGAAAGGTGCAAATTGGGACATCTCGAGGGTCAATATTTCAGTTGCAGCTCAGAAAGATTCGCGAGCCTGAGAGTTTAAAATCTGGGAATTTTTATCCCCCTCGGTCCTCGTATCTTACATCCTCTCGACTCTCATCCCCTCGTTTCCACTTTCTCTCTCATCATGCTTATACCCGTTTCTGTTATTTTTTCCGATTTACCTCATTACAGTCACGGATCTACGGATCTCCGGCGAGTTATCCCTAATGGGGATGTAACTCCGGCCCGATGCTGGCCAAACCTCGGCCAGTACCGGTCCCGCCGTACATCTCCACTAGGGACAGACTTGCCTACTTTCTTCTCCGAACCTTTTTGCCTCGCCTTGCCCTCGGAATGTTTTTTTTTCCTCATTTTCATCTTCGCCCCTCGACCATTTCACGCACGTTTGAGAACGAGTCAATTTCAGCCCGAGCGATAGACCTTCGTTCGTTTCGGTACCGTAACTCGGCCAGCCG
Organism: Ichneumon xanthorius; assembly: GCA_917499995.1. Lineage (NCBI taxonomy): Eukaryota > Metazoa > Arthropoda > Insecta > Hymenoptera > Ichneumonidae > Ichneumon > Ichneumon xanthorius. Next base: position 848,449 of record OU824207.1, read on the forward strand.
TTATTCTCGAGTGTTTTCTTCGAACGTGGAATCACCATCAGCGGTGTCGTAGAAGAGGCTTACAAGGGCAAAGGCTCGACAGCGAAAATCCTTATAGCCACGATCACCCTTCCCTATCCTCTTTCATCCCCGCCGCTGTATTATTGGGAATTATCGAGCAAACATCGAAGGACCTTGCTGAGCCGGAAGCTTCCGCTCGTGCTGTTAACGAGCTTTAGCTACACGCTGCAAGGAGCCGAGGAGTTTGTGTTCTCCGGGGGCAGTAACAGCGGTCCGGTGCGGACAACGCGTAGCGGGTCGCGTCGGCATTTACTGACCGAGACAGCAGGAGGACGCAAGGATCCTTGCTCGGGAAGCATTATCGCGGCGAAGCCACTCGTACCCCTCGCTCGGACAACGGGAAACCCACACTCGCCAGCCCCTAAGCCGCTTACGGTATGAGGCGGGTAATTATTACGCGGTTAAGACGCAATGCCGTATCTCGCACTCAACGGGACCGTTTTCAACGCAGCAGTGGGCCACAATCGAAACTGCGTCACGCCGCTGTCATTAAATTCACGACAAACTGTCAGATTGTAACGTCGGCGCAAGTTAGGGGAAAAGATGGGACATATCTTTAATTGGACCAACCAAATCGCGGTTTCACGCGTTCAAATGCGTTACTTGGTTGATGCAAACATATTGTTGGGTGCCTTGAACATATAACTTGCGTGGATCGAAGCTAACAATCGTTGATCGAATTAATGCTGTAGTCGTGCCAACAAAATGAATGACCCTGAAGATGACTGCATGATATCAAATTTAATCTTTTGCAATGCTTTAGGAAGAAAAAAAATTGTTCGCTTGTAGAATTTTATTCTCCAAGTGTACTTCCCCCGAGCGAAGCTCGTGCGATGCAAAACCTAACCGTTATAACGTGATGAAATTTAGTCTCATGTAGATTCATCTTCAGGGTCATAAAAAATGAAGCCCTTGAACGCAGATCCATTCGTTTGTTTCACACAGACAATTTTTCTTTTTTTGCTTTAGAACATCATTCTGCAAGTAACATCGAAGTCACACCTCGGGCCTTTGGCTCTTCGGATAGTCTTTTTTATCTTCGTTCCGTCAGAAAATATCCAATTTCTCTTCGCCGCGACCCACATAACCCTCGCCGCCTACACAGGCGTTTTTACCTACATTTCATCGTGCGAATGAATCCCCGTGAGCAATAAGGCCGACCTTCGCCGGTATCAGTAGTAGAAGCGATAGCGTAGCCGGGCAGTAGAAGCAGCAGCATCAGGGCTGCGAGATGCGCGCGCGTCCGTGCTTCGACTCCGTCTCTCCTCATCCGTCTGAGCCTTCCATCGTTGCATCCTCCGTTCTCGGGTACGCGAGCCGTTGCCGGAGGACGCGCGTACGTTTATCGGTGCGCGGCTTTTACCTGCGGGTCCATCAGCAGGCCCGAGCGGTGCGGCGGGGATTGAAGGCACACAGAGAAGAGACACACACCGACTCGCTCTCCAGTGCCCCGCCGGACGTGGCTATTCCTGGAGCCCCCGAGTAGATGTACACGGGGCATCTATCTCGCAGCATCAGAGGAAAAGAAGAAAAAAAAAAACATTGGAGGCACACGGACGGATCGTTGCGAGAGAAACGAGCGTCCAGGGTGTAGGTAAACCGCGCCACTGCCCCTTTCGCATTATATCGAGACGGAGGGAACGATGGAGCCGATCCTCTCGCTGGACCGCGAGATTTTCCTTCCTCCCAAGGCCGAGACACAATCTCTGTACCATTTTCCTCTCCCGTCAGAGCTTCTGCCCACCTCATCGGGCTCAATATTTTTTGTCGAAACAATTCGCATCCCTTCACCCCTCTGGCTTTGCTTTGTCCAACGAGTCGGACATCCGAAGGGCGAGCGAGGGGACGGGGCGGGGCATAAATCGACATTGTCAAAGGGCGCCTTGGGGATAGGAGAAAAAAATTAACGAGTGGGACATAAATGTATATGGCAATTACATTGCGACCATCGGGCGGCTTATCGATATAACATTCCCTCGGGTGTGTGAGCTTTTCCGAGATTCTGTTTTTTAGGACCTCGAGATAGTTCGCAGAAGCTTGAACAATCTCGCTCTAATCCCGCCTCTGTTAACCTTTGAGGACGATGTCGTCGCGAGGAATCGTATATACCTGACGGCTTACTATCGCATTACGCATTTCTTGTCAAAGCGAACGAGAAATTCCTTTCCCCGTGCGAAAGACGCGACAGAGGGATGTGACTATGTGTGGGCGCTTTCGAGACCCGAGTTGACTTACGCGAACCTGTGAAATACAGTTCCGGAGAGCTTTACTCACGGGTCCCTCCCGTCGCTATTTTACAGCACGGCCGGAACTTGGCCGACCCGGGACATTGTTTTAAAGTTAAGAAAACTCGTTGCTCTTTCTTTTCCGTATCTTTTTCACTTCTCATTCGCGCTTTTGCTGGGTACCGTAATTTAATATTCCACGTGCTACATGTATATACGTGTGGGCGTATAGGATAAGCGTGCGCGGGAAGTAAACTAGCGCGAGGACGCTTTTCAACGCCCTCACACGATTTCAACAATAAGTGAGATTAATGAACTATGCATGGAATATGAAACTTTGTTAATTTTCCATTAATTTTGATTACCACAGTGCAAACTTATCCCACGGCTAGTGCGAACTTTAATTTCACGGGGTTGACGCGGTGGGCAAACAGGAGCGCGTGGAAGGAAAGGAGATAGAATTAATAGACGATTCAACCGAATTACCATTACCATAATTCACCCCGTTGCAACTTCGATATTCCGTTGTTCGAATGTTATTCTGCTCTCATTCGTTTATGGAAGATAACTTGCTGAGGAAAGATTCGTCTTACAAACAAATATTTAGAATGCATAAAAATAATTTATCAAATTCAGCAATTATCTAGCTTGATTTTAGACCAAAAGTGATATCAGAATCTTATTTAGAAATCTTCAAATACAAAAAAAAAATTAGTTCTCCCCTATACCACGCTTGAATCCCTCCCATACGATATTATCGCAAATGGAACTCGTCGATTGCCATCGAGCATTAATTCCCATGCTCGCGGATTAGCCTTAGTTGGAGAACCGGGCAGAATACTATGCGCGGAGATAAAACCGAGACCATAAAATGTCGAAACAGGGACAGCTTAAAGTTCCCGACCGCATACGATTTAAACTCTCCCTTCGTTTCATCAAAATGTTTAGTGCTCGTTCGGTCTTTGGATACAGGCGATTGCTGTTAAGCGAAGGGGCGCTTTTGTCTCGGTTGCTGCACGTAACGTCAAATGTGCGCGCCACTAAGCTCAGCTGCGTCCGCGAGGACGACGTCGACTTAACGCGATATAAAAGAGCAAGGCTGTTGCCAGGGTATATCGAAGCGACGGACGATTTGAGCCGTCATCCTCGCTAAAACCCTAGCGAAAGTGACTCGAGTTATCGCATTAGATACGCGAACACTGGGGGAGGGGGAGGGGGGGGCGGGGGCGCGGGCTAACAGATGGCAGTATGAAAGACGCACCGTCTCGAATCAAGGCCGGAAGCCCGTCATAACCGATCGCGACGTCCCAACGGAATTTATTATATATCCCCGTATAAGTATATCATCCTCTCGATACTCTTTAGCTTCGAATAACTTTTTACGACTCTTTTTATTTTGAGCTATACGAATTCCGTTGCCACAATGCCCATTCACATTCCGACGAAGAGCACATTCCGTTCGGGCTAACAATTCGGTCGCAGTGAGGTGGGACCCAACTTTCGCAGAATGGAGCCCCAACGGCTCGAATCTCACCTCGATGGAGCCGGAAGCTCGCAATTACGGGATTTCGGATCCTAAAGCATTTTCCCGAGACTCGCTAGTCTCCGCAAGATATTTTTCAATTTCTTTTATCAAATCTACCGACCTATATGAAAGCTCGCTGTATCCCGGTGTGTACGGGAGAAGAATTTCTACGGAGCTTCGTCTCCGCGTTTTTCCGAACGATGCTGCGCACGCTGGGCGGGTTTCTCTCGGGATTTATGCCCGATGAGGAATATCCGGGAATAGTGGATTGTGCGAAATCGATGTAATGGTAAAAAACATGAATTATGTAAGGATGACGAGGGATATAATTTTGTTGTTTTAAGTAATATGTGTCCAATATATATGTATAATGCAGCGAGATATATATTTACGAAGTGAGATTTTATAGCGCGCGACACGAGAGTCTCGTTGGTTTACGATCGTATTACGTTGGGTATTAAGGAAACTCAAACCGCAGCCGAAGCGGTTCGCCGCGAGTGCCGGAGCAGTTTGTCCGATTAAACCGGAGTGGTAATTGATTCTAATTAATCCGTACTGCGCCGAGAGAGCATAGGCAGGAAGCGCTGAAAAGCCTCTGCGGGACTGTGTGTTTGTGTGTGTTGGCAAATTTCCGCAACCGGCGCGCGGCGGAAACGATTGAACTTCATGAATTACAGTCACGGTTTCGTCGCCGTTTATTTCGTTTTGTCAGCGGCGGAAACAGCTGCTCCGGCGTCTTGCACGAAAAGAGGACAAAAGAAGATAGACAACCGAGATAAATTTTTCTAACGGGCTTCGTTCATCTTATTTTTCATTACGGACGGAATAAAACAAAAAAATTACCTGCTCTTCTACGTTATATATAGATATATATTTACATTGAAGTTGCCTTGCGAAGAATGTGCGGCGAGCTCTCACCGAGGGAACTAGGAAAAACCAATATAGAGTTACCTTTAATATTCAATCCAATTTTGCTCATTTAAAATAAAACCCCCTGCGGTTATTGGAATATCTAATAAGTCCGAAGGAGTTTTATTTTTTAGCTCGCCTCTACCTTGACACCCCATTCCTCGTCCTGTTTCATCTGAAATTCCCGCAGGATTTTTCCAACGATGATTATTCACGCGGCGGACAGACGCGAAGAAAAAAATGCATATTTTCGGCGAAACCCAATTTGCGGAAAATAAAAAATCTCGACACAAGCTTCCCAGGCGCATAAATCATTCGCTCCGTCAGCTCTAGAGCCAAAATTGTCGCGACTGCGAGTGCAGTTTGTTGGCAGAGCACTTAACTGTGTTTTGTTATTACAGAGCTTCTAATGCTTAGTCAAAACCCACATCGCTTTTGATGTTTGCACGCTCGCGCGCGTACCACTCCGTCTCCTGACGGATGATCCTCCCCCTCGCCATATATTCGTGTTTACACCGCTATAAAATCAAGATAAATTCGCTGAATCGCGAGGTTGAATGAACAAAATTAACTGCTGCGAAATAACTTTTTGTAACAGCTTCGAGGTAAAAAATTAAACGAGAAAAAATGTAAATAATGCTATTAACGAGCTTATTTGAGCTCGGGTCCGCGTGAAAATTGCACGGTGAAAATTCCTGCTTGTTTGGTCGAGCGCGAAAATACGTTAAAGTATAATGGGTGGAGAGAAGAGCGGTCCTTGCAGCTCTGTCTCTATTTATCGCTCTCCCGGTCTCGTGTTAACTGCATATCGCGAGCGCGAATTGTTTACGATGAGGCTTGTTCGTGGGGACAGTTAAGGCCCTGCACATTGTAGTGTGCACCGGCTGGTGCATTGCGAGTGACGTTTCCTCGTCCCCCGAACTGCGTTCTCCACGCTCTCTGCTCTTTCTCTCCGGCGCGTCACACGAACCTCGACGAGCGAACGGGGGTGTCCGGACGAGTGAGATACAACCATGCGCGCATACGGTATATCTGTATGGCCGGATCCCCGAGCGCACCCTGTTCGCATAGTTATATCAACGCTCGAGCCGCCAGTCAAAAGCCAAACGAAACCGCCGAGACGCCGACAGAGTCTCATTTTGCTTTTTCATTTTTTAAAAATTCAAAATTCCCTACGCCCGGCATTCATTCGCAATCACGCTCGTAGTGCCGAATGTGGGCTAGGGGTAACATGGGAAGGCTGGATGCCACAGACGCAGGGAAAAATGGAACATGACGAAATTCGTTTGAAAAATTAATTGGTACGGAGAGACTGGAGTAAAATGGGAATTCTGGACGCAAGGCGAATTAAAAAATTACGAATCTCGTGGTGACGATGGAGATCGAGGGTAGAATTTTACTCCGAATGGCAATTATTCTTGGATCCTCGGAATAATTATTATGAATTAAAATATTCATTTTCTTCGTATCAAACTCAGCTACTTTGTATTTTATGTCGCACGAAACATTGACACCTACGTACAGGTCAGCCAGTCTCGTCGATTCTCAAAAAAAACCAGCATACAAAACGAATTTTAGTGAAACTGTCGTTTTCCATATTTTCTCCAACCCCATGTATGTCTATATTGTAACGAATATAGAGAACGTAACAATATACACCTTGACCCCGGTAGCATTCAATTTTTCATAAATCTGATTCACCAGAGATATCGGTGTCGGCTTCCCGCCTCTGTTGTCTTTCTCGGGTCTCTTCCCATATTTCGTTTTTTTTTTTTGCCCATCATATAATACGACACTTTGATCGATAACCAGTATCGCTTTAACCGAGGCCATTTTCTCTCGCGTGCATGTATAACTGATGCTTCGCAGACACGCGTTACCGTATTACATACGGGCTCAAGGAATACAGAGAACTCGGATAGAAGACTGTGATACAGCGGATTCAACGGTTCGTACTTTTCCCTTGCATTCGTACAACTCGCAGTTTCCTCAGTCAAAAAAAGAACGGAAGCAAAAGAAAACCCGTGCTTCACTCACCGGAGCACAGTGAGGAGCTTGAGGGATTTATAGTCCGCTACGAGGACGTAGATCGATCATGTTCGATGTTATCCGTCCTCGAGCAAGAGGGCGGCCAAAAAAGCATCTTACACCCTGAACTTCCTCTTCTCGCTCCTCTTCGCCGTGAGTGAAGCTTCAATGGAAAGACCCTTTTTACTCCACGGTATAACCTCCGGTTACTGTACCTTTGTATCCATCCACCTCTTCTTCATCCAACCCCACTAGGTTGATAAATAAATTGATAAAAAGCTACTCCCCGACTGTGGGCAACGATGAAAATGATAAACATATGTATATATATATATACATCTCAGAATGCGGCCACGATGGGAATTGATAATGGGCGCGGAAGCTACTTGACTACCTGCCAATGTCCACAGACGGCGAAGGGTTTTCATCCGAAAAGCTTCAGTTCGCTGAGAAAACATACCCGGGCTGTGGATATAATCTTTGAGTGGATAGCGAACGAGGTAGCTTCTCGACCGGCTCCTCGATTCTCTCGACGTTTCCGTATATTCCCTCTATTGACATTCTGTTCGCACGATGTGGCCCAGCAGCGAAACCCTCACCGTACGGCAGCGGCGAGGGGATCTCGAAAAATTCGATCAATCTCTCGCTCCGACGTAGCACGCGCGGCTTTCGATATCGGGGCCGGACCGCGGCTTAGAAATACAAATATTATACACTGGCTGCTGGGTTCCCATAACCTGGTGATCCTGCGACACGGGAACCTCGGGGTTGTTTCAGGAAAGCACATCCGCTACCTGCTGTATCCTATGTATAGTCGGAACCTGTTTGGTATCGCGCGCATTGTATCCCTCGTGAATAGAGGATATCGATACTCTGACAGTATACATCGACGAGTCAATAAACGAAAAAGGGTAAATTTAAAAAATGAGAAAAAATTAGACTTTTACCTTTTTTAATAGAAAAATATATTTTTCGTAGACTTTTGAACTGGTTCTCGATTATCATCTTGTAGATAGACAGATTCGTTTATTGCGTGATCTGGAGCCTAAATCTCCCTAAGAACACCGTGACACAAGATACAAAATCGGAAGACAAGCATAGCCGATAGCACAAAAACTCAATTCATCTAAAAGAACAATAAATAAAGTGTGAAAAGAATATGAGAAGAAACAATTAGGAACAATTAGTACAATAATATGAATAGAAAGCATAAATCAAAAAATTGAATACGTAACTACCGAATAAAATAAGATGCATAGATAACGAGATAGATAGACAGATAGCATTTATTTAGTACTGGGATAAATCCCAGTACTAAATCAAAATTTAGTGTTGATTTTACTTGAAACTAAGAAAGGAATTCAACAGAGTAAGCAAAGTTTAACAGTGTAGTAAGCGAAGTATTCAGAGAAGTACATGGAGAACTTTTTATTTGTGCGATGAAGTGCCCAGGTACATTGGAGCCACATTAAATTGGTACATGGACGGTAGGAACGATCGTTTCGTCCATGCAAAATTTCGCCATAGAGAAAGAATTTTAAAACAGATGAGTGTGTGACCCCAGGAACGCAGGAAGCGCGTAAAAGGGTTATGCAAAAGCCTTTTTCCTCTCGGTGTTCTTCATCTCGTTTGTTATCCTCCGCTTTCCCCGTGCCCATCGCCGTTCCGGCTACGCCGGTGAAAATTCGTTAATTAAACAACGTCAACGACGTCGACCACGTAACGGGAGTGGGGCGGAGGCTTTACGGGCCACTCGATCGTCATCTCTCCTCTCCCTCTCCGCCCACCTCGCAAGCGCGTGCTAGTGCAAGAATTTTTGCAACTTGACATAAAAATGTTCAAACTCCGACCCGCTCTGCTCAACTTCGCAGCCGTTTTTTTTCCGTGCCATACCGACTTCCCCAAAACAGAAATAGAGCGGGGCTATTAATGACTCTCGAACCGTAAAAAATTAAATCGATGTATTTTTAATTTTTGTCTTTTTGGTAAGTTTAAAAAATTGCTTCTTTTCTGTAATCCCGTCGAGCCGAAGAAACGGGCGCCGTCGCTTGTTTACCAGAGTAAGAATAATAGTCGCGCCAGCTTCGACGAGATTACGGCTGAAAGGGATTTAAGGCTCGGTGTCCCTCTTTACGGGAACGGAGAACAGGGGTAATTTGGTGTCGATGGAGCAATGAAACGACTGCGATACATCGTCGACAGGGGCAAAACGGATTTCTTCCATTGGCGATGAGATAATGTTTTTTATGTCTCGCGAACAATGCTTAAAAAAATGGTCCGTTTTGTACCCGTGCTTCGTGCATTCCGCGGCTGTGTGCCTCTCGGAGGGATATACGAACGGGATGGTGAACGAGGAGATGAAAGCCGGGAAGGAAGAGCCGCGCTGGCCGGGACAACGACTATCTTCGATCGTTGAAATCTCGAGGGCTTTCGATTTACGACATACTCTTGCCGATAGGCTATTTTATCGAAAATAGCGAGCAGCTTGCCAATACCGCCCTTTCCCCCCTTTGTTTCTGCTTCCACTGCGGCAACTTTGCCAGCTCCGCCGCGCCGGTGACCGGGGCAGCCGGACAGCGGCTCTCTCGGCGATACCGAATCATAATTTTTCTGCAGACACAAGTGCGACTGTTATCCGACTCCCGTTAAATCCATACTGTCGCCAGGCGGGTGAAGTTTTAGCACTATCTTCAGCTGCCCGCAAGCGATAACTCGGTGGCAACTGAAGATAATGTCAATGGTATAGATAAGGCCGGTTCGGATGACGGAAATCGTTTGAAAAATTAACGGCACGAGGCAATAATATAACCCCTTAACGGTCGGTGTGAAACTATGGGTTCCCATTGAGTTGTAAATTTTCTATATTTATTAGTAGTAGTAAAGTAAATGTATTGCCCATTTATGGAGTTATCACCTTACAGGAGTTTCATACCTTAACGATAATTATACACATTGTCAGAGAGCCATCGACCTGAGTCCTCAGGCCGAGCTTCTCTTTGGTATTAGGAAGGTTTATTGCCATTCATTTAGCCATTAATGCTAATTGCTGATAAATTGTTTGTATGGGAAATTTGCATAATATTTTGCGCGTAATATCATTGAAGGGGTTGTGTAGATAAAGGCTTAATATTATGGATTTGGGTGCGGTAAATTTTTTTGTGAGAACCTCGTATCTTTTAACTATTGGGGTGATTCCTGGTGTTTTGCATAGAAATGTATTCTATATTAATAAAAAAAACATTGATTTTTATTGGCTCCCGTGAGCTCGATAATAAAATCGCTTTTCACCGACCGTTAATGGGTCAAATAGTCTTCCAGTTAATTTCCGTTTGACTGATGGCAGTACGAATCGAGGAACGTTAAAGGGGACATAAAAAAAAATATCAAAGTGCACGTGCAACGTTTGATTGAATACGAGCAATGTGACCCGCGTAATAAATACGTTGCGAATCAAATTAAATTTCCGGCTTCATTGTGCTGACAAAGATGATTCGTTCACTGGCCGAGGTACGTGGAGCTATTCAGGCGCAATCGGCGGAGTACTCTATCCGCTACACGAACTGCGCATTTGTTCCAGAGTGCACGCCCGAGCACGGCGAAGCTTTTTGCACTCTCGGGAACCAGCTGAGAGAACAGCACTGTCCACTGCACTATGTGAAATATGAAAAAATATACATGTATTCATGTGTGTGCGGTTAAACGCTGGATGGAAACTGCCGTTGAACGCTTCGCTTTATTTTATTTCGTCTCTTTAAAAAAAAAAAGTGATATTATTTTTATTATTTTCGAATACGTAAAAAGACACATTTGCGTCAGCGGCCCGCTCGGATGGGAATTTATTGTGTCGGAAATTTCCACCCGACTATCGGAAAAATCTTTTGGTAACGTATTTTCCCACAGAGATATTTTTCAGAGCGAAAATATTTGTCTCCGAATCCTCTCCTCCACTTTGTTCGTGCGGCCGCCGAAGACGGGAGGCAAGTTTAGTGCATGAAAATTAATAGTAGGGGGATCGAAAAAAAAAATCCTGTCGAAACAAACGGACGGGCGATTAATGATTACGGGAGCACGGTAGGCGGGCTCGGCTTTAAATTTGTCAAATTGTATAATTGGGAGCGTTCACAATGAGCATTTAACCGGGCATGTCAAATGTTACTGCGTGCATGGATTTTAATGACATCGTTGAATGGTCGCGCCTTGGTGTGTATATATATTTCCGTCGGGAATATATATATGTTCGATTGCTACCGCACCAATTTGCAAATCAGGCAACCCCGCGCTAACACCCCGGCGAACAGTAATTGCGGCGTGTCAACGACAGCCCGAGCTGACGGCCTCCGTTCCTCCTCGAATTCTATCGGGTTTGCATCCCCGGCGTTCCCTCTCCGATTCGCATTATCGTCTCCGCGGAGAAAGACACCTCTTTCCCGGGACGCCCAGTTCGAACCCTTATCGGCGAGTCGACAACAGCGAGTCCTCCAATAGAATCTTCCTTCTGAACGGCCCTTGTCGTTTCCCGTCGCGGTATAGAGCCAAAGGAAGTTTTTACATCTCGACGACTTTGCATATTTTTTCTACCGGCTCGACCGGTAGCCATTTGCCCCGAAAATTATCGATTCCGAATGTAAAGGAAAACTCGAAACGTCAATCGTTGATTTCAATAAAAATGTTCGATGAATACTCGTAATAAGTATCGTTTTTCTTTTTCTTCTCACTTCATTTTTGAATAATATATAGAAAAGGAAAGACTATGTCAGTTTTTTCGATTTATAAAATTGTTTACTACATATCTATTATATTGCATTTATTCATACATGTATGTATAAATCTTTACACAGCTACTTGGCTCTTTAACGTTTTTGAAATGTTTTGAGAACTTGTTTTGTTAAAAATCTTTAATAACCGCTGTGTGAATAGCTGCACATGTGTAATTTAGGGCCTTCGCCGCGCCACATGCTCTAAATAAAAGCCATTCGATGCAAGAGGATCATTTCGCATCGAATGGATTATTATTACCTGCAAATAGAATCGCTCTTGCATCGAGTGGATTTTATTTAGTGTGCGCACACATTACACCTCATATGTTAACGACAGAGGCACAGTCTCGGGGTGCGACATGTTCGCGTTGAAAAAAAATGAAACAAAAAAAATGGTCACTCATAAATTTGCTCGCGGCGAAAATTTCGGGTGCAATCGCCATGGGTATAGCGCATTAGATAATGGTTATAGGCTACGTTGAAGTTGGCAGAGCTTTTGTTCTCTTGGCTGTTCTGGCACACGAGAGAACCAGCGGCAGCAGCAGTGCGGCAACGGAAATACGAGAGTTCTGGCCCGGCCATGCGAGTGACGAGATCCACGGAACTCAATGGCCCGCTGCACGTTCCAGATATCGTATTGCGTGCACGGGAGACATGAGATAAAAAGGAGAGCTGGAGAAGTTGAGACCGAAATTCGGGGGAAATAAAATGTTCCATTTCACCGTAGTCCAGGCTCTTCGTCCGGCCGTTCAGTTGTACAGCGGGGACGCGTCCGACAAGCCTGAGAAATTCGTGTCGACGATATCGTCGACCCTTCGGGCCACGCGATAGAGGCTTATCGCTCGATTATTTTTGGAGCCGCACAGAACGGGAGAGCTGTGTATATTTTTATCCGGCACGGATGTACACTTGTCTCGCGTCGGAGGGCTCAGCGTCTAGGACACCCTTCGCGATTACGACGTCGTCACCGTTTTCCTTTTCTCCGATTGTCGTTCGTAACATAGCGTTTGTAACGCTATGTCTCTCGTCGCAGGTAAAATATTCCTTCGGGCTCGACTACGATTCCCGTTATTTCTTTTTTGCCCCTTTACCACTTTTGTGTGTATATATATATATGTATATCTGTATATGTATGTAATACTTAACTGCCATCCTTCCGTTATCTGCATGCGCTGTATTTTCATGCAAATGCGTTTGCAGTGCTCGACGTCGAGATATCCGGATACCGAGCCGAGGGACGTAAGAACAAAAAAGCGGGACGGTTACGTCGCTGCCTTTCTTTTTTTATATTCTGCGAGTAATAAGATGTGACGAGGATGATCGTCGACTCGAATCGCCGGGATTACGTCGAACTCCTGCGCATGACGAGGATGATCTCTGTCGGCAGTTCTAGGGACGAATGGGGTAAAATGGACTATCTCTAAAAATTAAATTAAATAACAATTAGAGGACGATGTTCCGTTTCGCACCGCTCTCGTCTATTATTATTGATGTTAAGATGTTCAGATATGAAAAAATACGACTATCGCGGTGATAATTTTCGTGTTCCATGACACGATATACTCCATCCTAGCTGTGTCTCGGTGCGTGTTCTGGTTGCGATAAACGTGAGCTACACGAAGCCCTGCGGAGATGTCGAACATCAATCGCCCCGGTGTTATTTTAGCTCGCCTCGTCAATAGCCGATCCTCGTCGACGCAGCGGCTTTAACTCGTCCATGTATACCTCTGCAGTGTCTATAGCACTCCCTTTCGCTTCACATGTACACACGCATGTTCGAGCATCGAATCCTTTCTCCGAGCCAATGCTTCGTTACGGGTCACGTTCTCTCGCGTTTTTTCTGCCCGCAATGATTTATCGTCATTGCAACGAAAGTTTGTCGGATCAGCGAATGTCCCACAGTGGCAACGAATCGGAAACTACAGCGCACTTGATCTCTTAGCGTTATTCGTAAATTATTTAAAAACTTCAATAATAGCAATTCTAAAAAAAAAATAACAGTATACCGGTAACGATAAAAAGAAGTTGGGGCGACGAAGCTTGCTTCTCAGTCCCATAGACAGCTGTCATACCTAAAAAAATCCATTGCACTGTCTTTTAGTTTTGACAATTTTTTCTTCTTCTTATTCCATATTCTCGCGGGGCTTTATCGAGAGACACTCCGGGACAAGCGCCGGGAGTGAGTTGCAATCTGTGAGAGAAATTTACTTTTATCTGTAGTCTCTTTCATCTTCCCTGTCTCGCCAGGATTGACATTTTTATGAAGCTCGGAGAGGAATTTTGCCGGGTGTACCTTTTGCCGTGCGAGGGCAGGGAGGAGAGTTCATCACGTGACGGTAATGATCGTCGAATCGATCCGTCGCAAGAGTGTCCTTAAGGTAGTCGTCCTTGCGCTACAGTCAAGTCAATCAAATACAAATTTCAAAATTACAAATTTGACTTCACAAAAATTGCCTAAAAATATACCAGTGGACTTAATGACGTAATCTGAATTATTTAACTACAAATTCATTGTTGTTCGTTTTTTCTACGTAAAGTAGGAACTCTTTTATCCAGATCCACCTTAGTTCGCAAAAGTTTCTCCTTTAAAACGTGTACAAACACTTTTTGAAATCTAGGTACTCGATTGACTTGACTGCACCGCACGGACTACCTTAAGAGAGTGCGATGTATCTTAAGTTCAAACACGATGGTATTCACGGACATCATTTTTTTTCAATTTTTTTTTACGTCAGCGGCAAAAGCGAGATTTCCGATTTTCATACAATATCCCCGGGTTTTAAAATAGAAAGTACGGGTTTATAATTGCTCATGACGGATAACGGGAGGAAACGCCTGTTGCGTCTCGGGCAGCGCTCGACAAGGTGGGGCTTTTGTGCATTCATCCTATGCCGCAGAGCAACATTCATTCGTTCCGACGTTAATGCACCGACGGGATCCGTTTATGCACCGGAGCGGGCAAAAAAATCAAAGTTTCATTCGCCGGTAAAATTGCACTCAAAAGGCTTTCGCGGAATGACTACGCAATCGATTGTATCGAAAATTTAAAGTCCCGTCGATAATTGCAACAACAGCCCGTCGAACAGTGAACGAATGGGTCGAAAGTACTGTAATTATTCTTTTTTTTTTGAAACAACAAAAAACAAAAGGTAAAACAGGAAATCGATGTTCGAAACAATGTCGATAGCCCAAGGCCATCGCGAGCAACAATGGAGCATGTTGCGTGTCTATGTGCGTGCGCGCGTGTGTGTGTCAAAGAGTCGGAAGGGAGAATCGCGTCTACTCGTCGGTAGATAACGATTTACATTTTCCTGCCTCTATTCTCAACCCCCGGTGTCTCTCCTCTCGTTATTCCGCCGTTTCTTTTATCTCTTCTCTATCGCATGTACCGCGCGCGGTAAGAAGCGCACCGAAGCAAGATACAATGAGGACACTGTTTCCATTGTCCCGGCGTACTTACAATTAGACGACCCTTGGCAATTGCGCGATACAGATGCAGCTTTTACCGTCGTATCTGCGACGGTGCCACGATGCACCAATGCCGCGCGAACGCCGTCGCGCACTTCCGTGCGACAAAGTTGCTCGAAGAACTTCGGATCGCTATCCCCCTCTCAGCGACCATCTTGTATAATTAATTTTTTTGAATAAATTAGTTACCCTTCCGCGAGGAAGTTGGTGATACATTTTTTTATTCTCTTTTTTATTTATTTTTTGTTTAAATCATTTTCTTCAGGCACGAAGCAAGTCGGAGCGGTGTCCATTTTATTTTTGCTTTAAGGCCCGAGGGGCTACCGGATCTATTGTCGGAGTCGGTAGGCGGGCAAAGGAAACGGCGCTATCGGAACAACGGGAAGCCGAGTGCGTGGGTTAACTTCCTCCTGGCTCTGGGCGAGTTCTTAATGAAGGAAAAACCGTAAATTAGCAAAGAATCGGAGGAACAACGACTAGCGCTGTGTCTTCAACGGTACAGGCCTAGTTCCGTCGATGTTCGTTAATCGGGCCATAACCGACTGTGTAACGCTGTGGGTCTCCCTTTTATCTCTACGTTCCCGGATCGTTTAGCAAAGCAGCTTGTAATTAGCAGCGTCGACGGCCGACCATCACGTACACATCCTTCGACCGCGCTCTCGTGCTATGCCACCCCTTTCCGGGCCATCCGGAACAGCCTACTCCGGAGCCCAAAGCCCAAAGCCCTGGCCTGCTTCTAGCACATCCAATGTGTCCTCACACTGCCGCCTCTTCCTCGAGCCCCGGCTCCCACGGGAAAGCGTATACGCTGCCAGAAACCTAAACTCCAGAAATTCCTAGCTCTCTGCCAAATGATTAAGGAACCGTTGGCCAACGTCGTACCACTGCGCTCCGCGTGTAAATCGCACGCTGGCACCTTGAAGAGAAAATTATATGTGTGCCCTGTACAGATTGCGCCCCCGACTGTTGAAGCAGCTCGTTGGGCGCATGAAAAAAAGAAGCCCGTATCATAAATTCGATTATAAAGACGCTCGAACCCTTATGTGCACGTGCTCGCCTTTTTTTCTTCATTTTTCTGCTCTTTTTTTTTGCCGAGGCGAAATTCGTTTTTAACCCTCCGACATATCTCACACGCCAGATCTCTGATTCACGATGGCTCTATAGAGACCGTTAGGATTCTGCGCAATCGCAGCTCGGGATTCACAGTTTTTGTGATTGACACGTCACGCGATTCAAGAATTTCGCGAATATAAATTGAGTTCTCGTTCTGTCTTGGTTTCTTATTCATTTTTTTTTCTTCTTCGCTCGTTCTTTTTTCGACTCTACGACGAAGTGGCTTACTTATCGATAACGACCATCTCGTGTTACGACCGAGAGACTTCTCGTGTTATTTAGTCAGCTCACCGCGTACACGTGTCGAGCTTCTTAAAGCGATGCTTCGAGAGATTGCAACCCTTTATGCGACCCAGTGACAAAAGAACTTTCTTTGTTCGGTTTGTGTCCAGCTCCGGGTACCGATTAGTCATTTCGACTGCAAACGGACTGTTCGCTTTTTGCAGCATTCGTTTTATCTCAGATTCGTAACAAGATTCATAAATATAATCTTAAAATAATGTAATAAATATAATCTTGAAAATGTTTGTATTATGTATACGTTCAACTATCACATGCCTCGTATTTTCACCACTTGTAATTTCTGTGCAAAGGAATTATGCCGTTAAATAAATAATATTTACAATAAAAATATTGATATATCGCAATGATAAGAAAAATATGATAAAAAAGTTGGTCGATTTATTTATGGGTATTTATGGAAGGATCCTTGCCGGCGATCCGTGCCGTCTGGCTTTGCCGTGATGAAAATGGACATTCTCCTTTCGTTCGCAATATCGCCTCGACAAAATGTCATTAGTCCTGTCTCTGCGTCTCGAGAGTACGACGACGTTGGCATTGTTTCACGTTGAGTGTACCGCGCCTTGGATTGTTGTCTATCGCAACGTTGTAATATCGCAACTGCCGGTGGGAAAAGGTCGACGCCAACGACGATAGGGTATCGAAGTTTCCTCCTCGATCGCGAGATTCGCGTCTCCATTAGGAGGCCGTGTGTGGATTCTCCTTTATCGCGGTGAATGTCACCTGTCTCACACGTGCCGTTTTCGCTTGTCGACAGCGGCTGACCCCAATCGGCGACGCAACGAAGCTCGATTCAAAACTGCACCGTGATCGAAGTGCAAACTCGTACCTTAGATCATACAATAAAAAAAAATTACTTTTTAATTTTTTTATATTTTTTTTTTTACTGCCGAGCATTTTTTTTCTTAAGACGAAGCGTTCGTCCGGTTGTGCCTCGCATCAGTTATTTCGAATGGATTTTTTTTTTCTATGTAACTCCGGTTATAAGTTCTCGGTGAGACTTCAGGATTCCCCGGAACTCGTCGAGTCGTCCATCGGGCGAAAAATAAAAATTTATCCGGAATAAAAGGCGAAGAGACATGAATAATTGATGAAAGAGCGTTGGGGAAGGATATAGAGACCGAGGAGACGTAGTTAGGTGGAGGCTCGCGGTAGCCAGTGCTCCCGGCGGAGCTTTAAAATCGAATCGAAGAGGATGCCTAACTCCCCGGTGCGGCGAGGCAATGGCTAACGATAAGAGACGACCCGTGTGAGGAAAGCAAACAGGCGAGAGGGAATATGTGAGGCCCATAATTCGTCGAATATGTTTCCAGCCGAGCTTCCAACCTCTATCTTCATACTCTCTTTGGAAAATACCATGTTGGGATGGAGCAGGTGGGAAGTGGGGCAAAATGAAACCCTCCCTCCGTGCTCCATTCAAGATGAAACTTTTTTTCGCATTTGGTCCGTTTTTCCCCGTGTTCCCTTTTGCCCCCTCCCACCCGACTCCGTGCTATACTATACCCTGGAATTCGCACATTATATCTGAAAGTTCATAGAAATATCGTTACTGGGGAAATTAATTAATTAATCGAATAAAAGCTCGGCTCAAAGGAACGAGAGTTATTTCGACGATCCGCCTACTGTTCTCTGGACCGAGATAATTTTCAATTTGTCGAGGGTTTTATTCGATTTTTTTTTCCTTTGGGAGGAAATCCTATATCACGTTACTTTCCACGAGTAAGAGTCGAGCACGTTTAACTGTACGAAGATAAACGAGAACACCAATTAAGGTTCTTTATTCTTTCGATCATCAATCACGAGGAACGGAGTCTCGCGGCTCTCATTCTCTGTATCGTAGTTATTCTTGGCACAAACTTCACCTGGCACTCCGGCACACGCAGAATTGCCTCGGTTTGAATATCGAACAGCCGTTAAACAGTTCCGACGAAGTTGGACGATCGATCGCGGGTTACAACGTATAATCCCCTCCATTCAACGATGAAAATGTATTCGGAATTCAATTAACTCGTTTTTATTTTTCATTTTTTATTCTTGCCAAAGGCGAAGACTCTTAATTGGTGGAAAAAAATGTTTACACTTTCAAGCCCGCGGACGTCCGAGGGTGGATTTATCCACGGATGATGAATAACTTCATTAACCCCGTTGGAGATTCAATGCCCTTTCCAGCGAATGAATGATGGACGGGATCGATCATGCAGAAGATTTTTTTTTTACTATTCTAAATCATGCCTCTTCGGTCCTCTCTCGCCTTCTCTATATCTATTGGAAAAAATCCTTGGAAAAGAAGAATTTATATATTTTTTTCTTATTCACTCGAATGTCCTGTGAACGCGAGTGAATAAATTTGCCCGACTTCGTCGAGGGCAACCGGGGGGGACCGGATCAGTTCAATTTACGACAACGTACGGGAGCCTCTTGGATTCGACGGGTACACTCAATTTTATCGTTTCGATAAACAAACCCCCGTATGTTAAGCAGATGGTTTTCGAAACGCTCGAATCGTTTATGCGAATGGGATGCGGAAACGGGGCGCTGTAGAAATTTTATATGCCTCGAGGGTCGCGGTATGAGACTATTCGAACCCGCGAAGTGGGTGTTGCTAGTGCGTGATGTATCGCAGAGGCGAAAAGTCTTTTGTTCGAATTCAGATCGAGAACTTAAAAAAAAAAAAAAAATGATTTTATTCAATAATCAAAAAGATAAATTAAAAAGGTGTGTACCAAGGTCCATTTTGTAACACCGCGGTTTCAGGGTACGTGTTGGCTTGTGTTATATATATAAAAAAATGTAAATAAAAGAAAGAGCAAAAATGCTGTCTCATTTCCAGCATTGTATTCTTCGCAGTACATATTTTTTCACCTCTTCGTCCTCTCGCGGGGTCGTCGCGAGATTGCGAAATTGAAATCGTACAGAGAGGGTTTTCGCGAGCGAGCATCCAGTATTCGTTGTGAATACTGGATGCTGCGGGCAGGGTGGATGGCTGGACCAAGGAAGGAAAGAAAAAAAAATGTGCGCGCTTCTCCATTATCCGAGAGCTCGGTGGTTATTCGATATATGGAAAGTAGATGAAGAAGGCTATTTTATCGCTCTGTCTCTCCCTCACCCTGTCTCTGTCCAAATAGACATTCATGTATGAGGCTCTCGAGACACCATATATGTGAAATGTGGGAGAGAGAAAGAGGAGGACCTACCACTCAGAAAATTGTGTTAAACTACCGTAACATCACTCGTACTGGATTTAAAAAAAAACCGTCCAACGATACCTCATCCCTGCGGTACACAAAGATTTGTTTTGTTTTCCTTTATATTCGAGGCTTTGGATCGAACAGAGAAACAGATAGGTAGGGGAGAGCGGGGCAAAACGGAATGCCGGGGCAAAACGGACCAGTGTCCTCCATTAGAGATAAGGCTTTATCTTTTAAGGTGATGGAATACCGTCCCGCCCACTCACCCCGTGCACAGCTGGTATCAAAAACTGTAATGAATGCCGTTTTGAGACCGCAGACCCCCGAGCAAAAAGAAAATTGTCTTTCCCTGCGTTTGTCCATTCTCCAGGTAAAGACAATTTGCTTTTTCATCTGCGGATTCCGGTCTCAAAACGGCATGCAGTACAGTTTTTGTTACCGGCGGCAGTATTTCACATCACCTCAATCTTCTTCTAGAAATAATTGGTAAAAAAAATGGTCCGTTTTGCCCCGAGGTTCCGTTTTGCACCGCTTTCCCTGGATACACCCGCCGTATATGGGTTTTGTTTGTTATTGAGATTAGCAATTTTCATTTCAGTACCGAATAGTTTTTCGTCGGTAGACAACAGTGACCAATATATGGGGGAGGGGGGGGGGGCTTCCGACGAAACATCGATTACTCGACGTTTGCCGGCGGCATCGATTCTATCTCCGAATTCTGCGCGAAATTCGTGTGTGATGGGGACAGAGAGAGAGAGGAGACAATCGTTTGTGTCCGCAGTCGTGGAGCAAAGTGGCGGGCTCGCGAAGTTCGTTACCGAAGCCATTGTCATCTGGTCGGATGGAGTAGGTACAAGGGGAGGGGGAGCGTGTAGCCGAAAGCCATGACTCTGGCGTGATCAAAAGCTCGTCGGTCAACGACTGGTGACCGGGGCGTGAAGTGTCGCGGACTTCCGGCTCGGCGATGCGTATTAGATAGCTATATAACGGAGCACTGGAGTTACTGGTGTGAAAAGCTCGAGCTCGGAACTGTCCCCTTGCCAATTGGCCAATCGGAAAAATTCGAAGCTGTCCGTCCCGCAAGATTCTCCGACTCTTCGTTACTTGACTCTTCGATCGTTCCGTCTATATTTTTTCGGCCCCAGAATGATTGAAATCCGAAAAAAAATTATCTCAATATATTCTTTTTTTCAACATTCCTACTTCAATTAATACTATTTTCGATGTTTGCCATCAGCAAAAAATCCCGGAGCGTGCCAAGCCCTTTGATACTGCGAATTTGATGTAAATATTTCGTGCAAATACGACGAAAAGATTTTTTCGAAAGTTTGTATAAATAAATTTCTTGCGAGCTCTATATTTTCATCGAATCGCGTCGAAATTAACCGAAGTCAAACGAAGTCTACTCGCGGAGTTTAGTAAAATTCACCATTGTTAATAAGGAACAAAGGATTCAAGAAACGAGACAGTATACTTCGACGCTGAATTAAAATTTTCTTTCTCTCCGGGCATTGTACATATTTTAATATAAATCTGGGTCATGCGACGAGAGATAACAATGCGCCCGTTATCAGAGCGTATCGTTGGTCATTACAGAGGCCGGGCGTGTGTGCACGCGGGTGGCCCTTCGCGACGTTAATTGTCGGACGTTAATTGCCGATATTATCCATAACAATAAACCCGCGGCTCTCTATAGTGGCAGGTTGTAGGGCGCAGCTTTTTGGCTCGCTGTACCCTCGTCGTCGATAAATTTTCAGCGCCAAGCTCAGAGAACGAGTTTTAACGCGCTCGTGTGTCCAATATTGTATACAACACGCGCGGCGTTTCGGTCCGAAGCCCGGAGCCTGCGCTCGCGAGAAAGGAGAGTCCCTAATTTATTTGTCGTTTGGCAAATGCGCTTGCGAGACCGGCGTCACGATAGGGTGAATCTTGGGAACGCAACAAAGTCAGCTCCTAACTCGATTTTTCACACGTATACATTTTTCAAAGCTATAGCCGTATGGGGCGGTTTGCGTTAATGAAAAAGCGAGCGGGCGAGAAGCGAACGGTAGAGACGCGGAGTGGGGGAAACGAGATTTAAGCCCGATACATAAAGGCCGGGACTGCCGCAGTGTCGCCCAGCGCTCTTGCCGGCTTGGCCCTTCGCAGTCGACCTCGCTACTCCTCATGCCACGACGGAGCCATGAAACGAGAAGGTGTAAAAAAGAAAACACAGACGTGGCATCGAAGAAGAAAAAAACTCTTTATAGCAGTATTTCAGTGCCGAGCTTGAGAACGAAACGTCCGATGGCGGTCTGTGCACAGCCGGTCTCGTCACTGTGCACTGTCGTTGGCCGCAGCCAACTTTGAATACAAAAAAAGGAAGAAAGAAAACCTTGTGTTTAACGAGACTGTTAGCTACGCTCAGCGAAGAGAGCCTCGTAACCTTTGAGCGACCCCCGACGCCTCTAGACGTTTTAACTACGCGTAGGCACACCAACGGACGCTTCGTATACTTTTCGAGCCTCTTGTAACTCTCGGGAGTAGGGCGAAGTTATAAGTCTTTCACCGCACGAATCTATACGAGAATAAAAATATCTATGCTCGTGTCAGAAGTTTACATATTATTCCTCCCATGTTATTATTTCCGGGTTAACAGTTCGAGGGATCCCGAAATTTTTGTGTTGTAGCCAGTGCCGACAGTCGTTGTAGTGGCTTCGAACAATGACGAAACGTTGCTGAGTGGATGGTTTGGAGAGTGGAACAACAGCGCTTTGGTCATGTACAGAGCAGGTTGGATCGCACACGCGAAGGTAGAATTCGTATTACTGCGCACCACTATGGTAGGGCCTCGGATAGGCCGCATGAGTGCGTGCGTGCAACGTTTGCATCGGGAATTCTGTAACTACGCCTGCGATCCAATATTGCTTCAAGCTACGTTAAAACGCCCGTGTAAACCGAAAGCACGGCCATGGAGGCTGCTGCACAGTTGGAGCTTTATATTAACCGTCGAAACCGGACTAACGCAATCGGAGGGAAATTTCACTTCATATACACACGAAATCCCCTCCCCCCGCCTTCCCGAACCGTCCGCTACTAAACCGAAATTTCTGGAGACCCGGTATTTATTGATTCGTATCGTTTTCATTCGTAAACATGTGTCCAAACTGAAATGTTCAACTCGATGATATACTCGTTCGGTGAGGTAGCGAATAAAAAATATCACGAGTGAGTCCGAGCGTGTTTTTATAACGGAAGGCCGGCGGCATCTATTTTTTGCTCAATGACAAACACGAAACGAAATAAATAAAATTGAAATATTTGAATGCTATAAATAAACGTATCGATTACACTTACTATTTTGATGATCCGGAAGCACTGAACTCAATGTAATTCCCGACGTCCAGCTGACGGGCTATGAATATAGGTTAACGAATTCTTCGCATAGCTATTCTCAGATTCGGGGTCACATTCGACACAACACACTATAGCAAAGCGCGCGAGACAAATCAGCACTAAGAATTATAGCGACAATGTTTTTTATCTCAAACAAAAGAAAAAAGCTCGACTCGAAAGTCCACGACATCGCGTGTAAACATCGGGCGGGCGATCAGCTGGCACGAGAGTGGAAGGAAAACACTAGTTCCGTACCTATCGCAGTCCATCGCGGCGTCGCATCTCTCGTTCTTACTGTCGCTTTCGTGCACGCACGGAACTGGACATCCCTCGTTAACATCGAAATTGACCGTTGGGTCTTGTAGACGCGCTCAACTATCGAGACTTTTATGGACATTGCAAAGGCGTTGCATCCATCAGTGCTGTACCGATAGTCCTCCGAGACCGTAAGAACTCCCGCGAGCTGATTGGCTACGACACCGCGTGAGTCGTTTGACGGTTAATATTGCTTCGAGTCTTTTCGGGATTAAACATATGGCGCCTCCCGAGTGAATATAT
Organism: Ichneumon xanthorius; assembly: GCA_917499995.1. Classification (NCBI taxonomy): domain Eukaryota; kingdom Metazoa; phylum Arthropoda; class Insecta; order Hymenoptera; family Ichneumonidae; genus Ichneumon; species Ichneumon xanthorius. The sequence goes on from OU824207.1 coordinate 871,955, forward strand.
ACAATAGTCACATTTATCGTCTCTCGCACGGTGACTCGTAGACAAAAGTTCGGGTGGCTTTTGAACACGTGAAACGTGAAAGTAATCTTCGTCAATTCGGGATGTTCCGTAAACAGGTCGAAATCTGCATGCAGCTCAAGTAGTATCTAAATGTGGAAGTCTGGGAATCGGAAAAAATGTATCTTTTCGCCGTACAGTGTTCGTGGTTCGATGTTGAAATAAAACAAGAGTAGCTTCCGAGCGTCGGTGTCATTCGGTCCGAAAGAAGGCAACGCCAACAGTTAATAATCTATCTACGTTCATTTAATTGTGAAATATTGAGTTTTCGATGTTTTTTTTTTATCGAGTACATTATCTTGGCTTCGCGAATTAATTAACAGTGAGATAGTCTTTTGTAACGTACTTCGGTTGCAAGCGAGCGTAACAATGTACTTTGTGAACATATCAATGGAATATCTTGTGTCGGCGAAAGCATCGAAGCTGTAAGTCGAGCACAGTCATTGTCTCTTATTTCACAAGCCATCTCGGTAGCCGAACGGGGCGAAGTCCCTTCGGCAAAAAAAAATCATAAAAACAGGTCATACGCGACAAAATCATTATTACACGATTATCCTTTTTTACATAGTTTTGTCCAACCGATATTGGGATTACATCGTATATCCCGAAATAGTAATTGCACGGAAGTTTAAGAAACTTCGGCAAGTTTAGAACTATATCCGTAGCGACGCAGAGTGCAACGTTGTTAAAAACTTGTGTGGTAATGGAACCCCATGCTCATCGCGCCCATTACTCTATTGAAGCATTATTATTGACGAGTTGTATGCGGTATATTCTAACGAACGCCTCGGGGTCTCCGCCCCGGTTATATATCCACGTTTACCTGGGTACCTCTATGGGTAACACACTGTACATTGCATATGCACACGCCTGAGTGCTTGTTCCTCCCAGGGCGAAGCGGCTATAACGAGAGGGGTTGTAACAGAAGTTACAGTGGGTTTTGTGCTCGACTATGAGAAATGAGAAGCGTCGTCTTCCCCCTCCTATACATTATATTATTACACAAACGAGAACTATGGGAGCTCGGCGATAACGTCGGGGCGTTAGTGATTTTACGTGCCCGGAAGATCGAGCGGAGCTTTCAGTCGAACCTGTAACCGCTCCTAAAATTCACAGGGCCGCCAGAGTGTATGCTGGCACACGGACTTTGTATACGCGATGAACAATCAGTGGCGGGCGGCGAGGAAGAGAGGGGGGGGGGGCGTTGCTGGTTCCTTCTCTGCTCTAATCTCCTTTTTGAGTGTGAGAGCTTGAATGGAACGCCGAGGCTGGATGCGATTGACGCGAACAAACTGGAGCACCGAGCGGCCCTGGTAGAGCCTCTCTGGCTCACTCCCATCCCTATAATTTCACCTTCTCCCCTATATACGAGTCTATATGATGAACGCCTTCTCTTCTATCATCCACCTCGTCCAACCTCCGAACACACACCGCGTTTACATTAGCCTTGTTCTCCTAACCGGGATTTCGGCTCTCTGCCTTGAATTGGAATTCTCACCGGACCACCAGGAATTCTTCTAAATTTTTATTTTTATTTTTTCCTCTCGGCTACATTGATGATAAAAAATGGAGACTTTTTTTTGTCCGTCATCTTGATAATTAATTTAGAAGCGGGTGTGTGGACATGCGGCGTCGACACGTGGTGGACCACCAGAAATACTCAAAAAATTGTTATTTTTATTTTTTTTCTCTCTGCTACCTCGACGATAAAAAAAGATTGAGATTTTTCATTCCGTCATTTTGATAATTAATACAGCGGCGTGTGTGTGGACACGCGGTATGTTTGCAAGCGTGGGATTGAATTTCCATGGAGACGGTACACAATGAAACATCCCTCTTTTGTTCTTTTATTGTACGTACCACCCGTTAGCAGTGACGAGAGCAATTTCTTCGGTTATCCGTTTTACCGAGCTCACCGAGACTCCCCGAGATTCGTTTAATATTCCGTGTTCCGATAGAAGCTCTGTTAGCGTCGCAAACGCTCTCACCTTGGCTTATTCGTCTCATCTCGGCCGGGCTCAATAATGAACGAGAAAAGCTTCTCTTTGCACCGGCACGTCTCACAGAGAGCGGGAGCGCGGCACGTAGTCTGCGTGCGGCTGTAACGTCAGGCACCGTGCAACAGTTTTCCGATAATTGAAATTTATCCCGGCCGGGCCTGTTGTGCTCCGCGCGAATGATCCGTGCGAATGTTCCTCAGTCGCTCGACGCTCTGCACGGACATTAATTTCGCCCGACTACTGAAGTCACACGCTCGATCGCTCCATCCATTCAGTCTCTACGCACTTGGAATACTTTAAAGAAATATATTAAAATAAAAATTATTTATTGCCCCGTCGTAAAAGCTGTTGGCAAATTGATTCCTGGAAGTTACACGAAGTCGTGTCTTCGGCGGTTTAAAATTGTTTATTCGGAGATTTTTTTTTTCTCGAAGGAGATGAAAGAGATTCACGACGATGGCTGTAGACGCGAGCGTGAGCTCGCGTGCTGTAAGGTAAATATGGGGAAACCACTCGATCGAAACCGCCTGGAAAGCCACAAATAAACTACTTCGCACTCCGGTCCACCGGTAAACATGATCATCGGGAGGCTTTCAAGAAGCTTCGCCTCTGGGCAAGCCTACTTCCAGCGAAAGCCCTCCAGAAAGCTCTCCTTTGAGCCGGCCGACAGTGAAAATAGTCGGTGCGGGTCAGACACGCTTGCCGGCTGGACAGTCGACTCTCGGGGATCCAACTTCTTACTTGAATAGCGGCTCAACTGTTGGATTTAATACCCCGACGCTTTTCGCCAAGTTTCTTGCCAACTACCGGCCGCTCCTTGCCGTGATCTACGACGCATAAATTTCGCTCCGGTAACTCGAGCACCAAAAACATTAGTTTGCAGTTGTTCGATGAACATAGAATATAAAATAAGGTTAAAAAAAATTTGAAAGTTAACTTTAATGACTGCTCGTATAAAAGTATCATTGATCGAATAACTTTTCTAATAACGTTCTCCTGACTCCGGGGTTTAAATAACTCGATTTGCACGGTCGTCACTTTCCTCACATTGATCTCTCCGGGGGAAAAAAATCTGGATTAAAAACATAGATTGGAGAATATGGCGGGGTTCGTTCGCAATAAAAGTTTGTCGAGCTTCCGCGGCCAAGGGGATAAAGCCCGAGGTTGGCCAGTTCGCCAGCGGCGATATCCGCACCCAGAAAAAATTATTATTTCACGGGTGACTAGCAAATAAAATTTATATAAAATAAATGAATATGTATACAAGAATAATAAATATTTATTGGAATTAAATAAATATTTATATGCGATGCCCCGTTTAGATAAATCATTTTTCTACGTACGGGTTCTTTCTCGAATTTCTGTCCCGTTGTTCGGTTTTCACCCTCTCGCAGGTGCAATTCTTAAATAATCTCGGAATACTCATTTGCATTGATGTAAAGTTACTTCTATCCAGTAGGGCGCTGCGGAGGTTTTCCGAGGGAGCGACACCGGAGAGAAGTCCGTGTAACGATGTTTATCGTTGCATAGACGAAGCTCGAAATTTGGCACGAAATTGCGGTCGGGTCGGAGAAATACCGGTGGATCCGAGAGTTTCGATCGTACTTTCGCACTGTGGGCTGTGTGCATCTCACTCCGGGTCCGGACTCTTACCAGAGCGGATCTAATCTCGGTTGTTGTTTGTACACGCCCCCATCAAACTTCGACGATCGGGCTGCAAGTAGGAGCTGCCCGAGCCAGCGAACCGAAACCTCGAAGTTCATTCGGGAGAACAGTATTTGCCCGCACTCTGTACAACCGGTGAAGCGAGAGGCGAAGACAGCCGAGCTTCGGGCGTATGTTTAACAAACTTACGTTGTATCACCGTTCGTACACAGTTCGACATTACTGCAGTCCCATATAAGAATGCACCGCGACTGTGGGCAATCGGAAAGAAAATGAGAAAAAATTGGATCGTTCGCGCTCAACAAAATAAAAAAAAAATTGAAGTATATTTTATCGGATTTCTATAAATAGTAACCGATAAACACTTCATTTGACGAACTATCACCAATGGCGATGCAAAATGACAATAATTTTATTATTTTTTAAGACATCCCAGCTTTGAGCGTATGCTTAACAAACTTACGTTGTATCAGTTCTACATTACTGCAGTCCTGAAGAGCAATGCATCGCGATCGTGGGCGATCAAGATAGTGGATAAGAAAACGATAAAACGTTGGTTGGTTTCTGCTTAATCGTTTATAAGACACACCGCCTGAAACCGTACTGAAACGGAACTAACGGATGTGGAGCGGAGGCCACACGTTACCACGTTAGCGCCTAAGAGTGGTGATAGAGGCGTGACTTATAAAAGGTTAAAAAAATAAATAAATAAAAAAATTGGCAAGGTATGTTTTATCGGATTTCTATAAATAGTAACCGGTAAATATTCCCTTCGACGAACGATTCACCAATGGCGATGCAAAATAACAGTAATCTTTTTTTTTAACGTAAAATGACGATTATTTTAGTGTTTGGTCATAAAAATTACCCCTCTGATAGTCCAACGACTAATTTAGCTATTTGCCGTCCACGAATCTATAGTGTGCGGCGGGACGCCTCTATACACGAATAATTGACCCGCACGCGTCGATACTGTGGAAAATACACAGTGAATCCGGTGTCTCGGTTGCGGTGCATGTTGCCGAGCGATAATTAATTGCGTTAAATGGGCCGGACGAAGAGGTCCTCCCTTCCCTCGCCGCTCCAGAAGGGTGGACGGTAATCGATCGAGTTAAATGGGTTAGAACGGCGAGAGAAGAGAGCGACAAGGGTACACGGGTTGTAAGGTATCTCGATAACTCGATATCAGTTTCCTCCTTGGTAGCCCGGTGCAGACCAGTCTATTCTTTCCGGGGCCGAGGGATGCCGCGACTCGACGAAACCATCGCCGAGCTTCGGAACGAAAGCAGTTACATCTCCCGGGATGAAACGAGTGCGGTGCACCGCTTTTATTTTCTCGTGTCCGCGACGTAGCGGTAACAGCGTCGGCCGCGCGGTACTTATTAGTATCGGTGAAGAGCGGGGCAAAATGGACCACTTCAATACATTTGTTGCGGCAGGGCAAGACGCAATTTTCCAATCATTTTTGGATGCCCCATTTTGTCCCATCGATACATCCGGATCTTTTGCCCCGTTTTGTCCCATTGTCCCATTTTGCCCCGTTTTTTCCTACATGAAAACAAAAGTTTCATCCGAGTTGACGATCGGCGTCCGTTTTGCCCCGCTCTCTCCTATGCCAAGCCACAGAAGCGTATGAGGGTGCAGGATGAGAAAGGTCTCTACAGTAGCCTCGTCGCGACCGTCTTCCTCCTCAGCTTCTCCTCTCCGCTCGTTTTTATTTTCTCGTGTCCGCGACGTAGCGGTAACAGCGTCGCTCGCGCAGTACTTATTAGTATCGGTGAAGTGCGGGGCAACATGGACCACTTCAATACACTTTTCGCAGTACATGAAAACAAAGGTCTCATCCGAGATGACAGCGGCGGTCCGTTTTGCCCCGCTCTCTCCTATGCCAAGCCACAGAAGCGCACGAGGGTGCAGGATGAGAAAGGCCTCCACAGTAACCTCGTCGTTGCCGTCTTCCTTCTCGGCTTCTCCTCTCTGCTCGTTCCACTTTCCACGCGCTCGTCGGCCCATTAAATATCGATGGCCGAGCAGTCACGTAACTACTGCCCCGCGATGACAAGAGAGCGTCGATGTCGCCAAGCCCGCCGTACGATCCGTTCCGGCCAAAGAGGCTGTCAGCGCCGAGACGCGCATACGAGACCCGCCAAGCGTGCTTTCTTCTTTTCTTCCCTTGCTCCTTTCCTCCCGCTTTTACGCTATTCAACAAAAAATTAAAACCCTCCCCGCCCCTATTCGCTTAGGGAGATAAATAAAGCCGTGAGACATAGAGCGGATCGGACTGGGAACAACGTTTTATCACATCGTCCGTTTATCCTTCGAATCACTCATGATATTTTTTTGGCCATCGCTTTTGGACTTTTCGCTCACGAATTCTCGCCGACGCTCTGCGGTCGGTCATACTTCCGGTTAAATTTTCATGATCCCTTGACAGTGTCGATTCTTCACGGTTGAGAAACGAGGGAAGAAGAGGCTTTCTTATTAAATTTATACAGCGTTTGAAACACTAGAGAGAGCTCCGAGCCGCATGGTCGTTAAACCACTTTTGATGGGTCGTAGGTCTCACGGATATTCTAGGCAAAGAAGACCTGGGCAAAATGGGGGCGCTGTAAAAGGTTCCGGCTTCACAGCGCCCCCATTTTCGGGAGCCAATGTGGGACAAAATGGTAATGGTAAAGGTAAAATTACCATTTTACCTTTGGTAAATGGTAACAGGGCGAGGTAAAATACCGGGGCAAAATGAAACACTCATTGAAATCCCAAAACTTATTACGAGTTAAATTCTTACTTCGGTGATTGTTAAATTCATGGCTTCGGACTCGTCCGAACTCCGGAATATTTATTCTCTCTCGCGTAATAAACCCGGACCCACTTGCAACATTGCACCACCGGATGCCTCGGGTCTCGACGTAATAGCTGCGATAATTCATCCGCACAATAATAATTTTGATAGCTCTGCGTGACTGTTGTAGATTAAACTTCGCCCGACACCCCGATCCACATCGAACCCGTGTAATTCTCCGTTCCCGTATCAACTACTTCCGTACAACGTTCTTCAACGCCTTACTTATTTCACTCACCCATCATTCCTCCTCCTTCGCCCATTGGAAACCGGCCCGGTCTTCGCCGGTTTGCAACCACGGTCCGCAAAAATATAGCGACATTCGCAGAGTTATTTGGATTCCATTAGTCGGAATGAGCGTTGAGACGGAAGAGAGGCGTAGTACATTTCGTGTATTCGAGTGGGGCAAAGAAGAGAACTCGACGGTAAACGTGGTGGTAAAATTTAATGTTGCATGCCCCCTGCCGCTGCTGCCTCCCGCCTTCTCGAGTTAGCCGAAGGGATGGGTGGGCCTGGTGTGCGCGAACGACTTTGGATAACGCGCTTTCCGTCTCCTTCTCGAGCATTCCCGGTGGAGCAGTTTTCCCTCTGGAGTATGCGGGGCAAAACCGGCATTCTTTCTATCGCCGCAAACCTCGGCCCTCGCTTTCTCTACGCGTCTCCTCCATCTCCTATCTCTTACGCCATCCACCCATTTTCCCTGCAGTCGACATACCTTCATTTTTTTTATCGCAATCAATCTTCGAAACTCCGCCGAGAGCCACTCGTGCGGACGCTGTTTTGGCAAAAAGTTTAGTCACCTATGAGCATTGACTCCTCCTAATGTTGCGGCTAGAGGATCCGACTATATATATATATATACATATATATATATATATAAAGTTACTGTGGAATTTTCGTCTTGGCGAAAATATTACCTCTGGGCGATACTTCCTTTCATCTAGAATTTTTATCGATAATCGAGAGAGCCTTTGGGGCGGGCTCTCTGCCTTTATGGCGACGAGACCATCGACCACACTGTTCTTCTTCTCCCCCCTCCCTTTCACGGGACTGTGCCTTCGAAAGAGGAAAAAAAAGATTAATTCACTTATAAATGGCCCGAGAAAGATAAAGCCACGACGACCGAAAGCCTGCGGCAAAGCCGATCGCGGCGATGTACTATATGTGTATATATGTATATATATATATATATAAGGTAATCCTCAGGCGGTATTATACGGGCCTCCGACACGGACGGAAGCTCCGGCCGCACGAAACTTCTTCGATAGTTATAGAGAGACGCGGAGAGAGTGAAAGAGAAGTACCGATGCTTTTCGTTGAGGTTCGACGTGTTAGAGAGCCACACGAAGTTTGCACTGCGATAGCGAGAGACGGACCGAGCAACAAGATCCTCTGACGCGCAAACTGATCCGACCTAATATACCTTGTGCGCAAAAGAGCACGAGGATTTAATCGCTCGGACTGATAACGGACGACGTGCCCGCTTACGGAAAGAACTCTCACCGTCGTATACTTTATTTTCGTCAATTTTTTTTTTTTCAATCGCAATCTCGAATCAATTTTACGATGGGTAAAGATGGTAAACATTGGTAAGCGGAATCGACGCGGTAGTTTCAGCAAACTGAAGAAATTAATTGAACAAGAAATTACGAACAATTATTGGTTGAACGGAAAGCGCCTGTTTCAGCGATGCAATGACCGGTAATATCGGTGGAGTCCAGGCATTGCCATTATGCGACCGTGTGTATTATACTCCGATTGTAAATTGAGATTCTTTCGTAATCGATTAATCGAGAGAAACGCGCGCGGCCTGCGTTTCAATTGTGTCGAATTCGCGCGCCCGGCCCGGCCGTCGTTCCACAGAATCACTGTATTACACTGTTTGGTACACGGAAGCTGCATCCTGGCACGTACAAACATATACATATCCGTTTCGTTAATTAAATTCGGTACTCGAAAATTTTCCTCCCTCAGGTCGCCGCGATCTCATTTAATTATACGGAATTTCCATCGTTAATGCCTGAACGTAATTTCCATCGGGGAACGAAAAATGGGAAAAATTAATCGGCTTTAGCTATTAAGCCCTCTTGCAGGCGAGACCGTTGCGTTCATTCTGTTTTCAATGCGTGCGCGAATGTACGTGAAAGTATTCGCAATGAAGTCGGGAGATTTAAAGCGATGCGAAAGCTCCTGGTGCTCGGTCGGTAACGAAAACTGTAATGCAGTTTCTTATCGGGTTGAAACTGATGAAAGATTGGTCTGATCTTAGTCCGAAAAAAATATACCCTTTGCAAACAACTTCTCACCGCGTCTAAATCATCGTGCGGGGCAATAAAAAAATTAATCCCACGTGCGTTCGACAAAGCGTTAATTCTTCTTTCAATGCGTGCGCGAATGTATGTGAAAGTATTCGCAATATCGTTGGAAAATTTAAGGCGATGCGAAAGCTTGTGGTGTTTGGTCGGTAAGGAAGACTGTAATCCATTCTGTTAGCGGCTTGAAACTAATAACTCCTGCCTTTTACCCGGAAGGCAGTCGGGAGTTAATAAAAGATTGGTCCGATCTTAGCCAGAAACAAAATCTAACCTTGGCCAACAACTTCTCACCGCTTCTAAATCATCGTGCGAGGAGGCAATAAAAAATTAAGCCCACGCACGTCAAAGGCGTGTTTGTTCGACAAAGCGTCGCGCAAACTTATCGCTCGTCGAGACGATTCCTCGGGTTATATATAAACGTCGGCGTTTATAGGGGAAACTGTAAATGAGCGGTGACAGTGAGAGCAACGACACGAGCTTAGCCTGAGCTTCGTCCTCTTCGTAAGAATCGCACGTAAGAATTTTTATTGATTTTATTAATTTTTTTCTCCGTAAGTCGACAAAATTCTTCGAACAGTTTGTTTTTTTTTTATTGAAAGAAGATTGATTTTTCGTCTACGAAACAGGTGTGTTTTCGGAAGACCTCGTAAACCGTCCACTGTCAATTATTAATTAAGTTAGCCTATATTGTTTATTCATCGGCGGTCTAACTCCGTCTCTCCGTGAGGGACAACCCGAAGGGCTCTCCTCCAGAAGCATTTATTATTGAAAGTCTCTGCCTCGGCTTCTACCATTATAAATGCACGGGGCGAGTTCTCATTACATTAAAGGCAGCAGACCGTGCGAGGCCGGAGAGGGCATTTGTTTCATAAATATTTAATATTCATAACAGCGTACGACACAGTTTACCGATATAGCCATATCCAGGGCGGTCGGGCCAAAGTCGAACGCCTCAGGGGCTCGTCATTCCCCATCAATTTTTAATCAACCGAAACGCAAATAAATTCGGTACAATTTCATGTATCGAGGCCGATGCTGTTTTTGACAAATTAAATATCGCCGCTATACCCGATTTTCATTAAATCCTCAAACATTATTATACAAATCAATGATTAATAAGAAATAAATCCGAAAAAAAGAAAATATATTACTTCCCTCAAGGCTCGAAGTTCTTGAAACCCCTACGAGCATTGTGGCAAGACGTAATGGGCGCATCGCTGTTCCAACTATGCCAAATGATTGGTGTTAATAGCGCGCCTCCGTTGTACTGTATTGCAATCGACGTGGTCAAAGTCTGATTAAATTATCGTATATCAGACCGGGGAAGAGGAGATGACCGTCCAGAGTCCCGAGTACCGAATGACGATGAAAAGCGTTTGTCATGTCGCATGCGTTATATACAACAGCCCTGCAACATTGCCAGTACAGTGACCGGCAGTAACGTAGGAGGGCCTCCCTGGACTTCGCTCGTACCACTGGGCGAATTCTGGCTCTGCGCGCCTCTCCCATTAATTAAACTTCGGGCTTCCGTCCAGCAACGGTCCGGAGCTTGATGCACCGATTGTTGTGCACGGAGGGTCGATGCCAGCGGTGCTGGTGGAGAGTCGGAGCGGCAACGCGGTTCCCAGCCAGAACACATAAATCGGCTGGCAAGCATCGACGGGTGTCCCAAAGCAGCGAGCGGGAACAGGGGGCTCGGGCCGCGTGCCACGAGGAATTTGATGATCACGGCGAATGCCTCACTACCCCCTCCCAGCGATCGCTACAGTCCACCAACATTCCTCCCACTTTTCGTCGATTAATTAAAACAAACCCGCCCGAGAGAATTTTCGTCGCCGATAAATTCAATCAACGAGATACCCGGTCCCCGTTCTTCGATAATTAACCCTAGAACTCATGCATTGGGTGGCCCACCCCAAACGATATTCAAACATGCATTCTTGCTGTTTGTCGTTAACTCTTTTTATGTGGTTTTTCACTCCCTAAACTTTAATAAAAACAAATTTATCACATATCATTCTGTTCCTTATAAAAAAATGAAGATATTCATGTGTGCAAAAACCCCATTTACTGCTCATAAGACCTTTGTACGTAGAAGAAACGTGTGGGGTGAATTATATATGAAGTGTTGGCTGAACATTATTTAACCCTTTTTTTCTTGGGTTACAGATAGCCGCTATCATCATGCCGATCTCGGAATTTCGCAAGAAGAAGCTCCTCTTCGTGTTCAACACTTTCTTCGGTGAGTGAAAAAAGAAAAAAAAGAAAAAACAAACGGAAGCTCAAAGTGCAAAATCTCGAGGAAGAAGCTGCAGGGTCGAAAAAAGAGATTAAACGAGAGAGAAAAATTTATCATGAAAGTTGCCGGTCAGTTCCTTCCTCCATTTCTTATTCCACATCTCTTTCTCTCCGCGCTCTTTCTGCCTCTTCCTCTTGTCTTCCCGAGTGAAATACGACCGCCGCCAGGGCAGGCCGTACTTTCGGCGGAGCCGGTACGTATACCCGGAAACGGGCCGAAAGGGGCTTCGCTGGAGGAAATCGGGTATGTTTGCGACGTGCTACAACGCGGCATACCTTGGGATAATACAGGCGGGTGCGGGAGAGCGTTCTCGGTCGCCCGAGCCGTGAATTACCCCGAGGGTAGTTCGTACGATATCGAACCGAGACGCACAATTATTTATGGCGTACTCCGAAGTCAGAAACCGGACGGAATAGATACTGCGTGGCTTAACCGTTGGAGTCGCCTCGGCCACTCAGTCCGTCAACCTGCATAGCACAACAGATGTTTGCACATTCAACAAACATTTCGGGTTCCCAAAGATCCACCAATTTCTTTTCTTGTTTAATTTAGTGACATTTTTTAGTTGACCCGTTGTAATGAAATCATCATATTAAAAAAAAATAAGTATGCGTACACTGGAAGAAAAAATTGTTGGATCAACCAAGGTGCGTTCACCTGCGTTCAAAGGCGTTATTTAGTTGGTACAATAAAAACTTTTGTTTGTATTGAAATATTTTGAATCGACTGAAACGAATAATCGCTTAACAAATGAATGATTTAGTAGTACGAACCAAATAACAGCTTTGAACGTATGTGACCGCAAATTTGGTTAATCCAACAATTTTTTTTTCTCAACGTATTACTGATCGTAAATTTTATTCGAATCTGATGCGAATTTTTTGGTTAAAAAATATATATTTTTTAATAGTAGGAGCTGTAAACGATGAAATAAAATCCCGAAAGAGTAGACACGTGTCAGCCGATTGGTGTACCTTTAACCCCTATGGCCTCGGTCACACATTTCGCAAACCAGCACGGCACAAGAAATGGTTGCACATTCGACACACATTTCTTGTCCACAAAGGTCCATAATTAATTTTCCTTGTTAATTTAATTATTCTTTTAAGTCGACACTTTTGTAATGAAATCATATTTTTAAAAAAATAGTGTGCAGGTCATAAAATTTGATTGGAATCGGATTCGGCTTTATGGTTTCAAAATGAATTTGAAAACGACGAAAATCAAATTCCGAAAGGGCAGAAACATGCGAACCGATCCGTATACCTTTAACCCCCTATGATCCTATGATCCACCGTTCCGCGTAAAAACGCGCCAGGGTCGAGGAGAGAAAAAGCTACCAGCTTTTCCCGCAATATCTGTTTCTCTGCTGTCCCCTCAATAATTTAGCGTTTATCAACCGTCCGATAGAAGCAACTCGGCCGGTCACTGATACTCGCTCAACCTCTTTTTTTTTGTTGCCCGGGGTCGCGTAACGAAAATACAAACGTAAACCAGACGCGATTTTTCAAGGGTTCTCCGTTCCTGGAGCCTATTACTGTATCGCCGATTAATCGTGTGCGCGATGTTCGACTATTTATGGTACCGTGCAAAGAGAATATAAACAATGTAGAAGCGGAGGGGTCGAGCATGTACATGTGTTCCACGCAAGCTCGCGAGCCTCCGCATCGACCGCTCAATTCCATAAGGGCGTATCGGCTGGGCGCAACTACAGCCCATATGCCCTTCTCGCGCCGGACCATCTATATAGTTTTACCGCGCGAGCAACTATCACTCACACACGGGCGAACGTGTCCTCGGAATTTCTCGTCTCGTATCTTTTTGCCTCGTTCGATCCACGTGTGTTTCGTAATTTCACAAACGCTGTCTTGGCTGTCTCCGGCCGCACACTTTATGTCGCGAGAGAGTGTTAGATATTCGCCATAAATGGAGGCCGCGAGCGTGCACACGCCTCGAAGCCCTCATTAAGGCCCTCGGCTACTTTTCTTCACTTTGACCGTCGATGGCGCTAAACATATCCCTCCCTCACCCTTTACCGCGTCTCTTCTTATCACTCTCTCACTCCTCCCTCTCTCTTTCTCTCCGGTATTATATATTTCATCGCCTACCAGTATTGTATAGTACACTCACTCACGTAAAAATCATATATTCGCTCCGCATATACCGGAGGCAACATGCTGTAACGGGCGAGCCTTTTTCCAGAGAAAGTGCTCGCGCGATGCCTCACTTTCGCGATAAATTTTAACAGCCTCCGTGTATGTGTGTGTATGCGCGGGTGTTTTATAAATTTTCGCCGACCCTTTGTCATCGGACCGGTCACGTCGACGCCGCACACTTTGTACATCGCTTTTCTGGACGAAAAATTATTATGTACGAAGGAATTTACGAGCGCCGGCTAGTGGACCGGGCTGTTTTTTTTTTCATTTTTCTTTTCACACCAACGCGTGGATATATATATATATATAACTATTATTAGAGACGAAGGTCATTACAGCGTGTAGAGACTGTATCGTGGATTCGTATATTACCCGGAGAAAATTATTAATTCGCGCGCGATACGAGGTATTATGTTGGAATTATGCATTGTTTTCTTCCGCTTTCTTTTCTTGTTTTTGTGCGTTTTTTTAAAAATAAAATTTTTTCTATTGTGGTTCGCGGCGCTGGGCCACTCGGAGATTTATCCCAGAGAATACCTCTGTGGAAAGATTAACGGAAATTTATTGCCGAAGTGGCGTATACTATACGATTCGTGTATTCGTGGAAGGTGGGAGGGAGGAAAACGTGTATCTGTAGCGGCATCTCTATCTCTCCCATGCGGTATTCCTTCGCTTTAACTGGAGCTCGCTGGAAGAGGTCTTGCTTCCCTCTGGTGGGCTCTTCCATTTTCCCGCCGTCCTTACGACACCCGACTTCACCCTTCACGAGCCTCGGGAGTCACATCCGGCCGTGCCAGTCTCCCACACCCTATCCAACACCCCTTTTATATATATACATTATATATATATAATATACTATGCAGCTATCCACTGTGACTGGATTTAAACGAATTACCCTCGGTCAACTAATCTCACTTTGTCGACCTCGCTAATTCGGTTTTACGAGATTCTACAAATCACCGAACTCATTTTGCACGATAATTATCGTACGTGCGAGATCGATCGAGGGTTCTTGTTTCAATTCCAGATGTCAACCAGAGCGGCGGCATCGACGCGAATGACGTTGATCTTGCGGTTGAGGTGAGAATTCTCTTTTCCTTTTTTTTTTATAGTTTTAATTTTTTATATCTACAATGATGACTGTCGTGTTTTTTTAAATTAGAAAATCTGCGAATCGAGAGGCTGGGCTCCAGGCCATGAGAGGTACACGAGGGTGAAGGAGACTCTGCTCAAGGTCTGGGACGGTCTAAAGTCGGGAGCCGATGAGAATCAGGATGGCCAGGTATTTTTATCCGTCATTGTCTTTTATTATTTTTTTTTCAAATATATTGTCATTTATTTTTTTAAATTGTAACTATTGAAATGTATTGTGGAACGATTGAAGTATGTTCCATAATTTATTATTTGCTTCCTCATGGACGAAGCTATGTTCTCGTAAAAACAAAAAATGATTCGAAATTGTAATTGCAGAGTACTTAAAATAATTTCAAAGTAGAATAGACTATAACTCGGAAACGGCTCGAGATAGCGAATTGGTCACGTCTCTTCCCTCGGTGCAATTTTCATGAAGATTGAGGCCCGATTCGAGATTTTACGAGATCGTGCATTTTTTAAATTAATTTATTTAATAAAAAGGGGCAAGCCCAACTACAAGTTGACGCGTAACCCCAATCAACTGAAATAATACACAATGTAAGTGACCAGACGCTACAATGATAATAGGCGAAACTTAATTGAGAATTGATAATTGAGAGAGAACTCATAAAGCCATAGTTCATCCGGTACAACGGGACTTTGAAAATTTCAGTGTTCCGAGTTCCCCTCTCCCCTCCACGATCATGGACTAAGCAGCGAAGAAGAGCCGGCGAGTAGAAATTGCTGTTGACGATGCTGCATAAGAATATGGAATAATATTTTTAAAAAGGGTGTGATAACTAACTTGCGTGAAGTTTGAGCTATGATCCTGAAACTGCATACAAATATAATACTATGATCAAAGCCTTTGATGACCTTTGGTATTGTATTTGGCCGAAATCTATCCGAGCGATCAGATTTCATGGAATTAAGATTTCTTTTTTTAATAACTACAAACGGTATAACTCCAGTTAACATGAAGGTGTCAAGCGGAAATTTGATACGGAAATGGACTAACACTGTACAATTTTTTATATTAAATTTGGCGAGAATGGATCCGTCCGCTTAGTTTTTGTGAGATTTTGAACTTTTTTAATTTTTCGGAAAGTTTGGACTTTTTGTCGGACTCGAGTTTATGCATCAAATGTCGCTCAAGGAGTAACATAATTTGGAGATGCGTTATCAGTGGTGAAAAATGCAAAAGATATAGCCTCAAAACGACGAATTACGCGAATTTCAATTAGCGATGTTCTGCAATAAATGTGGCGGTAAATTTTGATCGTCTTAGTTTTATGAAATGCAGACATTATTTTGTGCTACGAAAAAAGGTGCAAATTAATTTGCACACGACTTCCGTATTTATTACAATTTTGCGCATACCACCTTTGTTGAATATTTGCCTTTTTTTTTAATGGACCATTAATCTTTCAGATCAGCCGAGAAGAATGGTACTCGCTGTGGGAAGACTATGCGAAGAATCCGGCCCAGCCGCTCGAGTGGCAGCAGACCTACATGAACTTCATGTTCGACCTCGAAGATTCTTCCGGTTAGTTGAATAAGCCAACGCTATTGGAGTTTACCCCATCGACGAAACGCTGAACCGGCAAGCTTAGGAGTGGCGGATATTTGCCGCGGTGCTTTGTTTACGAGTCGTAAAAACATTTATGCCCTTGCTCAGCTAAAGTTTCGCCTCTTCCGGCAAGGGCCGCGGTACACGATATCAGACGGCGAGAATGGCACGTGGAAGCAATTAATAATCGAATCGACAGCGCCGTACTCCGGAGTGCTCGTTTTTACTTCGCTTTACTTCGCGACTATAACGTATAGTTTCAGAGAATCGAAACTCACAGTTACGAAATTTTTCATTGTACCCTTCTCCGATATCGAGTTTTTATATTTTTTGTTACCGATTCGATGCCACGGGGTTCAAGAGGGTTCAAGAGCGAAAGACGTTAAAGCGCTGAGTGGTCCGGTTCGCAGGTTTTTGTCATAATTTTTTTTTTACAGAATTTAATTGGACTCCGTTGTGTGAAAAATCAAAATGGATTCCTTTTTGGCCACCCTGAGAGTCGAGAAATTAGTTACTTAAATTTTTCTCATGTGCAAGTCCGATAATTACAGTGAGAAGTCTTTTTTTATCGTTTTACAGTGATCTCGCGTTTCCTAAAGGTTCCAGTTTTCTTTTTTGAGCTGTGAAAAATAATCTTCGAAATAGGGTTAATTTGAGTCAATGTAACTTTCGCGGGATTTTAGCGAACTTTGACAACGAAAGGTCAGTTATAGGTCAGCGGGTAAAATTTTGTAAAATGTTTGGAATTGGACAGGTGACGGATCGATCGACGAGAACGAGTTCAGTCTGGTGTGCAGCAGTCACGGGGTACCGGAAGCTGAATCTCGCGAGGCCTTCAAGAAACTCCAAGTGGTGAGTTTACGCTACCTGAATAATTAACACCTTTCGTTGCGCCGAGAGTGAGGGGAACGAGGAGGTATGGGGGAATTTTCTTTTTTTCTTTTATCTTTAAATTTTCTCACGTAATTCAATGTTCCGCAGGGCGACGAGGTAGATCGCGCAAAGTTCATCGAACTCTGGAAAGTATTTTTCTCTTCCGACGAGCCAAGCGCACCGGGAAACTTCATATTCGGCAAGACATCGTTCTAATTTCTCGATTCGCCGCCCCGCACGGAGATTCATGACCGATCCTGGCGAGTTCAGAAAATTGAAGAAAAGAAAGTGGGCTACTCGGCAAGCTGGCGCCGAGGTCAATCATTGCGATGGAAAAAAATCTAACGGTGTTCGAGAGAATCCGAAAAAGCATATTCGACGTATTTGTCTCTCTCTAGATTCTTCTTTCTCGACATTCGGCCTTCGTTAAAAAAAATCACGCGATTCGGTGTAAAAAAGAAAATAAATAATGGAGTATCAAACGAAACAAGAAAAAAACGAGCGTAAATATGGAATATTAATAATAATAGAGTGTATAAAACGTCGCTGTCGTCCTCGTCGAGTAAATTATGCCGTCGTTGCAAAAAACGGCAATGACAAACAATTTTTTTTTTCTTTTTTTTTCTTATCCACCGTTTCACCATTGACTTTTGACACGAACTCGATTTCAGTCAATATTCGATACATCGATTTCATTATTATCAGTAATGAAAGAAAATCTTTATATTAATCATGTTGCTGAATAAACAAACAAATTAAAAAAGATTATTATACAACAAAACGAAGAAAAAAAGTTGATCGATTAAACAGATATATATGTATATCAGAAAAAAAAGATGAATCATATCGCGGCGCGCAGAGCGTGTCGCGCGTTTGTGCTTGAAATATATTTAATGAAATAAAAAAATAAAACGATGAAATAGTAGAGCTCGAAGCAAAGCTACATATCCTCCAGAGATTTACACAGAGTATAATATCAGTTGAGCTAACCGATCGTCCCCGCTGAGTTCGTTTGATGAAAAATAAACAAAGAACAAAAAACGATATATCGATCACTGCCCAAAAAAATATTATATATAAAATCGAGTGAGCAGTGTATTTTTATTTTTCCCGAACATGTAATAGACGTAAACACGTATCTGTCGTTGTAAATAATAACATTGTAGTTCATGTTCGTTAGAAAGACAACAAAACGAAACAAAAATGACAACAAAAAAACGAGAAAAATAATTGAGTGTACAGTGTAAAAGCGTAATGGCCAAACTGTCGATAGATAAAACATTTATTATGTAATAGCGTAACAATCTCGATCGAAGGAGTGTCTTATGTATTTATTGTCGATCGCGATATCCGTGTGGATGGTACGTCTATATGTATTGCCGTCAAAAACATACGTTTTTCGTTGTGTCCTAAATCATATACCGTAGCGTGATTCGGTGTAACGATGAATAATCTTATATTTGAATACGCGTATAATACACCTGTATGTGTTATTCCGTTTGAATGGAACAATTCAGAGATATATAAAAATATACCCGATTATTGTCCTGCAGAGAGTGTTTAAAAGAAAAACGTTAAGTCATTTATTGTCACTCTGACAAAAAGATGTTTAAACTTTCTTCATTCCTTAAAAGCCGCTACTATGGCTGTATTATTTATCACTGATTACAGTACATATATCTTGCATTGGTATGTGCGCTTTACGGAAATAATAATCTTGCCAGAGATTCATCCTACACGAAATATTCATTGATAACTTCTTCTATAACTCAGTCACGCTTGCACAGTAATATTGCGAAAAAAAGGTATAACATATATCGATACATACAGTCGGCTGAACTGCATATCGTGCAATTGAGCTTTTCTAACAGATGCGCAGGTCCTTTACACGCTAACCAGGATTTAGTTGTTAAAAAAAAATCTTCCGAAAGTTTATCGTTTTAAATTATCAACAAAAGCGAGGCGAATAAAAAAAATTGTTAATAAATGAGAAATGTATTAATGTATAAAAATTAAATTCATATATATATATATATATATGAAGTAAACGAAATGGGTTTTGATTATTCGACGCCATGATTGTCTATCTATATATTTAGTTCCCATAGCGAAATGCCATAATTATGTTTAGTCAGTTTCCATAGCAACACGCGTGACTCAAACTTTTCAAATCACTTGTACGAAACTATTTGGAACAAAAAGCAATTACAAAGAATGTGGCTCCGACAGTAATATCGATTGCGATCGCTGCTCATGAGTGTGTATTGGCTCAGGATCGTCTTGTTGATTCGAAATATTTGGAATCGTTCAACTGACGTTTTTATCAGTGCAATCATGAGTTGTCCGTAACGATACAGCAGTTGCCTGCCTGCCCCACCGCGCCGCGAGCGTGTCGTGTGCTGAGTCGAAGAGTTCCACGCGTATCCAGTATACATTCAGTACGAACCGACCGGTTGCAAGTAATTTATATATTCGCGTCTATCGCCACTAGAATATCGCGTCACGCAGCTCAGCAAGTCCGAATGGTTCGTCAGTGGTCAGCTTGTCCGTGCAGTGATTACCGACCGGGCTATACCCGAGAGTGCAACAACAAAATTCGAATACGAAAGGATGCAGGAAAAATCGGTGAGTTAGAAAGATTCGGGTTTTCGGTTAGCTTCGCGTGCGGTGGTTGGAAATCGCGTCACGTTTCACTCCTCAGCGTAATTAGATTTCCTTCGGCATTGTTGTATCTCCGTTCGTAATCCTTTTTCGACGTTATGTAATTGTACCTCTGATTCTTAACCTCAAATCGCGATACTCTCGTGACGGTTATCTAGCGAGATAGACGATGTACAGTGGTTTGGTGCGAACTTCGATTGGATTACATGTCTCACGTTATTAATAATCAATCCACACGTCAATCGCCAACTATCTATCAACTCTTCGGAGACTAGTGTGCTCGTTGTTTTCTCACTGGAAAAAAAAAAAACGTTCGAGTCGATTAGAATTTTTTGCCTCTCGATCAAAGCTCTTTGCAAGAACGTGCGCGTGTTATATTTGCACCTAAAAATTTTCCGCCAGTGCCAGCTGTGCTCTCGTGTCTAATGGTATTATTGGATGTCGGAGCTCTCACTCCCGAGATGAGTAGTCTCGCGCTTGTCGGACGAAGCGGACGTTTTTAATTAATGAGGATTTATAAAATGACAGAAAGCTCAATCGAAATGTGAGTACACGGAGTCTGCGACTTTCCACTGACATCCTGCCTACATGAGTAATTTTTTTCTCCTTCGACCGTTCTGTAATTGTCGTGTCACTCTGTAATTTATTTAGCACCGTACGTTTATCTCATCCTGCTTTAGATGCTATAAATCAGATTTCGTCGCACGACGGTACTGGATGGCCAATCATGATCGTCATTATCTGTATCAAATATTATGTGGCACCCATTAATTCTTTTGTCGCTTATCTCATTTACTGCCAGATAATGTGTTGGTCAGCCAACATGCCACAAACATTGAAAATTTTCCATGCCTCGTATGTAGAGTGCACGTTTTTGCTATTTTCTGACTCTTGTAGCTTACCGCATTCCTAAGAGACGCTACGTGGCGTATTCATTGACATGTTTTTTTTCTTTTCATTTTCTCAAATTGTACATATGGTTTAGGTTGGGAAGGAGGAATGATCTTGAAATAGACGACACCCAAGGGGTCGAAGAGCACGCCATGACGTCGCTGGGAAAGCTGATCTTCGTCGACACTCATTCTAGACATCCGAAATCAAGAACTGCCGATGAAGAATCCCTAGATTCTTCCGAGACTCTTTCATTGGCTTTTGAAAATTTATTTTGCATGCCCTTTGATATTATAGAGAACTATGCGAACACTGTTCGTACTCTGGACCTCAGTCACAACAAATTTAGCAGGTGAGCAAACCTACCGATAAGAAGGAGCGATAATTAATTGTTCGGTACATAAAAAGTCAGATCGAATGTAAATAATCACTCTGAAGATATCCATGATATCTGAAGATATCACTTTGAAGACATGACATCAAATTTTGTGGTTGACGAGTGTCGGTCAGTGCACAGCCTTAGGAAGAAAAAAAATTGTTCACTTGTAGAATGTTATTCTTTAAGTGAATTTCCCTGAGCAAAGTTTGTGCGATGGCAAACACAGCCGTTATAACTTGATGAAATTTAGTCTCATGCAGATATCTTCAGGGTTATAGAAAATGTAGCAATTCTACCAAGAAACAATAGTAACAATAATAATTATTGAACACGTTAGAAAAACGTGATTGAATGTACCAAGCATTCATTTATGTACTAGCACCTGTATGTTAACTTTAATTGCTTTGTGAATTTCTTTAATTTGCCTGTGGATAAAAACTTCATGCACCATATAAAAATGTGCAGACATACATTTTTTGTTAGCATGGCTCTGAGATCGATTATATTCGCACGATTTTTTTGTTTTCGTTTTTCACAGAAACCTTCAGTTTCTAGCGGAGTTCGAGAATCTTACATCGTTGAATTTGGATCACAACAGCATCGACGCCTTCACGATATTTCCGTACATGCCGAAGCTACAGTTGCTCTGGTTGAATCACAATGGTATCGCGGACTTGTACCCGTTCGTTAAAAATCTGTGCGACAGCGTGCCTAATCTACGCTATCTGTGTCTCATGGGCAACAAGGCCGCCCCGAGTTATCTGAATGGCGGCACTTTCTACGATTATCTTCAGTACAGGTGGGTCGTCCAGGGGCCGTGCGTGTTGCGCGAACATTCGATCGAGCCCTCCCGAGCGCGATCTCGCTCGGTTCGTTCCTGCTGATACGGTGCCTGCGATAACGTCTCCTTTTTGAACACACCGACATGAGAAAATTTAATTCACAGATTATTCGTCGTTTCTTGGTTTCCACGCTTGGTACATCTCGACGACCGGGAAGTAACGAGGGAACAGAGACTCGAAGCCAGGAGGCTCTTCAAGAGGCCCTTCTTCGAGAATTTCACCGACAATGCACCGCTACCCGAGTGCCTAAAACTCATTCACAGTAGAATAGCGAATTTTTTCGCGAAACCCGTTATCACGCATAGAACGAAAGTCGAAACGCCGAACCTTGTCATCTGAAGCAGTATTAGCCATATTTCGTCGCTACGCCAAAGTATTTTGCGAATGACTGACCGGAGCTTCGAATGGATAATGCGAGAATAGGGTCGGTAGAATTATTTTTTTCAGGTTTTCCGGCGAATCAGCGAGAAGTGTCGAAGGGATTTTTTTTTACTACTTTACATCGAAAGTCGTAACTCTTACTACTTCACTTTGACCGATTTTTCCAAGTGCAATTGTCATCATTATACATATTCAACGTGCTATTACGCGAACTTTCTAACAATTGATGTTCACCAATTTCGTATGCCGGAAACAAAGGAGATCGGTCGATCCGTACAACATTCCGAAGTAACATTAAAACGGCGTGTATTCGCCTTATTAGTCGATAATTTTCTACGAACGATAACGTAGTATTTTATATAAAAAAACCATATTAACAGTACTTATCTATTTTGTATGTTTGGACGCAGAACGCAGCGCTTTGTCGCGGTGATTATTAATTAAAACAAAAAGAACATGTAAAAAAAATGAGCTTTCTTTAATCCGTTCTGTTAACACAGATCCACACGTTGCCATCTATTCGATCCAGAATTTTAAATCCAACTTTGGTAAATCTTCGCAGGGTACCAGAGGATTTTTCGATGACATAGCTCGGAAAGCGTAGCGTTGTACGACATCAACATCGCCGCCCATATCGCATATCAGCCGGGACAGCGTCACCTTCGTTATTTCGTCGAATTGCTCTGCGAAGGTAACAGATGTAAGAAAAAAAACAAACAGTCTAGTCTATCCAATTTTACGAAGAAAAGAAATTTGCATCTTTACCGGGTGTGAAGGACCGGCAAAATTTTTCGTTATCGTAGAAATACCTGTCGCCCATGCGACTCCGATAAAACTGTTCACCGATGAGGCAGCGATTGGTCGGTCCGAACTGACTTCCGGTAATTCGTTTTTCCATCGTCGCACCAACTATGAGATCGATGTCGTCAACGTGCGCGTAATCGCGACGAAGTTTTTCGATATTCTGAAAATATTTCGATTACCATAAATTTATAGAGTTTTTTAAAACTAATTTAACGCACCTCCCAAGATATTTCTTCGGAGAGGTCGTCGAAATCTCGAGCCGGCCGGAGACGACAGATTTTGCGATACGCGTTGTAACCAGGTACCCCGTGATCTCGGCCACGCTGAATATCAATCGCCGCCAGATCCATGCCGTAATCATTACACGAGCGAAAAAGATATTCCGTCAGCTGCACCGATAATTTTCAGAAAATTATCTATCGCCTGCGATAATAATGGCGTAAAAAAAGAAACTTGTATCTCGTACCTCGGTGTGCAAATGCATGTTCTGTTTTTGCATACGTTGCGCGGTCAGACCTCGCAGTAGGTCCTCGAAGTTACTACCTTTCTCAATTATCCGCGGCCGGAAGTAGTGGTCGCTGAGTCTTAGATTATGCACGAAGTTACCCTCGACGTCGCATAAACTTGTTTAAAGATAAGTAAATCAGCTACACAGCACAGATACCGTATAAAAAGTGTGAAAATCGAGATTTTCGCGAAGCTTCGTCATTTGATCTACTTTTGAGTACAAAGCTTCTTCATGGAAGAAGCTTTGTCGATAAAAGAAAATAATCGCGTTCGGAAAATATGCCTCTTAAAAAAGATAACAAAGTTGATATGCTATGAAAGTCGACATATGAAGAATATAGCGTATGGGAGTGATTTAGGATTTTCGGAATCCACTCCGATATACTATATGGGATTCACTATTTTCGGAATTCACTTCCATATGCTATAAAAGTTTAAATCTGGAGAATATAGCGTATGAGAGTGATTTAGGATTTTCGGAATCCACTTCCATATGCTATAAAAGTTTAAATCTGGAGAATATAGCGTATGAGAGTGATTGAGGATTTTCGGAATACACTTCCATATGCTATAAAAGCCGAAATATTGAGAATATAGCGTATGTAAGTGAAAACCGGGAGAAGTCAGGGAATTCCAGTTGGAGAATTTCATGGCAACCATAATTACTAAATTTGGCAATGTTCACTACAAAGACTTCCTATAATAAAATTGTAATCATTCGATTTTTCCGATGTTTTGAAACATTCTAAACACGATTTTCATTAAAATCTCGAAAAAATGCATGATAACGAAGCTTCCTCTATGAGGAAGCAAATTGGTCGTTGACACATCCGAGACTCACCCAAGTTCACCTTCGATCATCGAATGCAAAGATCTGAAAGCCCCCGACGTGAATCCAATAATTGTCGATGGATCAACTAGCTCGTTGTACACGCTCGACATTCCCGGCTTTGTTCGAACAATACCGTGCGTCCTGACGTATCGTTTGCCTGATGAGACCAAATATTGTCGTGCCAAATGGTAATTTAACGATACAGTCGTGCATCATTATTATTCGACGGATTTGATTCGGATATATAAATTAATTATCATAAATGATTTACCAAGCACAATAGGAAGCCACTCGTTATAAGTTATGTGCTGATATTCAGCAATGACGATGCGTCTGCTCTCCTGGAAAATACGCTCGTCGGTCCAGTCGAGATTTAGGGTCGATAATCCGTCCGCAATGCGATTGTGCTCTCTTACCAGCAGTGTTTGCAGAATCACCAATTGGGGATTCTGATTGTTTCGCGGATCGCCTGTAGGCGACATGAAAAAAAATTTTTAATTGCAATTTTCATATAGCTTTCTCATAATGATCCTCATAATGATCCATCATTTCTCATACTGATCCTTAGCTTCCTCTACGAGGAAGCTAAAATTGCTATCTTGACGTTAAAAGTTGATTATCGGTCCAATTTTTTTCCTCTCGTTACGTCTCACCAGATCTGTAGCACACATCGTCCGATGTCCAGATGTCGCAAACATTTGAGTGATTTCTCACGGTGGGCAGCATCCAGCGTCCACTGCGAAATTCCACCTTCATCCTTCCCCCGGTAAATTCTCTCAGCTCGTCGGAAGTAGCTTTATCGACTCCGTACATAGGCGAGCAGTCCAGGAAGCTCGTCGCTCCGTTCAACTTCGATTAGCCGGAACATCTTATCTTTTATTTATGTTAATTTTTTTTTTAATTCGGATTTAGCAATCGCAGAGTTGTTTACCTGATCGGCCGGTCCGAGAGTGCAGTCCTCTCTGGCAACGGTCATCGATCGCACAAAGTTCATGCATCGTTGACCGTGACTCGAGTAGAATTTGTCCCGCGGCGATATCGATATCGGTGCGCACGAGTGATGCTGTAGGCTCTTCGGCAGTTGACGCTTCCCATTTTCTCCGCAGCATTCTATACCGCCTTTGCCTACAGATTTTGCATTATTTTATTTTATTTTTCGAACAAGGCAAATGTCAATTTAGCGAAGAAAACTATATGATCAAAAAAAAAGGTTCGCGAAAGTTTTGGACTAGAAATGATCTGCGGAACGTAATTCGGGTCATCATCATAAAAGTTTCGAGCGGCGACATCCCCAAAGGCGAGAATCGACTGCGAGGTTTCTTTTTCTCACGCTTTTTTTGTTTGACTCTACTCATTAATGAAAGTGGAGTATACGAGTATATGAGCAAAGGCAGCTCGGATTCTCATTGCTGTCGTCCTCTTTCATTAATGAGTAGAGACAAAAAAAAAAACTCATTCTCGAGAGAACTGAGTATGCTCACGGCATCTCGCTGTATCGAAGCCTCGGCAGTGGGGGACGTGCGGGGTCGGGGCAAAATGGACCAATTCACGAATTGTGAATTGTTTTGCGGGACATTAAAAAAAACCGTTTCATCTGGAATGTGGAAACTGGTCCGTTTTGCCCCGTTCCCTCTCATAAATATGCATAGCAAGAGATACATGTAACACCGTCCTCTCGCCTCCCACGAGAGGTTCGCTCGTCGAAACGGTACTGCGCTGCTCAATCGAGTTTTCCCGTCGACTTTCGGCGTGACTCACTAGTTTGGTCCATGACCTGACGTGCCAAGTCGTGCGCCAATGTCTGCCCCCATTGCACCACAGCCAGAGTCAATTCCGGATCGAGATTACTGCGACGGGAGTAGAGCCTTACGCTGAGCTTTCTCGGATTCGGCAAATCCGCTCCGGTCACGCTGACCGGCATCCCATGAATTCCTGTCATCCGAAAAATCAGTGTAAAAAATCAGATATTTTTTGTTTACAATATTTTTTATACAATATTTTGTTTACCGTCCGAGTAGCGCGGTGGTAAAATCCTGGCGAAGGCTCTATTGCTCTGTCCCCAAGTTGGATTATCAAAGTTGTTGCACGAGCCATCGAGGTTTCTGAATTTGTCGTGACCACCGCACCGTTTCCGTCGTCCCCGACATATCCCGTCCCCGGTAACCCGAAATCCATGATTATTGAGAAACTGGAGGAAGTTGTTCGGTGTGACGTTGTAACTGTACCGGGGAAAACGGTCGACACGTTATAATTGCCGCGAAACAATCTCGGGTTAATCGTGGGCGTCGCGATATCCGCGTCGAGTTTCCACGGATTCACGTTTCCCCGCATACCTTTGCGCTAACCGACTCTCCCATATTGCAATTCAACTATACTTTGTTTCTAATATTGTTTTTTTTGTTTGTTTGTTTAGAATTGATATAACGTTAAATCGTACTCGACCGAGAGTTGGTGTTGCAACAGTTTCGTCCCGAACAACGTAATCTCCGATTCCTCGTTGAGTTTGACGAGGTCGTCGGGTACTTTGCTATGGAAGAAACTCAGCATCGATGCGGTGTGGTCTCTCGGATGCAATCCACCGGCGACCAGCGATCTCGCTCGATCGTGCATGTCCACGGCGATATCGTGACCGTGGCTTAAATGAGTCCGTACGAAACGCAGAGGCACGGGATTTCCATCTTTAAACGATAATTAGAATATCGTTAGAACGATAAACGCCAGCGTGATTAACGTCAGAGCGATCGTAGATGCTCGGAGATAGGATAGTTGCAAAGGGTAACGATACATTTCTGTCTCGTAGGAGAAGGTGAGGCACGGAGAGATAATCCGAACTCTATAAATCGCGAAATTGCTTCACAACGATCAGACCCTTTTATTATTTTTTTTGAAGTACACTGTAGCGATGTTGCAGATCTTACTGCCCAGTTCTTTCGTAAAACTAACACGATTTTTTACGTTTGCGGGCAACAAATTGTTGTCAAATTTACAAATCCTTTTATTATCTTACTGAGTATTTATTTATTTCGGTGCGAAGTGGATTTCTCGAATTTTAGACCAAGCCACAATATTTTTCCGGTTAACAGTATCTACCTCGAGGCGTTTGAAGATCGTGATCCATGCCCTGGCAGTCGAGACTGTGGCTCGCCGCCTCGCCGGTGCAGTTTGCGTCAAGATTTATGTGATGATTTAGGTTTCGCGTACCCCGCGTACTTTCCGGTCCCGCCTAGCAATCGCGAAGGTGTAAAAAACAATGCTCGGTTAGTATTTTAAAAAATATATTAAAAATTACCTCGCCGAGTCCGAACTTATCGCGAATCATCTATACCTGAATAGGTCCATCAAAATGATGAATAGTTTCGGTTAACAAATATCGTCGACGTTCTTCGACCGGCCGATCGGTGAATCTACCGCATATCGGACACGAGCCACCGTCCATTCCACCGTACAGTCCCCTTCTGCAATTGTCACATGTATGATATGCCGCTTCGCTTTCCCCGTCGACTTCCACGCTCTCTTCCCCGGGATATTCCGATCGTCCGTCATACGCGTCGTCGGATCTCGAATCAGGCCAATGGGTCTTCTCCCCCGAATCCGATATTCCTCCGCAGGCTGACTCGCAAATCTTTTCGCCAAGTTTCACTGCCGAAGCTCGATTCGCTTCCGTTCCTATATCTAAATGAGAATCGAGGTCCGGCGAAGATTCGGCTCCGGTGCGCGAGTGACCACCGGCATTTACGTCGAGTCGGCTATCGTGGGAACTGTGAATTTCACACACCGCACCTATTCCCGAATTTATTACGTCGCGAAGGCGCGGAGGATTAGGTCCATTAACTCCCAGCGTCACGGGCCAGATATCGAGACGAGATTCGCGACCCGGGAAAGACTTGGCTCCGACGTGCGGACCACCGGCTGCACCCGCTAAATTTATTTCGAATTCTGTATCGAACGACCTACGAATTCCACTGTTACCGTGAACACCGGATTTTATGCCATGATACGAGAAGGATTCATCTTCGCGGGGATTTTCCGGAAATCTTCTCCCGTACTCGAGTTCCTCGTCGTATTCCGAAGATGCTGCGTCGACGGGCTGGTCGTCGTAATTCCTATAATTTTCGTCACGTACGCTAAATCGTGAAGCGCTTACGTCCGACGACCCTCCGCCTCCGGTTCGCCAGTGACCCGCGGTCGCGTCCGTACGAAGAGTCACGTCTTCCTCGAGCGAAGTTTGAATACCCGAATTTGCATGCGGACCTGAGGGTACTTCGACAGCGCGAAGAGGTGCGTGAATACCGGTACTCGCATGATGTCTGTCACCCTCTAAAAATCTTTGACTGTATTCTGGATTCTCTTCCGATTCTTCGTGGTATCCCTGTGAAGGTCTATCATCATAAAATCTTCGCGAATAAAATTCCCTCGGATAGCAGTAATCCTCTTCCGAAGAGCTGCGACACTCGCAGGACAGGTCCTCACTTTCGTGATCATCGGAAGCGTCTTCGTCATGACGACTCTCATCAGCATCACCGTCGGAATTTATTCTCAAGGTCGAACCAACGATCTCTTCCCCTCCCGATTTTTCGCGATTGTCCATCTTTTCGTCTTCCACGACTACCGGATCTTCTTCTTTGACATCCGAGGGGATTTCAGTGACATCCTCTTTGTTTTCTTCCAAATTAGCCCCTACTAGTTCCACCCGATGGACGTCGTTATTTTTTTCGAATTTGTGGTAATCTTCGTCAGAAACCAATCGAGCTTCCCCAGTAACCCCAGCCTCAGATTCGTTGAAAATTACAAGCGGATTTTTCGTAACTTCCGTTTCTCCCTGGAGACCTTCTTCACCAGCCAATTTCGAGTTTGACTCTGCTGATACCTCTGAAGCCGTTTTAGCCTCACCGTTTGCCTCCTCCTCGGATGCCGCAGCTATCGGCTCCTCCTCTAGCTCTACCTCGTCAAAGTCGTTATCCACGGAACTCCCAACCGCGGTATCAATTCCAGCAGCTCTCGTCTCGCTATCCAGAGCAGATCCGATTCCATCCGCGGCTCCCATATCGGCCTTAATTATTCCCGAGGTTGTGTCCAAGACGGAATTTCCGACGATGTAAAGGCCACCGTCGATATGAGCTTCTCCAGAGTTGACCCCTGCATTATTCACACTTCCGAGCCCGATAGCTTGCCTACCAACGGGACCTAAATCAATCGCGTCGCGCTTAGCTTGCGCTAATTGCCCCCCCTCGTTTCCCGCCGCGTCCGCAACTACCCGAGCCCCGTTACATCGCTCGGAATTCGCGTTGACCGACTCAGCGTTAATTGCCGAATCCACGAAACGCACGGATTCCGTGTAGACCGTGCTATCGTCTTCCGGTTGGTCGCAGGGCGAGCTGGATCCGTACCCGAATCCGTACGGACGATAGCAGCTTCTTCCATGTTTATTGCACGGGCAATAATGTTCCGGACGATGATGGTAATTGAGACCCGATTTTGAACGAGATCTGCCGGATTCATCGCGCAGCAAAGATAACGTTCTGGTTACCCGCTTCGGATCGCCCGCTTCCGATTCTTCTCTCGTCGGGCTGGTTTCCCTCTTCTGACGGACGGTTGATCTTCTTGCTGGGTACAGAGGATTTATCCGCTCGCAACGATCGCTCGATAAATTTTTACGATCCTTCGAAACGGCAACTTCGTTCGGTGGAAACTTTTTTTCTATCGTCCGTTCGGGACAGTCGATATCGGAAGTTTTACTGTCCTCGGCGTTGAAACTCTCGTTCTCCGACTCGCCGGCGTATTTAAGCTCGAAAGTCTCCCCGGCTATCTCCGGCAGATCCTCGAACTCCGGGATGTTATCCGCACTCCCGTAAATCGATTCCCAGTACACGACGTCGTCGACGTTTTGCCAGCGCTCGTAGAACGGCTCAGTGTTCAGAATACCCTCACGGCCCCGCGGAGCCGTAACTTCTATAACGAGATCGTCCAAATTCACCGTCAATCTGTCGTCTCCTTTGGTCCGAGGATTTCCCGAATTCGCCACGATCTCTCGCGACGACAGCGACAAAAAAACCGCTATATAAATCGCGACAGGAGTCGACCGGCCGATCTGCATTTTGCGGGTCTTTCGGACGATTCC
Organism: Ichneumon xanthorius; assembly: GCA_917499995.1. Taxonomy (NCBI): domain Eukaryota; kingdom Metazoa; phylum Arthropoda; class Insecta; order Hymenoptera; family Ichneumonidae; genus Ichneumon; species Ichneumon xanthorius. The sequence goes on from OU824207.1 coordinate 902,281, forward strand.
TTTCGGTGATGAACGGGTGACTGTCAGTAATGCGACTGAAGTTTTCGCTGCACATACGCAATCAGCCAATTGCATAAAAAATTTCGTTAACGGAGGATGTTTGCTGACACATCAATTTTTTATTATTATGACACACATTAAGGCGTAACTGTTTTGTGCCGCACATTCGTGCTTGGCACAGTAACGAAAATACAAACAACGTTTTATAATTTATTGCATAAGTAAAAAAAAGGAATGCATTACAGTCGAGACGATCTACAAGGCGCGAAGGACGATCGATCGATTGAGAAATCTTAAGAAAAAAATAAACTATACATCTATACAAAACAGAAACAAGAGCTACGTAGATTTGGTAACAACGCGTCGAGATTTCGTCTCTCGAGACCCGAGACAGATTTTTTTCTTTTGTTTCTTCACCAATACTGTACTGTATTATTTCTTATAAAATAAACCGCTGTGGTCTTGAAATTGGGAGGACTGTGGCTGATCCGCAAGCTCGGGACCGTAATCCTTCCAGAACGACAGGTCCACTTTAGGGATTTGTTGGCACCTTGTTATTGGATTTCTGTAATTGGAAAAAAAACCGTAGAGGTTTAATTTTTTTTTGGCTGATGCGAAGAAATTTTTATTTGAAAATTTCACTCACGTGTCCGACGGTAATTCGAACGCTCTGCGTTGCATATTTTGGATTCTATCGCCATTGTCACACAGCCATCTCGCCAAGCTGACCTTCCTAATTTCCTTCAATTGTTCTGATAAGAAAAAATAATAATTTTAAAATTTGTGTTTCAGACCCGGCAAATGTGTGTCCTTCTTTTTTTCGTCTTACCAGGGGTAAAAGCAACGTCAGGGTTCGATCTCTCGAACCAAAATCTATCACCGACTCGAGTGCGATAAAATTGTTCCGTCAGAATGCACAAAAACGTCGGTCCCGTGAGAGTTCCTTGCACGAGAAATTCCAGTGCCCCACCGACGGTCAGATCGATATCCGATGGCTTCTCGTACAGACGCGAGAGTTTTTCGATGTTCTGCGAGGATGTGACATTGATGCAAAAATGTTTTTATCGGCGCAAGGGATTCCGAGGATCGAGAGAGATTTGTCTAGATGCATTCGTGACAAACTCACCGCTTGATCGATCAAATCTTCCAATTGCTCCCAAGTGGTGGCTCTCGGCATTCCGCAGTGCTCGCGGAAATCGTTGTAGGTCGCGAGACCGTGGTCGCGATTTCTTTGTATGTCAATGGCACGTAAATCTCTGCCGAAATGTCTTCTGCCTCGGAAGAGGAACACAGTTATCTGCGGGTGAAAATTTAAGCCATTTTTAACTCGAGCAGTAAATTTTTTTTTTCACGTTATTTATAACGTGGATTATTTTTCATAAATTCTATTATCTCAATGAAATTTAAGGTACTTGTTTAACGCAGCTCAAAACTCGCCTCTTTATCGTAGTATTCGTCCTGCGATTCTTCAGGCTGATCGGCCAATCCCCTCGTCAGATCATCCATATTGTTCCCCCGCTCGATGATTCCCGGTCTGAAGTACCAATCGCTCAGTCTCAAGGCGTCTGTACTGAATCGATTCTCAGTGACCAGCCTGTTCCCATAGCATATAAATAGAAAAAAATGCATCATTAAAGAAAAACCCTCTAGAAAATGTATGAGATTCAAGATAAATTGATTCATAGACTTGCTTTAAGAATCCAGCGATCAATGAGTGAAACACTCGAAAAGCGGCATTGGAGTGTTCGTTGAGAACGCTGGGATTAACCGAGGGATCGTAGTCCTCGACGTAGCCATCCGTGCGATAGATTATCTTGTGACTGTAAGCGTTCTCCTCGCCTGCGGAATTAACATTATTCGTCAAGGCCGCACGGATTTGCCGTTAGTAATTGCTCGTGCTTCGAATCTCCACAGATAAAATCCTACCAATGAATATCGGTAGCCACTCGTAGTAAGTGATGTGCTGGTGCATTGCAGTAACGATCCTTCGAGTCTCCTGGAATATAGTCTCGTCGCTCCAGTGAGGATTTATGAGAGCAAGCTTACCGGCGACGCGATTGTGTTCTCTCATTAAAATTATCTGTAGCACCGTCAGCTGGGTGTTTTGATTCACGCGCTCGTCACCTGCGCAACAATGTTTTTTTTATCGATCGGCAATTGATCCGTCGATCGTTCATCAGTACAATTGATCCATCGATCATTCACCACAACCAAGACGGCTCGAAATAACACGAAGTGGCTGATGTGTTATTTTACCGTATCTTATCTTTTTGCAATATTTTGACGGAAGATAATTTGGCATTATATTGTTATTACGAGATCCTTTTTCGATTATTCGATCTTTCACCGATCAGAATAAAATGAGAAAATGTGATTTTCCGGTGATCTTCGAAATGTTAAATTGCCAGCCTACCTGCTGTATAACAAACTTCTTGGCCAATATCGGGAGAGCAAGTTGTAGTTCGATTCGCGGCGGTCGGCAGCCACTCTCGATTGCTGCGAATCTCGACCCTCAAACGACCACTCACTCCGGCTCGGACACTCTGAGCTACCTGATCGTTCGAGCCGTAGACAATGGAGAGATCCAAATAGTGGGTCACGCTCGTCAGCTGCACGAGAAAAATAATTTAATTTCCACATCGTTGGGACATTGAAAAAAAAAAAACAAATGATTATTATCATTATCATTTGTTGATACCCGAGTGCGAAGATAAGGGACAACGTCGGGCTCAATGATACGAAGAATCTTGATAATTACGGCAAAAATGTTTCCCGAGTAAACGTCGGGTCGCCAGTTGAGGTAATTCTTAGATAATACGTATACGTAGATAATTCGTACCTGCTCGGCGGGCGGTTGCCTTCTGGGGCAACCACTGTCAAGGTCGGTTGCGCCGCGAATGAAGTTCACACACTGAAGTCCGATGTAATCTGGATCATTTGCCGGTATGACGATCGGTAGACACTGATCGTCGCCGAGGAGTTCTTTTACCAATACACCGTCGTCCGTGCAGCATTGCGGCACCCCAGGTCCTGGTGATTGATTGACAACATTTTCACGGTTAAATTCATTACATTTTTATTTACAAAAAAATAATAATAATTGTCTCCCTTTCGGATGTACTCACTGGCTTGCGTGGTGCCAAGTACCAGCGCCATATCGTGGGTTACAATCTGACCCCACTGCATCGACGCCAGTGTAAACTTTCGATCCGGAACTTTGACCTCGGGGAAAAGGGTGTAGCTGACGACACGTGGCGCCGGCAATTCCTGGTTGGACGCGGAACGCGCGGGTGCATGAATTCCTAATTAAATTTAAAAAAACAGAGCACCGCGTGTAAACCTTGTATTCAGCTTACTGTGACGGTTGCCTAAGTGATTTACGTCTCACGCTCCGCTGATTCTCTATACGTAAGAAAAAACAACAACACCTTATCGAAGGCCGATCGCCAGCTTCAATTTCCTCGTCTCGATATCACCGTCGTATTTTGGTTTGTTCCGTTCGAACGATTCCGAGAGCGAAAGTTGGGATTTCAAAACGTACCTGCGACCCGCTGCAATTAGCACGCTCGACAGAGATTCTTTAGTCGTAGGCTAGAGCGGGGCAAAATGGATCCATTTGAGATGAGCATTTTTTTTTACTTATCGGGAAAATTTTGTAAAAATTGTCCGTTTTGCCCCGCTCTACATTCTACATCGTGATTCAGAACGATATTAAGCCGAATCAAATGATCGATATTGTTTAACGATGAAATTTGCGCGACACATATGTTCGGACACTTTGGGGCAACAAAAAAACGTTGACGTTCCATAAATCACGCGTAACATGACACTAAAAAAAAAAAAATCGAAATAACAAAAGATCCATCGCCGTTGACTCGGACGTCGCGTGACAACGGATCTCTCTCGTGTTGGCCCGAGGCGCGCGAACCCACGTTCCATAACTTCGCAACTCGTTCCGCTTCTTGACATGAGAGTGTTACCAATGGGAGGCGCTTTAGCCGTGTCTTTATCGCGAGAGTTACATCGAAATAATCGCCCATCAGCGGAGTCGTGCCCGAAACACTCGTGCCGCTGTTTGTAACAGCTTTAGGGAAGAGTGGGGCAAAACGAACCATTTTGTATAATTCACCCCGGGACATTAAAAATTTTTTTAAATGCCCCGGTGTTCCATTTTGCCCCATTCTCCCCCTATGAATTATGACTCACCGTCGGAGTATATCGCAGGAAGGATTCGTCCGTAACGGGTTCCAGCCATTCCCCAAGTTGGATGAACAAGATTGTTGCACGTGCCATCGTTCGTACGATATCGCGACTTGGGATCGCACCGTCCGACAAAAATGTCGCCGCAGGTCTGATTCGCTGCCGGTACACCGGAAAACGCTGGCAGTCTGCAATATCGAAATTCCATTGCCCAGTTCGTAATTTACTTTAAAAAAATATCGATTATCGTCGAAGCCACCGATAATTTACTCGTCAATTAAGCTGTCGCTATTGTTATACTGACGTCGGATATCCCGGTGCCGGCGTAGGTCCGAAAATCGGTGGCGAAGGTCTGCCGTCGAAATCGGGAAAGGTCCACTTCGTCGGGGGTGCGTGAATTATCTGCGTCGTTGGCTTCAAACCCAAATTACCGTGTATCGACGGGAATATCGTGTTGTAGTAGCCCCATGCCGAATTCCATGTTCTTTCCAGCGCGCGCGTTACCCTGTTCGTGACTGGTAAAAGAAACACAGAGTTTACGCACACTCAAAAAATGGCCTATCGAAAAATTCATTGAAACTCGTAGAAAACTTTTTTGTAAATGGCAAACAGCGAAAATAATATCACAATGGAAATGAAGCAACAAAAAAATCCTTATACCCTTAACCCATATGACCCTGAAGATATGACCCTGCTAAAGATGAAATTTTGTCTGATGCAGATATCTTCAGGGTCATTAACCCATTCTCAGTTGTCGATAGTTTATTACGTCTGTTTAGCTTTTGGTTGATAAATTCTTTCATTTTATTCCTTTCATTGAATAATTTTTATTTTTATTTGCTATTATTTTCATTGTATAATTTTTTGCTGCGCATTTTCTTTATAACTCGTTGTTGTACTTCTGGAGCACGGTCTCCTCAGAGGGCTTGCCTTGGGTCACGAATAAACGACAGTCTATCTAAATATCTGTCGAAATATTTTCGAACAGGACAAACTCCGGTCGTACGAGGAAAATAGTCGTGAAGTACCGTCGAATCGCTTTCGAATAATGTTTTTGTTTTGTTTTTGTTTCGTTACGAGTACAAGAAACAAAAGTGTACCAGGGCATTCGGTACGGTAGCTTTTTCTCAAATCTGAAACACATAACTTTTGTTTACGCCCGTAGAATTTACAGTACCTACCTAACGTACGATTTCGAAGTGAAAATCGTTGAACGCCATAAACCGCGACGGTTCGTGGATGATTACGTTTAATTGTAAGAAATCGTTAGTCGCCCACAAGGATCACATGCGTCCCGTTCTCCATCGAGGTCTTGCGGGCGCAAAACACTCGGTTGCTCGCTCGCGGGCAAGAAGCAATTTCATTGCTGCGCCAAGTTTGCTCATGTTGTGTGAACCCATAGCCGGAGCGCGTACGGACCAAAGATACGTGTGTGCGCCTCTGTGCGAAGGGATCGCGAAAAATACTCCGCATGCATAATAACCAGGACACGGCGAGACGAAGAAATGTTTACGACGAAAAAAAGAAGCAAAAAAAATAGCTTCCCCTCTCAGTGAGAGCGAGAAAAATGAAAATCCGAGCGTCCGACAGTAAAGAATGAAGAGATCCTACTCTGGTTCATTTTTACTCGTTAACTTTTTTCCCTTAAGACTGTATTACCCCGACGCAACGTCGCAGGTCCAATGTTTCCTCTCGGTGAAAAATCTTCGAAGCCTAAGGCCTTATCCCGCTGATTTATGCAGGATCGATGGATATTATATTCAACGGTATATTTCTATGAATCATGCAAATTTATCGGCGAGACGATCCGAGGCTGATTCGCGGTGTTCGCGAACTCGCTGAGTTCACGGCGAAGGGATTCCCGGCTGTGCACACACCGCGGGAACTCCGATACCGATTTTCTCGTTCGCTATACGCGAGAAGGGATCCGTGAGCGAGGGAGGACCTTTCACCGCTTTCAAGCCGAGCGATAAATGTTACCGCTAGGGGCCTAGGCAGCCCCGGCTGCGACAGATTTCATCTACGTGCTCCTGGCATACACGTACCGGGCCTACAGGCCATGCAGCGCGCACACGTATCGAGGCTCGGTAATCGGTGTGCAGGGAGCGAGCGCACGACCGAGAATTCTTCGCTCGAGTCGCCTCGGTGCATATCCGTGCACACGTAAATAAAACCCACAGCAAGTTACGTACATCAACACGTCCCTGTATCGTAAGACGCAAACCGTACGGGTAAGACCGATGAGTAATGTCACGGATCGCGGACCATCCCTCCCGAGCCCATTTATCACGATTCCTCGCCTCGATGCTCCCATTACCGAACGGCGTAATTTTCCAAATGATCGACGTTTCATCTCGTGACACCCGATAAAAACAAAAGAAAAACGTCAAGGAATCTCGCTGACTCGAGGGGTCGAGAGCTTGTGCCGAGATCGATAACATCGCAACTTCTGCGAAAGAGAAAAAAAAAATTTGTAACGTACACTCGCGATGTTTGTTCAGCGATCGAGCCAATGCCTCGAGGTTCGAAACTGATTTATGCGACCGGCGTCGCATGAATGCGTTGTACCACGCGATAACTGTCCGCGGCTCTCTCTTTCCGTGGTCCGCCACGATTATTGCCCCAACGAGCCGCGATCCTAACAAGGACGTCGACGGTTCTTTTTTCCCCCTGACTTTTATATGTTTTTAAACAAACTAAATTACGTTGAAGAACGCGGTGCCGCAACACCGAAGGAATTCCGATGGAACGATCGCTGGTCTACCGTATTGTTTTTTTTGTCCTCCGCACGTGTTGTTGGACATGGTTTTTTAGGGGTTTTTTTTTTTAAGACCGTAGATATGCAGAATAGAGGTAACAGGTAAGGAAATCACGAGCTGTTCGCGCACAGCCAGGTGTTCGTGTGATGGAAGGGATTAAGCTTCGTTTGTGCAACTGGTATCCCGGACCTAGACCACGGACAAGACCGTTAATGTCCGTAGTACACGACGATCGTTCGTCGTGTGCCTCGATGAATTATTTCAAACTCGGAACAACTCTCGTACCGGCCCGAGCGAGTGCACAACCGGATCTGGATGGAAAGAGGCGAGTCGTATTATCGTAACCGAGCGCGTAATACACCCAGGCGACGAGCTCCGGTCGAGGGAATCTGGAATCTCGGATCTAGACTCGTGCGAGCCGATCTAGCGCGCCCGCGCAGTCCCATGGACCAAAGATACGAGACTCTCCGGGGCTCGCTATAATTTAAACCGCGTATGCAATGCGTCTCTCGGAGCGAACTGGACAGCAGTCTCAACGCTCGTTTTATACCGTGCGCAATGCGATCTCTCGGGCTTTGTGCATTTTCCTCGCTCCGGCTTGCAACAGTCCCTCTCGTGAGACTGCCACCTGTCGAATGCAGACTCTCGGGCGGTTTGTATGCTTGCGCACCTCTGCATTCACGCTTTCCGCCTCGACGGCGGCGAAGAGTCCACACGGGTCGTCTCCTTTCGAGCCTCTCGACTCGTTAAATTAATGGGATCCTGCTTGAGCGTCGAGAGCTCGACACGCGTCAAAACCGCGGCAAATTTTTCAAAATCGTTTTTAGACATCTTGACGGGAAAATGGACCGGTGGATGCTGATTTTGCGGTTAACTGGTTCGTGGCAATTTCTCCGTAACGGTATTTTGTTGAACAGCTCAATTTTCGTGCTTCGAACTTGAGTATTGCTTTAAGTATTCGAAATGATCTATCGCTCGGAACGCCCCGGTGCTTCGCACGCGTTGAATCTCACTCTCGAGCGTGCGGTGAGAAGTTTTTTCGCTCGTGGAATCTCGGGCAATTTCAATTTTTGTCCAGCATCCGCGGAGAGATGAGAGACACCGCGAAGCGATAGAATTATTGTGCAGAACGCAGAGTCCCTTTCTCACAGTCGCTCGTATATGGAGTAGAAATAAAAGAAAACCTGTAACACTCGAACTTTCACATTCTGAGATTTCAATCGGGACGAGAGCAGCAACGAATGCCACGGTAATTGCCAAATGACTAATCGTTCAAGTACTTTTAGCAATACGGGCGGGGGTTGCGCGACAAGCAACAATGATACCGACTGCTGGTATTTGTCATATTGGATCGAGGTCGAACTGTTTCCTTCTCGATAATTGCCGGGATAATTGAGCGCAAGGATGACGGTGTTTTTCTAATTGCGGTTTTTTTTTTTTTTTTTTTTTTTGATACCTCGTAACTAAACTGTGTTTTTCGCAGACGGGACGAAACGAGGTCGGCTGTCGATACTTTAATGGAATATTTTTGCGGTCTTGGCTACCTTTCATTTTTTTTAACAATCTATATTTTTCATTTGTTTCTTCATATATCTGTACGCAAGGATAACAGAAGCGATAGAATGACAAAATATTATAATTTGACGAATAATGATGATGAGCGAAAGGAATCGTTCGGAGCGATTTGTAAAACGAAGAGAAACAAAAAATTGGGTCCTTTATGCTTTGCTAAAATGAATAATTGCACGAAGAGAGGAGATCGTGTAGATACCCCGAGGGAATAATGTACAACGCGATCTCGACGGTCCAGAAGTTTCGTGACCGGCGGGGCATTCGCATGACCGGATGCCCGCCGGCATTTTTGCCAGACGCGCGGTTCTTGTCTACGAATCGTCTGCGGATACGCGGAGGCGAGCAACGCACGCATAAATTAGAAAACACCTGGCGTGAGCTAAGTTGGTAATTACACGTGTGTTTTTCTTTCGATACAAAAAAGAATTCATTTGATTTCCTTTCAATTAGTCCGCCACCGAAAAGTATGCAACTTTTTGCACGACTCGCATTACCGAAATCGGCGATTTATAAACAGGAGTGGATGGAGTACCGGAACTAACGACTGTGAATCGTGTGATTTCTGTGGAGTTTAGATGCTACACTCTTGTTTTCTTCATAGGGGCTAAAACGGAGTAGTGCAAATCTCGTTACAGCGGAAGGGAACGAGTGTTGTATAATTACATTTTAACGAACCAGAATCACGACTCTAATTGCAATGTCACTCGTGTGCAAGAACGTAAAAACATCGTAACTATTGCGCAGGCACTGTGCTCGAAAAAAATAGCGATTATTAATTAATTACCGTGAAAGTGGAGTGGCAATTAGACGATGAATATTACGACAATTTTTTCCTCTGACAATTTTGCAATACATTCTGCATTCATCAACATCGGAACCCTACTCGTCAAGTCGGCTTAAACTTGACAACTTTTTTGTCGACCGGAAAAGGGAAAGTTTCAATATTTTGAAGATTTATGCTAATAATCGAGTCGAGCGTGGTCGAACCGGTAAAATCATAACATAAAGTCCCAAGTATGGAAGAGCGGGGCAAAAGGGAACACCGAGGCAAAATGGACCGGTTTTCGCAATTTGACATGAGGCTCCATGCCTGCTGCACTCTCCGCTACTAGCAGGTGTTCGGCGCGACGAAAACACACTTGGAATGCTGAATGTGTCTAATCTCGCCCCGAAGCTGTTCGATCAACACGTTCGCGAGAATAAAAAAAAGTTTTTTTGCGCGTGCGTGTTCCATCGGAAATCACGCGTCGGAAATTTCGCGCTCGACGCTGAAAGTTAATTACAAGACAAATTTATGAATTCCGACAACCTGCAGGGCGACTTGGCTGATAGAATTTCGTCACACTAGCTGGATCCAACGAGCCAACGTATGCCTTCAAAGGTCTCGGAGGTGCTCGTACCAATCGCCCCGGGATTATTATATTCAGCACATTGTGTGTCTCTAGACTGTACGAGGTATCATTTAAGATTCGGCTCACAACACCTGGCACGTACGCTTGTGCCGTAAAAAATAATTTATACCATTTACGAGTCTAGTGTAATTTTCTCGGACAAAACTTTTACAGCCCAATCAACGGCTGGTAAACCAAGCGTAAATCTCGGATTCTTGAAATCCTTTTACACACAAAAACATTGTGTTTATCAACTTTCATTGAGATCCTGCAAATTGCGAATTATCTTATGAATTCGAGAGAGAAAAAACAACCGCGCATCATTATGCCTTCCGTGTGCGTAGCACGGCAGCTCCACTCGACTTGTTACTAATTTTCGCCACTGATTTTTCAGATACGTTCTTATTTATCGTTGCGTTAAGAAATTTCCCACTATATCGTTAATCCGGGACAAGATTTGTCGTGAAGATTCGAAATTATGCGAGAGCGTGTTACTTTTTGTTGCGGATTTTAGAAAACGCATTGTCAATTTGAAAAATTCTTCAGGGGGTTTTCGTGTTAATTCATAAATCCGCATTGCCACGACTTAACGAGCCAAATAAAGTCGTCACGGTCGAGCGAACGAGTCGCGTCGAGGTTTATCGCTTGAGGGTAATTCAAAGCAGAAATTTACCTGATGAATCGGTCGGGGCGTTAGTGACATCCGGTGTAGCCTTGGTGGTGATTGCCAATTGGAGAAGAACGACGACGAGGAGGCTTATCCTCCCCATTATGCGTAGATCCATACTTCTGAAATAAAAAATAAAAATAAAAAAATGTCTGGTGACTTGAAAAAAATAATAACCTCCCTCGTTTGCATTAGTAACGATGTAGCCGGTCGCCGTAAGATAACGTATTGAATAATTTGCGATGGTACTTTGTATCGTGAGAAATTTTAATACATTAACCAACTAACATTATTCGACTTATCGATGCGGAACGCACTGCATGTTCCACTCGCGCGAATATACTATAATATACCTCGAGCGTATTCAAGAACCTTGTTTGGACAAGCTACTACTGTATTTTTAATAGGTTGACTTTTTTTTATCATTGCTGACTTTTGCTATATATCCGCGATACATGCAGAGAAACACGAAAATATATTAACGCTACAGGTGGGTGATAGTGTGAATTCGGAATGACCGAGATTCCGGATTAAATATTGGGTCGGGTGACTGGCCCTGGACAAACTATGGATGATCCTGCCGGGTGCACTTTACGGGTGGTACATTGATCAACACCCCCACGGAAATTGCTATATATTTAAAGAATGAAATGGAATTGGAAATACATTTCCAATAGTATACCCGAAATGTAACATTTTTCGGCGAAAATATATTTAATAAGTGACGGATATACTTTTGACGTATGCAACTGATACGTTATGTGAACGTGCCCAAGCTTTTCTATATCGACACCTTATAGTCTCATAGATGCGTGAGAAAACTATTTTTCACCAACGTTTTCGGACGAACGATAAAAAATTGCAAACCGAACTGCAATTTAATATATTCGACTCATCGTTGCACTTGTTTGAGCTGCCACGATTAAGGAAGTACCCTCGAACTTATCGCGACGAACGAAGTTGGAGGATATGCCTCAGTGTGAAAGAGGCGATTCAAAAAATTCTGTAAACCCAAATCGTTCGAACAAAGCGTACCTCTCAAGAGTGTGTCCGGTTATAATCCGGTAATTGTTGGTGGTACTACTGAACAACTAGACTGTTTGAGGCAAGTTTATAAATGACGGGAGAAAGTGTAGGGGACACGAGCGGTAGGCAAAGAGGAACGAGAGCCCCACGCTTCCAAAAGCTCACCCACCACCAACAGCGAATCAGCGATACCTGCAAGTTATATCCATAAAGTGTCCGACGAGACGATATTTCCAGCTACCGCTTCACAGCCATCGACATGAATCTTCTCCCGCTATCTCGCGGTGATGAAGATCATGGACGCGAGAAATGGTAAAACGGTACCAGTTGGGAGAAAATGTCTATCGTCTCGCGTGTATTGTGTTAAATTTGAAGAAAGGTCAGATGAAGAAGTAATTAAAATAAAAAAAGGTGTTATTTATTTATTAAGTATTTAATGATTCTCTTGTCAACAGCACATTCTCATCGAAAAGAATGTTGGGTCATTGGCTGAACGCTATTCATAACGCAATATCAACAAATACCATTATCATACATAATTCATTGATATAAATTAATTGCGGTCTATTTACTGAGCTAGACGCATCAATCATCCAGTAATACACATTCCCTGCGGGGAATTTGAGATTGGAGAAAAAAGGAAGTTGCGATTGAATCCTTTCTGTACGAGTTTTCATACGGAGCAGCGAGCGTCGGGGATTTTTCCCTCACTGGGACCTGTCACGTGGACGCTCCAATAGTCGTCATTTCGATTAGTCGATTACCTAGTATTATTGTGATTATTTTATAATGCGTTCACATGATTATGTGGCGAAACACACCTGTCGCGCGAAGTTATTTTTCTGTCCGATAGCGCTAATATGAGGGCGATTTTGTAAGTCTGAATAAACAAACCAGTTTTTCCATTTCGAAAAACTTCCTTGTTTTGAGAAAGAAGAGTTCCAGTCGGAGATTACTTGAAAGAGAAAAAAACAAATTTAAACACCATCGCTTACCCGTATCGACAAGAATTATAGTTCTCCGCGAATCCGGCAATTAACCTCGTTATTTTTACGAATATCTATGTGTCATAACTCTCACTCGGTCACGCGTTCCCCGCCGAGAAATTCCAATTTATGACCGACACTTCGCTAATCTCTGACGCCTTGCTTAAGTTAACTTTTTTTACCATAATCCAATGTTTCGAATTCTCGGGAGTGTTTTTTTATGCACTATCATTATCGCAACGCGCAGGAATATTTAGGAATAGCAAAAACGTTATGTGCATCACACATTTTATTCGTCAAACCAAAGTTTGACGATTTTGGAAATATCTCCGTCGCATCTAAGCGTAGTGTCTTTAAAACAAAATTAAATGTACAACATCCTTTCGTAATAATAACCTAAGTATCGTCATTTTTTTCAATATAAATATCATTCGATCAGTATATCTCTACTGCCACTTTCTCGTAAAATTAACAGTAGTTTATATGCTTAAAGGATGAACGAAATGTAGTTCGTTATCCTTTCGAATGTAGGTTCGTTATCGAATGTTATCTTACGGTCGGCTGGGAGAAAGCAACGTAAAGTACCAAATGCAAACACTGAACTATCATGGTTCATTTTTTTGGGTATGTGAAAGAATGCCAGTGGCTCATTGTTATTTTTCGCATCTTGTCCATCCAATTATAGAAAAAATATATCTATAAACATTCATTTTCTTAGCGCAAGCTTTCTCTATTTTCCTCATTTTTTTGTCATCTCATATTCTTTTTCTTAAACTTGCACCCTGTGAAACATTAATTCTAATACACTCTTGCAACTTCCATTGTCTCTTTGCCAGTCTCGGCAAAAAGGCAACTCGTTTTTATCAGCAGCCGGTTATTATAGTTATAACGGGTCAAAGATTGGTGAGCAGCGTTGCCGACGCAGTGGAATTTTACGTTGGCTTCGCGCGAGCCTATCTTCGTTATCCACGATCGACTAGTCACGTCATCGAACGAACATCGTCTCGTTGTTCATTATCATCTTCGCATTTTTTTCCACGCTAATTTACGGCGACTTCTTGAAGCTGATTTCTTCCCGAAGGTTGCGGGGATCTGTTTCCCTCCTCTGATCGGAAATCGCTTCGTCGTTCGTTTCCTTCTGCGGTCCCGATTTACCTCTTCGGGATATCGATTTAGCAAAGTGACCAGTCAATCATCGGAGTATTCAACGATAAGCCTTAGCTTTTTCGGCCCAAGCGTACAGGTCGACGCTTGGTATGGCCTGGAAATCATCGCACGGTCCAATCTCGTTTCTGAAAAATTCAAACGATGAAATTCAATCTTCAATTTCTTCAAAATTCTATCCGGTAAATCAACGAAATTGCGGGACTAGCATTCGTCTCTCGACTCACCCTGCCTGAGGTACCATGAAAACATTCGGCTGCATTCGTGAAATACTGTTGCCATTATCACAGAATATTCTCGCGAGAGTAACTCTACGGAGTTGATTGAGTTGTTCTGTGGACAGAAGAGACAGAATGTCGTAATTTTTTTGAGTCAGTGACAAGAATGTGGTAATGAAGGTAGGCAGTGGCACGGATGACTCACCTGATGTGAAGCGCCTCGGCTGATTAGCTGAGTCGTAAAAATATCTGTCCGTCCAGCGAGTTCTGGCGAATTGTTCCGACAGCAGACAACGGAATGTCGGGCCGACAAGACTGTCGTCTATAGGACGCTCGGCTATGCCACCGATCACGAGGTCAACGTCGTTAGGATGATCGTACAGTATTTTCAATTTATTCACCGTCTTTTCAGTGAGAAAAAATAAAAATTATACCCAGCGGTTCTAACCATGGCAAAATTGATCATCTTCACGATTTTTAATAATACATTAAATTACGAACCTCCACAGGAATGTGATCCAAAAAGTCTTCGAATTTCTCCGCAGCTGGTAGACCGCAGTATTTTCGATAATCATTGTAAACCGGTAGCCCGTGATCGCGACCCTGCTGAATGTCAAGACTGAAGGTGTCCAGTCCAAGCTCGGTGTTAGTTCTATACAGTCTGTGAGTAATCTGCAAATTTTAGCATCGATATTAGGAGGAATAAACGTAAAAAAAATGTGTTCATCTATCGCACGGAAAACTCATATTATAGAAAAAAAAAAGATTATTTTTGGTATCGGCATTGTAACGAAACTCACATCAGATACAAAATTAACACCCATCTTGTGTGCAGACTGTGTTGCAAGACCTCGAAGAAGACCATCGAGAATGCCGTCGTTCTCGATGACGCGCGGTTTGTAATAGTGTTCCGATAATTGAAGAGATCCGTTGAGCTGACGAGCTTCGTCCGGTAAACTGTTGGAGCGAAGAAAACACACGAAACGTAAAAACACACAATTCTACGATTCGTAGTTTAAGCATGAATAGATAAAAAATATGCTTCACCTCAGTTTTCCTTGCTTCAACGAATTAAAGAATCGTAGGACAGCAGCGGCAGCTTCGTTGCTAACGGCTGGATTCTCGTAAGCGTTGTAATTCCGACTGTGGCCCGTATTCATTCCGAGTCCGATAGCTTCGGTGTAAGCCTTTCCGAGCACCGTGGGTAGCCACTCTTTGTAAGTTATATGCTGAATCTCCGCTATGACTATGCGTCTTGCTTCTTGATAAACGATCTCGTCCGACCAAAGTGGATTCAGCCGGGTTAATTTACTGGCAATGCGATTGTGCTCACGGTGCCAGACGGTGTGGAAGGCCGCCAGCGACGGTTCGGAGTTGACGCGGTCGTCAGCTATTCCGAATTTAAAAATAATTACTCTACCAACATATTTATGGAGGCGAATTAGATCCACGTAAACGATACTTACCAGCCTTGTAACAGTTTCCGGTCGTGTGGCAACTACTCCAAAGATCGCTATCACTGGCTGGCAGATAGTCGTGGTTTTCGTGAGTGTCGACTACCAGTTTGCCGCCACGGAACGTGCGCAGTTCTCTGGACCGATTCAACGTTGGTCCGTAGACCGTCGATCCATCCAAAAAGTGTGATACTTGGTTCATCTTTAATGAAATGTAATTAGTATCGAAATTTTTACTCAAAATTAAATAGTTTATTTTCTTTGCTGATTTTTTTTACCTGCTCGACTGGCCCGAAACTGCAGTCTGGTCCGATTGCCGGCAACGATCGCACATAGTTCATGCAATGTATATACTGTCTACCGTAAATGGGATCGTCATTGGGAATTCTGATTGCGGCGCAGTCGGGATGAATGTGTCGCGGAGATGGCCAAGATCCGTCCGGACGACAGCAGTTGATCGGTTTTCCATTGGAGACTAAAAAGACGTTGTTGCCATTATCCACCAAAGTTGAAGCTTCGATCTTAAAGACAAGTTTCTTTTCAATTCCTACCCATTTGTCGAACAGGCGTGTGCGCCAGATCGTATGCGATAAATTGACTCCATTGCATAACGGCCAATGTCTTTGAGGCATCAGACTCATCGGTGGAACGTGAAAGACTCGTGCTGACGTGTCTGGGTCCAGGAAGAGTCTTTCCCCTTCGGTGGGCAAGTCTCGGCTCTTGTAAGCCTGAAGCCAACATTTTATATTAGTCATTCGATAATATGTTCTACGCGTTTCAGTCGAAATGGAAATTACATATGGGTATCTTATGATTATTCCAATCCGTGAAACTTATAATATTGATAAATTGCTCAATGAATTGCGACATGAGTGGTAAATGCGAACTCCCAGATCAAAGTCACCGGGGGCCTTTCCGAGACCCGTTAACTGCATACACGATCAATACAGAAACAGATTGACTACTTTTTCCATTCTTAACAGCGTAACAAATTAAAATAATAGAGAAACACATAGAGGTAACAATAGTAGATATTATCCGAATTAGGTTACATACACTCTTGCTATTGCTGGATAGAATCTGCCGAGCGGCCGCGCACTATTGTACGTAGGCAGTTATTATTTGCACTGCTACATACACTCACAGGCATATTATGCAATATACGTGCTTCACTTTATCGCACAACAACTGTAATTCAAATAACAGAATATATTTTGTTAAAAAGAGGTCGTGAAATTGTCGTGAGTTCGTTTGTCCGTCCAAAACAAACGAAATCACGACGAAGATTCGATGAAACGCGTTGATGAGGTGCGAGATAAATAATATTTTATCCCCTTGGCGGTCACTGGCACTGCGCAAATTGATGATGACTGAGAAGAACAATCCATCGGATTGAAAGCTTACCGTCCCTGTAACGAGGAAAAAGAACTCTCGAATATGTGGTCAATGCGCTTCCCCACCGTGGATTGTCCAAATTGTTGCAACTTCCGTCTATCGAACGATAGGGCGAATTTTCGTCGCAATGAACGGTCTGAGCTACGGCGCAGGATTCGCCGAGACTCGTACCCTCAAGTTTGAAGTTCGAAATGTAACGGGCACACGTCTGGGCGCTAATTCCGAACCTGGACGAAATTTAAACATAAATATTGGGACGTTGAATTTTTTTCTTTTTGCTTCTTCATAGAGGAAGCTATGTTTTCGTAAAAAGATATGAGATTTTAGTGTCAGAGTACTGAAAATAATCTAAAACGTTAAGCAGTGCCACTTGCATAGTTGAAAACAACTGTCTGAGATAGCCAGTTGCAGTTGCAATACATTTTGTGGGACATTTTTCCGGTTTTAATTTTATGAGATGTCGTCGATTTTTTATGATACGAAAAAAGGTGCAAAGTAATTTCCACATGGCCACCGCATTTTTAACAATTTTACGCATAGCTTCCTCTGCGAGGAAGCTAAAATCGATGAATGAACTTTCTCATAGAGAAAGCTATGTTCAAAAATGTGATAAATGACGAAGCCATGTGCAAATTACTTTGCATCTTTTTTGTCGATGTTCTCGGCAAATTCACTGTTCAATGCGTTGACTATCGTGGGCCACTCACCTCTGGCAATGATGTTGCACGAGATACATCGATGCCCTGACGGCGACGAGCGCATCGGTCTGCAATAACAGTGCATCCTCACTCGGCAAGGCAAAGATGTACTGATTGCGAGACGGTGTGTTATCGCTCAAACCGACTCCCGCTTGTATCAAATTGTTCTCCAACACTCTCATCCCTTCGATCATTCGGATGCCGAAATGCACCGATTGGTTTACAGACTGCTCGTCTATTCTCGGCAGTCTCGGAATAGGGTCTGCTAGCCTACGCATAACGATGTCGTTCTCGATGCCTAAAAAAACAACATAGTTTTACTTCAAATGAATAAAATTCATGAAATTTTTAAAAAATTACTCACCATTAAAACCAGATATATGATGCTCAAAGTATATCGGTAGTTTGTAACCGCCGATTAAATGACGGTATCCGAATAATTCCATCGTGTGCAAGGCCAACCATAATGCGACGAGGGTCGCTATGGAACCCGCCATGAATCCGCTGGCTGATCAAAACAAAAAATAATATTTCGATGTAATTCATAGGTCCTTTATTGATCGCCAATTGATATTCAAATAGCCAAGAGTGTCTCGATTTTCCATCGAGAGTATAATTGACCGATCGGTCATGAACTTCGATCGTTTCAATTTTTTTTAAATACGCGGTCGTGCATACTGGTCGGTCGGTAGTCATTGGATATTCAAGGTCGAATCTATATGCCTTCGTGTATTCCAGGGCGTATGTGAATTATTCGTGTGGCTTCTCTCTTCCCGAGCATATCTCGGTGGGGAAGAAAAAAGAATCAACACACAACGTCGCGCGGAGACGATATTTATAGATTTACGAGAGGAAGACCGATAAGATGTTGTTTCGTAGAAAAGACGAAACTTAGTTAATACCTTCCATTTACGGCTTCTCTCCCGTGCCAACGTAATTTTCCAACAACATCTCTCCTCCATAATAACAACGAATTATTCTTATTACAATTTTTTGAATGTCGAAAAAATTGTACGACTGAGTTTCTTTCGAGTAGAGTGTCGATGGAAAGTTACCTGGAGTATGCCGGTGGCCGGAGTGGTCAGGTAGAAAAAAATCTATGGAAAAGTACCGTCCACCCGTACCTACAAATGGTAACCGCTGGAGGGGATTGTAAAAACGCCGTAGCGAGAGTGTTTCCGTGTCTGAGTCGCGCGAGGAAAAACCGTAATTTTTTTCTTGTGTACATACAATATCGATTACTGGCGAAGAGCCAGCGAAACGTACGAGAAACGTGGGGTTGCCGTTGATCGCGGGACGACCTTGGATCGACGAAAAGGAGAACACAAATCGTGTCATGGTTGCGTTCCGATAAAATCTTACGGTGCATCAGAAACGGACCGGCAGTTCCCCATCACGACTTATAATTTTGTTTGCAATATCTTTTATGATTTTTTAAAATCAATTGCAGACATTACCGAGGGCTCGATCCATGGGCTTCTCAAGACCGTGCATAGCGTATATCCATCGATTGTTGTCGACCGGTCCAATGTTGATCATTTTTATTTTTCTTACACAATACCGATACGATAGATAGTATATTCTTTAAATGTGTCCTTTTTTCGCTACTACTTTAGTCGCAATTTCAAAACAGCGAGCACTGTGTAAAGTACGCAAAAGGCTCAATGTTTTTGTTGTTGCTGGCACTAACCGGCAGGTGTGCCCAACCTCGAACGCCGCGCGAATGCAGTCACCTCGGGTCTTGAACTCGATTCGGTTAATATCAATTATCACGATTATTGTCTGCACTGTATATTCGATGATACAATTAACACGATACGTGAGTCTCGCCACTACAGGATTCAGTTAACAACGGGGTAAGGCGGAACTGCACGTCGCCCGCTATGCCTGCGAGAGTTAGAGACGCACAACGTACACAACCTCTTTCTATTCCGACAAGCAGCGTCGTGCCTTCGCTACTCCCCACCACCGCACACTCGCCACGACCAGTTTATTCGGGACGGTTACGGAAAAAAAAAATTCTGTCACTCGACGAGCACGTGTTCAGCCGGCTCCCGTCACGTACGGCCGCTTCGGTCTTACCTGCTGAGGCCCTGCTACACACAACTTCCTCGCTTTCTACGGACACGAATACCCGTTCATTTATAAATCATTCGCGGAGTGGTCAAACTATTATTTACGCCAGAAATCGCTCCAGGCTTCTCCGGCCTATACAGCCGGGGAGTGCTATTTTTAGACAACTTTGTTTTCATTTTCCATTGTAGTGGGTAGCAGCTGCTCATACGAAAGTAAAGCGATTGTTTCTGTCTTGAGGTATTATATTTACTTTACCGATGCTCAAGCATTCCCCGAATAAATCTTAAGCGATCGATCTTAACTCGTACGAATAATTAACATTTAATTTCGTGGGCGGGGGCAGAATATATGATCGAATAACGGCTGTGTATGCAAAGTAGCGGCATAGAAGGTTCTGGAACGAAGACAGACGTCGAGTTAAAAATGCGACGCGCTATCGAGTCTTATCGATGACACATACGTTACTAACGAATCACTATTTATGCTCCACGTTATTATTATTCCAAGCATAACGAGTCAATGCTGTCGCTTCGAATAAGTAATATCTCTTCGATAAATATAGCTTGAACTTCTAACCCTGTCTTGCTTTCTTTGCACGATCGTCAATGAAAGTGAAGTCTCGCGCACGAAGTTTTGTCATGTTTGATTCAGCAAAATTGTGATTTTTGTTCTGGTTTTGTTTACATTTTTTTTATTTTAATTCTCGATCGCAATGCGAAACATAAACGCGAGAGACTCACCTAGTTGCGTTTTCTTGTGTCGTTCGATTCGCTGAATAATTGTATTGAGATAAGCGAACACAGCAACTCCCATCTTCGAGTGTAAATCCATATGGACTACCCTACGACTGGGGTGTGTCACTTTGCAGACAATAAAATTGTCAGGTCAGTTCAGTGTGTCTGGCGCGATCAATACTCAGCCGATTATCGAAACCTTCACGGCTAACCTTACGAATTTCGCACCAAGTCACTCGCACAGAAATCCGTATTGTATGTATGACTCTTCTTTTTTTATTTTATTTATTTTTAAATGCGAACGAACGGTAAGAGACGGGTTATATTGTGAATGAGACTCCGAGCTCAAAATACCGTACGTTCTTTCTCGCTGTCCGTGTTGTTTCTACCGGACTGGCCCCTTAAAACCTGGAAATATTCGGGAGTTCGATCCCGGAGAAATTTTCGTGAGTGCGCATGCGCAGGCGTTGCCATCGAGGGAAACATCCCCGATGCGTACGCCTATGTTTCCCAATCGAGGAAGCTTTGAGATCATGTTTTTGCGTATGGATAGCCCATTCGCGAGGCAGTTTAAAAAAATTACTAATAAATGTTTAACTTTGCCCTGCGAGACCTTGCTTAATTCATTGACGTGGATTAAAGTTGTCGAGCGCAAACACGCAATAAAGCAAAAACACGAGAAGATTTGTACTCCACAGGCGTGTTAATGTTTTTTTAAGACCGCAGCAGCATTGTCGTAGGCAGCGAGAATCAGGAGAACTAAATAGTTTCAGTGGCCGAAGCCGGTCGGATGAGCACGTGATCGCTGCATGATTTTTAACACAAACAGCTGTTCCGTGCACTCGGGCTCGACCCTACGCTCGCTCTCGTAAACATGACGGTCGACGCTGTCTCGTAGAAAACGTTTACCATTTTACAGCTTGGTCGCGCATGATACATGCGAGGTCGTAGCTTTCCATCACCTCTCCATATTACTTTTCTCTTGCGAAAAAACATTTAATAAAACAGAATTGCCTTTTGCATAGAATCAAAATTGCTTGTCTAATTTATCGATCATGAATCGTCCTGTACAAACAAACGATCAAGAGTTCACTCGCGACTCGTAGTTTATTTCTATATCGATCGCGGTGACGCGAATGATTGTATAATTAAGAAAAATTTACTATGCGTTTACGACGCACGTCATTATTCAATAGTCCCTGTTTTGAATATCGAGGTAAAAATAGTTGTTGAGCCGACGCGCGCCATAAAGTGTTATTCACGAGCCGGTCAACGACCTTGACCGATAATGCCATTTATCTGTCCCCTGCTTTCAGCTATCAAAGCAACAAATTTTTTAAATCTCCGTTTTTTTTTTTGCATAAGAAATAAAATAAACCTCGGATTCTCAATCAGTATATTGTATATATGAAATGCGTGAAAAACAAACAGGTGTGTGTTATTGAAAAATTTACCATAAACTCGTAAGAAAGGGAGAGTCGTCGAGAAAAATTAATGAAGAATGCACACCAGGGCACAGCTGATATCGAATGCAATTGTTTAGTTTTACGGGTTTTACCCGAGAGACAGACAACGTGGCGCCTTCGCTATACTGCTCGCTGCACTACGTAGCACAATTTTCATGCTGGGCCGATGATAAAACAGCGGGCATTCAAACGTTACGTTTTATATATAGATTTTTTTTTACAAGTTCTTAATTAATAGCTGAACAACTATAATTACCAGCAGTCCAGCTGAGCGAACGTGGTGATTACGTTATCATGTAAGTACTGATACTTAACCGTTGAAACTGCGCACTCGTAACACCGATTCATTCACCAGTTTCAAACTTGCATACTATTTATTTTTAATCATTTCTCGCGCGTTTACGATATTATTTATTGTATACTCACGTTTTACTTATCGTACACAGTTGAGTTCGTCGACAGATCGTCGGTTTTCCGTTACGAAACACTTTGCCGGACCAGTGGGAAGTCTTGATGGTCACAGCTCGACAGTGGAAGACTTGTCTGAGCTTATAACCAGTTCGCTATGAGTTTTGAGGGGAAAAGAACATTCGTCGGGCACAGAGCGGGCTTCTAATCTCTCACTCTCTCCCAATACCATCCCCTTTACGTCCGTTCTCCGTCACACCGATCCCGAGAATTTATTATCTGTACATAGTTATATTATCTATATAAACATAATATTTTCGACCCCGTGAGCGGCTGTTATAACAAGCCGAGCGAGAAATATCAATAGTTCACCACGAGGTCACACGGTCACACTTGGGGATCTCTTATCATTTCCCGAATTCAACGCGTTTCTATCAAAACACATTCACTTGTGTACCCACGACCTGCTACGATTGCAACAGGTATTAGGGACTAAACGGGCATGATGTTAACCTTCTTATAAAAGACGTATTTCATTTTTCTGACGTAAGAAAAGTACGGGAAATAAGTCAAAATGTTAATGAACAAACATACATAAATGGGAGAGATGAGGCAAAACGGGTACCAAGACCTAATAATTATAATTTGTTTTGCTCGGTCTCCTCTCTTTATTATTGGTTCCAAGTCGCAAAATAAATTTAAAAGAAAAAATATCCGCGAGATCTTCGATCCGTCTCGATTATCCGCGATTATTCGAGCTTTGGCTTATAAAAATTATTGCATGTCTAAGTGGAATGGTCATTAAAAAAATGCAACGATTTCACATACTCTCAACGATCTATCAATAGCCAGCCTTTCGAGGAGTGAAATTGTGATAGAATACTTAGATATGATATAAATGGTATTTCTAGCATGCAAAATTCCACCCCATATGATATAATTTCGGCAGAACTGTTTTTGTGGCATATGGAATGGATTTCGACATTAATGGGCAGTAGCTGGAAATGCGATTGGTGGAGGATGATGGATGGATTACAAGAAGGCTGCGGACTGTCGTCGAATGCAAAAAAAAACTACTTTTTCGACGGAAAATACGCCACTTCCAGTCGAAAAATGAGATTTTTAAGCTGGAAGTAACGTATTTCTGGTAAATCTCAGGAAATCTACACTTCCGGTTGTCAAGTTTTATAGTCCTTAGTGAGGCCGCGAAGCACCCGAGCCACAACAACCTGTTAGTACATATATATTATACGTATATAGGAGAGAAGACATTCGAAGGGGCGCAGTATCTCTGGGAGCTTGATGAATCACCACCATTAACCCGGGTGTGATTTATAACTTCTCGAAGGTCGAGACGCCTGTACCGATGAAGTCGAAGCCAATACAATTGAAACAGCTTCAATGGTCTACATAGCGTTTGAAACATCTTTCGCCCTCCTTATAACGGGCATTCCATTATAGCTAGTAATTTCCGCGAGCTCGATGAAACAGTCCGGTTCACGATAAGAAAAGTCAGTTCCCGGCTGCCACCAATAATTCCAGCTCATTTCAATGTTTTTTGTTGTTATTTCCCGGCGCGTGACCGTACAAAGTCCGGGAAATTATGACGCAAGAGTCACGCGCATCGGAAATCGTTTCGAAAATATAGTAATCAAATCGTCGGAAGTAGTGCTATCTTTTTATCCTGAAAAACGCGTTAGAAGTTTAACTGATGTTTATGTTTGTAGAAACATGATGAAAAGTTTCATCCTTACACTTAATATGCTACGACAGGACCATACAGTTATCAATTTATCATTCATCTTTTTTAAAGGTAAGATTCAACGACCAGTTCAGCGATTGCCAATTGTTTCAACGTTCATTTGAAAAATTAGACACATGGTTTCCTTGATAGTTCTGGTGACATTAATATTTTTAAATCCCCGATGGTAATCATAAATCGTTGATAACCCCGTTGCCAAGATTGCACAGCGATGGACAGTAGTTCCAAGGAAATCGCTGCGCTCCAAGAAAATTACGTGTACAACGACACGCTCGCTCGGGCTCTCATCCAATTACTTCCGCAAAAAGGTTGGGTGCTTTAATTAACTATTTCGTTGATATAGAAGATAAGGGCAAAGTGAAAATGGAAAAACACACAATGAGTAACGAGCGTTAAATTTTCGACCTGCAGACCGACCACTCTTGTCTATTTGGTTGGAAAAACTCCAGACAGTAAGCGGCGATAAGAGAGCTCTGACGATGAGAAATGACTATACGAGGCTGTTGCTTCTCGCGATGCAGAGTGGTAAACTTACCGAGCCGTTTGATAGACTTCCAACCGTAAAAGATTTACCACCGATTTCCGATATAATGGTAATTTCATTTTTTTTCTCTTCGATATAATTTCTATACCCAACGATGGTTGGTAAATCCGCTTCTTCGTTGTGCAGCCTATGTATTTGTTCGAAGAGATGCTTACATCCTCGGATAAAAATCTCGCCTGGATCGACGATCTCATCTCCGGTACCGATGCTGGGATCCACGACAATGGCCCTTCATCAAATTGCATACCGCCCCACAAACTTCTCGAACTTCAGCCACAACCCATCAATGGGATTACCTGTTATTTTTCCGTATTCAGTAATCCATCGTAAACGGATTACCAAAGTTTTTTTTATATATCGATTCTTTCATGAAACAAACGAACGATATTTTATTGTTTCGATCACGGAAAATGAAGGAATATTTTTCCATAGGATGCCCTTCGCTGTTTTTCTGTTTGAAAGACGTAGATGATCAATTAATTCCAACTGGGTAGCTTAAAGCAATGTTCACGCTGTTGCCGTGATTCGTGCCACCGCTTAAATAATTAATCGCATGTACACTTAAGCAAAAAAAAAAATGGATAACGGAATCAGCAGTGGAAAATCAGCACAGCAGACTGCTAAAATGCGCACAAGTCTGATGGAACTTTTGGAGTCTTCAGCATTCCTCCGATACTCTCCGACATGCCAAGGAGAGTTTGCAATAACGTGTGACAGATAAGAGCCGTGTCGTTGACACTGTTCGCTAAGTATGAAATATACATAAATTAACTACTACATAATTGAATATATAGACAAAATAATATAACTGCGATAATATGACGTATACAGCTTGCTGCACGCAAGTATATTAAACAACGCTTATGGGCGACGTCACACCCCACCTTGATTATTATTACTATGGTCTTTAAGATCTCTTCAACGAAACGATCGAATACCGAACAAATTAATGGACCATTAAGGTGGTTAAATATAAACTCCGAACTATACATTCTCGTAAAATGATACATCGTCACGTTACAACGTTTTCGAGCTTCCCGGGGTCTACGAACACACGCACTTATAACAGATAAACCACTTGGAGTATCTGGCTGATGTTCTGGTAATCCGCTTTCTCATTTAGATGCACGAAAAAATTTCCATCGCACCGAGATTATCACGAGAATAATTTTGTACTGAGACACTTGCACTACTGCTTCCGTTCCAGCGGAATATTTTCAACAATGATTATTGTTCTTACAGTGCGTATTCGTTCGCTATACATATCCGGGGTTACGGTCAGTGCATTTTTGTCAATTTATCGTCTGTAATATTTTCGAATATTTAATCTCCTCGCCACTTGGTCGGATCAATTTGTCGGATCAAAACATGACGTGAAAATAAAACTGCTTATCATCCACGCAGACGGCGTCTGCTCATTAGGTAAACTTTTGGGATGATTTGACGACCTCCCAATATATTAAATATTAATTATTAAAGATTCGGATTAATGTCATGAGTTTTTTGATGTTTGTGTAATCAAAAAGCCTTCGATGGACGAAATACGCTGCTATAGTATACATAGTACTACAGCACCAACGAATTCGCTTCATAGATTATGTTTTTTGTTACCGACGAGTATGTCTCGAATTTACTTAATCGGTGAAACACTAAAACTTCGCGATACCATGATATCCAGCTAAAGACAGCAGTTGATACAATGTCACGATAAAGCGGGCTACGAGTTATATCTGTGGGATATTTAAATGGTACAATATAAACGCACGTACAGATTCGAGCTTCCGTGACTGAATAATTTAAATTTAATAATACACCCTGATAGCCCGAGAGTATTACACGTTCTCAGTGACGTGTTGGAAGATTATCAATACGTGCCGACTGCAACCAATACAGCCGGACCAGAGTAGCTTATACTACGTCGGAATTTTATTCCCTGTCGTAACGTTGCTCTTCATTAATTTTTTTTACCTGCGCAATTGGAGTCTCACGTGTATTAATAAATTTCAACGATCATTGCTTCTGCAGTTTACAGAGAATTAAAAATGGCACAGAAACGCGTTGTCGGATGCGAAAGAATTAAGTAAAAAAAAAAAAAAAAACTACACCTGCGCTGAGGTTTTATCCTGTATCGAAGATAACTCGCGGCGGGAAACGAAGGACAATTTCGAGGACGATTCGTTACAACCGGTAAATTACGCGTTACGACGAGGGATCTTTTGACGCTGTCGGAACCCGGTGCAACCGGACTCTACTTGAGACGAGGCGTACGCTAACGTACGCACAGGGAATAAGTACCACTTCCCTCTCCACACACCCCGAAGAATTTTGCCGCCACGCACGCGATAGCACATCCTTCAGTTACATAGTGGACCAATATCGTACCTGTGAATTGTTTACGCCGCTCAAGTGACGACGTATCGCCGCCCAAGTCCACTTGGGTCTGTCGGTGCAATTACACCGTAATCTTGTTAACAATGCCGCGCAAAATGTGAATCGTATCTGTAACGCCCCGGGCACAAGGAGCGGCGCCGCAAGCTCCCCGAGACAATATTCTAATCGTTTACCGGGTCTCGTTTCCCATTTCTACCGACACAACGTGGAGGAATGACGTCCTCCCCACCCCCAATCGAACTGGATAATAACGAAGTGCACAACCGCTTGGTCTTACTCCCGTTGCTAAACTCAACGTTCAACGAACGTAACTCATCCGCCAGTCGCAACCAGGAATACGACCATCGCCAACGGAAGCTGACAGTTTTTTCCGTGGGAAAGTTTTTTATTCCCACTTTATTCGGACCAGCTTCGCAGTCGCTCGTGTGTTTTGTTTAATTTTTTTATTTACATTACTTTTGTTTAACATATCAATTAGTCGAGACTGTGCGTGAGATATTTTAACCGTAAAGGACATTCCATGAATTCATCAGGTTATTATGGAGGCAAGTATCTTCTTTCCGTAATTAATATTTCGTCTTCATCTTCTTTTTTTAAACCGGTGTGTCGTGCATAAAATTTGTTAAGAAGAGAAAATCTCTCGAAAATGTCGAAGGGTGTCGTTGATCGCTGTATCGGTGCCGCGATTGATTGCCGTGAGAGGCGGAAGCTGGAAACTACTCAGGAGGTATATTAGTCGTGTCGTAAACGACAGAAGAAATTTATTTCTTTCGGTGATTACCAACGGCCGACTTTTGACATTTGCCAAACATTGTGATGTTGGTATGAAGAAAAGAAATTATACTGTTATTTCCACTGACTGCAGCTCGCCGTTTTTTTTTTGTTTCTGCATGCAATCCAACACTGCGAGCGTTATCACTATCACAGGGGTTCGCAACGCAAATCGAATTTTTGGCGATGTACTAGACGAATTCGTTGAACGTTTCTTGGAAAAACAATAAAAAATAAAATCCTGGAAAATGTATTATAAAAATCGTGCATTTCAGTCACACTGGTTTTGCTTGTCGTTGTCGCTCGTATTTACGCTCCGTTTTGAAATCTCGTAAATTCGGAGTATCGATTTCTTCGTTGCGGCGATTTTTCAACGAATGACTATTCGTCATTCCGTCGTCGTTGCGGGATGATTGAATTGACCAAATCCCAAATTTGTTTCACGAATTTATGCAAGTGCCATTGCAAACTAAAAGTGGAATATGATAATAAACAATAGAAAATTTCCAATCGCGCGATCTATTTCAAATTTATCCGCGACTTTCGACCGATGATCGTGCGATCGAGCAGGACTCGGCATATCAGCGAACCAGTTTATCCCCGAAGTGGGGGGTAAATCTGTTAGAAAGTTTTCTCACGTCTCTGTCTAGTCTCACATTTCTCTCGAGTACACTTCAATATGAGTCCGCGGTCAGTGTGCTTCACAATATTAAGTGAGTAATTCTACTTGTCGATAACTGCGTATCGGTAGCTTTCCGTCTCTACGGAACTAAGTACACTCTCATCGATATCTCGCAACGTTAATCGCAGGGTCGCGTTAATTCTACCGTAATGATTGTCATACGCCTTATATTTACATGCTCGTTTATCGCACTTCTGTTGACTTTTGTATACTTCCGTTTACGATCTCCAAAGCTCATCGCGTATCATAACCGTGTCGTGATTTTCGGGCCATTAATTTTTGGCACGTGAATAGTTTCTGACTCTCGATGCACAAAACAATTAGATTTCAATATTTATTGGGCGAGATCCATTGTATTTCGTAAACGTCACCGCAAGCTCCGAGGAATTGCTACGACCAGATCTACGAAGTAATGTATACACAAGTGGGCAAAAAACCGTTGTAGCACGTAGCGACATTGGTATTGTCGATCGCAGATTAATCAAAGGCCTAGAGGAAAATGTTGATTCCTGACAACGCCGATTGATAATTATTTATTTTACGAATATTAAATATTCAACTATGAACTTTACACACGAATGTAGCTTCGAATTTGCGTTTTTTTTTTGTAACTTTCCGTATATTATCATCCCGTTAGTCAAGATTTCGCTGACTGTCGACGCGATTAAATCAGCAAATCGTATCAGGGACGCGCACGAAATTACCATAGTTGCCGTCTCGATGGATAATCTGTAACAATTCCGTGAATTCTTTTTTTTTATTAATGATCGTTAAGTAGACGGCCACGTGTTGTCAGTACAATGTAATATTCTTCATGGAACCGATTGGCGTTATTCACGCCGATCTAATCTGTTTCCGTAGTTCTGGAATTTCACCGTTGTGCGTTTCGACTTTGAATGAAAATTGTCAAGTACATACGACGATCTTGTAGCCCGTTATCACGCGATTTGCAAGCTGACTCTGATAGCTTCGATGCATTATGGTGAATAATACAAGGAAATGAGAAGCCATACATAAATAATCACGATAGTTGCTTTGAACATATTATTCTTGACCATTTTTTTTATATCTCAACAATATGAGTGCACCTTTTTTTACAAGTGTCCATTGAGCGCGACATTGTCGGACCGGATCGTGTGTAGCATACGTAAAACGGGTTGTAAATTAACATATTATAATTTATCAATAGTAGGAAATCGAATTCAATAATTGTCTTATCTCACAGAAGCGTGTTCCGACGATTTTAGCATGCAGTGTTATACTAACTGATGTAAGTCGATGAGCTTTTGCGTCTGCCATATTCGTGAGAAAAACAGGTTTCGCGTGACTTAGATATATATGAATATTATCGGTGGAATTACAATCATAACACTGCGGAAGGGAAATCGTCGAGATTTGTTATTCATTTCATTAATATTCATGAAACGCCGGTTATCAATTAGATGATATTACATATATTCATTCATATCGCCGATTTTTTTGCCTCTCTATCAAGGACGTCTGCAGCACATGACACTGAAAGATCACTTATAGCTCAATTATTCTGTATTTATCACACACTGGAAAAGACGGATTAGCTGCCCTTGCTAAGTTCTTAGTGGTTCCGAAGCCAGACGATAAATTAGTTGTGGGAGCAAATTTATCGCTTGGTCCAGACAATTGATTGGTTGGACCAGCTAAACAAACCATTTTTTTTGTGCACCACCAATGTATTTACCGATTAATCGTAATTCCAGATGACGTCGAAAAACCGGACGGACCGGTAGACTTTGAGCAAGCAATAAAACTAACTGGTGAGTTACATATTAAAAAAAGAAAATTACCGGTTTACAAAATGGGTTTGATTACCGCATTAATTTTAACAGGATATGGAAAGTTCAACTATCTGCTGCTACTTGCAATCCTACCGGCAGGATGCGCCTTTATCTATTCCTCAACCGCTATGTCCTATGTCCTCCCCTCGGCCGAATGTGATCTTGGTCTTACCCTTTTCGACAAGGGTCTCCTTAACTCAATGCCATTCGCAGGTATGTATCATTCGATCACTAAATCAATATATCGACTACTCTGTACGTACAAAAAAAAACCTCACGATCGTTTTTCCATCAGGCATGATTGTAACGTCCTTTATCTGGGGATTTCTGACCGACACGTTTGGCCGAAAACGTATCCTCATATACGGTTATCTAACAGTCGCTATTATCAATCTAGCGAGTGCCCTCTCGCAGACATCATGGCTCCTGATAATGACCCAATTTCTCAACGGCGTTGTGTGAGTAATAAATTCTTGTCAATAACCGAAGGATAATTTAAACCAAAGACTCATCCGATCGTTTATCGCAAAACAGTATGTCGGGGCCCTTTGCTGCCCTGATGTCCTATCTGGCCGAGGTGCACGGTGAGCAACAACGCTCCCGAATTTATATGTGGCTCGGCGTCTTCTACTCTATCGGACACATATCGATACCCTGTAAGTTTGCACGCGCATTTGCGTATACAAAAAAAAAAAGAAAATCTCATGAATCATTTCTAATCCTTCCTCAGGATCTCTGCGTAACTGGTCCTTGGATCACGCTAAGTTTTAATATTACCTAAGAAATGTAAAGAAAAATGAAAGAACATATAGCTTCTCTGTGCTGTTACAAGATGTGACGGATCCTGATCCTCCGGCTTCCGTTGCCGTCTGCCTTACCCTGATTACAGGCCTGGCATGGTTGATTATTCCACAAGAATGGCGTTGGAACATCTTCGGGGGCACCAGGAGGGTGACCTCCTGGAGGATATTCCTAGCTGTTTGCGCGATTCCGGAGATCACAGCTTTCGTCGCCCTCTCCTGGTTCCCGGAGAGTCCACGTTTTCTTCTCTCGAAGGGCCGCGACCATGAGGCCCTCGAGGTTTTCAAGAAGATCTACTCGCTCAATACCGGCAAAGAGCCTCACACTTATCCGGTAAGTTACGAATTTGTAGATCGAACCTTTGCCGGTTTTCTGTCCACTTACGCGATTTCCTCTCGGGTCGTTGCGACGGGGATGGGCCCTCAAGTTTTATCCCGAGTTAGATGGCAGGCTACGTGATAGCGCAGATATACTATCGGGCTGCCGATCGGTCACTCTGGTAGGCTACCGATGAAACACAGGTAGTTCTAGGATAAATTATCGATGAGAAACATTTTTTTTTTATTACGCTTCCGTTCGATCGGGCGGTATAATCAAGAGACTTTATAATTTAATCGACAGGTCAAGAGTTTGGCGAACGAAGTTTTAACGAGCCACCCGGAAACGAGTCTTGTCGCAACGCTCAAATGCGGATGGCAACAGATCAAACCTCTCTTCCATTTGCGTTACGCATACAGATTAATACTCATTGGTGCTATTCAATTCGGCGGTACTGTTGGGTGAGAACAATTTCTGGAATTTTTTCCTTCGGATATATTCTTTTCAAAGAGTAATCACCGATACTGATGAAAAAAGCATCGATGCTCTATTATTTCAGGTCGAATTCACTGAGATTATGGATGCCCCAATTGTTCGCAATGATAGAAACTTACGAGACCAAACATCCGATAAAAACGTCCGGACCGTTTCCCTCGATATGCGTTATGCTGGAAAAAACGAGAACCAACTCATACCACCTTGTCAAAACTTATCACAATAACACCGTTCAGTTTGCCGGGGTGTGCGCACCGGTAAGAAAATCGGCTGTTGGATTTTTTAAAAATGGACCACATTTTGGCAATGTAAGATTACATTTTTTTTCTCGCATTTGTAGGTTGTATTGGATTCTACCGTGTACATTAATTCCATAGTGATCGCCCTCACTGGCGTGATTGGCTATACATTGGCCGGAACTCTGATTAACGCCGCTGGCAAGAAGAAGCTCATGGGTGATATATCGATTTTTGTCTTGCATTGTTTTGGATTTTTTTTAAATGTTAAAGCTATTTTTTCTTTGATAGTATTTTGCTTCCTATCTGCCGGTTTATGCTGTGGTGTTCTATACTGGGCCGAAGACTCCAATGGCATTCTCGGAATATCTTCGGTCTTCGTGGCTCTGTCGAGTATCGGGGGAGCTGCGGTAATGAATGTAATCGTCGACAACTTTCCTACTTCTCTCAGGTAATTATCGTAAACTCTTCGCAATTGTTCGGCAATGGTGTAGTAGCATGTGGTTTTATGAATACTAACATTGTTGAATTTTTGTTAGAACAATGGCTATCAGTATGACAATGATGGCCGGCCGCATTGGTGCTGTGGTAGGAAATCTCTTATTCCCTGTTCTGTTCAAAGTCGGCTGTTTAGGCCCGTTCATCATGATAGGCAGCGCATGCTTAGGTACGTAAATACTCGAAACAATTATAATTGTTTCGTAAAAGAAAAAAAAACAAATATATATTCGATGTGATTGTAGTGTGCTCGATTTTGGTCTTCTTCCTCCCACGCAAAGATTCTGCGTCCGACAAAAACGCCGGCAATCAATGAAGTTACCAGTCAATGAATGCAGTGAAACTACCCGATAAAATCTCTACCTGTACATAATTGTTGTATTTAATTATAGGTAATGCGTGTTCTCTTTATAAAAAATTAAGCTCCGCGATCGTATTATTTATCTACACCAAACGTAGAACGTTGATGTATTTTCTTGTATCTCGTACTAAGTAGTATACGAACGCTATTAGTTTGTCAATTAATGAATAAGATTTTTTCCACACTCATCTGCAATCGTCTATCGAATATATTGAATATTACAAACGATAGTCAAGTTTGCAACCAGCGGGATAATACTGATGAGCGTGAGAAAAAAACGAACGATGCTTTCGAAAGTCGAAGCGACTGAAGGCATTTTATCGGAAATCTCGTATAGACGTATATACTCTCACAATCTTCGCACTTATTATACAGTAAACACTTCTATTTCGCTTATAAGTATTCGTGGAAACTCGTGCATATTTTTTATACCGCTAGATCTATGTTCGTAAGATATAATCGATAAATCGTATATACCAGCTACAACCGTGCGGCGTACAAATTATATTAATACAATAACGAGATCGTCTTATTATCACCTGTATAAATTGTTGTTGATGATAGTTAAATGATTTCCATCGAACAATTCAACGTTTTATTATCACGTAACTGTACTATAGAATATGCTGTAGCATCGTCAATAAATTGTACCAATTTGTTTAACGATATGCGTTAATTTCTTGTAACTATCCCACAGGCTTAACATTGTCGCAATTATCCGAGTTTTCGCATAACAGGTACGCAGATGAATTAGCGTGGAAGCGAACCGTTCTCCGCTTCCACAAAAGAAAAGTTTGCTGCTTTATATTTATTGGCACGCTTGATTAAACTATCCGTCGAAAGTTAAATTCGGTTAAAAACAGCCTTACAGCGCCATCTGCAGCGTAAAAGATTCGGAATCATCGTGTTTCACCAATCTAGTTACTTTTTCGCGGGAATGAGTTTTCGATGAAATGAATTTGGAATGAATGATACCCTAAGGTAAACGTACCGATGGCCGGACACTTAAGGGAGCAGTCCCAGTCCCTGGACATGCATGAAAAATCGTATTTCCATCTCTCTTGCACTCATGTCTTGTCCGGCCACTGGGACGTGTCCAGTCATTGGTACGTTTACCTTACCTTGCTCGCGACGCCTGCCCCAGCGGTGAATGTAGTAAACGATTTGTTGGTATCGCAGTTCGTGCAACAGGGTACTTACCATTCGGCATGGGATTCGGTTGAAACGTCTGACTCGTCCCCCTCCCCAGCCCGAGGCTCTGTGTCGAAAGTGGCGTGCGTTGACTCTCACCCGTCACTTTGCGTCGAAAAGTCGTTTATTGATACGAGAACAATGTCAAGTATAATTATTTAAGCTGCTGTTACGTACGGCTATTACGTATCACCTCGACGAAGTGTCATCGTGTCACGGAAGCGCCGAGTGTGAAAAATAGTTAAGCCGCTAATAAACCTACCGAAGATGGAGGGTATTTTTCACAATGGGAATTACCAAATAGAATCCAATTCTAACGATATGACGGGCTTGGATATAGAAAAGGAGGTGTGTGTCGTGTAATTCAGTCATAACACGTATATAGGACACATCGATCCGTCGTTTCTTGGCGCACGAACGCCTCACATGAGACTCCAGTTAATTTCATGCAATCACAAAAAAAATATATCTATTTGCTAGTATATTTATGAAAATCGAACATTGCGAGAGCTGATTGCGAATAGTAATTTTGTCTCAGCTGTCTGAAGAGACAATTATACAAAAAATGAATCACTAAAAAGAAAATACTTTGGAGTAAATATCACTATTACTTATATACATGGTGCTGTCTGCGATGCAAGCATCGAATAACAATCAGAAATTGATGTTTATTCTTATACCTTTCTACCTTCCGCTTCAATCTATCAAACTTTGGCGGGGCAATTGCTGTTGCAAAGATATTTTTTATTTAAAAATATCATCGAGCTACACTCGCAACTTTCTCCATCGGTCACAGATTGCAGTTATTAACAACACTTTGCTTCAGGAATCTCTACTCGATCACATGGAGATATCGATAGTGGAGGCCGAAAAGCGTGCCAATGGCGGCCTCAATTTAAGAGAATTTTATACCGTCTATCTCATCGACACCAAGTAAGTTTTATCTAGCAGACGCAATTGATCTGATAAATTCATTAACAAACCTAATAATTATTCTTGACTTTGCAGAGTTATAGATCCAGATTTTAAGGATGCTCTTACAACGGTCAGTTCTCTGTGGCGCAGGTATACGGAGTTCGAGATGCTCAGGGCTTACCTGGAGATCTCCTATCCATACATTGTACTGCCTCCCCTGCCAGAGAAAAAGGTTCTGTATGCCTGGCAGAAAATAACAACCGATACGTTTGACCCAGATTTTGTCGATCGCCGTAGAGCCGGACTAGAGGTAATTTATTTGAAACAGACAAAAACATTGTCATGTAGTGATAAAGTTAAACATTTCTTATTTATTTCGTATATAAATTGCAAAGACCATAGATCACTGTGTTGTATTACGATGGGCTCCCATTATTTAATTATTTATTTATTTAGTTCTTTATATGTTTCATAGAATTTCCTTCTTCGAGTTGCGTCGCACCCTGTGTTGTCGCGCGACAAGCACTTCATGGGATTTCTGCAGCAGAAGGACGGATGGAGAGACAGCATAAAGGAAAGCGGTGAGTTAAAAAACTCAATTAGCTTGTCAAATCTACGAAACTCAAAGCTTGCCTCTTGGAGCAGGATATTTGCAACTGGCAGAGTCAAAACTGAAGGCTCTCAGTATTGCAGTGAGATTGAGAAAGCCGGACAAACATTTCGACACGTTCAAATCTTACGGGATGGAGCTACACGTAAGTTGGACGTCGCTATTTGAATGATGAGCTGACCATTTTTCGAGACTTTTCTTCATCTTCTGTTTTTTTTTTTATGTACAGACCAATCTATGCAATCTTCTTCGCGCTCGGGCGCGACTAGTCGAGAAACAATACACGCTGTACAAGTTGCACGCAAATTACGGTCGGGTGTTCAGCGAGTGGAGTGCCATAGAAAAAGAATTGGGCGACGGGTTGCAGGTAATAGAACGAAAGCGAGGATTGAGTTACCCTCGAAGTTAATATTTTGGTATGACCTTCTCACATATGTTGCGTTTTTTTTTTTTTTTTAGAAATCTGGGCATTATATGGATTCGCTAGCCGCAACGATAGACACGACTCTCGAGGAAGAGGAACTCATTGCCGATCAATTGAAGGAATGGCTTTTCGGAGCATCGGCCTTGCAAGCCGTTGTGAAACGAAGAGAGGCCTTGCAAGTCGCCAAAGACGAGGCGTATGACAATCTCAACGCTGCTTACGAGCAGAAAGATAAAGTCATGCAAGGTGCAAAATTTATTTGATCGATTACAACTTTCGTTGTTACAGACAATTAATGTGTTCGTTTGTCCCTCACTGTTTGCAGGAAAGTCTGGAATAATGTCCCGTCTATTCGGTTCTGTCGATACAGAAGAAATCCGTGAATTGAAAGTTATTCAATTGGAACAGCGCATAGCTCAAAACGAGGAGGCGGTCAAGCTGGTCGACGAGGATCTGAAGTATTTTTTTTGTCTCGTTACTCGTTTATAACTCCTCGATCGTTTCTTCGCTGCAAATCGACATTGTCCATTGGTTTCAGATCATTTTCCGTAAAAGCTATGATGGATATCCAAAGATTTCAACAACAAAAAGTTATTGACCTCAAAGAAACTTTGGCGGCTTATTGCGTACTGCAGTTCAAACTTGCTAGAAAGGTACAAATATATTCGATGAACTAGCTAATTGTTCAAACCATTCGACCGGACTCAATGATAAAATTATCACGCAGGGTCTCCAAGCTTGGCAACATATCAAACAGTGCTTGGAGGCAATGCCATAAGTATACCACAAAACCTCTCGCTGTGTCGTCACCGAAGAAACAAAATACGTTTCACCAATGCCGAAGAACAATAATCGTCTCACCTCATGCAATGTACATTCCTGCATTTATGTATGCTTCAATGAAACAAAACAAGCAATCACTATCGATGTATAAATATTATTTCTATCTGATTGCTAGACACGGATAAATTATTATATTGAACGCGTTAAATGTAATTTTATCAATGTAGAACAGTTTAGTATTTATAATTCTTCTTATTGTTACATATTCATGTATATATTGCAAATGTACGCTGGTACAGAATTCTTATACTTACAGCGAAAAAGAAATGATAACGTCGCGCGACGAATGAAAAAAAAGTATACGAGATACATCACACTCAATGTTCTATCGAAGGGCAGCTACCGCGACAAAGTTGGTGTAGGGTCGGGGATCAAGAGTAGAAACTTTCTACCTTTGTAGATGGTCGTGGAAAGAAAAACAACAGTATGTTTTCAAATCCGGCAATATTCGACACTCGACACATTTTCAATTTTAATCTTTTTAAATATCTCTCTATTTATTCGACTTTTCTTCGCGACATGTTTTCAGCCTACTATTTACACTACAAATACATTGTCACTGCGAATCTCAACTCGGTCTATTGTATTTTTTCTGTTTTTTGCAAAACGACGGAACGCAATGGGATTAAATGTTACTGCGAAACAAAGCTCGAATGTAAATCTACCGTTTATAACATCATTCCTAAATAACTTGTCACATACCGTACGTGTCAATCCCCCGTCATCACCCGCAAGATTATCTCGCGCCTCAGCGTTTTATATTTGCAGAGTAACTTCCTGGCGAAGTTGCTTCGCTGAGCGCGCCAACAATGTGTAATACACGATTTGTTGTTAGTACCAATTAAATAAATTGTAACTTGAGTCTGCTTACGTGTTTCAATATATTTTATTTCCGATACCTGTAATAAGTTCTTCGGATCTCATGTCCAGCTCGTAATTCTCGCGATGATACATGGGGCACGGTCCTCTCCATTACATTGTTCTACCTCCTTCAATTCCACCCTTGCAATTAGCGAGGAAGGCTGATTTTATGTGGTTCTCATCGCACACGCGACATACTTACCTTCCATTAACGCCGTACTATTGATCAGGGTAAAAGATTAACGTGTGCTTGGAAATTGCCGTTGCGACTTTTCCCAACTCTATACTCATACTAGCCGAGCGTAGAGCGTCGAATTTTGAAGATGGTATCAAGGACATCATCTACCAAGTAGGCCGCATCAGACCGCCTTTGATGACATCACAGAACTTAAATTAGCGGTGTGCGTCGTGTCATAAATTATCTCTGTCCAGCTGCGATAATATTGGAATAATTTGACCCCGCGTCGGCGAACGGACATTAGATAGTCTATCAGAAATAGCCTTATAATCGATCGGAATAAGATCCGGTTTCCAAACTTATCCGCGATGACGACCCTCGTGAGTTATTTTTATATTCAACTCGACTAAACGGTTTCCATCAATATCGTCCGCGGCCAATGCAAGCATCCCGGACGACTAAACGTGAATGGACCGTTGCTTCTCGGGAACAAAAAATGAAATCTTAAAAAACTTGTAGAACTAAAGTAAGTTAATTACAACAACAAGCTAATCGTAATTATTATTTTGAGCATCTTCGAGAGATAACACTGTAATCGTACTATAGTTATATGCATCGACACTTACGAACAGTCACACGTTTACATTATATAATTCATCCACTCTTGAAAGCCTAAATGACGAGAGTAATATATAATGTACACAGTCGAACATGAATTCCTTTATAAATAATATCACAGTGTTGAGACATTCGATATAACATTGAGAAAAGCAATCGATCATATAATCTTAGATTTATACTTCGTCATGTTGTTTGTTTGTTTGTTTGTTTGTTTGTATTCTACCAGTCTTACTCTTAAAAACGTTGAGCGTTCAACGAGGCTGAGAACGCTGCGTATCGGCATTATTATTACGTGTAAAATATCGTGCGCTATCAATTCTCATGGATGCTTTTTTTGTATTATTACAAACGATATTTTGGCACATTTATCTTCCACTGCTTATAATAAATAGTACATTATGTGTATGTACAATGTGGATACATTTGTTGTTTGTTTTGTAACTTTGATACACTGATACCGTTATATTGTCTGACTGATTGAACGCGGTCGAATGGAATTTCTTTTCTCTGTTGTCAGACGGCGAGAGTCCGACTGCAAAGTCGATTCGCGCGATTCTCAAATGCATATTTACGACTCGACGAATTCGTTCTCAGTGACCGTGAAACATTCCGGCTCCACGCCTTTTCTTTTTATAGTACTCAGCACAGCTGTACAAAGCTCGTGGCAGACAAATAAGCCTCGCAATAGGAATCTGCGTGTGTCAATTTTTTGTTTGTTTATGAACGCTACTTTTTTTGGTACAAAAACGAATGAAAATCGAAGGCGAGATAAGTGCGTTTGTAATTAACGAATTACACAACATACGACGGTGGCGATGAATCGTCTTCGATGTTTACGGCCTCACAGTTTCTGCGCTCGAACCCTCACGCTATAGCGCACTGAAAGTTCAAACGTGCAAGGTAACGCGGTTCGTCGTTCTTCGTTCTTTGCTTGTTGGTATTTTTTTTTTCTTCAACCACTCCACCGAAAGTTCCGAGCAGCATCGTCGACCGAACTTTGAGAGCGTCTCTTTTCCGTATGTGTCTCGGATCCGATAAATTTCCAAGTTGTTTCATACCGGCCGCTGTTCCGTGACGTGGCGCCCGTAGCACGAGGTCATGGAGTACTCTTCCCGATTGCTCTCGATATCGTTGACCATCGTGTCGGCAGGTCTCGAGTAGCTTCTTCTCGCGTTACCGAACCTGAAGATCCTCCTGTCGGGTAGCCACTTGAAAAACCTCCACCATTTCTTCCGAGACGCTACCTCGGTCTCGATAGTTCCAATCCCGAACTGTCGACAATCTTTTTTACACCGAGCGGAGCAGTTGTTCTTCGTTGAATTCGAGCGTTTGTTCTTGCTGGTTTTGTTAAGATTGTTCGATACTTTCTTGCTGCCGTCCTGCCATCTCCCCGTTCGTTCCAAACAATCGGCGGGCGATCGCTCCTCTCGAATGTGTCTTTCGATCGTAGTCTGACGATTCGAATTGGCTGACGGATCGAGTATCGTGTCGTCGGTCTGTCGAGCGCTCCAGTTGGAGCTTATCCTGCGCGCCGATCGGGAGGTACGTTCGATACCGTTGAAATTTGCACGTTTAGAGGGATCGTCGCTCGCCTCCAGACTCTCGAAGGTATCCTGCTGTCCCGACACCGAGGGACTCACTCGGAGATTCTCGTCTCTCACCGAATTCCCCGAGCAATCAATGCTGTCCGGCATGGCACCGGTACCAGCGGTTCCCGCCGTTTTCGAGCCGAATACACCAGCGGCTCCTCGTTGATGCGAGCGCGAAAGGCTCGAGTAGGAACGCTGCTCCTGCTGCGCCGAAAAACGCGATCCACCGCAGCTCCGTGCCAACGTTTCCTGCAAAAGAGTATTGGAAATTTCGTTGAAAATCGAGATTCTTCAGAAACCCCTTCGACCCCACCAAATCCATGTGTGGTGTTCCAGGGCTGAGAAGACACACATCGAGAACTTCGGCGATTTTGGTCGAAGATCTTTAAAAAATGACTCACCTTGAAAGCTTCCCGAAACTTGTTAGACATTATATTGTAGAGGATCGGATTGATCGTTGCGGAAACGTAGTAGAGAACTCCGGATACGTATGTGAAAAGCAGATACAGAAATTCCATCCATTTGCTGGTCGAAGTAACATGATCCGCGTCCGTGCCGTATATGGCTATCAAGCGTTGTACGTGAAAGGGTGCCCAGCATATGAAAAAAGCCACGACCACTGCCACTGTGAAAACAAGAAAAAGTAAAAATGAAATTAAGTTAATTTAAGATAAATTGTATTTTTCATTGTCATGCGCATACATGAAGCACCACAGTGTTTATACAGTTCAATGTAGAAATTGCATAAGTAATCAACGAATAAATGACGTCTAACGAGAATGCGCATTCTCGATGGTTGTCGGGGCAGTTGAGGACAATCGATCACGCGTGTTTGCGCCCTCTTTTAATTCTCGACAAATATAGTAGTGCAGTATAACGATGTGTATGTGTGTAGAGAAAAAAAGTGTTTATTTTTTTGCCTTTACGAACCAAAGGCGACACGTGCGGCAGCTAGTCAGAAGAGCCAACGATGTTCCTCTCTCATTAAATAATTCATCGGACTTTCAGTTGCGTGAGCGAGTCACATTACTTATTCTCGGGTACTGTGCAACAAAGAACTGTGCGGTCGGATTAAAAAAATAAAAAGACCGTCGCGCGAAAATCTTGTATTTCTGGTGCTCTCCATTGTTCCTTCTCACGAAAAAAAAAAAAAAAAATCGAGGCGCCGGGTCGAGTTTCGCAACTGTCCGCAGTCGGTAATTGGAGTCAAATATTTATTTAATTCAATTAAAATTCGATGCGCACAGCGGACCGTGAATATACAATAGTTGAGAATAATTTTCACGGGGCTTCGAGCTGCATCAATTTTATTATAATCATTTCCCCGTGACCCCCAGTACATGTTTTTGCACGTGCATACTTTTTTCGTACTGCTAATACAATAATGGACCAAGCTTTTTATATGGTAAAAAAAATTGTGTAATTGTCGGTTTGCAATGCCTTTTGGGTGGTTCGCGATCACCTTAGAACTAAGATACGCAGCTCGTAACCCGGACGTGACACACTCGTATGCACGTGACGCACATGTCCCGCGAAAATGCATTTACAACCGCACGTTGAGGTAAGTTTGCGTTTCTGTCTCACCGGGAGTCGTCATTGATGTTTGTTTAGAAAATATCTACCCACTGCAACGATGTTGCGGCGACCTGGAAATCAATTATCATCCCGCCCGGTTGCTCTGTACCGCCTGTACACTTGAGGCAGAAGGCTGCGCCCGAAGCTCGGTGCAATTACGATTCCGAATAAAATAAAAAAAATAAAAAAACACAGGCATCCACGAAGATCGAGATTCATATTGCCGTCCGATAAATCGACACTCTCCTAAAGAAATGTTTACTGATGGAGACACCGATGAATACGACTTTTCATTTATAGAACACCGCGCGCGTATACAGAAGTTACTTCAACCGACATCGAACAAAAAAATAAACAGCTAAAAGAAATTATTTTATGTCAACAGAATGTTTGATACCACTGACCAAATACAGCAAGTGTACATACTAATTGCGCGGAACGCTCGTATTAATAAGTCTGAATAGACAAGTGCCTCGAAATGCAGCAGTTGGCGCTTACCAATTTAGGCGGGTAATAAATACCCGTTGAGAACGCAACCGCGATTTACATATATGTGTTGATCCCTGTGTCGACCAATACAGCCCTCATGTATGCGACATTTGCCGTGTATATGAATAGTACTTGACGCTACAATTCATACAAGGATCGTGTTTCAATAAATTGCCCAGCCCGGAATGTTTATAACATAAAGATAAAAAGAAGAAAGCCTAAATGGATGAGAGATAGCTTTCAAGTTTGTGTGTAAACAGCACGAAATTGGATTTCTCCCAAATTGAATCAGTCCCCCTCTCACGTTCAACATTTCAGCCAACTCTGTTCACTCTGTCGTCGCAATATCCCCGACCCACATAAAAAATAAACGGGCTATGTATCTCACATTATTGATATAATTATTGTTGGTTTGAAAAACGTTTTGCGATTATCAATTACAGTCCCAACAAGCTGCAGATAATTCGTGAAAAAACCACTGGCAACCAAATTTATTTTCACTTCGTTGTAACTTCATGAGTATTGATAATTCTTCGATTTTCATCCGTCATTTTTAGTACAGTAATGCGTTGAATTACAGGTTGAATTGCATGTTTATCGACAAGACACCACTTCGCGATAATTACACGATTAGCATAACGTCAGTAAAAAACTGATTTGTTAATCGAGCATCCACGAGCGAGAAAGAAGATAAGATAGCGTCGACACTTTCGGTCCATTTATAATGTTTTTGTATGCCTTTGCGACGAAAACAGATAAAAACGATAAACACAAAGAGATTAATCGATTTTATTTTCAAAGAACTGACTAGTTTCCGTTTTTTTCTTTTCTTCTTTTTATCAGAATTCGTATCGAATGTTGCTAGCGTATGAAAATAAAAGAAAACAAAACACTCGCAACGGACCTGTGAGGAAAAACTAGTTATAATTAGCGAGCTGAGCCTGATCCGGTTGGTCTGTGCTTTATGATGTGACTGAACGTGCGAGTCGTGAAGAGTACGTCGTGATGAAATTAAACATTTGACTGCCGTGTCTTCGGTATCCGCCGGATCCAATATATCGAATCGACGAAAAACTCTATTGCTGCGCCTGTGTCGGGCACAATGTGGGAGCCCGTGTTCTGTTCCGACGATTCATGGTCTGCTAATATTATTCGAAGACCATCGCTCGGGACCACTCTAAATACATTTGGGATGCGTCGCGCACGTTTTTTACCCCCTTTGCTGTGTTCCTTAATTCCCACGGTTTTGTCACGGGCTGCATTCGAGATACACTGCCAAAAAAATACCATATTTTCTCTGTAACGTCACTTCCACTTTGAAAATCTCACTTTTAAACCGGAAGTGACATCACGCAGGGAAAT
Organism: Ichneumon xanthorius; assembly: GCA_917499995.1. Lineage (NCBI taxonomy): Eukaryota > Metazoa > Arthropoda > Insecta > Hymenoptera > Ichneumonidae > Ichneumon > Ichneumon xanthorius. The sequence goes on from OU824207.1 coordinate 945,826, forward strand.
AAAAAAAAATTCTTTATGACGTCAGTTCCGATTTGAAATGTTTTTGTGACGTCACTTCCAGTTTGAAAATCGCACTTTTAAAGCCCAAGTGACGTCCTGCGGAAAAATTTGAAAAATTGTTTTGCGACGTCACTTCCGTTGGAAATTTCATTTTTCGACCGGAAGTGACGACGGCGAGAGGTTTTAGCAGACGGCATAATCCCACATGGGGAGCTCTTTCAACTTCTGACGTTGGGTTGTCGAGTGTCGCCAGATAGATTGCGTGCGACATTAAGTTCCTCTTTGCAACTATGACTGCCACACTGATGTTCTGTTATTACGAGCAAGCGTGGAACGGGACCCGGCTTATCGGGCTGTCTGGCGCCGCGGCCGACCAAATCCTCTCGTACGCTACTAATCTGCATAAGCGAATAATGCAATCTATATAGCTTACGATAAAATAACGCAAACATTCGTGTTCCGTCGACCGGTACGTTCGCGAATAATTTAACGCAAGATTCGTGGAAACAAACTTTCGGCGGAGCATCGTCGTGCGTCTTCTCCTCGATTTATTCCGAGGAGTACAAGATACCCACGTTTTCATCGGGTGAATTCTTTCTGTATGGGATGACGATGTTTTTTGTCCGCCAAATAAAATCGTACAAAAAGGACAGGCCATTATAGTCGTCTCCGGTGGCAAGCCGCTCAGTTCGGTGGATTTTCTTCAGCCGGCCATTCGAAGAAACGCCTCTTCGTGATATGTATATTCGACCTTTTTTCGCAAGCAAAGGGAATCGTCTCGAAAAGCCGAAAATAACGATTCTCAAAATACTTGTTTTTTTTTTTTACGACAATAAGAGGACGAAGAGAGAACAAGAAAATGTCCTCAGTCGAGCCCGCAGTGAGCAACGAATAAACGTAGGCATCCTCGATTGTCTCGAAATCAATAAGAAACTCGAAGTTCGCCCGAAAAAAAGGATCTTACTACGTTTTTTGATGTATGTAGGTAGTGAGAAGAAAGGGCAAGAAAAGAGTAGTCTCGAAGGAATGAAACGTTACGAAGACCTCAAGACTATTATCCTGTACTCTGTTCTTCTTGAGCATGCGCCGGTTCAGTGTGTTTTCCGTTAAAGAGGTCAGCCATACGTCGGACCTCTATCGATAAATAATCGATACGGCCTTGGTTCGCAGACCGAATCGATTATGGGTATTCACTCGAGAGTAATTGTATCGCATTAGATGGAATATCAAATCGCGCACTATAACATTTCCACATCGCTTCCTACGAAGCGACGACTTGCCCGAGCGAAGCAAACTTCGAAATATAGACTTTATCGGAGGGTTTTTTCTTTTTATTCATTTCGACGCATCCGAGTTGGAGCGACGTTATTTAGAAGTATATTTTGCAGGATAAAGCAATCACTTGGTTCCCTTTCAGCAGCTTGTTTTTTATTTCTATTGATCCGCAAGACACATCATACATACATACAGAATTTTCAACCGAGAACTCCCGCTTATGAAAATGTACCTGCCAGAAAGGAAAAATACTCATACTAACCGAATGATTTTGCTGTTGTTCCGGGCAGTATGTTTTTTCTTTTCGTTACTCTGCTCCTGTGCCAAACATCCTACTCCGGTAGCCGGACATACGGCAATACATTTGCGTCTTTATCTTGAAACTACCGTCACGGTGCAGCTTCCGAGCTACAGGAAATGACAATAAAAATACCAAAACGAAGTATGTAGCATCGCAGAATATACGCGTGGATGCGGTCGAAAACTCGAACCCCCAAGCAAAATACCCCTTCCAACACAACTCTGATACGAAATTCACCCTTCAACTACCTCGATCATTCGCTCTTCTTTCACACACGCGAGCAGATTGATTCAAACGAATTCTCTCATGTGTAACGTTCCGCAGGACGTCACATTGATATACGAAAAAAAAAAAAATGTCCGTCACGCTTCGGAGCTTTTGTCGAGTTCATGCTTATCGCCCGAGAAAATAAAAGTGAAAAATGCCAGCAGACAAACGTTCAACACCGCACCGTGGGCGTTTGGATTCGATGGTCTAAAATTGACATTTTTATGTTACAACGAATTCAGTCATCCCGAAGCGAAGCTTCGCGTCTTTACGAATCATCGATATAAACCAAATCGGTATATTTCGAAATTTGTGATCATTCGGACGACACGATCACTACCAGTCGTTTAAAAATATTTCCGTTGTAATACGAGAAGATGAATGTTGCAGTAGAGAGAACTGATTTAGTGCGGAGCAGCGAAATTGTACCCCGAATTAGTAGAACATTGTTCAGCTGAATCGACCTCTCGGCAACATAACGCTCTGACAGTAGATTAACCCTGTTACACATACGGCCGAGTATGTTTCTGTATACAAATTGAGGGTACGAACGTGCTGAAAGATATCAATAATGTGGGTATACCCACGTATCACAAATCCTTCCGGTGACACGGAATTATCAACATTCACTTCATTAATTCTATTCACGGTCATTATACTGCGCCCACGCGATCGTATACCGACCTCCGATTTCAACGCATTACCAGTGATCGACGCCGCTCGAGCACGACACTGTTTCGCAACACAATGCACATATTTTTAACTCGATGTTCCTCGACGACCGATTTATTCGAATGAAAAAATTAAATTTCATCGAGCACGAATGCCGCATCGAACATCGTCCGATGAGTCATCGTTCAATCATTTGAGAAACTGCTCCACGTTTTTTTTCGACAGAGCGTCCGAATATGGTGTTGTAAAGGAAGACTGGTGTGTCCTCGGAACGCGGCGAGGGAGGGTCGGTCGGGTGGAGAAAAAAGTAACGTAGCTGGACCAGTAAAACGAGTTTGCACATTTGCCGGAATCATTCTCTTCGACGAGGTCCGCTATATCGCGAGGGACTTAAAATAAAATCACCGAAAGATTTTTCACATAGCGAGGATTTTCTTTTCTCGATTTTACGTCGGCTCGATGAAATATTTTACTCGACGGGCATCCGAAACCGGAATCCGATAAAAGTATCCGATTAATCCCGGAATTAAGAAATTCGAGAAGATTCACGGAACGCCTCGTCGGTATGCACAAAGTAAATCTAGAGAGGAAGTTGGCTTCTATACATTGCGAAATTTCACACCGCCAGTTGAGCAGAAGAACGACGATAAATAATTCTAGACTCCTGGAGTGCTCGGAAGCCCGTGGCAAAAACGCCAGAGTGCATGGATAGCTTTGGCGCAACTGCGGCAGAGAATACAGAGAGGGGAATGAATTCTGTGCGATGAACAGAATTGAATGGAAGAGTATAATTTTGAAAATGTTACCTCTCTGTTGCCATGGTTTATCAAGACGCTTAAGTTTTGTCATTTGTGCGTTGATCAGATAAAGTACGCTTAAAAAAAGAAAAAAAAGTCAACGTTAAAACGACAGCACAACAAAGTCAAAAGGCGACATAGGTCCCTTTGTTCGTATCCGAATCGACGAGAGATAGAATGTTTCGAATGGTTTACTTGGGGGTTTTAAACGTAATTTGAATAGCTCTTTTGTCGTACCGCGTGAAAAGGTTTTTTTGATTAAACGTATCTTTGTGGGCGCCCTTACAGTGAGAGTGGCTCGGCGGAATTAACAGTCTGCAATATCGGCGTGAACTACTACCAAACAGCCCGTGGCACGTTGTCCCGATGAAAGGATCTTTCAATTCTATCGGGCAATCATTTTCGATTTGGTTCGTCAGTATAGCGAAATATCCACTTCGTCTCGCAAGTGTAAACAGTAACCTCCGATACTTTAATAACAATTTTCTAATTTAGCCGTAGTTACACAAGCGTCCGGAGGAAACAATTGTTTTTTTTCGTGATGGGTAATCGTCTTCTTCCGTAATTTGAAGATTGCCACAAAGTGGTGGAAACGAGAAGAAGATGAGAGAAAGAAGTTAAAGTGTGAGGCATGGAGACGCTTGATATCAAGAAAAAATAAACGAGGGTTATCCCGTCGTCGGGATATAATAGACTATATGGATGAAATGAGAAAATGATGAGATAGCTGACCAAGGTGAACAGCATACATGCAGCCAACATAAGGGTGATCGAATAATTTTCATCTCGAACAGAAATTGTCAGCTTCTCAGAACTTATCGAAGTTTCTCACACAATTGGCCGGGCTGAGATGACAAGCAAAAGCACCGCCTCGGAGCTTTAACGATGGCGCGTGGACAATATGTGGATGCAAATATAAATGTGTAAATGTATAAATGTTTAATGACCGTAACGATCGTTAATGCATCGTATGTATCGTTAAAAAACACACACTTACTACTACTGATATTTTATATATTTTAATGTACAGTATGCTATGATTATTCGAAATTTATATTTAGATGGCAAGTCGCGGAGCCCCCGGCCTGCGTAGTAACGCTCGGTGCGAGCCTCCCGCACGCAAAGGGTTATAACACTCCGCGTTCAAAGAGGCTGGACGCAAATTCATAAAACAAAAGCAAGCACGTTTGTGCATTCACTAAGACTGTTCGTGAAAGGAAATGCTCCCCGTACTTTGATGTTTGGATAAAGTAATCGAGTGCATGTGTAGAGTTGAATCTCATATATGGTGAAACAATTGCGATTTCGCACGTCCGGAATGCGGGTCGCCAGTTTCTATGCAAACGAATCGCGGTCGCGCGAGTCAAACGCGCGGCGTGATATTGATGTAGCGTACGCGTCCGCGGTGTTACATTTATGTAGCGTTTGCGGTGATTTCTCGACAGAACTTGTTCAATTACATGGAAATACTGTGTCATGGTGGAAAGCGGGGCGATGCAGCATATAAGGGTTTTCCCTTATGTGCTGCATCGGACCATTTTCTTTTCATTCTCCGTGAAAAAATTGATAAAGATTATCCATATTTATTTTTTCGATGCTCCGTTTTTCCCCGCTCTTCCCAGCAAGGTAATACGCTGTGGGAAAAGCAACGTAACTTCGGATTGATTGAACATAGTACTATCGGAGTAATGAACGAGCCGATAAACAGTGTACAGTAAAAGTGGGTGAATATGGCCCGGATCACGTTTACTCGGTAATCGGAGTGGTGCATATTCGTCACTGTTACTCCAGACATGACTACAGAATTGAGATGTCTTTGTCGGATTTAATTATCGACGATGCATATGCGAATGATGTCCTACAATACAGTTGTGGCTATGTGTATAAGCTCGATCCAACCACCTTACGTAAGTACTGCAAGCGACTTAGCGTTTGTGTTCCGATTATTCATTGTGGTCGGGTCCCGCACTAGTCCACATTCGAGATACGGAATTTACTACATTAATTGAGAATTTCATGCTTCCGCAGCATTGAGGCTAGCTACGACGTGGATTTACCTCTAGGAGTGTATAATTGAATATGGATTGCGGTACACCAGACATATGCGAATTAATCGTAGAAACACGTATGATATTGTAATTGAATAATATTCCAGAGGGTAGAGTTACTTATAAGGTTAATCCGCGGTATTTGCTAATGCTGGCTATTACTTGGGATACCAATTTATTCTGATCCTAGCGAAATTAAGGTACACGTATGATAAACAACATTATTGCAAATTTGTGGACAATAACTTCGTCACACCGAAAGAAATAGATAAGGACAATCTATTATCGTTAATATTTCTATTTATATAGAAATAGTTATACTTACAGACGATAATGATTATTGTCGTCCTTGCACATAAGTATCGAAATTCTATTCAGTAACATCCATTTAGTTTTGTGCACTCTTTTGTATCTATTTTTTGTTTCATTTCATCTGACGAAAAGTAAACGCGAATCGTGTCTCCCCACTGACGAAACTCAATAATGTAGAAATACCATTTACCGAACGAGAATAAAAATAATAGGTCCAAGGCAAGGTCGTAAACGGGAAGAGAAACGGATGATCAAAGAAAAGGGAGGAGTCCATCGACGTTTCCGGAAAGAAGGTTTATTTCGAAACTCGTCCCTAACGGAATAAGATGAATCCTCTTGGAGGAGCAATGGAGTCGTGGAGAGGCGAGGAAATACGACCTGCTCGTTCTGCTAAGGCGGCCTACGAGGAATCCTGAAAAACCGGCCGGATTAATCGCTTCCCCTGTCGCGCCGGTGCCCGGGAAGTAGAAAGATTTTCTTGGATCCACAATCCAACAGGAAACCCGCACGTAACGCACGAGGAGCAAAAGTCGCTGAGGCGTGTCGCGTATCCTGGGAGACGTCGATTTACGAGTCTCGTGGGTCGAAAACCATTCTCCCTTACCCGATCCATCATATTCACCGAGAAAGGGGGCGTTGAACGGAAGTTCGAGTGGCAATCGAATTTCGTTTACTTTCCGCACAACAAAAACAGATCGTCTCAACAATTTCTGTTGCGATCACGATCGTCCGGTTTTGTTCGCTTCTTACTGAAAGAGGTGAGTAATTAGTCGGAGCTTTAGTGAAGCGCTTTCGGCTTTGACTGGATAAAATTATTAACGTACACACACGCGCCAACGTATTCATGATGACGGCGGGCAGACGCGGCTATGTGTAAAACATGAAGCCATGGTTAAGCTTCCTGATGCGGAGAGAACGACGATGTTGTTACAGTGCCCTGCATATATGCGTTACGGCATGAGAGCTCGGCAACCAATCGAGCCGATCGATATTTATTGCAGCCCCACCTCGGATCGGGTTTCCTCCCGTGTACTTTTATACTCTTCCATGTGTGGGCGAGCGGAGCTTCTTGCTCTTATTTTCCACGATTGGAATCCCGCTGGGTGCCCCTGTCGTTTCGTTGGTCTTTGTGCCCGCATCTAAGTCGGCGTTGATCGCCGAACGGAGAGACCCGTTGAGTTCCAATTTCCATTGAAATCCAAGGCGGACGTGCGAATGACAATGACCCGTCCACGAGTAATTATGATGCTAATGTGGAAGGCTGATGGTTACGGGTCATCGGTGAAGTCTGATGCATCGACGATAGCGGTACAATAGACTGTCGATATGTCGACGGTTGCCTCTTCCCTCGGCCAGTGATCCGATGAAGTATGTTGTGCATGTTTTGTATGTCGTGTAGAAACTTCGATTAATTTACGAGAACGATTACGTAACGTGCGGTGCACTAGAACAATACACGAAACTTGCGGTATGTCAAACCCCGTTCTCGGCACGGTGCGAAAAGTTAAATGGGAAATAACATATTGGCAATCAAATAAACGATCCTATACTCACGGGAATGGGTTTCGCGCGAAAGGGAGAGAGATCTACAAAGATAGTTATATATCATTCGATGAACTTCGGTTCGGTCCCCGCGCAAACGTAATATAATAGGCGGTAATATATCCGAGTGGTTCTAAGTGCCCCTTGACACCTGATACTTTCCCGATAGGAATAAATTACCTTATTGTCTGACGGGACCGGCGAGGCTCTACTACTCTCGAAGTTAAACCGAAAAGATTGGGGGACTCGGCGAGAGACATCGGCTTACTGGAGAAACTGTCCCGCGGCCGTCACTTGCGACTCGGAGACAGTTACAAGGGTCTCGGGATCCTCTTTTTTTTCTGATTTACGGCGAAGCACGCCAAACCCATTTCTAATGTATCCGAGACCGGGGATGTTTTCCGAAATCCTCTCTGTCTCGGATAGTCTTGGAGCACTTTGTGACCGACATTTTAGGCATTGGCCGGTGGGGCCAATACATAAGAGGCGTTGGACGACGGTAACAAGTACTTAATTAGGCCGTCGAAGAATTATGCGAGGGGTGTTGCTGAGTGCTGCTGAAAGTCGGGCACGTACGAGGAATTGTGAAGAGTTATATTTCGAAGCGCGGTAGTTACAGGGACCTGGATGAATGGAGAAATCGAGCATTAAAGCCGAGGAGACCGTGAAACATGCGTGTCAAATAATAGCGGGTTGAATGTGATTGACATATTCAAGGGTCAAGCCGTGAATCAAAATATCGTCGATAACATCACGATGACAATTTATGATGGACGGTTCGACAAGGAAGTAGCCGGTAAACGAGAAGACTCTTCACATTGACCTCTCGATGGTTCAAATAGGTTCAATTACGAATCAGGACTCCCTACGAGCATACAAGACGCCTCGTTGTTGACTATGCGATGTCTCTATTTTCGAAATTGATAGTAATGTTTTCTTCGAGAAGCCATTAGGACTCAAGGTCAACATCTGACGTTCTACTTTGTCGGAGGTTCGCTCGTGAAACATGCGTTGCTTTGATATTTGTTAGGGGCGTCAGCAGCTGCCGAATAATCCGACAATAGAAACTTCCTCGAGGAGAAAGGATACCAATGGGGGGGGATATATTATTACATGTCAAAAACTGCGTTTTACTTCGGGCTGGCAAAGAGGGAGGACAAAAGAGCTGGGACAATGGGGAGTTAGAAAAAAAAAAAATAGGTCGTTGGGAGAAAAAGAACGATCGAGTTACCGGTCAGGATGTCAACGAGGGGAAGAGCTTTATGCTTCGCTTCGCTCTATTTCCTGAGACTGACAGGGCTGATGATAGCAACAATAATTGTGGCAAAGGATAAGAAAAGAAAGTTCAGTTCCTCCTTATTGACATGAAAACATCGTTAGTGGATTTTCTGAATGAAAACTGTCCGCAAAAAAACGTTACTGTCATAGTCCTACTACTTGGAAAGATACGAGTTGAAAATTGAAGAAAAAAAAGCCAAAAAATTGTCAAAAACTCACCGAGCATCTTGAGCACCCGTCTCGACGATCTCCCCGTCTGATGACGACAGTTTCTCTCATTGGTCAAGGAACTTCCAACGGCGCTCGCAGCACCCGATGGATCCATAACCGATCGACTTCTTCCGCTGTCGCGTTTCATCATGTTCGATTGTTTCAGCTTGAGTCCGACCATGGCGTAGAGAACCGTTATGAGGATCATCGGCACGACGAAGAACAGAATGGTCGCGATTTCGAAGGAGTGCTCGTAGAGGGTTTTCTTCAGTGTGCACATAAGGATTTCCGGATTATCGTTGTACTTGACGAGGCCAAACTGCAGCGCCATCGGGATCGCGGCCAGTAGGGCGACGAGCCATATCAAGAGTATGAGCTTTACAGCCCGGGACAAATTTGACATGGTGTGCGAGCGAAAGGGATGGCAGATGGCGATGTAACGCTCGAAGGTGAACGCCGTTATCGTAAGGACACTGGCGTTGGTGGAGCATTCGGCAGCCATGCCCCGAAACATGCAAAAACCTTCGCCGAAAACGTACGAGTATTTCGCCCAGACGAGATAAACCTCGACGGGTAGTCCGGCGATGAGCAGCAACAGGTCCGAGACAGCGAGACTGAAGAGATAGTAGTTTGTGGCCGTGTGCATTGACTTGTTGCGCACTATTACGATGCACGTGCTGATGTTTCCGATGGTACCAGTTAAAAGTATCGACAGATAAATGATCGTTATCGGCACAACGACGTAAAGCGGATCGCGCTGCGCACCGAAGGCCAGAAAGGAGGTGTCCGGCGAGGCGTAAGGAGCAATCGGTTGTTCCGAGCTCCCGTTTATACGAGAGAAATAATCGATGCCCGGCCATGATGAAGTCCCGTCTGTTCGAAAAAAACTCGGCGGGCTCGTCGATCCAGTTACTAATGTATTCTCCATATTTCTTGAATGCAATATTAGATTTTTTTCACGATTTTAAACTTCGCCGATCAGGTTTTTATACATCTTTTTTAATCGACCAGCTCCTCTCGATCGAACTTCACGGGCACTGGTATTTATCGGTTGGTCATTGCTGCTTCGAGAATGTCGGCCACGCGCGCACTTGTTTATACAAACTTTTAAAGAAATCCCATTATCCGTGAGTTATTGGATTTATGTCCTCGGTGACGAGTCGGTGATGCTGCCTGTAGAAGTTGTGGATCACGGTCGACATTGGCGATCGATTGACCGGTCGCGATACAGTGTAGTTCTTGTCACTCTTTCGTTACGATTTTAAAAAATATATACTCTATTTTTCAAAATTATTTATTGATGATTATTATTATTCGTTTGATCAATTTTTGGATAGTGTTGTTCGCAAGACCGGCACGACGGCGAAGCGAACGTCGACTGCACGCGCGCCGGTCAACACTCGACACACGACAGAGAACACAGTGGGGAAGGACTGTCGCGGCCGGCATGCGCGTCTGCGGAGCACATTTCCTGCCGCAGCTACCTTGGCTCGCTAGGCGCCTGAGTAGTAGCATCCTTTGCCGCTCAGACAAGACGAACCGCACATTTTTCGGCTAGTCGACTGATCTTAATTGTGCCAATGATTCACGGCTGAAAGAATATCGTTTATTTCGAGTATGTTTGCCGAATCTTATTTTTTTCGTAGGTGCTCAAAAAACAATCGGTTCTTCGATGAGTCGGCGAAGCGACTCATCGAGACGTTCCTGATATTGGTAAAAATGTAATATTGAGTTCTTTAAGTCGCTCTTTAAGTTGTTGCGATTAACATTTTATTCTCGCTCTTAGGAGACCTGATTTAAAAATAATAACACGTCACTCATACGTCAGCCACACGTTTCAGGGAGATGTTTCACAAGCTTTTGCGTTAAAGTGGTTTCACTACATATCGGGACTATGCTACAGAGAATACTGGGGCAAAATGGGGTAAACAAAAGTTGAACGAAACTTCATTGAAACATTGGAGAGCGTAACAATGGGCTGCCTTCGTACATTCCTTCATATTCATTCCTTTATATTCGTTTATATTCTTTTCTACTTCTTTTGTTACTTTAGTTTAATTTCTTTTCATTGTAATATAGTTTCATTCTAAGTTTACGATTGTTATTTGATTTGTTCGATTTTATAGTGTGGCGTTTTGTTTGTTAATCGCCGTTGTATGTTATTTCTATTCTGCATGGGGGTGAATCAGAAAATCTCAGTTCTCGTGGTGACAGTGCGGTTTAGAGGTCCATTTTGCCCCACAAAGTGATATGTTATCGTTTCAAGCCCGTCTGGAATTCTAAGAATTGAAAGTAGAATTGAAACAACAATTTTTTTTCTTTGGCAGCCCGCAAGCGAATTTTACTTGTCATTGATATTTTTTTTTCAGTGTAGCAGCGACCTCGATGATTCCGCTCGTGCTCTATAATGTTTTCCGCGGCCTGTCATTACATGCATGCATGCAGGCTTACCGCAGCATCTATGTTTAACATATCCAATGGCTTCTCTCCATTGTCGCACACCGGTTCACGATCCATTATATCTTTTCGATCAAGCGTAATTCGATCAAATCTGTGTAAATGCGGAACACACAATTAAAGATGATACCCGCTGCATTAGCTCATAATTCAATGCTCCATTCCTTTCGAGCCGGCTCGCAGCGTCAAAGAGAAATTCGAGCACTCATTCATTCGGGAATTAACTATTTTTCGAAAAAAAAAAATCATAGCGTCCTCTACGAGGAAAAATAATGTATACATCCTCTTTCAATTGAAAGCCTTTACTACTCGGCGGAAAAAATCGCTCGACTATATCCGGTAAGCCGTATTTCAGGCGCATGTACCATGCGCTTTGTGAGTGTCTGGACGGTCTGAATATAGCGGTTACGGGAAAGCGGACCGGGCATCAATGCAGAACGGTGCGCACGGAAGACGCGTTTTTATCATTTTGATCACGCGATCCGAACTAATCATTCTCTTACGCAACAAATGTTATCTAAATAATTCCGCCCGACAGCAAACGCGACTATTTTACTACGCATCCTCTTCAATTTCCTAAGGTGTTCCCCGAGCGGAAGCTTCGATCAGAAGCCGTGACATTCGATTCCGAACCCTCGTCAACAGAAGTATAAACCTGTCGCAACGACGCACACGTCTGGAAGCATTCGTCTCTGATGCTCGGATATTTCGGCGCTCAGACACAATCGAATCTTCGGTGTTGTTTATTAAAATAAAGAAAATATCAATAATAATAATAAATTATTATTCAGATGATAATAATAATAAATCGATCAATTTGTTTGGGATTAAAAGTTAATAGCATACTATTGCCAATCATCGATTAACTGTTTAATTTCGAGCTTGTTTACTTTCGCGATCAGTCGTTTTTTTTTTTATTTTCGTAAAGGTCAGAACCTCGATCGTCATCCCTTTTCCAATCGTCCTCCTGCTTGCCCACGCAAATCCATTGGGTGTCTATGCCACGTGCCATTGAGGATAAATGTAGCCCGAATCAGTGAAGCATACAGAAGTGTTTATAGAGGACATGTCGGACTACGCTCGCTCGGTTTATACCGGTGGCAGTGGAGACGCTCGGACGAATGGTCATCTCGATAACGAGAGTACTGTACTCCTTGATTATACGTAATCACATTCATTCGGGGGGGACACAAGTCCCGGTGAGGCGACGAGCTCTGAAGCCATCGCGGAATCCAGTCATTTCTCCCAGCTGGCTCCCGAGGGTAGCTGCAAGTTATCCGACGTCCGGAGTCATACAATTTGATCTTGCATCGCATGTAGCCATGCAGAGAAATTAGTTGACCGCCGGGGTAAATCCAAACCGGGTGAGTCTCTTCTTATTGATAAGCGGAAACGATGTTTTTTGTAGAAACAAAAGCCACGCAGACGCGAACCTGCCCGTCGAACACCCTTGCCATACAGATGTATTCAAATCATATTCTGAGACGATTTTGTTGCTTTGTGTTATTTCTTTTTTTTAATTCCGATACGTTCTCTCGTATGTAATGAGAAAGTAAGAATCGATTGACTATGCATGTTTTATGTTGCGTATGAGCATTGTGTTGCGCCGTGGGGTTTCTACACAGCACGAGATTCAATAAACTATCCGATAATCCGATAGAGTTTGAAGTCGAAGCGTTCGCTACCGTATCGTTCAATAATATGTGTGACACATGTCGCCCTTCGTAGCGTCGTATCCAGATATTCGATAATGCCACGCACTTTCGAGCGTGTCTCTAATTTCACAACAGGGTATATATTATTCGTGTCGGCTTCTCTCGGCGATGAGAATTTTATCATTTCGATCGGCGTAGCATTAAAAAGACGATAGCGATAAATTAATTCATAAATTAATTTATACCAATGTCATTGCGCGATCAACAGTATTTTTCGGAAAAAAATGTTGCACAAGGTTTCATTCAACAGAATGGACGTTGTCATTAATTAAATCGCGTATGCAGCTCGGGCTGATTGGGGTTCAAGGTGAACACGGGCCGTCGATTTGAATATTCATCATTTATCAACGCAGCTCTCGCCAAGCAGCAGAGGATCCTTGGATCCTTTACCCATACAATTAATTATTCGGCGAAGGTCCAATGTGGAATGGAAGGTCTTAAGAGGAATCCGCTTGAAGCTTTAGATTTTACTTAATTGTATAGCATTTTTAAAGCCGTATTATCTCGTGTAAGTACGGGTATTCTGGTCTAGCAATTACACTGGCCGTTAGCAGTTTTTTTTTCACAGCCTGTCGATTGTATTGCACTCGCTGTTAGCTTAAGCTTCCGTTCGAGCGATCCTTTAATAATGAAGCGGATAACTCTCGTGGCTGCTTCGCAGCTTCCTCTACACTCCTGGGACTGAGGATACTCCTCGTTTTCTCAATTATTCACAGTGGCGAAACGAATACCTCAATGAGTGCAGCTTTGTTTATCTTCTCCCCATTAAATAAACTTCCTTACGTGCCGAAAACTTATCTTTTATAAACCCAAAAATTAGCATTTGGCCTCCTCATTGATTCCAATCTTGCGCGTAGCTTTCTGTATAAGAAAGTTCGTTGATCGATTTCGGCCTCCTCATCTAGGCTATGTGCAACATTTTAATAAATTACTACCTTGCACCTTTTCTCGTAACACAAACAAATTTCTACATCTCATAAAATTGAAACCGGCAAAATTTACGAAAAGAATTTCGAGAGTGGAATTTTTTGAGGTGCCCTCTCTACGTCTCCCTGCCCCGGATTTAAATTCGTCGATCTCCGGGGTCAACTCGGGTCACTTGACAACCGAAACGAAGAAACTCGCAACGGCGCAATGTCGAGACCCGGGGAATTCGTATGATTGATCGAGTCCAAAAGTACCTCGGAGAATTTACGATGTGTAACTTTCGCTATTGAAAGCTCGAAAACAATATCGATATTTTATCATTCGGCGATATCCCAGACGAGCTGATATTCGATTGTCCCAAGGGTCTCACTGCCGCGAATATTGGATGAAACTTGTTACATCGGTGTGTACTTTTTTCCACATTTTATTTTTTGTTTATCGTGACTGCATATTTCTCGGTGCGGTTATTCGACCGACGTTCATAATAATTGAAATATTCGCCCGCTCTAACAGGTGTCCTTATCTAATAAGAAAAAAAACGTAATTTGATTCCTACAAAAAAAAAATGGATTTAGAAAACGAAAAAGCAGATCGCCAATATGAAGGAGCCCGTTGCGCGAGGCTGAAGATTGGGAGCTCCATTACGAGCGCAGTAAATCGTTAAAGACAGTCCATCGGCAGAATTTCGTGGTGCTTTTATCGCGGTGTGAAACGTGTTTACCTCGCGGCTTTGTGGATGCCAGACTGGCGCCGCTTTTACGACTATTCACTGGCCCTTGAAACCTCCAAACGAGAGGTAAGCGAATGGGAAGAGCTCAAGTCGATTCGTACCGCGCATCGATTATTAAACCTGTCACGTTCATGGAATTTCCAATTCGCAGTCGGTTTATGCCAAGTCTTCTCATTAGTGCTGAAAGGGGCTTGATCATTTCAAATCAATTTGTATCTGATATAAGACAAATTCATCGAAATTAAATATGCGGAAGTTTCGTTTGCTGGGTGTAACACCCGGCGAGTCGTTATTCATGAAAGAATTATGTGCTCGAAAGAAAAAGCAGATTGGATTTGTTGGAACTCATTTAATTTAAAATTGACAAGAGAACCGCTCGTGTATATAAATAAACGTACCATTCAGTATAAAAAATCTTCGTGTCGACGGCGAAAGACTTCCCGAGCGAGCGAGATTATTGAGGGGTAAGTTCGTCGCGGAAAGTTATGTGATCCATCATTTCATTTTACCTCACAATTTCAAGTTCCCACAGCTGACCTATCTCACGAACGAGAAACTGATTTTCCCTGATCTTAGACCTACGGAGCGAGCTTGCGTTCTCGATTGACTCGGTGTTCACGAGGACCTTTTCCGCTCAGACGAGGAGATTTAATTAACTAGTTGATTACTTTGAACTGTTCTCTCTGGAAAGTTTGCAAAGAATAAGAAAAAACAAATACAACGGTTAAACGTTGGTGCCTACGATATCGGCCCTTTGGCACTTGGAAAACTTTTTACTGCGAGACTTGACGTGAAAGAAAATTATTCGATATTTCCTCTCTCGCCCCAAGTTTCTTGCCACTGAAAAGAAAGACATTTGCCATTTCTGAGTGCGAAAGAAGAAAAGAAAGCAACTCCGGAAGCTGAATCTTGCGTCATAATTCTTGAAACAATTCACGATAATGGAAGACAATTATTTCTTGTTTTAATTCTGTTATTATCAGCAGCGAGACCCCAGCGCAAGTCGATGTGAATAACTTGACAACGAAAGAGTAGACGAACGGTCTCAATTATTTTCAACGATCCACCAGCCTCAGTCGTATATGTCCCCTTAACTCTATGGATCCTGCTTTTATTCCAAACGATTTATGTAGTCGCAACTGGATGCATAGTTGAATAAAGTAGGTAGTAACCCACTTTATGCAACTCGAAGCAATTATAGAAGTTGAATCGAGGAAAAGCTTCTTTTACATTTGTGAAATAATACAGTATAAAAACAAAAACAAATATACGTTATAGAGTGAGGACTCGATCGGAAGAAATGAGTTTCAGTCAAATCCGCGCTGCGAGCTTGCTCGAGAAGATTCTCAATTTGAAGTTCACTTCAGGAATCCCAGTTATTATAAAGTAAACCTGATGTGAACCAGGAACTGATATATGGAACGTTCAGTTTTCGGATGCGCGATATAAAAAGTAACCATTGGTGGTTTCTCTCGTCGGCCGTAGCATGTACAGTTTAGGCCAAAAGAAATATCGCTTCCTACTTTCGTAACACGGTATCGCGTGTCTCGTAATGCAATTACTTCGGAAGCTTTGTCACTCAACGATTCTTGAATGAGTATAAAAAAAATGTACCTCTCATAATTATCGTCGAGCGACGATCAGATCGTGCTTGCACTCGCACTCGCTATAATTACACTGTATAGTGAAACCGTGCGAAGAGAAAAGTTAAAAATTATCGAGATCAGTTTCGTAAGGCCACTTCGATTGTGTGATCATTGCGATGTACCGTCGTCTGTGCATTCGGCCAGGTACATCCACCAATAAGAACTTCTCTACTCAAAAAGTTACGTATTTTATTACGAAAAAGAAAATTACAATAGATAAATCGAGTCACGATAAGATGTTTTTTTTTTACAATTTGTGGTTTGAATGTCGTTCACTGTCGGTGGTAGCTTCTGATAGAAGCCTGTGAATTATCTCATTCCAGACTAAGTACTTCTGGTATCACATGGCAGTTGCGATTACCTGTGAGTCACACAGATTTGAAAATTAATTATTTTGTTTTGGAGATTATACGAGAGATCGTCTCACCTGAAAATGATCGGTAAAACCACGATAGGGATATACTCCGCCGAGTATATAACGATAATAACCATCGTGTCTGATTCGATACTGGCCTGCTATCACGTCATCAGGAACTTCCCATTCTACTTCAACCTCGCTCGTTCCCAGAATCGTCGAAGTTCTGGTCCAGTGAAATCTACAATCATTAATTTTAACAAAAATTAAAAAAAACGAAGCCCATTAAATTAATTCGCGGGTTGTGTGTGTCAGTTGGAGGTTCAAAAATATGTGTATACACACTTGGTCTCCCAGTCGGCATCGGTAGCAACAACGGTCCAGTTGCCATCATCGTCGAGTCTTTCAACGAGTACAAACGAGCTTCCAGTCATGAGATTGTTCCTAGGGTGGCCGGAAGCCTGCAGCCGTGAATAATAAGAAAGATCATTTATCGATGCACCATCACTTTGAATAATATTGCAATTTTTCTACTGGTAATAATACACGGGGTTTTAAAACCTTTCGAGCCACTTTCATATACCGTGAAATGGATTTTTATATTATTCACCACCCCGGCTTCAAGACATAGCTGCGAAGTTCACCGTGGTTGCAGAAGTGGCAATTAAGAGCCCGAGTAATATTCACACTTTATCACTTTGCAGTAAAAAAAAAAAGGAAAAAAATGACGTGACAAGAAAAAATGGAATAAAAACGGGACTGCTTCTTAGCAAACGTTAGAAACTTCTCGTCTCGGAGTTCTCGCCTACTCCAATATAGAATGCTCTCAGGGACAACGGAACGATAATCTCAACTTTATGGAAGATACTTGGGGGGGATATCTCGATGCGTATTGGCATTCGCGCTATAAGTAGTTGCGAGGGTTCATGATGGTCTACTTTTGCCCTCGCGGTATACACGACCCCAACGACCGGCTATAAAATATCGTACGGATCTGTAAGAGTCCCCTAGGCTGCGCTCTGAAACTTTATCTCTCTATTGGGAACTGATTTTTCAAGATTACACGTATCGTCGACGTATCGTTACGATGAATGATAAAAACTTTAAGTCTCGACTCTTGCCGGTCTATTGTCATTCGCACGATTATTTCTTTTCATGCCTTTTGGGCGGGTAAAGAGAACAGTTGTGAACCTGCCCCGAAAGATATGCGGCGAGTGGAAGTGTGTAATCGTCCGGAAATAGGCAATCCAACGGAGTGCAGCGCTCGATAACTCCTCGAGGGTGGTGTACGACGCGTTTTATCACGAAGATGCAATCGCTCGGAAGAATATTGCACAATCGCTACCACGAATGCATGTGCAAAATAACGTTAACCGGTTACGTGACGGCCTTACACAACCCGTTCGGGCTTCGAAGGGGGCTTTCGAGGATCGAATTTATGACCTGAAGAAATGCTCGCGTGATTTGAGACAATCGAAAGAAAATATCGCCTTAATAAAAAACGAAGATACCTCAATAAGTACCAATAAACCGACGTGGTATGCGTATAGGGGCAGAGCGTATTCCTACTAATTTTCTGCGAAACGAAAAAAAAGTCTCGTCTCGAATGGAGGACGGATCCGTTTTCCCCGCTCTGGCGGAGGTCATATCGTTCTCGTTATAAAGTAATAAATGCCTCAAAGGGTCATTTAATTTGATTGATGAGAAACAGTAAATTAATTTTTATGTCTCGAGAATTCATATGGAAATGTTTGAATATTTCGTGTAAGAGTTTATTGATTATCAAATAATCAAAACAAAAGTGAAAAATAGTCGAATCGAATGGCGACGTATGGGTCTGTATATACTTTCCCACCGTTTCAACAAAAGTGCAGTACTCACGAATCGGACGTCGACGCGATCTCCGGGTCTGACGATTTTCGGTGGTTGCAGGAAGCAATCGCCAAAACTTCTTCCCCACTTGGACGTGTCGTAGATCACCGGAGTTTGAAGGCTTATCAAATTCTTTTTTATCATGTCAGGTGGAAACGGGCCGGGTTCCAAATCCTTCTTCTGCAACAGGTTCCATCAGTGCGATTTATAAATCACCATTGCAGAACGAATTGTTCGATACACGTATGCATATAGCAAAAATCCGATCGACAAACCTGTACGGCAGCCATCACTAGTTCACGGTACTGTTTGAGGTAAATTGTGAGTGTGTGTGGTCCGTAAATCGTCGACGCACCCTCGTACCGTTGAATCTTAAATTTGAAGGAATAAAATACTATAAAAATTAATTTTCTCGCAAAGTTTTGCAGTCAATGTATATCCCACCTGGTATTCCTCGGGAGTGGCTATGTAGTCGCTGTAAGTGTTGCAAAGTCCGGCTACCACGACATCGGAATCACCCTGACCGGCGTCGATCATAGCAGACTTTACAGCATCGCGCATGCGCCTTCCCGACATCGTGGTAAATTCACCGGGTACACCAGCGATCACAAAGTTTCCAATTACTGCGACCTGAGTCGAGACAACCTTAGGCTGCCACTGATAAGGTAGTCGCATCTGTACGAGACATATTTTTAAAAAATGATAATCAAATTCTTCCGCAGCAATGAAGATCTCAAGATATTTCCCAAGGGTGCTTTTTAAGATTCGCAAAACGGCTACATACTCGAGATACGCACGAAATTAGCTTATTACGATCTCGTTAGGATCTTTCAAAGAATTTGTAATACGAAACCCAATGTTATGCGAAAAGTTGATAATCAAAGAGCTTGTTGTTTTCGCGGGTTTGAAAGCAGACAGCTTACCCGACCGGTTGCGAGCAGAATTGGTTTCGCACCGTGACATTGAATGTCATCAGCCGTCGGCGCCGCTACGAAGTTTCTCACAGCGTTCCAAACAGGGTTGGATGTGGTGGTGCCTTGCTCGAAGGACAAAGAGCCCGGCCCGTCGGTAGTCCCAGCAGCGAAGCTGTATCCCATCGCTGGCTCGCACCCTTTGACCTCCAGTCAAGAGAGTGTTGATAATTAGCATAAAAATTAATTAGTAGAAAATTATGAATAATGAAAATTAACTGATCCGCAAAGAATCCTGCAACCAGTTGCAAAAAAATACCGAGGCATACTTACTTCCTCGTTTCGTCGCGTCGTCTCATTGTAGAACTCCGCTTTCTGCTCGGGCATATTGACAAAGCGGTGAACGACTCGCAGCGGTCCTCTTATTTCCCGAGTGTTCCCATTGTTCCATATTCTCTGAAAGTACAGCGACGGGTCTCATGCTTGATTACATTCCATTCGACATTCCGGGCGAAGAGAAAAATAGCCCCAAGGGCGAAAAATTAACAAGCAAAAACGTGATTCTCGGAACCAGGACTCGCGTTGATCTCAATGAGTGAACCACCCGGAGTATTGAAATGATGCATTCGTACGTTCCTGGAAATCTCTTTCACATCCTACTGACAATTCACGGGAAATGTTTGCAATTGTCATACCCACGGCATCGTGATGAATTTAATATGGCTCTATAGGGGATCATTGCAACCTTATTAATTATCGCCACAGATCGTTCAGCACCGGACGGGCTATCGGCTGTGCTTGCGGAAAACCCATAATTTTACCTTACGGAATTAAGACATCGACATCGACATCAACATTGCAATGATTCGCGAAAGATAATAATTCTTCTCTGCCTCCCGTTCGACCTTAGGCACGTGCGTGCCTCGCGGTAGCGTGAACAACACCTATGTGTACAACCGCCAGTAGATACCGCCTGTACTTCCACCGGCCGACGATGGATGCGGGACTGACGGTGCGTGTCGCTTATTGCGTCCTCTCGTTGCCTATATCGCCGTCGGCCGTTTCTCGCGTCGCACACAACCGGCAAAAACATCGGCGGGGAAAGCCGCACCGACGGAAGGTGGAAGGTGGAAGGTGGAATCGGGTTGCGTGATGATGTACCGATGCAAAGCGAGATATTTCATCGTCAGCGCGAGGCAGCTCTTATGTACCGCTGTCCGACTGCCGATTTTACCTATGACTACTGCGTGGAAGTCTCACCGTCAGTACTTCCATTCTTAAAACAGCTATACAAATGTATAGCTATATATATATATATATATATATAATTTTATTCCAACAAACCAGATTTTGCCGAGATATCAATTGATTCTTAACCCCTTCGCCATACCGAGGGGCGTCCAGGCGAAATCACCGACCGGATAATTACGACGTTGAGAGGCCGCGGCACGTTCACGCGAGCACGATGAGGGTTCGATCGGGACACGGCGATTGTAAATCTCGGAGTGCGTGTGATGTTGCGTTTATCATACTTAATGCTATGCTCGTCAGAGTCGCGGGATTAGTAATCCGGCGAGTGTAAGAAGCCAGACGAACGGGACCGAAGTGTGAGTCAACTACTTCGCGGGTCCGAAAGACGGATTAACAAATTTGCGTGGAATTTGCAATAAGAAAGGCACGATGAATAATGGAGAATTGTGTACGTGTGATGAATTGAAGACTCGCGATCTTCACATTTGCATTGTTCGTGTTATAATTGAAATGAAGAAAGAAATGAAAATAAAAACACTGCGGCTTTATCGTCGCGAGATGGGATAGTTGAAATTTATTAACAGAAAGTTACCATACTGTAACCTTTACCCGCAACTCGCTGCAGCGGCAGTTTATTAAAGTAGGACATTAAAGTTCCAGATCACGCTGTGCGGCGCGTACAGCGAAACTTGATGCGAGAACTTATAAAAGGCAAAAGGCAACGAAGAAGTTTGTCGTTTATTCGTCGAGCCAAGCTTGAACTCGTATGAACGTGGGCGAGCGGGGCGAAACAGCATATTTTCAGTAATTTCTCTTGTATCAGATAGAGGACACTCGTCCATTTTGCCCGGGATTCCCTAATACTTGGACTACGTCGATTACGAATTTTCCTACGATAAAAGGGTCAAACTACTGAGATAAAAAAAAAATAACCGTAATTCAAAACCACAATTAATCGTTCCACGTCTCATTTTTCGTCGTACATAAATCCGATAACTTTATGAATATTCAACGCAGTATGTAAGCGAGGTTGAATTCACCGCACGCTCCGTCGGTACCGTATATAATATACATCATACAATATACAACAGTTTGCTCGAGTTTTGGGAAAATCCGCTACCACATATCTTCGTTTCGAAGTTTTGGCTATCTTTCCCACTCAGCCGAGATCTCTCGTGTCGTCGCATGTTAAATACAACTCGAGGGGGAGGCTCAACGACGAGTATCTTGTCTGCTTAAATGTTCGAAGCTTTCGATCGATGGGCTGAGAAAGTTCTTGTCTGAACAATCCAGCTTTAAATGAGGTAAGGCAATTTTGCATTATGCGAAGAAACCGCTCGCTCGTCGATTGCGTCACGCGACACGTGTATTCATTGTCACGAGAAAAAAATTCTAACTAAGCGCCTTCTAATTGTTTTTTTTCGCTCATTTTTTTTTCTCCACGACTCTCCCTTTCGTCGCACTCCGATGCTCTCGTTTCCCGGCTATTCTTATGATTATCAGCGGCGTCTTTTTATTCATGAAACAGTTAAGAAAACCGAGCTCGAAGGCACACGCGGCTGTGGCTTCTAACGAAAGTACACAGGATACAGTATGTTATATTCAGAGCTCGAAGTTCGAAGAGCGTGATGACGAAGACGCTTCACACTTTTCACTCGGCGCCTTGTAATTCTAATTAGCGGTTGCCAAAGCGGGGCCGAAGTATTTACATGGGAGTATTTTCAAGAAGGCAGATAATTCTTAGCACCATGCAAGTACGGTGTGAGATTTTGATAAAAAGGTTTCGCGAACACCGCGCTAAGTCGGGTTGTTATCGGGACCGATTAATCGTACGGTTAGTCGTTTCGTGGCGAAATAATGCATTATCATAGTAATGCGGCGAACCTTCATGCGCGACGACTCAGCGCCAGAGTTCCGTCATTTCTTATAGTGGGAGAATACGTCTCGCCAGGTTCACACGCGTTACATTTATTACCATTTTATAATCGCATGCTATCCTCGATTCTCGAGACGCCCAACTGTCGACATTGAGCACTGTACGGTGCTTAGCGCGCTGCGAGACATCCAGCGAATGTGCGATCCACCTCGCAACCGGTCGAATCAATCGAGCGATGACGAGCCGGATATGCGTATGAAGTGTCTCGCGTGTGAAACGCCTGTCCACATGAAACGAATTTCAGTTCCAACTTCTGGGATTAGTACGAACTCGCATAGGGAGAGGCCGAAGGGGCTGAAGGGACACGCGTCCTTTATTCGAGATGAGACATTTTTTTAATGTCTAGTGAAAAATGACTTAAAGTGGTTTTAACCACGGGGGTCCGCTTTGCCATGCTCTTCCCTACTGAAGAATTCTTTTGACGTCAGGAAAACAGACCCTTCTCGGGGAAGCTTTAACGATTTTCCGGAGGGGAATTTCCGTAGCCGTGGGAACGTCGACGCGGATCCTTGTTGCATCTTTGTACATAAAACAAAAAACCTGTCATTTCCCATGGGCTGACGGACGGGCGCTCCAATTACGATTATGCATTACGAAATATCAATTATTAATCTGACTTGAATAATAATTCTCCGTTCATCCGAAAAAGAAAGAAAAGAAAAAGTGAGAAAACGTTTCAGCCGTGAAACGTCTCTGAATAGTGACACGTTGATTAGTCATCCTTCCCTACGGCGTCCAGATCTTTCATCACGATCCGAAGCCGATGCGTGTGCGCGGGACGTGGGTAATTTCATCAGTGTGCTTGTACCACTGAATAATGGTACTTATATTTATCCGCAAATTAGATCTGACATTGAATCGTTCATCGCATCCTGTCCGACATCGTTAATCACAACCGACGTCTCAATGAGTCGTTCGCCGCATTGTGTGCAAACCTCGCCGCGATCGTCGAATGACCATTTTTTTTGTTATTAACAATTCGTCAACGGCATTCGCGTATTACCTGGTGCTCGTTACTCAAGAGGTCAGACACTTGGATGGTTGCTTTGACGAATGCAAGAATTAACTTTCTCCGCATTCGTTGCGGAACAGCAGTTTTAGTAAAAACACTTGTACAGCGTAGTTATTGCTAAACAGGAAACCCAAGTGCCATTGGCCTAAATGGGTATCGTTTGACGCTTCGATTTTCAGTTCAAGTTTACAGCCCCCTCCCCCCAAATCCCTGGTGGGGTTTGATCTCGCTTACGGTTAGATTCCAATCAGACCAACCCCACTTGGGATCATGTCTGTGACACACAATCGGCAATTACAGTGCTTACGTAATTTAGGTATCGAAACGCGAGCTCCGTCGGCTTAACAAAATCGAGAGCTTCGGGAATTTGGAACAGGCATTCTAATTAGCGAGAGTGGATCTGTTTCGCGCCTACCACCGATCGGGGGAGGGGCGGAGCTGGGCGAAAACGAGGTATGAGCCCTGGTACATACACTCGAAATCTGGCGAACATGTTGAAGTACTCCACTTGCCTCCACCCGCGGTTACGTCGAGGGAGTCGAGCGCATGTCGTTACGAGAATCCGTGGGAACAAGAGCGCGATTCTAAAACATTGCTGGAATATAGTGCGGCGAAGTAAAACACGTCGAGCAGAAGGGAGCGCAAAACTGTTCCAGTTTCCTACGCCGGTGCCTACGAACGTGGTTTCGTTGCATGTGAGATATTTGATACCGCAACGGAGCTACGAACTCCGGTAATCGAGCCATTGCAATAGCGGGTCTGAAACCGGGCTCTCGAGCTCAGAAGCAAATTAGCGGGCCACTCACACAGGATGAGGCTGAAGCACTTTCACGCAATAATTCACCGTCAAACACCTACGGATAATCCGGAGTTGATCATCTGTTCGGGGCTCTCGTTATACGCTCGATCAATTACTCGGCTGCCGATCGTTTGAGTCGCCTCAATTTCATAGCGGTCTTTGCCTATAATGAAGCTCATGACCGAAAATGAACCAATAAATCAGTAATACATAAATAAATCATCTTAATTTTTAAAAACTGTTAATTGTAATGACTAATAAAAAAAACATATATCTTTTTAAAGAAAACAATATCGCCTGTCATTCGTCGTTTGATGGATGAGATGGGCCCCGAATATTGAGCCTTTCAAGGATACAGGTAGCGACAGTGCGAGATGGCATACGCGTATATAAAC
This sequence comes from Ichneumon xanthorius, assembly GCA_917499995.1. Taxonomy (NCBI): domain Eukaryota; kingdom Metazoa; phylum Arthropoda; class Insecta; order Hymenoptera; family Ichneumonidae; genus Ichneumon; species Ichneumon xanthorius. Next base: position 970,534 of record OU824207.1, read on the forward strand.
CTTACAGAGAATTACTCATTATGGCGACGCCACTATATCAGATAAGAGGCATACGTTTTACCCGCGCGTGAGTGTATCCGTGTAGGCGACTCTATTCAGGAAACCGTGCGACCGAATGATGCGAGCAAGGCCTTCGCTGAAACGAATTTCCAAGCACCCTGCACGGTTGAATGTACCTGATATTAAACCTAACCGAGTTACATTTTTATTAAGCCCCGTGATTATGCCACACATGAGTATATGTAACACCAATTTAGCTGGCTCGTTACGAGTCGTGTACGATATCACGTGATATACGTGAGACTGTTTCTTTATTCGGAATAAAGACACACAATGATACCTATCCCACCCACGCGTCCTTGATTCCAATGGGCTGCCGAGCCTGAAGGTGCCTCGTATAAATTTGACCCGCTTAAGGCCCAGGCGCCTTGTGAAAAAAAAATATACGAAATACATCCAACATATCAAAATATGCAAATTAAAAGCAAGACTCTCTCAAATACGGATTAAGGAAAAATTCGTCAAAGCCTGGCAAAGAACGGACTATTTTCCCAATTTTTCGTGGGACATAAAAAAAAAGTCTCATTAGAAATGGAGAACGAGAGTCCGCTTTGCACCCTATCTACTGTTTGTCGAACATCAACACTCGATTGTACATGTAGACTAGATTGCCTGAATTGTCTGTCTAGTCTCTATTCCCAAATTTGCGACAACGCATCTTCACAGAATAGGTCAATATTTGTTGTTCATTAGAGAAATTAGCAAGTCCCTTCACGACGGAACAGTGTGCCCGTTGTTCAAGCTGAGAGACACGTGGATGGTTCGGGCGCAAGGCCTCGCGAAATTAACGGGAAACACTGTTGGCGTTTGTGCCCGAACGTAGGATACACACAGGTACAACGGTCTAAGCTGGTGGGCGCAGAGAGTTGCCAAGGATACGTTCAGACATTTCTCTGGCTGGTGTACCACAATACATGCTTCTCCACCTATCCTCGCGTCAGTCGTATGGCGAGGGTTCTCCCTCATTCGCGAGAACGAGGAGAGGCCCTGTACGAGAGGAGAACCGCGAGGCGATGGTTCACATGATTGTATTGAAATGGCGACTCGTAAACAATGCATTGCATAACTCGGGTACTGGAGTAGTAACACCGACGAGGATTGACACGAGCCCGGTCGGTACGCGGAGGATCAGCCCGGTGGTATTAGAGAGAAGTAAGGAAGGGAAGACGGAGACGTGCAACAAGCCGCACGGCGTGGCGAGCGTGAGATTATACCGAGGCAGATAGACGAGTCGCGAGATCCTTTCCACACTCGTGACATAAACAATGCATCCGCACTCGGGCGACTCTATCTCTAACGAGATTCTACGGACTTCTGTCCCGGGCATCTTTGTCACTACTGTCAAAGCGAAACGACGCTTCATTAACGCGATGGAAGATTAGACGCCATTTTTCTTAATTCCCTGAGCGTTTAGAGATCTTAAAAGAAATTAAAAATTATTCCGACATATATGACAATATTTCCCGCATGAAATGTCAATATTTTGACGGACGCGCTGTAACGAAACAAAATCGATTATCAATAAGGTCGTGAAATAAAAGCTAAATAAAAAATTCTTCAAAAAAGGTTGTGATTGCGCATATACGACTATGTCGAGTTCGTGCACTGTACATGGGATCCGTCGGTTGAGAAATAATAAAAGCAAATTCGTGCATTAGCGACGAATATATTGGACGACTCACACGATCGCGTGTGTGGGTGATTTTGCGGTACAGCAATGACGTGTATGTGTCGCGCAGTTTCCATCGTGTGTCGCAGCTTCTGGCTCGGCATTTCAGTCACGAGATCGATGAAACCTTTAAGCAGGTAATACACGGTAGATCCGATCCCTGCAATGCACAATCCACTCAAAGTGGCTGATACCGAGACGACGAGGGAAGAGTATAAAAGAATCGTGGTACGCTCCAGATCGCGGGAACAGCGGGTCGCTGCTATTACTTATTATATATATATATATACGAACTCCCACCTTACTATAAAAAGGCTTCCAGAATATTTCGCACGGTGTCAACGAGGTACGTTTTACTCGATCGACGATTGGGAAACGGACCTATCGATCCAAGCCGAACATACATATTCTCGGCCACAGATCTGCTCCACAGTCCTCTCGGGCATCGTATCAGCGATGTACCTCCTAAGTGTGTCAGATAGTTGCGAGTAAAAGTAATAAAGATAAAATGTACTTAACCGTTTTTCGGATGTAAAAATGCTAATGATCCGAAAATGATATCATCTTAATTTAGATCATGAAATTTATGTATTTTTTTGGTAACTTGTGAAATTGTAAAAATTCTTCCCATCACGACCAGCATGAGTCGAGAGGTTTCACATAAAAACTCTATTCCTCTTGCCTGGCGCAACTTTCGGACAGGCGGACGAAATTAACATTTTTTTTCTTCAACATACCAGAGCGCGGAACCCAGAGATATTCGACGCGGACGAACGAACCGGGGCAACGAGCGTAACACATACTATACGAGGGCACTTGTAACCTGTGCGAACTCTCGGGCCAACTCGGGCGTTTACGAAATAAGCTGCACGAGGCGGGACGACGTAGGTTACATTCAGTTGGTATAATATCTACTTTAGTTGTAGTATAGTATACTACTTGCATTACCACACACGGGAGCTGGGTAATGGAAGGCTATGCAAGGCGTAGTTCCGCCGAAGAAAGGTAGTGCGCGATCCTCCGTATTCCACTCGTTTAATATGCACAAACTCCGCAGAGCTGTTTACGACTCCTGGGAAACGTACGAAATCTTCTCCGAAAAACATCAACAGCAACTCGATTTTCTAATCGACAGAGAAACCAACCGATTGCCAACAGTCGGATGGAAGTAAACCCGATGTCGCATAGAAGAAATAAAAAAACATTGATTTAACAAACATTTTTCGTCCACGACGGGCCATGGTTTTCTTCGCAATTTATCAATTTTTTTTTCCTCGCGAACCGTATTCTTAAGTAAACATATTGGGCACATTTGTGGACGAGAATTGAGAAATGAACTCTCTCGTTGTGTCAAACGTACAAAGAATCGTTGCTGATCGACAGCAGAGTTGAACGTACAATTAACGAATACTCTTGTTAAACGTAATTAACAATTAAACGCAATCTCATACAGCTTCCAGGCCAAACCCAATATTACATTATTTTATTTGACGCGATGTTTCTGATGATATCGCTCTCGTTTTACGTTCACGAGTGGTAAACAAATTACTGTACCCCAGCGCTTGAAAACACCGATCGACGAACGGAAGTGTTACAAGTTCCGAGCGCACATACGATTCTACGAAGCGAGGGCTCACAAAATAACGGCGATCAAAGTGAACTTTTGATATACTAGACTCGGGACGTTTGATCAAAATTGTCGATGGTGTTTACTCGTACACGATGCCTCGAGTAGCTTACTGCCGAGAGGAAATAGAAGCCTCTACGAATCTCTCGGCTTGTTTCAAGAGACATTTGCATCGCTGACGAAAGATGGTTTGGAGAAAGCTCAACTTAACTTTGGAAATTTTATTCAATCGTTTATTCAATTTATTTTTTTGTTTATTCGTTACTTATTTGCTTATTTATCTGTTTGTTTATTTGTTTATTTATTAATTTTTCATGCTTGTTGGGAACCTTGAAGTGTGTCGTAGCTCAGGTGTCGAGAGCCAAAAGATTCACGTGGGAGGAGGTGTCCCATGCGTGCTTCTCTACTTGCCGGAACGAAGGGGGTTCCCTCATCGCGGGTGGGAGGATGGATATAAGCCCATAGAACGGGGATGATGACTATCAGTGTCTTCGCGCACTTCACGTGAATACATAGGCGGCTCATATACGCGAGACAACAATGTTCAAGGTACTCAAAAAAGATACGCGCTCACGTTACCTCCGTCTGCCTCCGTTCATTTGAAGTATATTCGTGATAAATTATTTAGTGCTTGAGTGTTGTCGATTGAAAAAAAAAAAAGAAAAAAAAAAAAACCTAAGAAAACGAGAAAGATTATCACAGTCACGGACAATCATCCACTTGTATCAAATATATAATCATATTTCATACTTCAATCGGTGTCGTACTCCATTCACCGTCATTTGTTGACTCTTATTTTTGTGCAATATTCGAAAATGGCAGAAACGATTTTTTTTTAACGATAAGTAATAGATTAGCAAACTCGAGACTTGTTAAGAGGGTCGTTAAATTCCTTTTTGCATTTAAGCTTGTCGGAGGAATACACGCCCGTTGAAAATTAGCTCTTTTCTTTAAGTACCGGTGTCTCCAGAGAAGTTAGGAATCGCGAGAGTAGCTTCGAGAGGCCGCGAGATCGTCTGCAAAGAACAACCGAGCCGGGTGCTATAGAGAGGATGGGGAAAGTGTCAAAGACACGCTTTCCGAGTTAAGCGTCACTACCGGTGTGGCACAATACGCGCGCGTATATTTATATACGCGACGAAAGTACAAACTAGAAGCTGCGCGAGTCGCGAGAAGTCTTTCTCTCGGAGTTCACACTTTCCCGAAGTCTACAGACAGTGCACGCACTTCCGTGTCGACGATCTCGCTTGCCGCGCTAACATTTTTGCAATGAAAAATGACAGTCATCCAATCACGAACCATCTATATCATATTTTTCGTGCTAAGAAAAAAAAATACATTGGCGATTCGATTCAATAGTAAAGATTTGGAAAAAAAATCGAGCCTTTTGCCTTGCTCAATAAGATTAGCCGACGGTACATAATACATTACGTAGATCCGAAGATCGAGATCGGAGCGCGACGCGATAGATCGGATTCGATCGTGATCGGATAATCGTAACACATAGGAAGAATCGTGAATCGATTTAATCGTGCATATCGAATCGTTCTGGGGATTGCAGATTCTGAGCTTTCTCAGTGCGACGTGCATCGCGTGGTGCGGTGCAGTCCTGATCGGTCACAACGGTGCCCACGGCAATTACTACCCTGATTACTCGGGTTACGATGGTTTCGCGTCGGCTAACGAGTACCTGAGCCATCACGTATTACCGACGGTCGCGGTACCGGTGCATTCGGTGTCGGCTTCGCCCTTCCACGCATCCATCTCCGACGCTGCACTCGGCCACGAGCTTCACCATGCCCATGGGCTCGAGCACCAGGAGCATCACCATGCCCACCCTCTCGAGCACCACGAGGAACATCACGATCATCACGGCGGCGGCGACGATCACGATTACTACGTGAGTTTCCTTGTTACTCAATTAACATCGGTCGATCTATGACATATACTCAATCCAATACAATTATTTTTTGTAATTGTCGTATCTCCCAATCGAGGGCAAATACCACGTAATTTAATTAATTTGATATTGGCGCGTAGAATAATAATTGCCCATGCTTCCTGGTACATTCGTTACTGGGGAACCTCGTTGCCAAAAAAGCGGCGCTGTTTCATTCAAATAGAAATCAATTTTTATTTAATTGGAATAATTAATTTTTATATTTTTTTAATGTTTGGCTTTTTAACTTTTTAACTTATCGAAGATTATTATTGCTCAGTTATTGTCAGTATGGTAATGAACGGTGATAACGGTCTTGGCAAAAAAAAATTCTTATGCATGCCTGTTCTGATTATTTCTGTTTGAGCAGTCCCATCCGAAGTACACCTTCAATTACGGAGTGCACGATCCTCACACCGGCGACGTTAAGACGCAGCACGAGGTGCGGGACGGCGACGTAGTTCACGGCTCGTACAGCGTTAACGAGCCGGACGGCAGCGTGAGGATCGTCGAGTACACGGCCGACGATCACAATGGATTCAACGCGGTTGTGAAGAAGGTCGGAGGGCCGTCGGTTCATCCGCCTGCGGTACCGGTCGCCAAATACGTTCACTCTGCCCCCGAATACTACGGCTACGACTTCGACAAACATCATTATTAGATTCGAAGAACTTTCGTGACGAGATTTCGAGTCGCTCCAAAACACGACGAAAAGTTTGCCCAATTTCACCCCACCGAGGGGCGCGAACGTAACTTTTACGACTACCCGCCTACCCATCCTCGTTCCTCGCCCATTTTAACTGCAAGAAACTTTACATCAAACGTACGCAGATTTATCGACGGGGGAGATAGGGACGGATGTGGAAAATTTTATCTCGGAATTGCGATCCGCCTCGCTCCAAGAGCATCAACACAGATACACAACGGTGTAAATAGAAGTACGAATTCCTGCCACAAACCGGATAATCCAAAACATTCATGTAATAAAAACAGAAAAAAACTACAACGAACTGGAAGTTTGTGGGTGTGATGGATATTATTCGGAAGTTGGCGATCTTATTTTATACGTTTTGCTATTAAGTGGTAAGAATAAAAAATAAAAAATAAAAATAAAACAATGATTTTGTACTGTTTCCGATATCCCGAAACCGCGGCATCGTCGATCTCTTAAAGCATACACGGTTATGCGGCTGGACAACAATATGCAGTCGCGGAAAGTGTATGCATCCGAGAAATTAAAATCCGCGTGGTTACACAAGTCGGGTAAAGGGAACCGCAGCATTGGCGCTTAAGATGAAGTGAAACACGTTCTCTGTCGCTCTCTCCCACTTCACCGTAAGACCAATGGCGCTATCTCTTTCACACTTCCACTGGCTCCGTCCCGTGACTTTCACTTCATGTCAAAATACAAAAAAAAAAATTAATAAAAAATTTAATTATTTAGCTGGTCGGATGAAGTTTACCCAAATGATTGATCGGTTTCGTCTCTGGTTAGATTAATATGCGGAATCCAGAGTCTGTTCTCGGTATTTCAAGTCGCATTATTGCGTAGATGCTATTTTCCACTGCTCTAATTTTGTAAAGGGTCCTCGTTAGGAAAACGAGCTGGCTCACGCGACGATACATCCGAATAAATCCGCGTTGTTTCACGAAACTATAATCGAATCATGTACGGTGCTCGCATCCGCGTGGCATTGTTTTGCTGGGACGCGTATTCTAGGAATAAAATTAAAAGAGCTCACGAGTTTATAAATGAAGATACTAAGCACAAAGTAAAGCGAGAGGAATGACGAAAAAAATCTGTTCCATATGCAGCGCTTCATTGTTCACGAATGGTATCACCTTGACTGAGGAGTTTATTAATGTAAGAAGCAACTAATTTTCCATAAAAACTATTCCGCTTACCGCAGCGAGTGTCAGCGCCGCAAGGAGACCGATCCTTGTTTGCGTGGAACGAGATTCGCACGGCGATTGCAAGAACGTCTCAGACACGTCTCAGTCTAAGACAAAAACGAACTGAGGCTCAAGTTTTTGTTTTTATTTCACTAATGAGAATAATTTACTTCAAGGAACTACCCGAACGAACTTTACCGCATCCGTCGTCTGCTACCGGCACAATTAGTGAGAACTCTCTCTCTCTCTCTCTCGAGTTTGTTAATAGAGGCATCTTCGAATGAAAAAAAACGTCGCATCTTCCGCAGGAAGCCTTGCTGTGACGTTGATGAAGAAAGTTTGAATGAGACACCGGTCTTATGAATGAGATGCCCTATAGTGAAATCAAAACTTTCCGATCAAATTATATATCGTGTGTTCATTAGCAAGAGGAAACTTTAGACAGACGATTTTATGGATTCGAGCAACCGCCGAACTGTTGAACTCAGGAGAATGGACTATTTCTACAAATTAACCGCGGGACAACAATAAAATATCTCAAGTGGAGGCCGCCGGTCCATTTTGCCCGCATTAATTTTTTTTTCCTGATCGCCGCGTGGATAAAACGTGTACATAAAGCCTGATGGACGGTCTCGGAAGCCATAACGATAAACGACATCGAAGGAAGAAAATATGTTGCGTTGAAACCGTATCTCCCAGCCGAATTGTATCACCGCGTCCACGGACATATTTTAGAAACACCGAGGAACCTCAATGTCGTCGAACCGACGTCCGATTCGGCGCGATATAAATGCTGCCGATTTGCCGGACGAATTAACAGTGACCCAGTGACTCGCCACTCGACAACATGAACAAGGTAAAATTTATCCACCTCGTGTAAACTTAATGATCTCAATGGCGTAAACTTAATGATGGTCGTATTAAGAGTTCAATCAATTTTACGAATATTTTTATTTAATATTGTCCCCAAGTTCTCGACTGTACTCGCCTTGGCGTTCGCCGTCACCGATGCGATCTACGTCGACTACGAAAGTCTCCACGGCGGTCATGCCGGGAATCCGTACGAGGGATTGGCCGCACCGGTCGCTGTGGTTCCTGTCGCGAGTGTCGGCTATCCGGGAATTTATCAAAATAACGAAGAATCTCACGATTACTATGTAAGTACCGTGGAAAAAAAATATCGTGCCGCGATCCAGGATAAAATCAGCTGTTACATTGTTTGACATCAATTTTTCTTTATTTCTGCATTTTTACGCTGTTTCCGGAGTCCGCGTATGAATATTTTTTTTAGCTGGTATTAACCAGTTTCTACCTGAAATATGTTCTCTCTAAGGTCCTTTTCGTTGCAAAACTGGTAAATCAAGTTATCTCAACGTCCGCTTTGTAAAAAATAAAAAATTCTTTTTAAAATTCAACCGGGCAAATATTATAATTCCGCAGGCGTACCCGCGGTATGCCTTCGACTACGGGGTAAACGATCCCCACACGGGCGATGTCAAGAGCCAGTCGGAAGTGAGGGACGGCGACGCCGTAAAAGGATCTTATTCGGTCAACGAGCCGGACGGTACCATTCGCGTCGTCGAGTACACAGCCGACGATCACAACGGATTCAACGCGGTCGTCAAGAAGATCGGACAGGCGGTACATCCGGCTCCGATTTCGGTGGTTCATCAGGTCGAGGCCCGACCGGCCTATTACGGAAGCGACAATTACAACGGTTACAACTAAAATTAAAAACCCTATCCTAATTAATATATTCAAAGAAAAATTGTACTCCATCTTCCATGCAATACGTATGAAGTTGTTAATAAATTCTGAACGATTCAATTGCAAATTTTTTCCATGTTCTCTCTGCGGTACCTCTCCCGTTTATCTTTACTACTTCTTCGATAATTGCATAATTGCTTTGCCATCGCTGGAGCTCTCGGCAAACAATCCACCGCGCTGTCGGCAAGAAAAAAAAACAACTTCAGTAACATGCTCGATCGTTTGTATTTGATTTTCCGTTTTGATTGTCTCACGTCGGAGGTATGAATGGACGATGAATAAGCGACCGTTTCGAGAGCTCTCCCGTAGGGGTTTGAGTGACTCGTCGCTCGTAACTAATTATCGCGTCGGATAACGTGGGCGTACACGCGTGGCGGTGAGATCGAACACTCGGAAACATCGGCGTTGAGTGGCAGAGTACTCGAGAGGAGACGAGGGGTCAATTATTTGTCAGCCATGAGCCGCCACTTCGATCCGTAACTTAGTTAGCTCAGATCCAATTCCGCTCGGCCGACGTCTCAACGCGAAGGATACATCTGGCCTGCGTCGCCGAGGACAACACTGATGGAGTGTAACGAGATCCCGCTACAGTCTCCGGAGCATTGTTTTCACCGATAATGCTTTGTTTCTCATCGCAACTTTCGTGTGCCTTTTTTTCTTCCTCTGTATCCGATGGAGCGATCACGCGACCTTGAAGGATCGATGATTTACTAAAATCCGACTTGTCGATGAGAAGCGATGCGTGGAGCTCGAACAAATCTATGTTAGAAATATTCTTGCGGATATATATTTTTACAGAAATCTCAATATATCCAGTATAATAGAAATAAAAGAAATCAGTGTATATAGGGCACAACCTTTTTCGTATAACATTAACGAGTATGCGCATACACAGTAAATAATTATTTCGTAAAATTGGAAATGAAGTTTCGTAAAAATAATTTTGTTAAATAGATTACAAACTCATTTATTCAGATTTGAATAGACAAATCGGTCCCTGTATTTCCCGTGTCATTAACAATTCTAGACATATTGTTCTCTCTTTCGGAGAAGTGTCGCAAGCTACCGAGATCACATATGGAATGCCGTGGCGGTACTTTATCTTCAGGTTCCTTTCCCCAGCTTGTTTACGATTTTCGATATGTTCGATATGTTCAATACGTTTTGCAATATTTGGTGTGTGGAGGTACGACTGCACAAGTCGAATGCACAAGTCAAATGACGACGAAGCTCTCCGAGTCACATCAGTTTGCCTTTGTATAGAACAAGACTCGCACTTCTTCCGATCAGGAACCTTTGTCAGCCTCTCATGTAACTATCTCGTTTGTTTGAATATTTGGTAGTTCCGAGAAGACTGCGTTGAAGTCTCGGCTCTCGTTACGTCGCTTTCAATTATTAGAAAAATTACTTGCTTCTACATTTAACAAGCATTTCTCCAAAAACGTCATCAAATAAAAAAAAATATCTAACTTCGCAGTCCATAATTTTCGTGCCCTCCAACAGTCGCGTCACTATTTCGTTACCGATAGATTGAGTAATGCAAAACAGAAAATTTCGATTAAAAAAACGCATCCGAGGCCACCGTTCCTTTATACATCGCTCAGGATCCTCAAGACCGCGTGAGCCAATCCATCGCGATTATGTCGAATATTCCAGCTCTCTCATTACCGATAGAACAAACAAGCCAATTTTTTTTCGTCCGAATATCTTGTCCCTCACCGTGGGCACCCTTTTTAGCTCGATCGCATTCTTCGATCGATCGCGCGATCGACTTTCATGCGGTCACGCTACCGATGTTGTTTTTTCTTCTCTGTCCTCTGTCATCGTCTCGCCGCGGAATACGCGTCCTTCGATGTCGATGAGGCGGTACCGAGGCGCGGTCTCTCTGCCTAATGACTAGATCGAGCGTGGCTATTCTACATTCGGTAACGGTGAGTTTCATCGAAATAAAAAAGAGGAGAAAAAAAACACGAAATTACGCGTGAACGAGACCTTGAATTGCACAACACGTCAGCGAGGTCCGGCGGATTACGGGCGTGTGACGCGGTGGTTGCAGGAGGGCAGGATCCCCCGGCGCGCAGCCCGCTGGACAAACTGTGAGAAGGTAACAAACGCGAGTCTGCCGTTGTCTAGTCTCCACGACTATAAAAGCGCCGGACATCGTTGTTTAACTTATCAGTCAGCGTTTTAACACCGTGTGCAAACCGTCTCTCCTCATCCTCGAATCACTCAAGCCGCAAAGATGTTCAAGGTATATATCGTACGAGAGACTAACGCGAGGGTTTGCGACTTTTCCGAGGCTACCGTGCCGGACGCACGGTAGAGGAAGTAAAGTTCGGTTTAGTGTTAATTTAAAATAAATTTCAGCTCGTAGCTCTTTTCGCGATGGCGATTGCCTGCGGCGAGGCCGTTCTTCCCAGCTACGGAGGATACGGTCAGCAGGTTGGTTACGGTGGATACTCTGGATACGGACCGGCGGTTTCCCACGCCGAAATTGTAACTCCCGTGGTGGCCAATCTCGGCTACGGTGGAAACCCACATGGATATGGAGGGTATGAAAGCTACGGTGCTTACGGAGGACAGGGAGCTTATGTCAACGGGGCTTACGGACATGGACCCAACACCCACGACTCTTACGTAAGTTTTGATTATCGCCTGGGGACGACTGCGAAGCGGCCGGGTCATCACATATTGGCCGAGATAAGTAATTAGTATGGAACGACTCTTTTCCATGCCATATATTTTATACACTGGAAAAATAATAATTATTTGGATGTCCAGCGCCTCTGTTCATGGCGGTTCAGTAGAATTTTCAATTGGCTTAACCCTTTGTAAGTCACACCGCCCGAAGCGGTACCAAAACGGGACTAACAGCTGCGGAGTGGGGGCGACGCGTTGCTACGGTAGCTCCTAGAGGGGTGACTGATAAAGGGTTAAATGAAAAATTAATTGGCTCAAATATATTTTGATCGACTGAAAGGAATAATTGTTATTCGAACTGAGTTTCTTTCAAACAAATAGCCTAGTTAGCCAGCGTATTTTGCAAATGACTTTTTACGATAAAATAATAATCATAATAAATTGTTAGAAAGAACTAAGACGGGTGACGGACTTCGGTCAATGGCAAATTGGCAGTATATATACACTGTAAAAATAAGACGACACTGTAAAAGTACAAAAATTACAAATCTTTTGCCTGAAATTTACAAAAATGTTCGTAAAAAACAAAATTGAAATTTAAAATTTCAGAAACAATTTATGTTAAAAAGCTTCCAATACCGTTCATTAATTTCCATTTTTTTTTACAGTGTACATGATTTAAGTTTGTTGTGTATCAAAACTGTTTTATGTTAAATATTGCCAATAAATTCACTACTATCTTTTTGTCGCAGGCCTACCCGAAATACTCGTTCAACTATGGCGTGAACGACCCCCACACCGGTGACGTTAAGAGCCAAGAGGAAGTTCGCGACGGCGACGTGGTGAAAGGATCCTACAGCCTGAACGAGCCTGACGGCACTGTACGCGTCGTCGACTACACCGCCGATCCTCACAACGGATTCAACGCCGTCGTCAAGAAGATCGGTCATGCCGTTCATCCCGCCCCGATATCGCCAATCGTAAAATACGCACCGGCCGTCTACGCCGCGCCCGCTCACTCCGGTTACGGATACACCAAATACTAAAGATCTTCTAATCATCGCAACGATAACTACGTGTTGAGATCACACACACAAACACTTGCAGGGAAACCAAACGGGAGAATGAATATACCGTTCACTCGTTTGTACTTTGACCGCAAATATTTGTCATCCGTGCAAAATTCTAATTTACGGATGCAACGATGACATGCATACGATTTTTACCTCAATAAAAAAATAATTATATTAATAATAAAAGTTTCACTTACCATCGATTCTTCGAACAACCTGTGGGCGATTATGCTGGTGCTCTCGAACATGTCTCTTCCCGGACCGGAAGCGAAGCACAGTTCATTCCTTCCCGGACAGGTGTACTGGGCCGAACAATCTTCACCCGTGAATTCACATTTCGGTCCTCGAATGTTCGGCGATACGTCGCCCAAATTTGATGACGCGAAAGCTGCGATGAATCGACCCTGTGAGAAAAAAAACACATTTTTTTTATAAGCATCAAGAGGAAAATTGTGTAGCGGGCGAGGAAAACACACTGGATAGCACAGTCATCGACCCTCGGACTCTAAAGCAGAAAAAAAATTTCCTTGACGCTTTTTTATTTGTGTGTGTTTCAAAAGCTGTGCAATGACGAAATAACTATGCAAGCCACGAGCAGTCGTATGCGATTCGTAGCTTCCGGAGCTTTGTTCGATCGTGAACGGCGAAGAATAATTGAAAACAACAAAGATATTGCGTTATATGCATGCTGTGTACACGATATGCAAACTGACCTTCCCAATCCTCACATTTTTATTCATGCGTTTTTCAAAAAGCACGGCGGCGTAGCCGACATTGTCGCTTGAGACGAGTCTATTGGTATTATTCATGCTCGTCGGATGTACTGCGAACCAGTTTATAACGCCGAGCGGCCGTCCGTCCGCGGCGATAAACTGTAGCTGAGTCATAATCTTGTCCACGTCGTGCTCGTACCTGAGACAGCAAACATAAAAAACCATAAGCGACACGTGTCAATTATCATAATTAAAATGAATCCCGTAAAAAGTTTTCCGTGGAAGTCGAGACATTTAGCCGCCACTTAATGTTTACGTATCATCGCCTTTCTCTCACTTGTCTCGTTCGGCTTGCGGGTTGTTCATGTACGCCTGAGGACTTCTGTTGATATTCGCGTCGAGCACTTGCCCGTAGCCGAGATATATTTTGCCCGGGGCAACCGCGTCGTGGGCTTGTTCGATACTCTGCAAAAAAAAAATAAAAAAAATATATCGTTTGTATAGTTATGTGTCTATCATTAATTTAAAGATTAGATTAATAGTCGTGTATATTCATGGCCAGACTCGATAAGGCGATTATCAAGCGTTGGTGTAACTGCGGTCAATAGAATTAAATGTTGCACGAGTCGTTATGAACTGACCTTCGTTATTCCATTGACTATAGCAGTAAAGCTTTGCTTTATAAAGCCGTAAGTTGTGAGATCAAAGAGGACGTACATCATGAATCCACCGGGCGTCGAGTGGGTGTGGGTCGCGCTGATCATAACGTTCTTCTCTGTGTACATTTCGCCATATTCCGCTTGCAATTTTTTTAACACCTGCGGAAAAAAGGAAAGATAAATACCATTAATGTCACCGATGATTTTAATTCGTTAATATTGTAAATATACAAAAAAAAAAAATAGTGCACATTTTTTTTACGAAATTAAGTAACGCTTATCAGGATAGTGATTTATTTTAAAAGCGAATATGTAAAATCTAATTGTCATTTTACCGCATTTCGAACGTCGTGCCCAACCATCGCGCTCTCCACGCTGACGAATACGAATCTCTCTTCACCATCGTCGATTATAAATGCTCTTGAGAACGTTCGCAGATGAAGCCCCGCTCCTTTTTGTTCCATTTTTGCATATCCAAGCTGAAACAAAAATCATAAAATTTCGATAAAATGTACATTACATTTTTTTTTAATGTCAATTGTAAAATATCACGGCAATAAATTAACATTGTGATGTACGTACGAATACAATTTCAGCAACGGGTCCAGTGGCATCGGCGATTCCGACACCGACGCTGTATGTCGCCATGACAGCGGGAAGGATCGAGCCGATGAAAATGAAAATACCGCAGAGTGCGACAAGACCGCGACACCCACCGCGCCTTCTCGTTTGCGAATCCATTCAGCAGCTTCCCGAGCGTCTCGTTTCGTCGGACTGTAATGGAATCAGAAGAGCCAACTACGTTTTAATATATTCTCGCAAGTTTGCAGTCAACTCATAATCAACGCCGTGTACACACTGCGCGGAATTCGTCCAAACTTTCCGGCTGTTTTCTACGCCGTCAGTTTACCGTCCAGCCACGGAATATCTAAGTTAATTTATGTGCAAAATGTACAAGTGACTTCATTTTCGTACCAACACCGATTCGCACAAACCGGACGATAAGCACACTGGTAATAAGTACCGTTAGATGCGAAAATGTAATCAGTGGACGCAATGATATTCGTTTGAAACGAAATACTATTTTGAATCGCTTAAAGCGAATAACTTTTTAACAAAACAATGCTTTAGTTATACCAACCAGACAACAGCTTTGAACGTATGTCACCGCAACTTTAGGTTAATCTAACAATTTTTTTTTCTCAGTGCGAAAAAATACTTGGGTTCGAATATATTTCACCGCCCAACTTTCTCCTCGTGATCTTGAAACTCACGAAGAGTCGGGTATCGATTGGGTTATTCGTTGACCACGGTCATGGCACGTTTCAGTAGAGTAGCTGTCCGATCAATAATAAAAAAAAGCCTCGTGCGTGTCCCTTCGCATTCACTCCCATGATACGGGGGATAGCATGTCGGCTCGAATAACGTCGCCCGCGCCGGACGATGCCGGCGTAGATTGGTTTTAATCCGGAGCTTCGCAAGATAGATCATCATCCGCCGCGGCGATTTTTTTCGAGGTCGCCTTTTTTCGGTGATGCATTAAACTATATATATCATTTTTTGTCTACTTTAGTTGTTGCTCGCTCGGATTTATATATTTTAATTGTTCCTCGTTCGGATAAATGATATCAACTATTTAAATTGGTTAAGATTTGAATAGTTTCATATAAGATCGGCATTGAATAACTTGCTCGTATCTCGGCTTGGATTTCTTGCTACAAGAATATCCAGTGCCATACCGCTCGTTTGATCACCGGTGCGAAGTCAATGCACAGCTAACTTCGTGAGCTCCTTTCGTAATTCGATTTTGATTAGACGAGTGCATCAGTTTATTTTAGGATCGAGCTCGGGATCTTGAATAATTAAACATTAATTAGGGCCGCTCACGGAGAGCACGATCTTTCGAAAACTCCGGTGCTCAGGAATGGCGAACGAAAGTTCACGTCAGAGGTGGCTGGTTTATTCATCGCGATTCGAGATTACATTTGGCTTAGGCTGCAGCCTCGGAGAAATCAATGATCGATAAGAGATTAAGATTTTTTTTTTTACAGAGTTTGCTCCAAATTAGTCAACACTCCCCTTATCGATACACCGCCCGATAATCTTGTCTCTGATTACGTACTTTTTTTTAAATCTTCCGATATTTTGTTTGTTTTTATAGTCTTGGATCGAAGATCGACCGTCCCGATTTCCATTTAACAGCGATACAGAAATGTGTTTAAAAAAATAATGTACTCGACGGAGATAAAAATAGACTGGATCGACGTGAACTTTTGCAATCATATTACCGAGCTTGTCGAGTTCGACACCGTAGTTGGCCTCGGAGTTACACGTGTCATTAGTGTCATTATCAACAAATTCAATGCCGCTGAACAATGTGTTTCGCCGTCGGCATCGCGGTCGCTCGATCCGCCACAGCCACGTCGCAGCGTGCATGCATTGATCCGTTATTTTTGGCCGAACAACACGAGAGTAATTAAAGTATGGAGAACACATTGGAAATCCCAGCGCGACGTTGCTTGGCGAGCGGAGGTTTTGAGTCGCGGGAAAATGCAACGGGTACACTGGGATTATGAGTGCAATTTTTCTCTTGCCACTCGGTTTAGTCGTATCACGTTTGGGGAAATAAAAAAAATTCGATAATGACGTTGCCCGCGTTGCAGCATTATTATCGATCTTTTTTACGATAGCGTGTATCGTTGTCCCCGTTTCCGTTGTCGAACGACTTGAGACAATTTGGCACGATCGTGACGTCAATCGAACGAAATCGACAATGATGTGGCCAAGGCCACGGACGGAAGAAAAACAATTTTTTTTTCATGTTGGGATTTAAGCTTCGTTACTCTGACGAGAATACTATAGAGCGGCTTTTTTAGATTCTAAAGTTACGGGTATTAAAACTACGCTGTCGAGAAAAATAATATATACAATTATAATATGTGGTTGTAAGATTTTAAAACACAGTATTGTGAACCAGAAAAAAAATTGTGTTAAGTTTTAACTGTTAATTGATCGGCTGACTTGCCCGATGGGAAATAATTGCAGAGGTATGATGCGATTGAAATTCATTAGTTTTTATTTACCAGTACCTGAATTATCGATTCCCGTACAGACTATATTTTAAAAATGCCTTATATAGTCGTAGCGAAACGGTCGTCCAGTCACGCTACCTTCGAACAACTGACTCGAGGGACACAATGTCGCTCGCCTTTTCTCCTGACTCTCATCAGTTATCGCACCGACAGAGCCGCGAGCCCCGATCGTCTGGCCGCACAGGGCTCCGTATCTTAAAGAGCTATCTTCCCCGGTTGGCGACTCGCTCGTGCTCGGATTTCGACTGCTCCAGCACGTCTGCCACTTTCCTCCATTCCATCTGCCGTGCCGATTACGTAAACCTGCTGCAGTACCGGTAATTCGCCTTTTCGAGAGAAACCGGCTTCGCGCTACTCCACTTTCGGAGTTCAACGCTAAATTGCAGATTTTCAATAAAATTTGACCTAAATAAAATTATCCCACTTAAAGACCGCTGGGACCATTAGGCGCTATCGTAAAAAATTAAATGACGCTGTATTCGCATCTCATCGTAATTGCTAGTCGACAAAGAAGTCGAAAGTATTTCAATTAAGAAAAATTCTCAAACTTTTTGTATATGCTTCTAAAGCCTGTCGGCTAAAGTTAATGGGAAGTTTATTCATTTATTCATTATTGTACAATATGACCAGAGGTCCTCCAGGCACATAACAGCCGAACAAGCACAAAGCCGAAGCATCATAAACAGCTACTCGTAATGAACGTATCGAACTAACCAATCGAATATCGAGTTGTCTCATGATCGGTTTAGTCCGAACTTGTTCACGCGCACCTGCTGCAGCAAACGAGTTTTCAAGGTGTCCGAACCCGGGTTACGCGTGCGTTGCATGGACCAACAGATCGACAAAGACATCATCGATAAATGAACCTCGTGCGAGACCAAAGACAAATAGTCCATAGTTTCATCGTGGAAGAACGTTCGAGCTGGTGGCGACGGATATGTACAATAATGTTCGTTACGCTGTTCCATTTCCGCCGGCTGTCAACTGTTTTATGTATCTCTGTACAATTCCGTCACATCCACGCTTTAATGATGCAGCGCGACAACAAGCGAGCCTGATAAATCCCGAATGATCGCACGCGGCCATCGTGTACAATAACAATGGACGGATGCATTGCAGATGCGTAACTGTCGTCTGTGTGCTGAGTGATACATATGCGGCGTAGGGGGGAGGGTTATGAAACTGACGAATGCCGGGACGCGTCACAAATGAATCTCCGACTCGCGTTACCCGCACGGATGGATCGCGCGTAAACATTGTACGTCGTAGCTAAAAACATCTCCGTTCTTACTCGTCGAACTCTTAAATGTTTAACAAACCTTTTTTCCGTTACACCGGCAAGTGTTAATATTTACAAAATAAATAAATTTAAAAAACACAATCCACGCGGTTTTACGTCTGAGAAACTTCTCAATAAGTTTTCATCGAAAAAAATAATAACATTTTTTTTTAACATGACGAATTGAGCAGATAGCATACCATTGTAAATTCCGTTCGGGACGGGCGAGGCGAAGATCTGTTTGGCGCGAATCGGCCGGCGACGAAGAAGAAACTGAAGAACCGATGGTCGATGCACGATTCTCTTACATCCCGGTCTGTCCCATAGATTATCCAATGTACTTTTCCTCCTTTGGCATAACCGCCTCGTTGCTGTGTGTAAATATGCGCGTTCTTTTTTCTTCACTCTTTTCGGTGGCAATTCTTCAATCCGGAGTTTCCGTAGACAACCAAGTGCGCGTTAGGCTTGCGGGCCCTGAGGACGTTGACTGCGCATCTTTCGTCACGATTGTACGTAAAAAGGTCCGTCTGCCTTCAGACCAGCAGTCAAGAGCTCGCTGGAAGGGGAAATGAAATGAGAGAAGTCAAATGCCTCTCCGACGGAGCTCTCCTCGTTTGGAGCATTAGCCGCGCCCGGTTAAAGCCACATTTGCCCGGAACTTCAAAGACTTCGTTGTTGTCTTCCACCGCTTCGCTGGATTAAGTTTTTTTTTAAATTCTCCGTGGGAGTATTTCCTCGGCGCCGAGAACTCAGACGAGAACACTGGAGCCACTCGGCAGTTCTCTAACAAAGTAGAAATTGAGTCTTATCTGAGTTTCAGCTTATGCTCCGCTTCCCTTTAATCGCTCGTTGTTAGTTCAGACCCGTGACCGGAGTTACGGACGGTATTCCGCATTGAATCCACAGACGCACGTGGCTGGCGAACCGTAGGACCGACGACTCTACACTGATGGATAAGTTCATGCTGTTCGCGCTGGTACGAGCCTCACCTACCTCCGGCAAGCGAGACTCTCTGTCGTACGACGATTCTCTGCGGCGGCCGGACACGTACGCCCTTCACTCCTCGGCCACGATTATCGAGGAACTTCGTGAACAATGGCCTATCGTCCGGCGACTGGTCATTCGCCTCTTCGGGGCACGCGGAAGCTACCGGGACCTTCGGATACACGCTTCCTCTCGCACTTCCCGATTGCATCGGCTGTCGAACGATCGACACCCATAGCGAGATAATAACAAAAATGCTCAAAGATGTTTAAGCTTTTTTTTGCGTTCTGGACCTTCGGAGACGCGCTTTCTCGCATACGTTCCTATTGTATCAGTTGTCGGTGGATCGATCCCCACAGCGAGATAATAATACAAACGCTGAAAGATGTTTACGTTTTTTTTTTTTTTTGCGTTTTGGACCTTCGAAATGGATTTCTTTGTAATTCAACGCTTTCGGAGCGGTAACATGCGCTTGTGCGAAAATAACAGGTGTTTGTAAAGAACATTCTGCGGTTGCCAGTCTTCCGTGACTCGAACACCGGCTCGTATAACAAATTCAGCTCGGGTCGAGTATATCACTGAAAACGACGCGTAGACGACAAGGAGGAATTTCGCAAGTGGCGCATTCCTCCGACGAGTTACCACATACGTGAAATATATCGAAGCACTTTTTTTTTTATGGTAGAAGTGCGGAAGTGATTTTTTATTTCACATGGTATTTTTACTCACCGAATTTTGAAAGGGTTGTTAATGATATTCCATTTCATCTTCTCTATTCGGACGATGCCTCGACGGGGAATTGTACACCTTTTTTATTTTCACCTTTTCAATTCCACGAGGGATGTTAATTATCGAATTTATCGAAGCGTAATTTCGCATCGAGTACAGTGCAGAATTTTGTAATTTAATTGAATTTAATTAAATTTTTTCCGTGCACTCATCGAGTATCGGAAAATTGAGCAATATCGTAAATCATCGATATGTATTTTTTTAAGTATTTAATATTTAGATTTTTTTTTTTCGTTAATTTCGTCGAAGATGCGGATGCGAGGCTCACTGGGCATTGTGCTCTGACACTGCGGGACCCACTATCACTTTCGACGACTGGCCGCACAGGCTGCGCACGGCTGCGAGAGACACTTGTAAGAGAAAGTGAGAGGAAACAGAGAGACTTGCACAACATCGATTTCCATTGGCACACTATCGAGACAATAACGATCGTTCACTTTCAAAATTGATGTAACCTTGAAAATTCAATTTTTTAATTTTTAATTTTTTTATTAAAAAATTTATATACGGGTGCCTATATAGGCATTTATCGCCGTTCGTTCCTATTAAGTTTGGGAAACGCATTTATTATTATTATTATTGTTATTCATGTAAAATAGTTCGTAAAATACCGCATTCATTTTTTTTTACAGCCTAAGTATTTTTTAATGCAAGTCGGATGCAATGTCCGATTGACGCAAACCGCCTCGGGCACGGAAGTTTAACGACCCCGGACCGAGCATAGCATTTGCAGGTCTTTCGACGTGAATTTTTCAACGCAAGGTCAATCGCGTGCGTGAATCGAAACGCAATGTCGATTAATGTCCAAATAGCGTTTAAACAGCCGAAAATGATGTTGACACAAAAATTCCGCTAGTCGTGCGTACGCAAAAGTCATTAACCCGGTGTAGTGGGCGACCAAAAAATTTCGACATTTGTAGGCCGTCCGATCGTCCAAGCTGACCGTGCAAATTTCGTGGACCGGGTTTAGTGCTACCGGGAACCGCTATCGAGGATATCAGTACGTTTCCGGACGCACCGAGCGAAGGTTCCCACAAAGATCCTCATCGAATTTCCGTACTTCAATTTTATTCGGATAATAATATTGAAAATAAAAATAAGAATAAAATAAAATCGATGTCGGTAAAAAAGATCCTATAAAAGTAAGGAAGTGTATCTAGATCCGAGCAATTTTCACGAATTTTCATTGGGATCGTGCGAAGTAAGATACTTATGAATTATTCGTAGAATTAAAATAATGACGGAGTCACACGCGGGATATCGGGTCCCGCCTTCCCAGTTGGAAGACGTTCCGATACGCAAGCGAGACGACGCTGATACTGCGAGATCGAGACCTCAATACGGTATGCGTATATTTTTTATAATTTTTTTTTCACCCCTCTATTAACAAATATTTATTCGAACTTGTGCTCCGTCGCTAATTTAGTGCCATCCGAAGGAAAACCTGGACGGTGCCTCAACGTCGCCGATCAATGGGATTTCTTCAAGCATTACAAGATAACAGTTTTCACCGGGATCATTTCGATCCTGGGGCTTCTGTTTTTTTCGGCATCGATTATCTACATGGCACTGGAATCAGGTAAGTTTACCGAAAACCTCATTAATGCTTTAGGCAATAATCAATCAATCAATCCGATCTACGAATGATCCCTCCGCAGCTGACGAGTTTTCCTCGCGACAAATCGCGACGGCAACCGGCGACGAACCGGCCACGGAGACGAAGCTATTGAGTAGCTACAACGACGAAGAAGTCGATCGTCTCGAAAATTCCATTCGTCGACAGGTGTACGAGATCATACCCGAAGTCCGAAAGATGCGAAAGCGCGAGACTCAAACGATCGCGTCGAAGAACTTTGAAAACACCGCCAGGGGTAAGGTCGTACTTAAGAGGGTTCAGACCGGAAGTAAATCGGGCGACGACGTCGAATTAATCTTCAACAAGGGTGAGTTGAACGACGAAATGTACGACAACTACATCGACGAAGATCGGAAGAACGCGAAGCGCGAAATCGATAGAAAAGAGAAGCTCAGCGCTTGCCAGAAGAGAAGGGAACATTGCAAATCGGTATTGGACAACATGCAGGCGTTGATCCAGAAGACCGGTGACAACGTCGATAATCTCAACGAATTAGTGAAGAAGATAAGACTGCTAACCGAGAAGGAAAAGAAGAATCCGGAAGAGTTCGAGGACTTCTTGCAGTGCGTCGAGTGCGGAAAGGTTGCGATCGATCGGGAGGGTACCGATTCCATAGCGTTCATCGACGACTCTGAGGGTGCGCCTGCCGCTTACGAGCAGCACTCGAAACGCGGAAGAGCCTCGCACGTGAGAAATATGCATTCCATAATGGCTTTCCTCGACGAGAATTTGCAAAAGTCAAACGGCGGCGCCAGCTCGGCTTCCAGCGAGGAGCGTGGATCTAATGTGGAGAACGCGCAAACCCAAGGCGCTCAGGCAACCGGAGACAAAACGGCGACAAAAACAGAGAGGCCAAAGTCGGAGCCTAACGTTCAGAAGACCGTTAAATTGTCAAAGTCGGAGAAGACAGAGGACGGTGCGACAATAACGAACATAATGAGGAACACGACGACAATAAAAACGGCGTCCCAAGGAGAATCTGAAAAACAGACCCATCAGGCTCCATCGACAAAGGAGGTCCTCAACTTCGATTCGCTGAAACATATTCGTCAACAACTGAATGAGCAAGCGAACAACGCTCTCAGCGGACCAACTGGTCCGTCAAAGATTGTCTATCCCTCCGGGGACCAGAGTCCGTCGGGTTGGTCGGAGAAAATGAAGGGGGAAGCGATAACGGAGAAGTCTGATCCATCCGACGCGAACTCGCAAGTGAACGCCAAATTTTCGCGAGGATGGAGCTCTGAAGCGAGACCAGTGGATTCCTTTGAGCCAAGGATAATGACCGGTCTGCAGAATCAGCAGTCAAAGGTCGACGGCAATCCAATTATGTTGCCGACAGCCGAGACGATGAAGACGAGCCAGCAGGTGCAGTTCACACCGTCGATGTGGCCGTATCCGGTTTGTTTCTTTGGCACACCGCCTTCTGGACCATCAGCGTCACCTTCAAAGCAATCGATGCCCGGCATGATGGCTTTTCCGGGTTCTTCGCCCGGGGCTACTAATTATCCCTTCGCCGGCACCCAATTCCCGGCTCGAGGTCCTGGTTTTCCGGGACAAACGAATCAAGGATTCGTGCCGATGCAATTTCAGCAGCAGCAACAAAATCAGGGCGCACAGTTCCTTTCGCAACAGTTTCAGCAATTCCAACAGGGCCATCGGGTGGTACCGAGTGGCCCGGGAGCCCAAAATTTCGCACCCAACTTTGGCAATTCACCGACCGGTCCGGGGACTCCTCCTCGCATACCTTACTACTGCACTTACATGCAAACTCCGACTTTCCAGTTTCCTACGATACCGGGAGTCTCCGAATTTCAGCGATCTGTCGAGGCGCCCAGGCAAGAGATCGATGGCGAAATAAAGGAATGGTCGGTTTCCGATCCGGGATGGAATGCCGATACATCGATTTATCCAGGTGAACAATAATCACCTGCTTGGTCGCATCATTTCTGTTACTTCTGAAGAATATTTTTTCGTTACACGTGTTTTCGTTTTCTTTTTTTTCGAACAGCTTATGCGGGCAATTGCGACGTAAAATCACGTCTTTGCTTGGATAGAAGCCAATGCATTCCGAAGAATTCATGGTGCGACGGTAACGTAAACTGTCCTGACGCCAGCGACGAAACCCGATGCACCTGCCGTGACAGGATCAGCAAGGATCGTATTTGCGATGGGTACTTTGACTGCCCACGAGGCGAGGATGAACTTGGCTGTTTCGGTAAGCGCATTAAAAATTAATTAACTTTAGGTAACAGAGTTATGTGCTTAGAAAGTTTCGTATAAATTCCCGCTGAAGGTAACTGGGCGGTAAGATTGTTATCTTCCTTATCGGTCGAAGCTTCCTACCATCCGCTTTCCATCCAAGCTTCCCGAAAGCCTTATTCGTAAACATTTTCAATAAAAGTTATCAGCGAAGGATCGGTCGGTTCGAGCTACCGATGGACTGGACTAGATGGCGCGAGCTATCGGCATTCCTCTGACTCTATTCATTTTCTACCTTACCGACTTGCCTCGCGGCCTACTTTCACGATCGCCTACAGCTACTTCAATTTATCAGCACACGAATTCCTCCTTAAACTCAGAAGTGTCCTCAATATTGAGGATCGCGTGAAATCGAGGAGAATCCGATGCATGATTGTATTTTTTTTGTCTTTCATTGAAAAATGATCCAGGCTGTCCGGCGCAAACCTTCAGCTGCGAGGACTGGACGAGGCGATATACAAGAGAAAATTGTGTTCTTCTGTCCCAGCGATGCGACGGCGTGCAGCAATGTCCCAACGGGAAAGACGAAAAGGATTGTAACATATTGACCGGTTCATACATCGAGGAAAAGGACGTAAGCTACATCGCCGGCATCGACAAAAGATTCAATTTCTTTTCCCATGTTCACATTTTTTTATTTAAAAAAATTTGCCAATCTAACGAATATCGATTGCAGCTGTTCACGGTAGGATTTGCGAATGGTTTTCTTCACAAAAATTGGCAAGGACGATGGTATCCCGTATGCTCGGCGACGGAATCGTGGGCGGCGGACGCGTGCCTTTCGGAATCTTGCGTGCCAACGGAGTCAGTAGTCCTTGATCATTATACTAACAGCTCGCACAGTGAAAATGGTTTCAACTATAAGAAATTATGACATCATCATGAAAAAGAAATTGTGGACAAATGTCGACAAGGAATATTTAAATATGCAAGCCATTTTTCACGGTGGGAATTCGCGATCTATAATTCGAGCTCTGCCACTCAAAAATCGATTATCAATCAACAGGGAGAAGCCACTGATGCAGATAGAATCAACCCCACCTGGGACGTATCGAGGACCATACATAATTGAATTACCAAACGGCGCGATAAAAATAATTCCAACGTGCTTTGACAAAGCCGTCTATGTGAACTGTCCTCAAATCCCATGCGGCACGAGAGACCCCACCAATCAAGGCAGCCCCCCGCCCTATGATCCATACGAAGACACTCTCGTCGCAAGAACCCATAATCAGAATAACCCAGCAAATAACGAGGTACTGAATACGATCGACGGGACGGAACATCTTTGGAAATCTGTGAAACAATTCGAAGAACAGCGACAGTCCGAAGCTAAAAATGCAAGTGGAACGGAAATCGTAGGCTCCGAGTGGAAGATCGTCGGAGGCAGAGCCAGTCGGCCGAAAGCTTGGCCGTTTCTCGTGGCTATTTTCATCGACGGTTACTTCCACTGCGGAGGTGCTATAGTCGATCCTGAATGGATTCTCACCGCGGCGCATTGCGTCGATGGGTTCGTCAATTTATTTTATTTTTATTGCTTGCTGAGTTGTTGTTTCTAAACATCATCATTAATTTCCCAATTTGTTCGACTTCAGATTCCCATCGCATTATTACGAGGTCACAGCCGGTCTGCTCCGTCGGTACTCATTCTCGCCGACGGCTCAGATCCGTCGAGCTAGTTACATAAAGATCCATCCAGACTACGAGAGAAACATAATGAAGAATGATCTGGCGCTCATCAGACTCAACGAGCCACTGCGCTTCAATCGTTGGATCCGAGCGACCTGCCTGCCTAAGAGCGAATCGCACTCGTCATACTGGAGGAACGGTCCGCTTCCCGATACGACCTGCGTCGCCCTCGGATGGGGAGCAGTCGTCGAGCACGGTCCTAATCGTAAGTAAAAATTTGCCCCCCCCCCCCCCTCCCAAGATCGGAGCGAATAACTGTTCAACAGCATATGCTGGATCGCGTTTTCCTCATTCCTTCATCTCTCTGACTTTGATCATTCCGCTCATAAAATCCCGTGCATAAATCATTGCAGCCGACCATCTGCGCGAGGTCGAAGTACCGATTTTGTCGGAGTGCAAACACCCGGAGGAGCGGAACGACGCCGAGATATGCGCAGGCATGCTCCAAGGAGGTCGCGACTCCTGCCAGGGCGACAGCGGCGGTCCCCTGATGTGCAGGTAAGTTTTTCATCCTAACCGTGCCAAAAATGCCTTCTGGTATGCTTCGATAAAAAAAAAAAAAATCTCTGCGGTTGTCGGACAGATATCCCGACACGGAGAATCGATGGTACGTCGCCGGTATAGTGAGTCACGGAGAGGGTTGCGCGCGACCCAATGAGCCCGGTGCTTACACCAAAGTCAGCAAATTCGTCGATTGGATCGACAACGTTATTCGTGAGTGATCAAACTTTTTGGCGACTGGAAAATTGAAGGGTCTCGTGTATATTGGCATTTTTTAAACTTTTAAACATTTGAAGGCAACCGAGAGATTGTTGGAGCGAGGCCCCTGCAGACCTGTCCAGGCTTCACCTGCGCCGGTGGTTTGGGAAAATGTATACCGATGAGCAAGCGATGCGACCGAGTCGTCAATTGCCTGGACGCCGAGGACGAGATGAACTGCCGAGGTTACAAGGCCTCGGATTGGGTGAACCGAGCAAGTCCCGATTCCCCGGTCGAATTTCCGAAGAAAAAGTCTGCCACTGGTCTCGGAGAAGGAAACCTCTCGACCTCGAAAGACTCGGCGAAGCACTCAGGTACAAAAAGGATTGAACGTAACCTATCTGCGATTCGTGCTAATAACGCGGAGCTCTCCGGTCGTTACAGTTTTTACGATGTATAAAGAAGAAAATTCCACAACGACCGTAAGGCCCGTGACAGTCGACACCTCGTCGCCGGCGACGCAGAAAAATACTGCTGACGCAACATCCGCCAATGTCACAAGCTCCCGGCAATCGATCACCACAACGAGCAAACCGCAATCGCATCGGAGCAACGACATCGTACGCTTCGTCTGTACCGAGTAAATATCGTCCGGCATTATCGACGACAAAAGTCCTCCCGAAATTTCACTCGCAATCTTGTTTCAGAATAACTCAGAGCATAACGATCGCAAAGCGGTGCGATCGCGCGATCGACTGCGAGGACGGCACCGACGAGGACAATTGCTCTTGCAGGGACTACCTGGCGAATTCTTATCCTGCCGCTATCTGCGACGGTCACGTTGATTGCCATGACGGAAGTGACGAGGAAAATTGCAGTGAGTTTGAAATACATAATTTTAGTATTTTTTTTTTTATCGATCCGAATGTCGAACCATCAGGCGAGCTAAATAATTTTTCGTTCAGCCATTTGCAGAACGGACGAGTTCGTATGCAGCAGAAGTGGCAAATGCATATCGCAGTCGAAGATGTGCGATCGTCATATCGATTGTCCTTACATGGAAGACGAGCTCGATTGCTGTAAGTAAATTCTGCTCCGCAGGAAGAACGCCTTCCCAAATGGACCACAATGTTTACTTTGTGGATTTTAGCGAGACTTTCTTTTCGGTTGACATGGGATTTTATTACATCAAATTTACAGTCGCGCTGACGAACGGGGACTACGTGATAATGGATCTTGACAAGCGTCCCCATCTCAATCTCGAGGGTGTCGTTGCCCATCGAAAGAATGACTCGTGGCGACCGGCTTGTCATCGGCACAACACCACCGTCCAAAATCGTATTGCCAACGAATTTTGCGTGTACTTCGGATTCAGGTGAGAGATCCACAAATTAGCGGAGCACGCTTTTGCCCGCGAGCGAGCTAATGAACTCGGGTACAAGCCACCGGCGAGTGCACTAATTAAACGCTGGACGCTAGATCGTCACGTGATAAACAACAGTTGTTTTCACCGTGTTCCGTATCCCTTCCGTTTATCTCTCATTAGAGTTTTACCAGTGACTCTGAATATTTATTTTCCGGCCGTGAAAGCGAACGGGATAATTCACTGACTCCACTTGGCAAAGTAGATTAAAGAAGAACGAATTTTGGTGCTCACGAAAGTTGTAATTGTGATTACGTCGGCGGATTGCAGAGCGGCCATGTCAGTTGATGATATTCCGGTGAGGGACTCGCCCATGCAGGTGAGAAAATCCACAAAGGACAACGTGATTCCTTACGAGTACCCACCGACCTACGAGGAACCCGAGGAGGGTGCGAAAACTTGTCGCGGCCTCTACGTTCGATGCAGCGCCGTCTTATCGGCCGATAGCAATCACCTCATTGTCACGAATTCAAAGACCAAAAATCTATCCTACCTGTGGCCTTGGCAAGGGTCCATCTTCGTCGACGGCCGTTTTCACTGTCCGGCCATTCTTCTCGACTACGCTTGGCTCCTCGCCAGCTCGCGGTGTGTCGATGATCTCGAGTGAGTAACGGGAACCCATGTTTGCAGCCTTGAAGGATCTTAAAAAAAAAAAAAAAAATTGTGCCATTTCTTTTTTTTTTGTTCTCTCGACAGCTTGAGAGCCAATTACACTATGGGTCTTCTCGGCATAGCCCCGACTTATCTGTACGTGGATGGTCCCTACCAACAAATGGCTTCCATCGACGCGATAAAAATTCTTCCAAAGTTGGACGCTGCCCTGCTCCATCTCGAGTATCCGGTCAACATGACCCGATACGTTCAGCCAATTTTTAATCAGAAAAAGTAAACTTTTTACATTAATTTCTACCGTAATGGGAAGGCAAAAAAAATGTTTATCTACGGTATTCCTTTCAGAATATTTCCAGCAACGAGAAAGGACGTTTGCGTGGCGACGGGAGTCGATGAGAAATATCGCACCAAGACAACGCTGCTCCAGCCTCAGCCAAAGAACTGCCCAGTGTGTCATCGATGCTATAAAAATGCAACCATTGAGGATTGTCGGGTAAGCGACGCACGGTCCCCCGTCCGGCGTTCATCGACCCGATAAAGACTCTAATAAAAATATATATTTATAACGCGTGAAGAACAAAACCTCGACGAATTGGAGCGGAACGATCGTCTGTCGCGGATCCGGAACTTGGTATCCAGCAGCCATTTTTCACGAGAAAGATCTTCTGTGCGGATTTCAGACGGTTCAAACATTGACGAGTATCGATTACGGTAACGCACATTTCACCGAGATGATGGGTAAGTTCGCTGAATCTTCGGATCTTTCGATATTTTCTTGTAACTTTTCATTCTTTTTTTAATTTCATAATTTTTATCGATTTGCCGATACAGACGAAAATTTGGAACCAACTGCCGGACCGACTTGCGACGGAATGCGTTGTCCTCTCGGCAAGTGCGTTCCGTGGGACAAAGTTTGCGACGGGATAGACGATTGCCGCGACGGCTCGGACGAGGATGACTATTATTGTGGAAAACGGAAGGATCTCTGCGACACTACCAGACAAATCGGTTGCAGTAAGTCGTTCGCCTCTAAGAGAGTGGAATCGATGTGTTTCTAATGAAATTGCAAATATAACTGAATCTCCTTGAAATTCTCGCAGAATGTTCAAAGTCCGAAATGCGTTGCGCGAATGGCCAGTGCGTTCCGAAGAGAGCTTTCTGCGACTACAAGCGCGACTGCGATGACGGCTCGGACGAGCCGACCATGTGCACTTGCGCCAATTATCTTAAACTCACCGCGCCGGAACGTCTCTGCGACAATGTACGCCACTGCTGGGACAAGAGCGACGAGACCGACGAGCGTTGCCACTGCAAAGACGCCAGCTTCAAGTGCACCAGGTGACCACTTACGGATGATTCATGGCATTTTTTTTTTAATTACATAAAGTTGGCGTTTCAACGATTTCGAGGATTTAAAAACAGAAGATAAATTTATCTATTTTTATGATCTCTTGCAGAGGTGCCAACGTCACGGAGACTTGCGTTTCTCAAGACTTCGTTTGCGACGGCGAGAAGGACTGCTCTAACGGCGAGGATGAGACGATATGTAGAAGCGTCAAGGGAACCTTGCAGGATCCGTGAGTGCACGATGCGAAAGCATAATTCTTTACAGATGCAAAAGATAATAACGATAATTAAAAAATAATAATAATAAAATAAAACGCCGGAAATACATTTGCAGACCCGGAACCGGCCAAGTGGTCTGTCGGTCCTTCGGAGTTTGGCACTCCGAGTGTTTCCCCTCGCCGATTCTAGAACCGACGGAAGTGTCGAATCTCTGCAAATCGATGGGCTACGGTTACGGCAAGAGGCTCCAAATTAACAACGAGATGAATCCCTACGGACCGGCCTTGGTCCCCGAGGTGGACAGTTTCCCCACGATAAGGCTGAATCAAAGAACTTGGCTGAGTTTGAGGGACACCAAGCCGGTCGTCACTGTCGTGCCGACGAAGGAAACTTGTCATCGCGCCTTCGTTAGATGCACGTAAAATTCATTCGACATTCCTCGCTGCACTCGACGGCACTCGAGATCTAAACGCGCGTGCTATTCTACCTGCGAGTATTTACTTTCAAATTTACCGTAAGACAACCTTCGCTTCATCGAGCATCCACGCACCTACGGTTGACTCACGTTGCAATTTACTACGAGTGAATTCACGCGATTAAAACAATCTTTAGCGCAAACTCTCTTACGCTGCAAATCTATTTATTTATTTATTTGACGACATCGATCGGTTATGAATAAAAATAAAAATAAAATCTTACATGTGAAACTACCGTTGCGCAACCCCAATTGATTTATCGTGTTCCAAGTCGAACCATAAATTATTAAGGGTATCGCGTTCCCGGTGATGCAGAATGGGAGGCATCGAAGTGAATTACTCACCTGAGAATGTGAATGGTGCCCCGTTGTTTCGACGCTCGGGAGACGAGATTATGCCAGCAGCAACAGCATCGCCAGCGGTTTGCCTTCAACGGTAGCGACCCCATTCGCCGCATTCCTTGTTTCCCTCTTTTCGTTTTTTTTATCCATCGTTCTCTCGCTCCTCCCCCGACTCGTCGAGGCCGTCCTCAACATTTTCCTTCGTACCCTCGAATACCTCCTCGTTCTTATTTTCCTCGAAATATTGCCTCACAGATAATATATCGCTATCCCCCCCCCCAACAAACCGGAAGCAACAGGTACAAAGTGGCCGGTCTCCAGGCCGAGAACTCCCAAAATTTTCCAATCGATCGACGAAAATTATCCAGTACCCGTACACCGATAAAAAGGTTTGGTAATATGAACTAAGCTGCGGTTACGGGTGGCGAAGGAAATGTTTGATCGATTGAACAAAATGTTTTTTTAAATCAATAACAGAACAGTCAATTCAACTAAATATTCGCTCACACGACTAAATATTCGTTCAATCAACTAAATATTTCTTTCAATCGATCCAAATATTTCCTTCGCCACCCGCAACCGCAGCATCGGTGATATTACGAAACCTTTTTATCGATGTAATTATTCGATTAGCAATTAACAAACAAAAAAACCCTCGGAATAATTCGCCAAACACATCGCTCCTCGGTTGCCATTGAGAAACTCACTTGCAGCATCGCACCGTGCAATTTTCCCGGACGATTTGTAATGTACCTCGCCGTGTGTAAAATCCCCGAGAAAAGAAAGGAATGGAAATACTTCGCGGTTCAGCGGCTGCCGAGGCGCGCCGTATGGGATACAACACACACCGGAGAGGAAAACTTGCACCGTTCGAACGTCGGCAGTCGCTCGTTGCGACTGTGATTATCATACGAAATTGGAATGTTCGATGTGCGCGCTGTGAGCGCGGGCACGTCGCCTATGTTCGATCTTACGCGTGTCGGTCCCCGGGAATAGAAATGACGATAAGACAATCGAGATTTATTATCTCGTACCGTTCGGTACTCGAGTCCGATTTTGCTAAATCGATATAAAAAGTTCTCTCCGATTTTAGAGCCTCGAGTTGTTAACGCCCAGTTATTATGCAATGTGCGCTGAGATGTATAGGTGAACGCATAAAGCCGGGGGGATGCGGGGGGGGGGGGAGGGGAAGGCACGTATAATTTTGCTCGGAGAAAAGTACCGTTGATCAGCGGCTGCGCGCTGGCTCTCGGTGGGCTGCCGAGTCGAATGTGTAGGCAAGCAGTTGGGCGCGACGCCGAGAAAGACAGAGGGAGCGAAATACCGATGAGAAGAGACCGGGAGCGAGTTCCATCGGCGGGGAGCCGAGGGCGATGGACAATGCGAGAAGAGAGGGTGAGAGGGAACTCTGGAAAAAAAATAAATAAATAAATAGAATGAAATAAAAAATATTGTGAAGATACCGGGAGATCAGAAGTGAAAAATCGAATGGAATAACGAAAACTGCAGGGGGAAGAGGCGAGAAAGATGCCGCAGCGTCGAGTCTAATGCCGAGGAATGCCGGAAACGCATTGCTCCGTTCCAACTAACCGAGAAATGCACTCTATTAATTCGATTAGATTATATAATTAGTTGAAGTCGGGCAAGACCTGTGACAATCGGAAAATTGACTCGATGGTAACGGCTTCTAATGGACTAGATTTTATGAACATTTTTCGTACCGAAGCGGACTCGGTCGGTAATAAAAACTGTAATCCATTCGCAAGGAGAATCATATTATCAGCCTCCGCTCAACTGGCAAAAAAAACAATAATAATTCGCTTTTAGCCCAAGATGTTGAAGACCATTGAAAATAAAATGTATAACATTTTTGTTCCGACTGAGTCAGTGTTAGGTGGATTTAGACAGACTATTTTGCAAATTTAATCAAAGTGGTGAGATCAAATTAGCAAGATAAATCTTTCTACGAGAAAGCTGTTTTCACTTGTAGTAAAAAGAATCGGTGCGAGCTGCCCTATCTTCGGAAGTGTCTTTACGGTAACCACATTCCCCCTCGCGCATCGCCGTATGAATCGACGAGGAAATGATTAGGAAGTATCCGGACGAAATCACGAACGGGAGGGCACATCGCATTATGGACATCGGTAGATCGGTTGCGGAGTTACCGGGTTGCCTCCTCGGTACCGTTAAGCTTGGCAGCTTCCTGTCGGTTCTCCGGCTTGGCCTCCGTCACCCTCGCCGTTCGATCCGCTTCTGCATACTTAGTGCCCTGCTACCGCGCGGTTCCTCCTCGCCGTAGCGGCGTCCCAGTTAACCACTACTCCGCCGACAACGGCCCGTCAACCCGTTCGATTAAACGGGCGTCCGTGTGTCACACCCCGCTGCGCGAGCCGGCGAAGGAATTCGAATTCCCTCACCCGCGAGTATCGCCGCCACCGGCATGCCGATCGAATTGACGACGCTGCCCCTCCCGCGTTCGCTGTCCACGATCGAAGATGATACATACCCGCGCTCCCGTCAGCACGAACCTTTCGACTATGAAGCCGACGACGGACGGTCGCGGGACACGCTTATTGAATTATGGAACGATCACCTGGATGGTCATGAAGATATTACGGCGGACACAATTGTCTTCCGCAAAGGCCAATCACAGTCGACGTGACAAATTTTTTTTTCCGGGACGTACAATTATAATTCGATTATTATATAATTTATGATTTATGGAACGGGTTAATGACCTTCGAAGATACGATGACAGTAATCAAGAAATAATTGACAAGAACGGTGTAAAGAAAAGCAAAAAACGAGGTATGTGTATATAGGTACGTTGACGGCGCAATTCGTGCCAAGTTTTGTAGGGCACCTGGCACAAGGTAAACGGGGAAACGCGTGTGTACGCGAGAGAGCCTCTACCTGTTGCTTGTGGATCTCGGGCTATGCGCGAGAGAGTTGTACGTGTTGGACTATGTGTACGGTGACTATAGCTGTGTTTCTATATATATAAGTTCCCATATGTTTTGTATCCACCTGCGCGAGAGTCCTGGCGCACGTTTACATCGTCGGAAGAGTGTCCGAACGAACGGTTTTCTCTTCGGGTCGACGCCCTGCCAAAAGTGCCTAATCCTCGATGACGAGTCTCCGCGAAGGCCATGCCGATCGGAGACTCATATGGCCCATCGCTGGACACCCGAGTACAAACGTGCGGATCTTTTGATTCGGTATTGCAATTATCAAGGCTGGGCAGAACATTAAGTTCCGGGTAGTTTTTGGGACTTCAAGTACGTACTTGTAGTATACGAGTACTTTTTAGTACTTTCACTACGTTTTTACGTGTACAAGTACTTTTTGAGTACTTTTTGAGTATGTTCGGAATTATTTTATGTATAAAATAATTCGTCCCGAGAGGAATTATTTTGTACCGACTCGAAGACCGGGGTAAAATGGACCAGTCACCGACTTCGAGATGAAACTTCTTTAGCTTTCGGCGAAACAAAAAAATGGTCCGTCTGGCTCCGCTAGTCGACGGCCCAGTTCGTATGTGACGAACGACTTTCTTTCGGGACTCAGATTTAAAAAAATTGTAAAAAAGTCTCACGGATAAGATTTTATCTCGAATAAAGCAGAGGAATGAAATTCATATCGTGATTCACGCTCGTCGAGACATCCGCGAACTCAGGCTCGAGGCTCTTCCCAATGCCGATCGCGTCATCGTTCTCTCGAGCCGCCTACGCGACTCGGTAAACACGCGTCGATATACCTTAACGCTGTAAATTCTTAAGCTCTCGGGGTTCAAGGATGACGAAGGTCCGTCGCTGAGCAGAAGATGAAGAAGATGACGAGGATGAAAAAAAAAGAACAAAATGCGAACGATATACATTCGATCGCGCTTGACTGACCTACTGGGTGGATCATCCCGGCTCCGCAGAACCTCGTTCACGAGTGGCTCGTAAACCGGTGGCGCATAACTTCCGCGATGGAACGAGATAAAATAAAATAAAATATGTGCGAGCGCTCGTGGTCTGTAAGAAACCCGCGGGAGAGAGGGGAAAAGAAGAAGCCCAACGACTCAGGATCGACGAAAGCCGTGTAATATTGCAACAACGTCCGAGGCGGGAGCTGTTCTCGAATTCTCGAAGCGCGGAAGAGCGCTCCGATAGAGTTAGGGAAGAGGATTGGGGAATCGGGGGAGCGCGTCGAGTTGGAAATGTTCATCCATCTGCTTTGCACAAAAGTGCAGCGAACATCGTGCAGAGCCTGCGATCTTGCGTTCGGCCCCGAACAAAAGCGAGGCTACGGAGTTTAATATTAATACATCGTCTGGTAAGAACCCACCGAGCTCCGTCGAGTGCATCCGGCGAGTAACCGAAGAGAAACATCCAAGTTCAACAGTTTACCCTCTACCAACATTTCAGTCTCGCAGATTATCCGCCCCGGGATGGAGAAAGGGGCTTTTCCATGCTCAGCTGAACGATCTAAGAATCGGCTTCTGGCTTCTCGTATCGGGCTTTGTTATTATCGTCATTGTTTATAAAAATTGTAGAAGCCCCGACCAGTGCGTGCTTCTTGGCGCCGTTCGCGGCCCGAGGTAACCAAGCGACGGGGTTACACGGCGAACGTCGGAGTTTTCCAGCGAGGACTTTGCGTGTGCAGCCAGTTGCCGGGTTGAACGCCTCGAAGTGCAGCAGACCCGATAACTGCTAACGGAATACACTTATGAGCGTGTCCGCGTCCTGCAAACTCCCCGAGAGTCCGATGATTTTTCTGCTGAAGGCTCTCCCGCTGCATACTCCGTACGAGCGTTCACCTTCCCACAATACCGAATGCAACGAGCGTAATAAACACAGGTGAAAAAGAAACAAAGCTTCCTCAAAGCGCGAGCCAAAAGAAAGAATGGAACAACTTTTGGAACTATCAAATGTAAAGAAGGGGAAAAAAGAAAATAAACGAAATTGACTAGAACGACACTGCTTGTGCAGATGGATCGGGCATCGGTGTCTCCGCCGATGAAATCACCGGCAAGACGCGCGCTACCAGAGTCCGCGCTCGGTGCGCATGCGCGGCGCCCGATTCGCGCATCGCATCTTTCAGACTCACGGTAGAGAATAAACTACTTTTAGCTTTAAAAAAAAAATCTTTTTTTTTTGTTGCAAAAATAGTTTTAATTTGTAGCCGGAGGTTGAGGCAACAAAATTCGTGTTTCCGCGTGGCGAGGAGCGTGCGCGGTACGTAAACGTACGCAGTGCGGACAGAACACCCGTGCACGTATCCGAGACGCCGAGAGGGAAGAGCCGAAGAGTTCCGAGACTCGCCGATTCCTCCGAGCCCCGAACCGAAACGACTCGCTCTCCTCCACCATCGCCGCACTCTGGTTCTTCTTCTTCTTCCTCCCCAGCCTTCCTCGGCGGGGCCAAGAAAGCGAGCGAGCTGTCCGAGGAAGACAGAGAAAGGAGTACGAAGGAGCGAGACAAACGGGAGGTGGAGGATAGAGAAAGAGCGAGGGACCCTGGACAGGCAGGTAACAGCGCGCCGTTCACCTGGGCCCCGTTCTACCGGAGGCCTCAGTCTCGAAACGTCGGGCCGGAGGGAAGGAGCTCCGTGACCCTGAATTCACATTAAACGCCGCGCGTATCAATCCGTTACTCGTTATTATTCGGTCACGTCTTTAGATCGTACCTCGAGCTCGTGGCGCGCATACGGCCCGAACGACCGATCGAATTCATTCACTCGTTGGAATCTCAATATTTTATCTTATGTAGTACCATAATTTTTATCCATCGAAAAAATAAATAGTATTCACTTACCGGTCTAGATTTAACTTGCGCGGTGTGAAGTGTAATTCTTATTTATTTATTAATTTACGTTCGAGTGCCCGGAGGGACCGCCCATCGGGATACGGTAACGTGAGAGGGATTCTCCGTACCGGAACTCTACCGAGCAACGATCCTACCTCTAAAGTGCTTCATGTGCTCCGCAAGCAGGACTACTTCATAGGCATAGGAGGTGAACGCACCGGCAAACGTATGTATAGTATAATTTTTTTCTTCTTTTTTACGCTGCAGTGCAGTATACACACCGCAGTGTTAAGACGCATTTATTACACGCGGATCCGAGGATGCTACATAGTGTGCAACGGCTGTGGCTAAGCACTCGGCGAAATTATGAGTTATTATGCGCGGTGGGTAGAGCGCGAGAGTAACGAGGGTGAAGACTCGCTGTTTCCTTCTCATCGGGATCACCGCAGTGTGGAGCGAATCTCGGGACTGACAACTGCAAATATTTTGCACCGATAAAAAAGTGCGTCTCAGTCGACTGAAGATTCAGGCAGGGACGTTCAAATACATATTTAGTTCGTAATAAAAATATCGTAGATAAATCATCGAAAAAATTGTCGAATTAACCAATCTTTTAGCTGGACCAACAAAATATTTATCAAATCGCCTGAATCGTTAGTTGATTGAACCGTATGTTTTTTCAGTGTATATATCTGTTTTTTTCTTCTCCATTATCGAAGCAAATTTTCGTGACTAAAATCGGAGAAAGGTTGAGAGCTCCGATATAGGAAAATTGCATAACCCGACCGCAATTTTTTTTTCCTCGATGACGATTGCGCAGTGAAAATCGTTCCGCCTATTTGTTCGATCTGTCCGAGAGCCAAGGACAATAATACAAGATAATTTATGAAGGGATTGCGAAACCACAATTTTGCGGAGGTGGGTCTCTTTGGAACTCTCGGGAGGCAGAGAAAATCGTGAGTCGGTGGCTGGTCTGTTGGAGCGAATGTACCGTGAGCCGCGCCGGAGCTCTGGCCGGATCAGGGGACGCTGAAAGAACCTTCGTGGGTCTTTTTTTTTCTTTCTCCACTCTCGTATTCCTCGGTTCTTTTGTAGGTAGACCGGGTAGGCTGCGAAGGAAGGTAGGTGGGTATGTAGGTGGGCGCGCTGTTGTTGCTCCCGCTTGTGCACGACCCTGTGTGCCGTGTGAATGCACTCGCGAGGATGCATAAACGAATTCGCGAGGTACTCTCCCCTCTCCGGCCATTGTGCTGTCCTCGCCAGGCTCTTTATTTATAAACACGCCGGCGAACTGCCGGAAAAAATCTCGCAGACTCCAAAGTCCCGGAGTATTATGCCTCGGGTATAAAAGACACAGAGATGAATTCTGCTCTTCAAGGTCGCATCGAATTCTACCATCGAGACGAGTTCCTCGAGATCGAATTGCGATAAAAAATAAAACGAGGAAAATAAATATGCTGATGATAATAATAAAAAAAAATCATAAAAATAAATAAAATGTTCGCTGTGTATACGACACGCCGGAGGCGAAGTTACGCAGCGTTTAAAAAATTTATTCCGAGCTGTCTCGTCGAGAATTCTCGGACTATCACGTGGCACGGGGAGATTTCTGTGGTTAAAATGTGTCGAAATTTTCGAGACGAAAAACTCGTTTGACAACTCGGCTAAGATACGAATACATATGTATGTATATATATATGTATATATAAATTCGCCCTTGGAATTTTCGGAGATCGGCTCGATCGATCTATCTATCTGGACGCCGAGTGAAAATAGCTTTTTATTTATAACAAGGAGATTAAACTGTAACGAGCAATTTCTACAGATTAGCTTTAAAAGAAACCGTTCATCGGTGAAATTTAACTCGGTCGGGTAATTAATATTCCCCTTACAATTAGGACGGTAATTGCTTGTCCTATTAACGCATACACTCATCACTAAAATTTCTCTCCTAATTGTTATTTCGATCGTTAGACCGTCCGTTAATGTGCCAATTTGGCGAGTAATTGTCTACGAAAATAAAATTGTATAAAAAAAGGTCTTAGACGTCGTCGTTTAAGATCTTTTTTTACAAAAATTTAGTGTTACTTCCCTCAGTCCGCTGTGGACAAACTGGGCCAGTATGGCCACGCCCTTGCCTCGCTGTCTACCTGCCGGAATACCTGTTCGTGGCTACTAGAATCGTTGGCTCGAATTCTTACACCGCATGCATCGTTCCCTGCAGCACAGCTGCCCCGGCTCGGCGTTTTCTCTATGCACACCGGGCGGGCAGCCCGACGTCTGGCAAGGTGCGCCTTCGAGAGTGCGCACCGAGCGCTGCACGGGCGGGCTGCGCGGTGTTCTCGACCGACGCAAGACGGCATTCGTTCACTGGGTCAAACGAAAAAAATTTAAATAAATTTCCTGCCTTTTCACTCCGCGACGATCGTTCCGTCCATCGATGGTCGCGAGCCAGCGGCGGGACGGCTCCTTCATTGACGCGCTCTCCGGGTATTTGCCATGTCCAGGCACGTGGCTCGCGAGGCGCGCATTTTCCAGGCCAACCGCGCGGCAGCGGGTCGACGAACCTCCCGACGAGCTCGAGCCTCCGCAGCGCTCCGAGTAAAAGCGAAATATCCTTCCACACCGCGAAATTCTTCAGACACTGAAAAAAAATTGAATAATAATAATCATTATCATTACTTTTTTTTCAATGTGTTTACATTCCTATCCAGAAACGAAACTGCTTCGTCGGTGATAATACAGCTCCGTTGCTCGGTGATTATCGCCGTCGGTAAAAGTGGTCTCTATTCGTTATTACTGTTCTTTGAGATAAAAAAAAAATCATACTGGAGATGCATATTATATGAGAATTAATTGGTACTCGGAATCACCGTTTCCGATATGCGAGCACGGTGATCCGGAGTGTCTCAGCCGGCAGCTTCCGATAAGATTTCTCCTCGGGCGGCTTTCTCCGTGACTGATCGCGGTTTCTCGACAGTCCGAACTATAACCGTATCCGCGGATTCGAGCGGGATCGATACGCGGAGTCATTATCGGAGCGGATTGTTTCGGACGGAAAAAGAATGAAATTTTTGTTTTTCAACATCTGCGTTGCGTAACGATTCATCGAGCGGTGAAGGTTCGCGTTGGAATAGTTGTCGAAGGCGCGCGGGTGAAAAGAATCGCTCCGATCGAATCTTCGTGAGAGTCTGAGTGCTCGTCGTATCGTACGGTATGCGCTCAAATATGACAATAATTATAGCTCTCCGGGTATAGCTGTTGTACTAACGAGTTGTGCACATCTTCATTCGTTAACGGTGAATATTCGTCTAATTGGCCTAGGATAACAGGGCGGTGTGCGCGCGAGAGTCTCCCGTCTCGGAATCGTTCGTATCGATGACTGCGCTATTAACTCGGCTAACGTTAAGACAGTTACAGTTAAACGATCCTCGGCAATTAACCCACCGAGTGTATGTATATATGTATGCGCTAACCCGGGCTCTTTGTGCCGAGGTGCAATGAGAACATTTTTCATCGAGCCGGTCGAGCGGTATTATATACTTTGGAAGGTGCAATTAACTCGACGAGCCACCGACGGAACGAGGGCAGTGTGGTATATACCGTGATTTAATAGATACATCAACCGATTCACCGTGTTTCGTCTAACAGGAAATATGTTATGCCGACGAGTGCTGAGAAAAAAAAAAGATTGGATAACTCGATGAAATATCGGAAATATTGATCCGTTGGAATGAAATCCCGCGAAATTGTAACTTTCAAATATTATTTTGGTATGAAGGCGTTTCTGACGAGCCTGAAGATATCTGCATGACATCAAGTTTCATCTTTGGCAAGGCAATGCTTTATCTCCGTCGATGCAATGCTTTAGGAAGAAAAAAAAATTGGTCACTTGTAGAATTTTATTGTCCAAGTGAACTTGAGCGAAGTTTGTGCGATGTAAAACACAACCGTTAGAACTTAACGAAATGTTGTCTCATGCAGATATCTTCACAGTTAATTCTCGAAGATATCTTTACGGTAATTCTCGTAAATCTCGCATTTTTTTTAATTCCTTTAATTTATTACGCTCGCGCGCTCAAGGCCGCGCAGCTCTCGCGAATACCCCTCGTGTCACTGACATTGTATTCAGTTGTTCCATATATTATGTTTTTTTTCAATTATTTTCTTCTAATTTTAATATTTATCATGGCTCGTGGCTTTACGATGCGGAGCGCGCGTTCCCGTTGATATTTATAACGCGTCCCGGGATGGCTTGATGAGCTCGTGGGCGTACAGAGTTGCTCACCTGTGCACGTGAGCCGAGTAACAAGAAGAGATCTTCATTCTTTTTTCGTACTCGAGCTCGCATACGCATGCGCGCTCTTTAACTGTATATTATCGTTATCGTAACGCGCATGCGCGTGCGCACTCGACGAGTGCCCAAAGAGTCGACGGAGCAAAAGAGCAAAGACCTCGGACTTTATCCAGCCAAAATGTCCCTGCTCTTCCTTTTTATCGAACTTCGACTTTCAGCGAAATTTGCCGTCGTCCGGCACCGGCTGGAAGAGCTTGCAGTTTTCTCCGAGCCTCTGTGAGGGCAATGTCGAGCGAGGCGACGGATAGAGGTGAACGTCACCAATGGTACCAGTCTCGTACCAACGCGATCTTTACTCTCTTGGAAGAGAGAAAAACTAAAAACTTGTTCCCGAGGCATCGATCTCACTGAACCCGTCCAGCGACACAACGACGGAGGCACCGATCGAGAAACTATCGAGTCCGGTCTTCGCGATCGACATGTCCGGCTCTTTCGCATACTCGTCGAGGATCGACGCTCTCTCTCCCTATTCTCACGATTTTCCAACCACAACAACAATAGAGTTTTTTCTTCTTCCTCAATTAATAACTTCCTTTCTTAACAATCGATCGAGAAAATACTGAGACGATGATTAAATTGGTACGAAAAATAATAACACGGCGAGGAAGCCTCTTGCATAATTCTCGATTACGGTTATCTAATTATCCGTCAAGCCCACCGATATTCTCCGAGCCGTTATCGATTCGATATTCCGTCAGCAGTATGGCTGCACGGCCGGAAGTCTTCGCTCCAAATAAGTCCGGCCGAGGAACGCCGGAAATCTGATACGATGCCCCTTGCCCGACTGGGACAATTTCCAGCGGTACTTCGGCTCCGTGATCGACACCTCCAGGCCTATAGAATCCACACGCGCACGGTAGAGTCGGATTCGATCTCTGCAACCTTATGCTGCACTCGCATTATTATTATTATTATCATCATTATATTAATAATGATTACTATTATCATTATAATAATAATAACTATTATTACCATTATTAATTTTGCTGTTGTAGTAATTATTATTCTTATTATTATTATTTGCCCCTGACTTTCTGCTCCACGAAGCTGCCTCTATCCGGGCACGCTTCGAAACGCTGAGGACGTACGTGGACGTTACACAACGGCGCGTGATCTTGGTGGAAGCGATTGCGCGTACAAGTCTGTTGAATTATCATTGTGGAAACTTGTAACCCGGTATCGGTGACTCATGAACGTGGCCGATGAAACTGGATAGGATCGAGTGATCCGGAGGTGCAACGCAGCCGAACATCCTTCGTCAGGGTCGAGTCTCGTTTCCGCCTCATTCGTCGTTGTAAGGATTGATCTACGATGTACATATTTTTCTTTTTGTATCTCGAGTAAGTTGGCTTTTCCTCGGCAGTTCGACTTTTACTGGAATCAAAGACCAGCACGATTATTTATTACGCTAACCGATTAAAAAATCGGTTTAGCGTATAACCGGGTCTGCGAAGAAGACTTCGGTCTGTACCGTAGTAATTACCGTATTTCGAGTAATTTACTTGCCATACGCGAGCGATAGAGGGAGAGATCCGGCGTGCGAAACCGTTAACCGATACAGGAAGGGACGGGGGGGATTCTTGACCGAGGAATGCGCGAGTGCTCCGACACTTTTATTTTTCCCGCGGAGATATTCGCCCGGGATTTCTCGTAGCGCGGTTCAATCTCTGTCGAACAATCGTTGACTGAACATTTCTAAGGGGAGATGAAAAAAATATCCTCGGTAATGTTATACGACGAGTCGGGAAGATTACGCTCGTCGTTTTACGATCGAACAGTCGAAGAAACGGAATATCCTCGCGAGGATCGCAACGTCCTCTTACCGTTAACCGACGCGGAAAGGAGTACAGCCGGGAAGCAGCCCGGCTGCTCGAGTTCTCCTAGCATACAGCTGTTTTGCGCATGGCAACTTGCCAGTGTCACTTAAATGCCGCGTTTGATATATCTATAGCAATAATTCGCACACCGGTCGGTACGCCGCATCCGCGGACAAACAGGATCTGGGTTAAACTACTGCGGACACGTAGTTCACGAGTTGTCTTCTTCGTCCACTCTACAATCTGCGGTCGACACTCGCGGTCCATTATTATCCAACCCCTCAACCGGTAATGGGAATATTGCTTCCCACTCAATTGAAATGTCCCGCTATTCGTGGTAAAAAAAATTATACTAAAATAGTATATAATGCTACGAGGAAAAGAAGTGCGCGATTTTGGCCGAGCGTGAAGTTTGCTGCTCGAGCGAAGCGAGGACAGAAATCATATGAGGTGAAAACCCGCTGGGTCACGAAGATTTCTGCATGAGACGAAGTTTCATCAAGTTATAACGGCCGTGTTTTGTATAGAACAAACTTCGCTTGGGGAAGTTCACTTGGGGCAAAAAAAATTCTACAAGTGAACCATTTTTTGTTTCTTCCCAAAGCCGTGCATCGATAGAGACTTGCCATCAACAAAATGTCATGAATTTAATATCTTCAGGATCACAAAATCCACTCTCTCCCGTGTAGCATGCGATTCTTTTTTTCCGACTTCGTTAAAACAACCATATTCTTTGCATCGCAAAATCGTTATATTCGCCAATGATAATTACTCCCCAGAAAGTAATAGGATTTCCAGAGGAAGTAATGAGCCCTATTACTCGCCAGGGAATAATGAACTGCGCATGCGCACAGGTCAATAATTTGATTTGATTTGATAACGAAGTTAGGAAAAAAAATGTTACCAAAACTGGATACACGGTCATTTCTGCCTTTAGAATTTTTTGTTTCGATAGCATTGTTTAAAAAAAAAAAATGATATCCGTCTTCCACTGACCGTTAAAGTGTTCAATAACGTCCCCCAGCGCGAGTGCGAAATTGGGTTAAATCAATTTTTTCATTCTTTTTTAAAGCCAAGAGTGACTAAGGTTCTCGCGAGAATCCTCGTCGGCTTTTCTGACGAATCCGGAAGCGCCGAGCGTCGGAATGATCGCAAGTGCGTACATAATAACCGTTGCTCGGCCTACTCCCGGGAGTTCCACTCCCGGGGCCCTCTCCGTCTCCCCGCAATGTTCTTCGGGCCCGTACTAATACTATCTTCCACACCTACAGCTGTAAAATCGTGTACGCCAGGTTTCGCGCTTCGTTGACGCTCCTCCGGTGTACGCCGTGCATAGGAGTGTAGGAATAGTGCTGGCGAACGGAATAATCACGAGGGCCTCGGGACTCGGCCGAGCCACGGCGGACTCGTCCAAGAGAGGGCTCCTGGCTCGTCGACTCATTGTTCACTTTTAAACGGGGACCGTTACGAACGAGTTAACGGACTGTCCGAATATACTTTCTACCTATAGCTCCACGGTCGGGGCTGACCGACTTTGCCTCTTCGATTATTTTACTCTCCCTACACGAGAATCATCGTTCGTCCGCTCGCCGTTTCACCTGCATGCGGGCCGTGATCTGGCCTACGGCCCAAAATACGTCGGAGCACACGGGGCATTATATGATACCATAAAAAATTATATATATGTAACATAGAGAACAATGAAACTTTGGGAAAGTTGGAAGCGAA
This sequence comes from Ichneumon xanthorius, assembly GCA_917499995.1. Taxonomy (NCBI): domain Eukaryota; kingdom Metazoa; phylum Arthropoda; class Insecta; order Hymenoptera; family Ichneumonidae; genus Ichneumon; species Ichneumon xanthorius. Next base: position 1,015,113 of record OU824207.1, read on the forward strand.
TCACTGGGCTCAGTTTAAAAACTATATATATATATATACATATGTGTACCTTCTCTTATGGGAGTTGGATTGTACCCAGAGTACAATCCAACTCTGTTCTCTGTGTCTCCGCTGCTACGTAATGAATTACGACGCGGTGTCGACGATTCGTGAGAAAGGATGTCGTGGAATGAAACTTTTGGGGTATTTCGTTACGAGAGTGTCGTGTGTATCGCAATGTGTGTACCCTATTTTGTTGTTCGTGAGTGAGCTCGGGTAACGTGACTTCCTGGCCTCGGAAGTCACTCGATGTACCGCCGATGCGATAACCGGGTTGCTGGTTTTACTGGTTTTATATGGTCGATGCCGAGAGTTGAGCTCAGGGTAGACGGATATATATGTGTGTGTGTTTGTATGAAGAACGTTCGTCCTGTACGGGACAACGCAGTACCGAGGATAAGAGTATCAGTGCGAGTGCCTACATGAAGCTTCGGATCACTCGTCACTATTACCGTTAGGTGCCTGCTGCGATAGGATAGGTAATTATCGTACTGGATGGTTCGGGCCAGGGTAGATAGGGTCGAGTAGTGCAGCGGACACTCCGATAATTTTCTCGATGGAATACACCGTTCGGTGGGCAAAAGATGTTTTAACGACTATGCGAAGATGCGATCGGACAAACACTTTTATAAAATTGGAAAATTTTGTCGAAGTGCTTTCGCTCGTTTCATTTAATTTCAAATTATTTCTGCCTATCAGACCGGACAAAATTTCGAGTTACTGCATGTCAATTTTTTTAAAACTTTTTTTGTACGAAGAACGTTCGTTTTGTAGGGGACAAGACAGTACCGAGGGTAAGAGTATCAATGCGAGTGCCTCTATGAAGCACCAGATCACCGGTCACTATTACCTACTACGATAGGATAGGTAATTATCGTAGTGGTTGGTTCGGGGTAGATGGGGTCGAGTGGCGCAGCGGACACTTCGATAATTGTCACGATTCCGTAGATAAAAGGTCTTTTACTGACTATGCGAGGATCTAATCGTAGAAACACTTTTCTAAGAATGGACATTTCTGTCGAACTGCTTTCGCTTGTTTTCCTTTATTTCAAATTATTTCTGCCCATCAGACCGGACCAGATTTCGAGCATTTAAATTTTATTTTTTACATTTGCTCGCCGAGATTTGCCTTGCGGTATAATTGCAACCCGTAGCTCGAGGGCTAATTGTTATATTCGCAGACGGTGACCACGGTGCCAATCTCATCTCGGGAGGGATTAGTCATTCGTTCCAGTTATTTCACTCGGGGAGAGTGCCGCGGGGAGACGGAGATAAGTTGCGAGAGAAATTGGGTCCTCTATGCACGATGAAGACAATGAGTGGTTGCACAAACGTTGCCCACGGAACTCGGAGCGATATTGCCCCGGATGGGCAACTTTCGTGATCGGCAGCGACACCTGTGCGTCAAACCCGCGGGATACTCGGTCACTTCCCACGAGGCGAGCTCAGACCACCGATTATGCCTGCTCGTTATCCCTCTTTCTTTTTTCCTCTGCTCACGTCGTTGCGTCACTTCGTCTCGTTGCATTGTGGCCCGGTGCAACTGACGCTGCGGCTATTACCGCACGAATAACGAGCTCAACCATGCATGCACTTTTTATGCTCGCATTTATCGCACATGCATCCATCTGTATAACGTGGGAGAAGGTGTTGCCGTTGAGGTGTCGCTATACATCGCCAGCCGAACGACTTTCCTTTCCAAAAGCCACAAGAATTTTTCCTAGCCAATGAACTACATGTGGTATTTTCCATCGCTCTATGTCTCATCGGTTTACTAGACTAAAAATTCATTCAGCGAATTAATTATTTATTTATTTATTAATTAATTTATTTTTTGCATTTCCGAGGAGATAAGAGCTATGTGTTTTCCATCCCACCGGTTGAAGAGGATGTTAAAATCTCACGTTTACATCCCCGCTCGTCCCCGGTGTCCCACGTAAGTGCGTCGCTCTTTGCGCGTGACTAATGGCGCCTACTTGTTGCATACGAGATACGCTTGTGTAGTACATAATACACGTGGGATAATGTTTCCAGCGAGAGTCCTCGACAGCAGTCGCCTCCCCCGCGATTCCATCGAGATATTGTAATGTAACAGCCGAGAAGAGAAATTAAAAAAATATTATTCTTGAGCGAAATAATTAAGCGATGACCCCGACGATGCACTTGTCTCTCACGGTCTTTTATGGAGAAAATAGCAGTGTGCAGTCTTCGGTCGTCCCGAGGTCAACGTTCAAATTTTGCGCAAGTCTCGAAGCCGCAGGTAAAATTAACCCTTTATGGGTCGCGTCGCTCAAAACCGTGCCGAATCGAGACTACCGGACATGCAATGGACCTGAAGCGCCGCTGCGGTAGCGCCTATGAACGGAGATAAATCTGCGGCTCGTAAAGGGTTTAAACTTTGCAAAGTCTCGGAGTAATTCACCGTCTTGCCGCGGCTTCTTGTAACTCGACGAACCGCGAAGGAAGAGTATAGAGGAGCCGGGTTGTACCACAGCGGAGAAAGATCGAGCACGTTCCCTATGAATTACTGGAACGATACGAAGCGGAGTAGAGAGAGACCGGTTATTATACCGCACGGGGATGACTGGCTAGCGGTGCAGTCGACCCTGCAACCCGGTCTCGCTACACCCACGGCTCTCAAGCGTGCACCCGGAATCGCGGAGCCCTGCCCGGAGAGGATGAGAAATTCTTCGAGGCTCCGAGGCTCTCCGGACAGTAATAGGATAGTAGGAAGAAAAAAAATAAAAAAATAAATAGCTTTTAATGCCGATCCGATGTCAAGGCTATCGAAGCTTCGCTCTGGGAACGAAATCATCGACCGGCATTGAGGGAATCTTCATCCGGCGATTATTTGATAAAAAAATATTGTTTTGATTTCGTAGACAAATTTTATTGAAAAATAAAAATATTTTTGGAGCAGACTTGGATGTTCGAGCCGATCGTTTGATAATCATTATTTCATTTTTTTTGTTGCAGAAAATGCTTATAAGAGGAGTGGCGGCCATATGGGTCACCGTACTCTTGTGCCATCTTCGACCCACAGAGTCACAGGTACGTAATCTAATCTCCTACACGCCTCGAACGTCGGACACACGTGTGTTCGTCGACTACGTAATAATCGTTGCGCAATATTTTCGATAAATGTATATAAATGTTTTTCCAATTTTCAACCGGATCTTCGGCTATCGATCGCCTCGAGGGTTCGCAGCGATTCCCATGTTCATCCAATCGCGTTAGTTTCGTCACTTTATTGTTGCTGTACGGTAAATCGGTAAATCGGTAAATCAAACGGTAAATCGTGCTTGCAAAGGAACGATAAACAATTCGTACACCGGAGCCGATAGAATTAATTCCGAAGGTTGAGGCAGGAAGTTTTTCTAGCCGAAGCGTTGGTCGAAGAGTTCCTTGAGGGTTTCCCTGAATCAATGAAGAACATCACGGTAAAGTACATACATACATGGTTGATGGTTGCAATGGTGTTAGAACGTAAAAAAATAAACTGACTTCCGACAATGGCAGATGCCGTCGCGGCAATGACCACCGGCTTTTCCCTTCGACAGACAGTGCCCTGCACATGCGGTATCGTTTACTAGTCCACCGATGACTGGAATGTTGCAGGTAGCCCGACGGACGCGAAGATGAGTTTCCTCCTCATGATCACCTGCTATTTTTATAAATAATTAATCGATGCAACAAAGTAGAATTAATCGTCGAGTTTACCTTTGGCCGGTGCAGCTACGGTCATCGCTGTGGCGACTATCAGCAGTACTGCCATCGTCAGCATGAACTTTCCCATGGCGCAAAAAAGTATTGTTCGATTACTCGGGTAAAAATATTAACTCTCGGTGCTATGAGCGGACTGTTGAAAATCGACGCATCGAACACGGTTTATATAGTCCATTACTGCGTCACAAGCCTATACAGTGCTTCCCCGAACAGTTGGTACTCGAAGAATTTTTTGCGGTGTCACTCCTGGCCTAATTAGGCTCGCAAAATTTGCTCACTCTCAGCGAACGTCTTATCTTAGAATCTTATCTGGAAATTTGCTGCGTCCGGTGAGGCGCGTAGACAGCAAACAGATAAAGTGTAGATAAGTGTACGGTAATGAACAGGCGTACTTATTAAGTTGATCCGATGAGTAGTTTATTACGAGTTCCGCCGAGAGTTTATAATTTGAAGTGTACACTTTTACCTGATTGATTTGAAGTTTACCCTTTTACCTGAATGAATCCCACCTGGCCTAATTGGAGCCACAGACTTTGATCGGTCTCAGCAAACACCTAATATAGCCTAATCTGATAATCAGCTGCGGCCAATGAGGCGCGTAGAAGGCAAACAAAACATCGCAAACGTTTTAAATTCAATCGGCTGTGGCCCAAAATAAATTATTCGAGTGGTGCGTGTACGGGGAAGAACTGTAGCTGAATACGATGGATCGTGGGGCTATATAAAGCTGATCCGTTGAGCAGTTTCATCACAGTGCATCGTCGCTCCGACAGCTTATACTTTTACCGAAAGAACTTCATAGTGTTGTTCTGCGCAATGGCGAAGTTGATTTTGACGATGGCAGTTCTGGTGATTGTCGCCGCAACCGCGATCATCGCCGCACCGGTGGAAGGTACGACTCCACGATCTTTCTTGTCTGTTGCACTGATAAATCAATGCTGTTGAATCGTCCGAAGATTCGGGTCGTCAACCAAAGATTGGGAAGTTCAAATAAATATTTAATTGGTCAAACGAAATATTTTAATGCCGCAAAAATATGTTTGTGAATTCGTCAAAATATTGTTCAACTAACCGACCTTTTAGCTGAACCAACTAAATATTGATTTCAACGTCTCTGTCTGAATCTTTAGTTCATTCAAGCCTATTTTTTATCAGCCTGCGTCGCTTAACGATTTATCGAAATAACAGATTCGAGTCAAGACGTCGACTTTTCGGAAGAACAAGAAGTCCAGACCGCAGAATCGCATCTTCGCTTTCGTCGGGTCACCTGCGACTTGCTGTCCGCCCATCCTCACGTGTCGGAAGCCGCCTGCAATGCTAACTGCGTGACCTTGGGAAAAATGGGGGGCAAATGCAGGGCAGGCATCTGCGAGTGCAATGAGTCAGTGTATTTTTATTTTTTTTAATTTCAATTCCAACTATTGATTGCGTGAATTTTAGTATTTAACGATAAAATGTTCTGAATCAATTTAGGGATAGCATCAAGGAATGGTGGGACAACCACTTCGGCTAGAAAAATCGCCTGCCAACCTTCGGAATAAAGTTTACCGACTCTACTGTACGAACATGTATTTTTATAAATCAACCTTTGACAAGAAAGATTAAACTTTTTTAAAGTATGTATTTTTTTCATTTCCATTATAAGAGCAACAAACAAAACGCGGAAAAGATTAATTAAACCTTCTTAGGGAAATTGTATACGTGCGGTATACCAAAATATACGATAATCTCAATCCATTTAAGAAAACCCTCAAGGTATTCTGGGTCACGCAGATCGACTAGAAAAATCGGCTGCCAAGCTTCGGAATAAATTTTATTGACTCAGTCGTGCGAATATTTTTTGTACGGAGACATTTTTTTAGTCATGACAGTAAAAGTGCGTTTGCTGAGTTCTTTTTATTGTAACAGCAAAAAAAATTGTATTTGCAAACAAACCTATTGTCCTCCCGGCAAAAATAATTTGTAAAGGGGAAAAAATTTATATGTCACGGAAGATTTGCTGTTGCTGCAAACGATTTGCTAGGATAGCACATTATTTGCTGGTGTAGTCAAGTACTTGCTTCCGTTACCTGTTTAGTTTGTGACAAGCTGCCGTCAAGCAAGAGTATACAATACATATACAACAAAGCTTAAATAATTAGGAAGTATTGTAGGATCATAAGTGCGTACAGCAAATGAGATATTCCGATGTGCAATTCAATAATAACAAGCGACACGTTAGAGGACGCGGGGGCCACGGCCACGATTCGTCGGGAGCGCGGCCCAAAACAAACCAAAAAAAAAACACAAAAGAAGTAACTTTCAGTTTAGATTCGAAATCGATACGAGTACCAAATTTCAAGTAAATCGTAGGTAAGGAAAAATATATACTTCAAGGAGTTAATAATTAATTATCAATTATCAATTTTACGAAAAGGAAATGAAGAAGACATTTTCTAATAGCACAATAAAAATATATGCGAGAAGTGTTTAAGGATGCATCACACGTACAATAATTTGCAAGTTAGGAACAGCGTAGTCGGTAGCGTGTTCCTATTTTTCCTGTAAAACCCCGCGATTCCTCAGATACTGTACACAAGATTATCAGCAACGAACCCGAGGACACTAGCCAGTCATGCAAAACCTAACAGAAGGTTATTAAGCCTCACTCAGCAGGCAGGGACTTCTAAACACTTCACCTATTTTTGTATTCTATCAGTTACTCAGTTACTCATAAAAAAAAATTTTTACATGCAAATGCAAAATGTGTCAGGTTTATAGGTAGGTATAGCGGTTTGGTAGGTAGTTTGATCCCCATTCCAGGCCGTGCTTCTCGGTGTTATAGGTATTTCAAGTATTTGCGCTCATACATTTTTTTTTGTTATCAATATTTTTATTTTCTTATTTCTCTTATCATAGTGTATATATTATTAGTTTATCATTTAGTGTCAAAAAGTTATTTGATTAGGAAAGGAAAAATGCCGGCAATACGGGATCGTTCAGTAGTAACAGCAACACTGCTGCAGCAAATTATATTTGGTGTCCTAGCACATTCGGCGGTAACAAATACTTTTTATAACCACAACAAATACTTTTGCTGTCACTATGCTGACATACAATATTTGCTACGGCAGCGTGTGCCATGCTGTAGTGGGCAAAACTTTTCTCTGAGTGTGTAATGAAAATTAAACGTCCTTTGACAAGTACTATTAAACACATTTACACTATTTATTCACATGTTGCATTTTTTTTCTAATTTCCATTACAAGAGCAAAGAAAAAGACGCAGAAAAAAATGAATTATATCCTCTTAGGGAAACTGCATTCGCGCGATACATTAACCATTCCGTGTATGAGAGATCGACCTTCTTGAGAAATTCTGATACAAAGGAGAGGCGGGAATTTGTTCTAAGCGCCGAAGTGTTGGTCCGAGAATTCCTCGAGCGTTGCCCTGAATCAATGAAGAACACTTCACGGTAAAATACATACATACATGGTTGATGGTTGCAATGGTGTTAGAACGTAAAAAAATAAACTGACTTCCGACAATAGCAGATGCCGTCGCGGCAATGACCACCGGCTTTTCCCTTCCACAGACAGTGCGCTGCACATGTGGGATCGTTTACCAGTCCACCGATGACTGGAATGTTGCAGGTAGCCCGATGGACGCCAGGATCAGTTTCCTCCTCATACTCACCTGCTATTTTTGTAAACAATTAATCGATGCAACAAAGTAGAATTAATCGCCGAGTTTACCTTCAGCCGGTGCAGCTACGGTCATAGCTGTGGCGACTATCAGCAGTACTGCCATCGTCAACATGAACTTTGCCATGGCGCAAAAAAGTGTTGTTCGATTACTCGGGTAAAAATATTAACTCTCGGTGCTATGAGCGTACTGTTGAAAATCTACGCATCGAACGCGATTTATATAGTTGTTCACTGCCTCATAAGCCTACGCAGTTGTTCCCCGAAAACATGGTAGGTACACGAAGAATTTTTTTGCGGAGTCACCCCTGGCCTAATTATTTCCGTAAACTTTGCTCGCTCTCAGCGATCACAGTTTCTTAGAACCTTATCTGGAAACTGATCAAGTGTTTGCACAAGTGCGCGGAGAAGAACTGCTGTGCTATGTTAAGTTGATCCGATGAATACTTTATTCACAGCTCATCGTCCCATCGAGGGTCTATACTTTTACCTGAATAATTTGTTCGGAGCTTCGCCAGTGGGCCTGATTCGAGTCACGCACGTATAGCCTGGTTTGCTAATCTGCTGCGGCCAATGAGGCGCGCAGAAGGGAAACAAAAAAATTGCTGATGTTTCAAATTTAATTGCCTGTGGCCCAGAATAAATTATTCGGTTGTCGAGGGTGTGGGGAAGATCTGCAACTGAATGATGGATTGTTGAGCTATATAAAGCTGATCCGATGAGCAGTTTCATCACAGTGCAGCGTCGCACCAAGAGTTTATACTTTTACCGGAATAACTTCATAGAGTCTTTTCCTCCGCCATGGCGAAGTTAATTTTGACCATGGCAATTCTGGTGATAGTCGCCGCAACCGCGATCATCGCCGCACCAGCGGAAGGTACGACTCCACGAACTTTTCCGTCTGTTCCACTGATAAAAAAAATACTGCTGAATCAGCCAAAGGTCGTCAATCATAGATTAGAACGTTCAAATGAAGATTTAATTGGGTCAAAGAAAATATTTTTGTGAATTCGTCAAAAAAATGTTTGAACTAACCGATCTTTCAGCTGTACCAACAAAATATTAATTTCAAAGTCCGTGCCCGAATCTTTAGTTCATTGAACCCTATTTTTTTAAGAGTGCGCATCGCTTAACGATTTATCGCAATAGCAGATTTCGGGGGCGACTTTTTGGAAGCGAAAGAGGTCCAAACCGGAGAATCGCATCTTCGCTACCGTCGGTTCACCTGCGACTTGCTGTCCTTCAAGCCTGGAATGGCATTTGCCGCCTGCAATTCTCATTGTGTGGCCTTGGGAAAAGTTGGGGGCTCATGCGAAGAAGGCATCTGCGAGTGCAATGAGTCAGTTAATTTTTATTAAAAAAATTTCAATTCCAATCATTGACTGTATATTTTTGTATTTTACGATAAAATGTTCTCAATCAATTTAGGGGAGGCATCAAGGAATGGTGGGACAACAACTTCGGCTAGAAAAATCGCCAGCCAACCTTCGGAATTAATTTTACGGACTCTACTGCACGAACGTGTGTTCTAATTAATAACCCTTTGACAAGAATGATTAAACATAGAAAAAAAGATTTCCTGTTTTTTTTTTAATTTCCATCATAAGAGCAAAAAAAGACGCAGAAAAAAAATGAATTGAATCCTCTTAGGGAAATTGCATTCGCGCGGTACATTAACCATTCCGTGTGCGAGAGATCTGCCTTCTTGGGAAATTCTGACGCAAAGGAGAGACCTATGAAATAATTGACATGACGGTGGTTGCTTCTATAAGAATTACTGTGGAGTGTCTGTGTCGGTGTATTAGTTTCTCTCGGATACGGTGTATTTCCCGCCCGTGGCATGTGTGCGCCGCGGTTCTCGCGGTGAAAGCGAGTCTCCCGCACGCACGGAACTTAAGCGTGTGTGTACGACGGAGGGTATGGCACAGAGCGAAGAACCAACCCAGCCACTCAAAGCCCGTATATCGCTATGGGAAATAACCGACTCTCTCAGACATAAAAAAAGGGAAACGAACAATACCGCCTTCCTTATTGTTCAAGGGAATCTATTTTTTTCTCTTACATAAAAAAACAAAAAGACTAAAAGGTGTTCGCTCGGTAAAACAGTGCTTACTTAGGCGCGGGATAAAATTTAACTACGCAATTGGGCTATTTCACGGTCGTTACGTAAACAACTCGCACTTTCGCCTGCGGCGCTTCTTCTGTAACATTAAATGTTTTTTTAATTGATTAAGGGCGCTTAAATGATCAATGTCGACGATTTAAGTATTGCCTGATTAAACGCCGACAAGATAGATGCGAAAGCAATTTGGTTTTTTTTTTTTTTTTGTCAAGCGGCTTCAGGACTCGTAGGAGGAAACTTGTTCGGAAAGTGTTCGGGGTAGATCCACGGGATGCGCAGTTTCAAAGCGGCGCGGGTGCATCTCTTCTCTCGGCGCGCGGGAGAGAAGCCTCGGTCTCGTTGGAATGTATCAACCGTTATGTCACCACTGCGGCGCGTGTACTCTCGCGGTCTCAGCTGGCTACTTGTTCGCTCCTCGAGCGATCGAGCTTCTCGGATAACCATATTATCGAATAGATGAACTCTCACCTTCTCGATTCGTTGGTCACATCGGAATTGTCCATTTCCAGTCTTTATCTTCGCTAGAACGGCCCGCACCGCTCACGAGAAATCTCGTATCCCCGCTCGCCGCCAGCGAGCCGCAACTTTCTCTTCGCGGATAAACGATTAATATAAAAATCAAATAAAGTAAAATGAAATGAAATAAAATAAATTGAAATAAAATAGAGTAGGGCTGAAAGACCCTGATCAATAGGCGTTAGTCTGAGGGGGGGGGATCGCACATTTATTCAGGCGATACAATCAGTTAATAAAACGCATTTGCTGCTACTACTAAAATAAAATAAAATAGAATAATGTTTAAAAAAAATGTAAAGACTTGTCCCTTGGCGTATTATTATGCATTTAAAGTCTCTGGAATATCCGCGCTATATTCCTTCGCAGAAATATCTCGGCGTTTAATTCATCATCGTGTTGTCTTTAAGGTAAACGAATTAGAGAAGGTAACGGAGAAATGTTCGAAATAACTTTCCCATTCGACACGAAACTCGATTTGAGTTGTAAGTCGAGTCCGGGGAATGCAGGGCTCCGTCCAGAGTAATGTCAGCCCTGAAGTAGCGCGTTCGCGAGTGAACGTCTTTCTCCGCTCGGGTAATGGGCAAACCGAGCGCTGCTTGGCGTGTTGCAACGTACAAACGATCGCCGGTGCGGTACACTTCGTCTGTAACGCTCTGAATTAAAATCCCGGAGAACGCGAGTCTAACGTGGCGCGGTACGAGTCCGGTCGAGCGAGGGACGCGCGATCCTGCACGCGAAACTCGATACGATTTCCAATTTATCAAACCGAGATTTTACGAATATTTAACACTGCTTCCGATACGGCAAAACGAAATCGTCCCGAATTGCTCGATTTTTTATCTTCCAAGCCAAAAAAAAATACTCGACCACTTGCAGTTTTTTTTATTTAATAAAATTTATCTACAAAATTATCAGCGAAAAATGTCGATAGATAATTTATATATTTTTATTTTCTTTTTCAGGTTTCCAGCGCGAACGTATTTACCTGCCCGAACGGTGAGTAAAGATCTTCTCCGTTCTTAGATACTTTGTTGGGGCGACGACGATGAGGCGTACAGGTGGCCGTGCGAAGGGCTGAAAGGTGACGACGACTCGACCCTTACCCGTCCTCCGTGTCCGGTGCAAGAGTCGTTATACCGGAGACTCGCAGGTACCAAAAAAAGCCTCGGAGAATCTCGCTCCGGAGCGATTCGGGACAACCTTGCGATCCCCCCCGAGTGCAGCCTTTAGCCTCGAGCGCGTTCTCTTTATCTCCGCCGAACTTTGTTCGTCGGGGGATTACCGAGAAAGAACATTGTACAGTCTCTTTCTCCGGTGAGCATTACGGAGGCCCCGGAGGCTTTCGAGCCGTGTCCAATGGCACGGCCCAACGGCAGTAAACCCTTCGTGGAAAGCTTTCAAAAATTACTACGGATTCGCAGCTGGACAGCCGGCGGAATCTTCCCAATTATCATCGCAGGGAAGATTTATCTCCGCACCGAAGCCCACCTAACGAAAGTGGTTAATTTTGTCTCAGGATTAATGAAGCGCGGCAAATTTTGACGCTTAAGTAAAATAGTTTTAGCTGAAGGATTTAGGTCGATGGCCAATTGACAATATATTTATATTCTTAGGACAACTTACACTATGTAATGCTATGTATCAAAAATTGTTCCATCTGGAATATTGTCAATAAATCCACTACTACTACTACTAAAATAGTTTCCGGAGCCCCGAAGGCTGAAACGGGGATGCTGGGAAATTCGTGGATGCGCGGTATTGTCGAATTGATGAAGAGGCTGTCGATCTTAGCGACACGGTGCAACACTTCGGACGCACACGCGAGGACGACGATACGATTGCGACGAGGCGCTACTCGCGTATCCCTGCTGTACGGCTTTACACCTGGTTAACGGCAAAAAAATGGCACCTCTGCACTGAGAGCACGAAGCAACCTACATAATTGCGCGATTGTAGAGTTGGAGTACGTAGAGGGGAGAAAAATGTGGAACGGCGTTAAGTGCTCACGTAAGGTGCTTGTAGCTCCGTGTGTAATCCGACAACCCTCATTGTCACTGCTGCGGGTACCGTTCATTCGTTAAGTGATGAGTTGTTGCACTCGTTCAACCGGTCTTATTGTCAGTAGAGGGGAAAAAAAATAGAAACAGCAAATTAAAAATTGAGACAAAGGTCAGGAAGGATTTGAGCTGGTTGGGCTCCGGCCTAGAAAATATTGAATATTTCAAGATCTGGGCAAACGAGCCAGTTAGTTCGCCATTCCGGTTTTCGGAAGCTTGTATTTCCGGCTCTAGAGGCCTAAAGTCACCAAATTTTTTACACGCTCTTTCCGGATTTAGACAAAAAAAATTAAGTGCCGGAACTGCAGCGACTGCACTGAGAAAAAAAATTGGTTGGTTTAACCAAAAGTCGCGGTGACATACGTTCAAAGCTGTTATTTGTTTGGTACAAATAAAGCATTGTTTTGTTAAACGATTATTGGCTTCAATTTATTCAAAATTTGTCGATTGAAATGAACATTTTTGTCATACCGACCGAATACACCTTTGACCGTAAGTCACCGCGCATTTGCTTAATTCAACCATTTCTTTTCCTCAGTGTACACCCCTTGCTCGGGGCGCATTCTTCGCAATAACAAAAATCTACGCAGTCGAACGAACCGAAGTTCCTCGATTGTTGTTATTAGAGCCCGGTAAATAGGCAAGAAGAGTTGGGGAGCAAGCAATCGCAATCGTCGGGCGGTGAAAACGAGGCATCCTAGCGGAGCGAGAGAAGCGAGAAGGGGCGCACGGTGAATCAGGATAATGGGAGTTGGCCGGCGCAGCGGGATACGCTCGGGAGCGAGGCCCGGCGCTTCTAGATGGTTTCCTCCTCCGGCCGTAGTGCGGCCCGGTGGCGGAGGAGCGGCCGAGAAGAAGGAAAGAAAATAAGAAAACAAGAAGCCGGAGAGCGTACCGGGACTGCATTCCGAGGCCGTGAGTCCGGTTCGTCCTGCATCACCACCTCCCGGTCGTCCTAAAAATATATACGATTGCCGAGTCGCGGCGACGAGAACGATATTGTCCCGGGGCGCCTCGTCGTCCCTCTCGGCTCGTCTCGCCCGCCGCGAACGGGAATCACCGACGGAAGTGGGACTCACCGTTTCCTCGAAGCGGGAGATACATACATTTTCCCAGCGACAATTACGCAACGCAATTAAACCTCCGATCGACACGAAATAAAAAGGTGAACAAAAATAAATAAAACAAAAAAATTAAAAACGCGCATCTATTTTCCGAATCAGAAAAAAACTGGTCGTTTCAACGATAATCAGCGCCGATTCGATGCAGATTTTCGTATGCATTATTGAGAGGACTGTTGTCGTAACGCGCGTTCTTGAAACGTCGATGTTATCGTTGTCGTCTGAAGAAATAAAAAAAAAAAATTGTCGTCGATAATCGCGGAACGATAGTGGGCAACGTAGTCGGTGATAGAAGCTCGGAAGGAACGCCGCAGCGTACTCGTGGCCGGATGACCTTTCGTGGAGTAAAAGTATCTTGCATGCCGGCCAGCCACGGGGCGCGAGAGAACGACAGACTCTCGGCTCAGCGCGCGGGCCACGCGTTGCAGGGGACCGATCGAGCGCGGCGGCGAGCATTAGCTTCGCGCCTGGGACCGACGAGTTTTTCGAGGACCTACATATTAACGTTGGATATACATGCATCCGCGGCGTGTACGTGAGAAGGCGCGTATAAACACACCCGCGATACTCACACCGGGAGAGTCCGCAACTTGTTTCGTAATTGCTCAACCTCTGGATGTTACGTGCACGGCGCAAAACTACTCTGGGAATTATTCAAAGAATCAATCACTAACCGAGCAAAGTTCAACGCCGCGATTGTTCATTGTCATTCGTATCAGCTCTACTCCATAATAATAATAATAATAATAATAAATTATATTTATTATTTATTTATTTATTTAATCAACGAAAAATGCCCATTTAGATATATAAATAATATTTCAAACATAATACAAACATACAGTACAAATATACATTAAAATGAACACTTGAGCTCGCCTAAAAGTCCCCAAATTTGTTGGCTAGGCCCAAGATTTACCATTGGTCGAGTTCGAATTACGTAAGAGGAGTTACTATAGTGGCTTAAAAGAGCAAAGTTAATGTTTTAAAAAAAGTAGGCCCGTCTGCGTGGTTTACTTTTGAACGTACGAGATTCTCGTCGCCTGACACGGATAAACTTCTCGGTAGGATCCGAGTAAGTGAGCTGGAAGAGACGAGAAGCGGAGGACGCGATTAGCTAGGAAGTGCGGAAGATACCGGATACCGATGCACCTCCACTGCGCCCGCACGTTCCTGCAATAGTTTACAACCATGCGTCTCGGGCGACAAGCCTGTATTCAGGCGACGCTGTCTGCTCCCGTGTAAAGTCCGACGGTCCCGCGAGTCTGGTGGAAAAAGCCCGGGGCAAAGAAACCGAGGCTGGCAGCCGGCACAATATAGCAGCTAACAACACATCGCGGCGGCGTTCCAGTTCGAGTGAAATATGGAAGGAGAATAAACTTCATTCGAGCTCAGCCTCGACTACGCGGACGGAGGGATAAGAGCAACTTTTGACACCACTCGCCGGGCCGCCTCTCTCGCTCGTGACTCGAGGATCGAAGCGCGCGACCCCCTTTAAAATCTTCTCTAAATGAGAGTGAAGACGCGCCGGGCTTTTTAAGTACAGACTAGTTGTACTTGAATTGGATCACGATACTCGATGTAGGTCGAGCTACCTACGCTCGATCCGACGTGAAAATACTTGCTTTACATCAGGATCGCTATATCAGACGCTTGGAGCCAAAATAATTTTTTTTTTATGTTAAAAAAAAGAATTACTGTATGAAATTTATGTTTGTGCATAAATCGACAAATGAAATTTAAGGCTGCGTTTTATGTACAAAAGCATGATCATTTTGTGTATCCATTTTTTTTGTAACTCATGCATCAAAAGTGCTACTTTTCGTGCCTGCCGAGAGTGCCCTATGCGCACATCAGTCCGATCTTACTTTACGCACGCACTTTACGCACGGTGCACTTAAAGCACGTGCAGTAGGCCTTGCTGTACCGTGCCACAGTCCGCAGGCATGGAGTAGCACTTCTCCAGAATTCGTTACAAAAATTACTATCATAGAATCGAAAAAGTTCAAAAAAAAAAACTGGTGCGAGCAGGACTAGTCGATAAAAGATCATTGCTGCTGTTAAAAAAAAGTGCATCGTTGAATCGATCGAGGAGTCTCGAAGCACCGTTCTGACTCCGCCGGTTTGTCCCAAAAATTCCGAGGGGCAATTTATTCGCCGCTCGACTGCTCGGATTCTGGCGAACGAAATTTATCGGAACACCGTCACGGTGACCGGGAAACAGCGCCGATAAACTTGTCGCCGAATGGTGAGAAGGGGCAGAGGGAAAAGATTGTCGCTCGAATTCGAAACCTCGGAGAGGAGACGAGCTCCCTCACCATCGAGGTTTCACCGGCGATCTCCGGCGATATTCATCTTCCTACATATCCGCGCGTTTTCTGCACCAAAGCCGGGATCCATCCAGCGGCAACATATCGCCGGTGATGTGCGGAGATGCGAGCAAGAGCTCGCACTAAAAACGATCGAGGTCGAGTCGTCCGTCGAGTCGTCCGTATAGGTCACCGGTTAGCCGCCTTTCGCATCGACACCGTGACGCTAACACGGTCTTCGGTGACTCTTTGTTCATATAGTTATACCCTCTATGTGTCATTTCAAAAAGTCGATAAATGTCGGCACAAATTGACGAAGCAGATATAATAATTTACGAATTTTTTTTTTTTTTACATCTGTTATTAACTTTCAACGATATTTTTTCTTCGACAGGATGGGAACTTAGAGGTATACACTGCTACAAATTCTTCAACATCAGGCACTCGTGGGAAAAGGCTGCGGAATTATGCAGAAGGTACGATTTAGTGAAATCAGCTTCGATTTTACTTAAGAGCATGTGAAACTCCTTCCCCTCCACAATCCCGTGCCCAGTTGGTATCAAAAACTGTAATCAACTTTTTTCAAGGACGCTAGCATCTACGGTCAAAAGAAAAGTGTCGTCGAAAGTTGACATGTGATCCGTCTTCGATGACACTATTCTTTTGACCTGAGATACAACCGTCCGTTAAAAAAGTTTATTGCAGTTTTTATTACCGACCGCGGTATTTCACCTGCTCTTAAGCTCATGTGGTCTAACCCCCCGCTCACTTGGTAACAAAAACTGTACTGAATGCCGTTTTGAGACCGCAGACCGCCGAGGAAATAGAAAATTGTCTTTCCCTGCGTCTGCCGATTTCCCAGGGAAAGACAATTTTTGTTACAGGTGACCGAATTTCACATCACCTTCAGAGCACGCCACACTGCTTTCCTTCCGTCCAACCCGAACTCGGTCGGTAACGAAAACTGCAATGCCATTTTTTTCAAGGATGCAGTGGCATTTCCTTTGAACACCAGAGTTTCAGCAGCCTTGAAAAAACGCAGCATTACAGATTTAATTACCGACATCCCCTCGACCATTTTGAGGCTCAGTGACTTCACAATTCCGCATCCCTGATCGAGAGTTTAAACAAAATTCATGATTATTATAGGTACGGAAGCGACCTGATGGTCGTAGAGTCCTACAGCGAGAACAACATGTCCGTGAGCATGGTGGGAAGGCATCTGGATCGTTACTGGCTCGGTCTTGCCTCCCTGGACGATCTCCGAACGAACACCCTGGAATCGGCAGCTGGGATGTTGGTCTCCCAGTACGCCGGTGAGTAATCTCGATTTCTCATCGTCCGCGTAAACGCGATGCCCCTAACGTCCCGTATATTAATTCCTCGCGATCGCGGATCATAAATCAAGGTAATAATTGCTCTCGCCACGCCCGTTAGCGCGCACGGCTAAATTACCTCGCCCCCTCCTCGATCGCGATTATCGCAGACGTTCACGGTTTCGCGGTTTCACGGACATCGAAGCGCGCCGCTAACACCCACGTACATAATGAAGTTATTAATAAATCCGGTAACTCGAACGCGTATCATCTCTCCGTGCCGCGAGCAACTGTTACGATGCTTCGGCTTCTTCCTTCTTCTTTCCGGTCGCGATTACTCGAGAAAGAAAGAAGAAAAAAAATGTGCTACGGTCGCTATGCCGAGTACGTTGGTCTCGTGCCTCCGCGATCGTATCGAGGTCGCGGAAACGCGGAACTCTCCGCAACGAGATAACATACTCGGCCCGGCACGAAGACACACTTTTCCCACAACAATGCACAGAGACGAGACGCCCCGTGGAATCCGCCGACTGTGATCGGGGCTCGCTCCGCTCCGGTGTAATCGCACGAGTGAAGACACATTTGCATAACTCCTGCGTTGCGTGAGACACGATTGCGTTAAATAATTTTACAATTTGGACCGAGAGAAAACTATGCGCGACGAATAAAAATGCATGTACGAATAAAAGAGAAATTATCGAATTTCTAATGAATTTTTTTTTATCTTTATGAAATTTAGGATTCTGGGCGTCGAGACAGCCTAATCCGAAATCCGGCGAGTGCGTGGACGTGGCTGTGACCGACGATCAGCAACAATCATGGGAACTGACGACCTGCGAGTCTCTGCTTCCGTTCATGTGTCGTGCAAGCGCGTGTCCCGCGGGTAAGCTAAGGGAGCGCTTTGATAATTGTAGACATATATTTCTCCTGTCAGCTTTGGAGAGAATTATCATTGTTGTTGTGATTCTTTATCCAATTTTCCATATATTTCGTATTTCTCACAGGATCGTTTCACTGCTCGAACGGGAAGTGCATAAACTCGGCATTCAAGTGCGACAAGCAGGACGACTGCGGTGATTATTCCGACGAGCTCGACTGTCCCACGAATTGTCAGTACTACATGGCGAGCAGCGGTGACGTCGTCGAGAGCCCGAATTATCCTCACAAGTACGGGCCGCTCAGCAACTGCAAGTGGACGCTCGAGGGCCCGCAGGGGCACAACATACTCCTGCAATTTCAGGAATTCGAGACCGAGAAGAGTTTCGATATAGTGCAGATACTGGTAGGCGGGAGAACGGAGGACAAGTCCGTCAATCTCGCGACTCTGTCCGGCAAGCAGGAACTCAGCAACAAATTGTTCGTTTCCGCTTCGAATTTCATGATAATTAAATTCAGCACGGACTCGTCGGTGGAGAGGAAAGGCTTCCGAGCTTCGTGGAAAACCGAGCCGCAAACGTGCGGGGGCGTCTTGCGGGCAACCCCGCAGGGCCAGGTACTCACGTCGCCGGGCTATCCGCAGAATTACCCTGGAGGCCTGGAGTGCCTCTACATTCTTCAGGCTCAACCGGGAAGAATCATGTCGCTCGAGGTAATTTTTTTTTATCTTTTAGTCTTTCCATTTTAGAAAAAAAAAAAATGTATCGTGAGATGATGAAACAATTTCTTTGGCCCATTTAACAACAAAAAAGTTACAGTGCGATGATGAATTTTTTTTTATTTCATTTTTTTTTGTCCATTTTACAACAACAAAAATAATTTTTTTGTAGATCGAGCACTTGGACCTCGAGATGAACAGGGATTATATTCTCGTGAGGGACGGTGACTCGCCGATGAGTCGTCCCGTGGCAAGATTGACCGGCAAAACTGAGGACAATCCTACGGTGATAATGTCAACGGGCAGCAATCTTTATCTCTACTTCAAGACGAGTCTCGGCGACTCGAGACAAGGTTTCAGCATTCGTTACACTCAGGGCTGCAGAGCGACCATCATAGCAAGAAACGGAACTGTCCAGTCGCCGTCTTACGGACTCAACGATTATCCCAACAATCAGGAGTGCCTGTACCGCGTTAAGAATCCCCAGGGTACCGCGCTCTCGCTAAAATTCGTCGATTTCAACGTTCACAACACCGACTACGTTCAAGTTTACGATGGTTCGAATACCAACGGGCTCAGATTGCACTCGGGCAATGGTTTCACCTCGAACACCCGGCCGAAGATCACTCTTACTGCCGAGAGCGGTGAAATGCTCGTCAGATTCGTTTCCGACGCTCTGAGAAGCAGCAGCGGGTGGCAAGCAGCATTCTCCTCAGGTATAACTCCTCCTCACTTACGAGCAGTATCAGCCAATTTCGAAAATAGCAATCACTAAAAATACTAATTTATTAATTTATTAATTTATTAATTTATTAATTTATTAATTTATTAATTTATTAATTTATTAATTTATTAATTTATTAATTTATTAATTTATTAATTTATTAATTTATTAATTTATTAAATTTACTAAATTTGTTAAGTTTTATGTATATTTCCGAAGGAAAGGTAACGAAAGTGCTAATTGAAATTGTTTCGATGTTAAGACTGTCCACCCCTTCAATCGGGCGAGGGAGCGTTGGCCTCGAACAGAGACACGGCTTTCGGCACGATCGTCACATTCACCTGCCCATTGGGACAGGAATTCGCGACGGGCAAGCCGAAGATAACGACAGAATGTCTGCCCGGTGGTAACTGGTCGATAACGTACATACCGAAGTGCCAGGAAGTCTATTGTGGTCCGGTACCGCAAATCGATAACGGATTTTCCATCGGTTCCTCAAACGTGACTTACCGGGGTCTGGCGACTTATCAGTGCTACGCCGGATTCGCCTTCTCAACGGGAAAACCGACGGAAAAAATTTCCTGTCTGGCCGACGGGCGATGGGAGAAAAAACCTGCCTGTCTGGCCTCCCAGTGCGCTCCGCTTCCGGAAGCGCCTAACGCGAACATAACTATACTGAACGGCGGGGGACGAAGCTACGGAACCATCGTGAGGTTCGAGTGTGAGCCCGGGTACGTGAGGAGTGGACATCCGGTTATACTTTGCATGAGCAACGGTACATGGTCCGACGACGTGCCGACGTGCTCCCGTAAGTTCGAACCCTCCAGACTGTCGCTGCGTCGATAAAGTCCTGCACGAATTATTATTTTAATCAATATCGATGCTTTTTTTTAGGTGCCGAGTGTCCCATCCTTCCGAACGTGAAGAACGGTTTCGTAGTCGATACCCACAAGCAGTACCACTTCGGCGACGAGGCACGAGTTCAGTGCAACCGAGGCTACAAACTAACAGGCTCGAACATTATCCAGTGCGGTACCGATCAGAGATTCGAGAACGTGCCGTCTTGCGAAGGTAAGGATGGACCGGTCATCCACTTAGGAATCAAATCGATCAAATAACTGCGATATTAAAAATTTGTCGAATTATGATTTTTTCTTCAAAGATATAAACGAATGCGCATCAAGTCAATGCGATCTCGCCTCCACCGAGTGCATAAACGCACCGGGGGCGTTCACCTGCAAATGCAAATCCGGTTTCGCGCCCACGATGGAATGCCGCCCCGTCGGCGACTTGGGACTAATAAACGGAGGAATTCCCGACGAGTCGATTACCGTCTCGAGTTCCGAAAATGGTTACACGAAGACTGTGAGTTTAAAGAGTAAAAATGCAAAAGTAATGCTGCTTCCAGTTTTGAGGAAAATATACTGATTTTTTTCATCTTCAGGGTATCCGTCTCAACAACGGAGACGGCTGGTGCGGAAACAACGTCGAGCCGGGCTCGAACTGGGTGATGATCGACATGAAAGCACCATCCATTATTCGAGGCTTCCGCACGCAGGTCGTGGCCAGGTCCGACGTCAGTTTGGCTTACACTTCCGCCGTGAGGATTCAATACACCGACGAGCTGACCGACGCTTTCAAGGACTACACCAATCCCGACGGTACACCGGTCGAGTTCAGAATACTGGAGCCAACTCTGTCGGTCCTGAATCTACCGGTTCCCATCGAGGCGAGATACATCAAGTTCCGCATTCAGGACTACGTCGGCGCGCCCTGCGTCAAGCTCGAGATAATGGGCTGCACTCGCCTCGAGTGCAGCGACGTTAACGAGTGCGCCACCAACAACGGCGGATGCCACCAGAAGTGCATAAACAATCCGGGAAGCTATTCGTGCATGTGCAACACCGGCTACGAGCTTTACAAGGGTAACGGCACGGCCGGCTTCCACATTGCGAGGTCCGAGACCGGCGAGCGAGACGGTGATCTGTATCAGAGAAACAAAACTTGCGTGCCGGTTATGTGTCCGTCATTGGACGCGCCGGAAAATGGAAAAGTGCTCGCTACCAAGGTACGTACCTAAAAACAAAACAAAAAATTGAAGCAGTATCCGGCAAATTTGGAGGAGGCATTTACTTATTTTTACAATTTTCTTTTTTTTTATAGGAACAATATCACTTTGGGGATTTGGTGAGATTCCAGTGTAACTTTGGCTACGTTCTTGCTGGATCATCGGCGGTTATTTGCACATCAGCTGGAGCTTGGAACGGAACTACTCCCGAGTGCCATTGTAAGTGTACTTTCTTGATCGGTTATAAAAACAGGGTTGAAGACATTTCTTTTATTCTCTCAGTTTATTAAAAGTTCTCTTAATTGTTTTAAAGTCCTTTTAATTTTTAAAAAATGCTCTTAATTTTGTTCAATTCTCAGATGCCAAATGTGTGTCTCTACCTGACGACAAGAACGAGGGTCTGTCGGTGATCCGGACGGACGAGAGCAGCGTTTTGGTGCCCTTCCAGCAGAACGTCACTCTGAAGTGCAGCAACAACGGTCGTTCGTTGAGAAACACAGCGACTTCCGGTTTTCGTCAGTGCGTCTACGACCCGAAGCCTGGTCTTCCGGACTACTGGCTCTCCGGTTATCAGCCAGCGTGTCCTCGGGCCGACTGTGGAAAGCCATTGCCGACTCCGGGCGCCGAGTACGGCAAGTTCATGGACACGAAGTACCAGTCGTCATTCTTCTTTGGTTGCCAGGACACCTTCAAGCTCGCCGGCCAAACTAACCGTCACGACAACGTCGTGCGTTGTCAGGCCAACGGAGTGTGGGACTTTGGTGATCTTCGCTGCGAGGGACCAGTCTGCGAAGACCCCGGACGTCCGAGCGACGGTTTCCAAGTCGCCCGGAGCTACGAGCAGGGATCCGAGGTCCAATTCGGCTGCGGAAGACCGGGCTACATCCTCATAAATCCCCGACCGATAGTTTGTCTTCGGGAGCCGGAGTGCAAAGTCGTGAAACCGCTGGGACTCGCATCCGGTCGGATACCCGACGCCTCCATAAACGCGACCTCGGAGAGACCCAACTACGAGGCGAAGAACGTAAGATTGAATTCCGTGACCGGTTGGTGCGGAAAGCAAGAGGCTTTCACCTACATAAGCGTCGATCTCGGACAAGTGTTTCGTGTCAAAGCCATACTCGTTAAGGGCGTAGTGACCAACGACATCGTCGGACGACCGACCGAAATTCGTTTCTTCTACAAACAATCGGAGAGCGAGAATTACGTTGTTTACTTCCCGAACTTCAATCTGACGATGAGAGATCCCGGTAATTACGGGGAGCTGGCTATGATAACGCTGCCGAAGTACGTCCAAGCGCGTTTCGTTATTCTGGGTATCGTGAGCTACATGGACAACGCTTGTCTGAAATTCGAACTCATGGGATGCGAGGAACCAAAGGTCGAGCCTCTGCTCGGCTACGACTACGGATTCTCGCCTTGCGTCGACAACGAACCGCCGGTCTTCCAAAATTGTCCTCAGCAACCGATAATGGTGCAGAAGGGCCCCGACGGTGGATTACTTCCCGTCAACTTCACCGAACCCACCGCCATCGACAACAGCGGAAGCATCGCCAGGCTCGAGGTCAAACCACAGAGCTTCAAAACACCGATTCGCGTATTCGAGGACACCGTCGTTAAATACGTGGCCTTTGATTACGATGGAAACGTCGCTATATGCGAGATCAACATTACCGTTCCTGGTTAGTAAATTGCAATCGATAGATGCGTATTCATATAATAATTAACTAGCGGTTATGTTGGCTCGCGCGCTCGCATGGATGAGGGCAAACATCCAAAGTAACAAACACATCCGTAATTTTCCAAAATATATATAAGATATTATAAGTAGCTTTTGTAATACAATATAATTACTTAAATAACAATCCTACTTTACGAAAAGTAAATATAATTTGTTTTTTTTTTTCATTGCAGACGTAACGCCGCCGAAGCTGAGCTGTCCCCAGAGTTACGTTATAGAGCTGGTTGACCAGCAGGAGAGTTACTCGGTGAACTTCAACGAGACCCGCAGAAGAATAAACACGACCGACGCATCCGGTCCGGTCAAGGTTACCTTCGTGCCGGAGCGAGCGATAATACCGATCGGAGGTTTCGAGAACGTGACCGTCTACGCCACGGATTCCAGTGGGAATCGAGCCTCCTGCCACTTCCAGGTCTCCGTTCAGGCTACACCGTGCGTCGACTGGGAGCTGAAACCCCCGACGAACGGAGCAGTCAAATGCGTGCCCGGTGACAAAGCCCTTCAGTGCGTCGCCACCTGCAGGTCCGGTTTCCGTTTCACCGACGGTGCCCCGTCAAAGACGTTCACTTGCGACTCTGTCAGACACTGGACCCCGACCTCGGTCGTTCCCGATTGCGTCTCCGAGAACACCCAGCAGGCTGACTACCACGTCATCGCGTCGGTGACCTACAGAGCCAACGGCGCGGTGTCCCGTAACTGTCTGCCCCAATACCAGGATCTCATGGCTCAGTACTACCTAAATTTGAACAACATCCTGACACAACGTTGCTCGGCAGTCAACGTCAACATGAACGTCACCTTCGTTCGCTCGATGCCGGCTCTCATCGAGGAAAACGTCCTCAAGATGGACTTCGTTCTCGCGATCGTTCCCGCTGTTCGCCAGCCTCAGCTCTACGATCTCTGCGGTTCGACCCTCAACCTCATATTCGATCTCTCCGTACCTCACGCGAGCGCCGTCATCGAGCCGCTGCTCAACGTTTCGGCGATCGGCAATCAGTGTCCTCCGCTGCGGGCTCTTCGATCCTCGATATCCCGAGGATTCACCTGCAGCGTCGGTGAAGTTTTGAACATGGACACCAACGACGTTCCGCGCTGTCTTCACTGCCCAGCGGGAACTTTCGCCGGTGAGAAGCAGAAGCAGTGCACTTCCTGTCCCAAGGGTTTCTACCAGAACAGCGATCGTCAGGGAGCCTGCCTGCGCTGTCCGTTTGGCACTTACACCCGTGAGCTTGGATCCAAGAGTATCGACGACTGCATACCGGTCTGCGGCTACGGAACTTACTCGCCGACTGGATTGGTGCCTTGTCTCGAGTGTCCCAGAAACAGTTACACCGGTGAACCGCCGACCGGTGGATACAAGGATTGCCAGACCTGTCCGGCTGGAACGTTCACCTATCAACCCGCGGCTCCTGGCAAAGACCGTTGTCGGGCCAAATGTTCACCGGGCATGTACTCCGACACTGGACTCGCTCCTTGCGCCCAGTGTCCCAAGAACTTCTATCAGCCTCAGCACGGAGCTACGACCTGCATGGAGTGTCCGACGAACATGTACACCGACAGTTCGGGCTCTCTGGGCCGGGAAGAATGCAAGCCTGTGCAGTGCACCGAAAGCGCTTGCCAGCACGGCGGCCTCTGCATTCCCATGGGCCACGAGGTCCAATGCTTCTGTCCCGCGGGATTCTCCGGACGAAGATGCGAAACCGATATCGACGAGTGCGCCTCGCAGCCGTGTTACAACGGAGCTACTTGCTTAGATCTTCCTCAAGGGTACAGATGCCAGTGCGCCAATGGATACTCTGGCATCAATTGTCAGGAGGAGAAATCTGACTGCGCCAACGACACTTGTCCGGAGAGGGCCATGTGCAAGGACGAGCCTGGATTCAACAACTACACGTGCCTGTGCAGATCCGGATACACCGGTGTCGACTGCGATATTACGGTAGGAATGAGAATTTATCATCTCAAATGAGATTTGTCTTTGATCGATCCTTTATCGATCTTCGATAAATCTTTGATCGATCCTTTACCGATCTTCGATAAATCTTTGATCGATCCTTTATCGATCTTCGATAAATCTTTGATCGATCCTTTACCGATCTTCGATAAATCTTTGATCGATCCTTTACCGATCTTCGATAAATCTTTGATCGATCCTTTATCGATCTTCGATAAATCTTTGATCGATCCTTTATCGATCTTCGATAAATCTTTGATCGATCCTTCATCGATCTTCGATAAATCTTTGATCGATCCTT
The DNA here is from genome assembly GCA_917499995.1 of Ichneumon xanthorius. Lineage (NCBI taxonomy): Eukaryota > Metazoa > Arthropoda > Insecta > Hymenoptera > Ichneumonidae > Ichneumon > Ichneumon xanthorius. The sequence goes on from OU824207.1 coordinate 1,040,384, forward strand.
CATCGACCTTCGCATAAACCTTTGATCGATCCTTTATAGATCTTCAATCAATCCTCGAACGACCTTTAATCGATGATTTTTTTGCAGATCGATCCTTGCACAGCGAGCGGAAACCCGTGTAACAATGGCGCCTCGTGCATAGCTCTGCAGCAAGGAAGATACAAGTGCGAGTGTCTCGACGGCTGGGAGGGTCAAAGTTGCGAGATAAACACGGACGATTGCGCCGAAAAGCCTTGTCTTCTGGGAGCGAACTGCACTGATCTAGTGGCGGATTTCACCTGCGACTGTCCGCCCGGTTTCACCGGCAAGCGTTGTCACGAGAAGATAGATCTTTGCTCCGGTAATCCCTGTCTCAACGGCATATGCGTTGACAATCTATTCGACCACGAGTGCATATGCGATCCGGGCTGGGGCGGTTCGGCCTGCGAGACGAACATAAACGAGTGCTCCGAGAAACCGTGCAGAAACAACGGTCAGTGTCTGGATCAAGTGGACGGTTACACGTGCACCTGCGAGCCCGGCTACACCGGTCAACAGTGTCAGCACACCGTCGACGACTGCGCCGCCGAACCTTGCCAGAACGGAGCTACTTGCATCGACCAGCTGGAAGGATTCCTCTGCAAGTGCAGACCAGGCTTCGTCGGTCTCCAGTGCGAAGCTGAGATCGACGAGTGCCTCAGCGACCCTTGCAGCCCCGTCGGCACCGACAGATGCGTCGATCTCGACAACAAATTCCTGTGCCACTGCCGGGAAGGCTACACCGGTGCAGCCTGCGAGGTCAACATCGACGACTGCGCCGCCCATCCTTGCCTGAACGGCGCCACTTGCCGGGACGAGGTAGGCGGCTACAAGTGCGTCTGTCCCGACGGATGGACCGGCACGAATTGCGAATTGGATGTCGGCATGTGCGCCAACAGACCGTGCCAGAACGACGCCGCTTGCGTCGATCTCTTCCAAGATTTCTTCTGCGTGTAAGTCTTTACTGTGATCGTTCTGATTCCTAGCGCGGGGTTTTATTTGGGAAGAGAAGCACTGGGTGAACACTGAACAGTACTGATCTTCTTTTTTTGCACCCAGAAAAAAAATTTATTTGACGGCCACCCTTTATTAAGATTAAGTAAAACATTTATTTCATTTAAATAAATATTTATTTCATTTAAGTAACTATTTACTTCATTTAAATAAATATTTATTTAAATCAAATAAATATTTTACTTAATCTTAATAAACAGTGGCCGTCAAATAAACTTTTTTTCTGAGTGTGAGCTCAAAAAAAAATTTATTTGACGGCCACCCTTTATTAAGATTAAGTAAAACATTTATTTCATTTAAATAAATATTTATTTCATTTAAGTAACTATTTACTTCATTTAAATAAATATTTATTTAAATCAAATAAATATTTTACTTAATCTTAATAAACAGTGGCCGTCAAATAAACTTTTTTTCTGAGTGTGAGCTCAAAAATTCAACTTTTGTTTATGGGAATTCTTATCTTACGATACGTTTTCAGGTGCCCTTCGGGAACCGACGGCAAACAGTGTGAAACGGCACCGGAGAGATGCATAGGAAATCCGTGCATGCACAACGGTCGCTGCCAAGATTTCGGCTCCGGACTCAACTGCACCTGTCCCGACGATTACACGGGTATAGGCTGCCAGTACGAGTACGACGCCTGCCAAGCCGGAGCCTGCAAGAACGGAGCCACCTGCGTTGACGACGGTCCCGGCTTCGCTTGCATCTGTCCACCGGGATACACAGGGAAGACCTGCGAGGAGGACATACTCGACTGCAAGGAGAATTCTTGTCCTCCCTCCGCCACCTGCATCGACCTCACTGGCAAATTCTTCTGCCAGTGTCCGTTCAACCTGACCGGAGACGACTGCAGAAAATGTAGTTACATTTTCTTTTGGTTCACTCGATCGTCATCGAGATTGTGTGAATTAATTATAATAATTTTTTTTTATGTAGCTATCCAAGTCGACTACGATCTCTACTTTACCGACCCGTCGCGCAGCAGCGCTTCTCAGGTGATACCGTTCTTCACCGGAGGCCACAAGAGCTTGACGGTCGCCCTCTGGGTCCAGTTCACCCAGAAGGACGAGGCTGGAATATTCTTCACCCTCTACAGTGTCAGGTATACTTCGTTGCTCGTCGATTGAATTTGAGAAAAAAATATCAACGTTGAGATCAATCGATGAGTTAATTGGCCTGTCGTAACTTCAGCTCTCCGCACGTGCCCACGAACCGAAGACCGATGATCCAGGCTCACAGCAACGGAGTGCAAGTTTCTCTGTTCCACGATATCCAGGACGTTTATCTACCGTTCAGGGAATACGCGACCATAAACGACGGCCAATGGCATCACGTCGCTGTCGTTTGGAACGGCGACAATGGCGGTGAATTGATCCTCATTACCGAGGGACTGATAGCCAGCAAGACCGAGGGATACGGAAGTGGAAGAACCCTTCCGCCATAGTAAGATCCTCTCATAAAAAAAATTACAAAAAAAATCCTTCCATCGTACAGTCTAAATGAAATCCATTGAGTCCTTTTAATGCCATGTGAAACACTCTCTCGAATAGTGGTATTCTCTCGCTCTCGTGACCCGGTCACGTGACTTTCACCTCCTCTTAAGAGCGGATGAAATACCGCGGTCAGTAAGAAAGACTCTAAGCAACTGTTTTCACGGATAATGGTATCTAACGTCAAAAGAAAAGTGTCATCGAAGACGGATTACATGTCAGCTTTGATTGTAATCATGACACTTTCCTTTTGATCGTAGATGCTAGCATCCGTGAAAAAAGTTGATCACAGTTTTTGATACCACCGGGGCGCGAGATGAGTGGGAGTGAAAGGGTTTCACCTGCTCTTAAGGTCAAGTGAAAGACGTTCTCCGTCAGTCTCTCTCGCTCCAGCGTAAGACCAATGCGCTGTCTCTTTCCCACTCCTAGCTCCGTCACTTGACTTTCACTTCATCTTAAGGATTGCGGCAAGTGGAATGTTCTTCCCGTCCAATGGATTTTATTTATCGTGTACAAAAAAAACAATGTTCGCAATGCTATCTTTAGCATTGCGTTGTCACGAGGGAGTGGTTTAAAGGTTTGCGATTTTTCCAGCGGCTGGACGGTGCTCGGAAAGCCGAGGAGCGAGAACGCCAAGGGCTACACCGAATCGGGTTTCCAGGGACACCTGACCAAGGTTCAAGTGTGGAGCAGAGCGCTCCACGTGACCAACGAGATTCAGAAGCAAGTTCGGGACTGTCGAACCGAGCCGGTTCTCTATCAGGGTCTTGTGCTGACCTGGGCTGGATACGACGACAGTGTCGGTGGGGTCGAGAGGGTCGTGCCTTCGCACTGCGGTCAGAGGATATGTCGGCCGGGCTACGGTGGCAACAAGTGCCAGCAACTCGAGGCCGACAAGATTCCACCGAAGGTCGAACACTGCCCGGGCGACCTCTGGGTCATAGCCAAGAACGGATCGTCCATCGTCACCTGGGACGAGCCGCACTTCAGCGACAACGTCGGAGTCACGAAGATACAGGAGAAGAGCGGTCATCGATCCGGTCAAACCCTCCTCTGGGGAACTTACGACATAAGCTACGTCGCTTATGATCAGGCTGGCAATTCTGCCAGCTGCAATTTCAAGGTCTACGTTCTGGGTGGGTTTGGATGGAAACTGTTCTCGGGAACTATTGAGGGCTCTTTTTTAGATACATTTTTTTAATGTGGATTTTTTAATTTTTGTTCTAGCTGATTTCTGTCCTGAACTGGCCGACCCGATAGGCGGAAGCCAACAGTGCAAGGACTGGGGCTCCGGTGGACAGTTCAAAGTATGCGAGATCTCTTGCAACTCCGGACTGAGCTTCTCTCAGGAAGTTCCCAAGTTTTACACGTGCGGCGCTGAAGGGTTCTGGAGACCTACCACGGATCCCAGCTTGCCGATCGTCTATCCGGCTTGCACGAGTATGCATCTCTAAATGTTACTAAAAGAAAAAAAATTAGACCGTTTTTTTATGACGAGTTTTATTATAATTCCTTATTTCAAGGTGCAACGCCGGCCCAGAGAGTCTTCAGGATTAAAATGAACTTCCCAACTTCGGTGCTCTGCAACGAGGCTGGACAAGGTGTCCTCAAGCAGAAGGTTCGCAATGCCGTCAACTCTTTGAACAGGGATTGGAACTTCTGTTCCTATTCGTTCGAAGGTAAGAATTTTTGTTTTATAATAATGTTGGGATGTTTCTTCGATTTTTTTTAAAATTAATATCCATTTCAAAGGTACGAGAGAGTGCAAAAATCTGGACATCGACGTCCAGTGCGATCACCGCGTTCGATCGACGCGCGAGGCCAAGGACGAGGATGGCGGAACTTACATAATATCAGCTGCCGTTCCCGCGGAATCGTAAGTGTGCAATATGTTTTTTTTTTCTTTTATCAACAAATGTCAAAGTACCGTTATCGTCCATCGATATATTTTTTTTTCATACCGAGCACGATGCTCTTCCGCTACATTGTATCAATCGCAGGTAATATTTGGTTCAGCGAAACTGAGAATTTCTTAATTTTTTCCACGTAATAGAGCGAGACAGGGGCGCCAAGGCAGCGATACGTACGAGGTGGAGATTTCCTTCCCGGCTATAAAGTAAGAATTCCCTCGACAAAGCCATCGACACACGACACAACGTCATTAAAACTCGTCTCCTAGTAATTCAGTTTCATCATTGTCACACTATCATCGTTACTCCCGACAAGACATTAAAAAAAATTAATCTTTTAAGATTTATCGAATCTTATAAGATTAGTTTTCTTTTCGTTTAACAGTTTTAGATAAAACTCATGGAATCTGCACGTTTTTACTAACTGTTCGATATCCACAGGTGTGGCAATTGTTCATCTTCATCTTCGTAATCCGTCCTTAACATTGAATCCAAAATATCTCATTTAACACTTTATTGTATTCATCGTTAGGAAAAACACGGAGGAAAGGCAAAAAAGGCAACGATTAATAAACAATTAATTAGTTCCCAACAAAATAAATAATAATAATACCCACAACAATTTATCCCACACACAGTGTATACGAAGTAGTCCAGAAAATTGCAGCACGCGGACTCCCGGATCGACACGGTGGCTACATTATTAAAACAAAAATAACGGCTGTATATATTATGCGCATAACTGGAAGCCTGTGCACTACTGGATAACTGATAGTCTCTCGACCGAACGAGGCTTTAACATTGTTCCTTCTAATTCACAGCGATCCGATCCAGAATACAAACTCCAACGAACGCGCCAACGTACAGACTCTTCTGGAGAAGCTCATACTCGAAGAGGATCAATTCGACGTTCACGATATCTTGCCCAACACCGTTCCCGACCCGGCGTCGCTGATACTCAAATCTGACTACGCCTGTCCAGTCGGCCAAGTCGTTATGGCACCAGACTGCGGTAAGCTCCCTCTTCCAATACATTTTTTTGCTGTCTGAGTGATCCACACATTTCGTGTCACAAATATTTTTTCTGTCGTTATAAATTTGTATTTAATTATTCAATTATCCATTATTAATGTTATTATTATTATAACACCGCCATGCACAAGATTACGCTTGTATTGCCGCTTTGAAAGGTTTCAATATGCTTGTATTGTAGCTTTTCAAAGCTCATCTAATAATAATAATAATAATAATAATAATCCATTCCATATGGAATGGAATTTCGGAATTTCGAACGCCGTTCATATGCCTATGAAAACATATGTTATGAAAATTTTCCAAAATCTATATAAGATAATAATAATAATATTGCATTATATAAAAATACATGATTTTAATATTTTTCAGTGCCCTGCGCGGTCGGAAGTTACTACGACGAGCCTACGAAGAAGTGCGAGTCCTGTCCAGTCGGAACTTATCAGAGTGAGAGCGGTCAGTTGAAGTGCAGCAGTTGTCCAGTGATAGCGGGTCGTTCGAGCGTGACCATAGGGCCGGGAGCGCGAAGCGCGGCCGATTGCAAGGAGCGTTGTCCGGCCGGAAAGTACTACGACGACGGTGCGGGTCTGTGCCGAAGCTGCGGACATGGTTTCTATCAGCCGAACGAGGGTAGTTTCGCTTGCAAGCTCTGCGGACTTGGAAAAACAACGAGAACAGCGGAGGCTGTTTCGCACGAGGAGTGCAGAGACGAGTGCGGTTCCGGGCAACAGCTCGCCGTCGAAGGAAAGTGCGAGCCCTGCCCGAGAGGCACTTACAGGACTCAGGGTGTTCAGGCCGCTTGCCAGGCCTGCCCGCTCGGCAGAACGAGCCCCAACATGGGATCCGCGGCCGTCGAGGAGTGCTCTCTACCCGTCTGCGAACCCGGTACCCATCTCAACGGAACTCTCAACGAGTGCGTTCAGTGCAAGAAGGGCACTTATCAGTCGGAGCCACAACAAACATTCTGCATACCTTGCCCACCCAACACGAGCACCAAGGGACCCGCCGCGGTAAGATTTCGATCTGGCCAAATTTAATTCCCAACTTAAGACCCCGGAATCATGTATCTATAGGTGAAATCGTATGCATATTTAAAAAAATGGTATGCACGATTTGATTGGGTTTGCACATTTAACAAACATTTCTCGTCCGCAAACGCCCACCATTTTTATGTCTCGTTAATTTTACAATTTGATATAACAAAGTTTTTTTTGTTAAAAATACGAATCGACCAAAGAAGAAATTTAAAGTGCGTCATTTTATTTTTTGTTTATTTGTTCAACGGATTTCTCCTTTCACTACCAGTTTACAATAAATCTTGATTTAGAGCTCAGAATAATACATTTTATAATAGTAATAAATAAATAATAAAATTGAAAAGAAACAAATTATGGAGCGTTGTAGAAAATATATGTTTGCTGAGAGTGCAAACCTTTATTTTCCTCACGAGGTTTTTTTATGAAAAATGTTTTATGTAAAATTCGTTTTTGCAGACGAGCAAAGCTGAGTGCACGAATCCGTGTGACATGAGCGGCGAGGAGATGCATTGCGACGCGAACGCCTACTGTCTCCTAATTCCGGAGACGAGCGACTTCAAGTGCGAGTGCAAGCCGGGTTACAACGGTACGGGAACCATTTGCACGGATGTCTGCGCAGGATTCTGCGACAACGAGGGAGTTTGCTTCAAGGACTCGATGGGCAAGGCTAAGTGCAGATGCAGCGGAAGCTTCACCGGCGACAATTGCGAGGAGAAAACCGAATTTTTCTACATAACCGGAGGAATAGCCGGTGGCGTTATACTCGTGATAATAGTCGTTCTACTCGTTTGGATGATATGCGTTAGATCGTCGCGAAAGAGAGAACCAAAGAAGATGCTCTCACCGGCCACGGATCAGAACGGGTCCCAAGTTAATTTCTACTACGGGGCGCCGACGCCGTACGCCGAATCCATCGCTCCGTCGCATCACAGCACGTACGCTCACTACTACGATGACGAGGAGGACGGATGGGAAATGCCCAATTTTTACAACGAGACGTACATGAAAGGTATTTATTTTATTTATTTTATCTACTTTTTAACTCGTTGACAATAAAATAAATAAACCTCGAATAACTGTTATTTTTGTCTAATTCCAGAGAGTCTTCACAACGGAGGCAAGATGAACAGTCTCGCTCGCTCGAACGCCAGTATTTACGGAACGAAAGATGACCTCTACGACAGACTGAAACGTCACGCTTATCCGGGAAAGAAAGGTACGTTTGTTTCCAAAGTGACTATTGAATAATCGTGAGTTCATCTTTCTACTTATCAATCTCAGCATGACGGGCGTCTTCTTAATTGGTTCGCAGATAAGAGCGACAGCGACAGCGAGGGGCAGTGATCCGGGAGACGATCCGGAGGGATGGACAAAAAATTTAAGTCGCGAGACTAAATATTCCGTGTTATGAAAAAAAAAATAAAGAAAAGTTTTTTTACGAGAGTCGATCGATCCGGTCCCAGCCGGCGGGGGTCGCACACCTGGCTCGCAATTTCTTCCGCGAAAGAGGAAGCGACGAGGATTAGAGTTCGACCCCGAAGTCCTGGAGCAACGATCCAGCAAAAACGGATCGTTGCTTCGGCAACTTATCCGCCGAAATCCCCGCGAGGACCGGTCTCGAATTTCATCATTCATGGGCGTACCAAATACGGCGATTCATCGACAAGAAATCAAAAGATGGAAGAGCAAAAAAGGATCACTCGCCGTTCATACGAAAAAAAGAAATGATAGCGAAGAATCATTTTTTTTTTTTTTAAACACTAATCAGCGACCGAACAACTTAATTTGTGGGACTGAGATTACGAGTGCGCGCTGTGCGTAGCGTGCGAGAAAACAAGTTTTATAGTATGATTGTAATTTTTGTATTTAAATAACTTCGTCGTATATAGATAGATATATATATATATATATGTTTGTTTTTTTATTATATATATTAAGAAACACTATCGATCAATTGATGCAACGAATATTAACGGTGCGAAAGATAAATGTGTGCTGTATATGTAATAATTATTAATATAGAATTTTCTAAGTGAATTTATCTATTGTTACTATAAATATGCAACTGTTTTCTTCTTCTACTTCATTTTTTTTTTTTTGTAAAATATTCGCGATAATGAACGACGCGAGTGCGCGACGAAGAAAGATAACAGATGCGACCCTCCCAGACTATAAGTATACAAAGATGCAATATAGATATTTCAAACTTTGTATAAATTACTTTGGTGTTTACTGAGTCCTAAAATCCTGCGAGTCATTTTTTTCGAACAAACTTAAGCGGCAAGACTCGGTACATTTTTTCGCGAAAATTAAAGCATTTTTTGTCCGTGCTGCCAGTGTTATTCGATGCCGTTTCGCGGACGCAGTCGTCAACAGAATTCGAGCCCCGAGGCTGGCAGAATTTTTCCGCATCGACAATTGATTCCATCATTTTTTCACAAGCCTCGTTGTCGGTATCGTCGTTGCTGCTGCCGGCAATGTCGCTCTCTTCGCCGCCCGAAGTAGATAAGTCCGTTTCGCGCTCAGACGAATCGATCTCTTGTTCAACCGGCGATGTATCTTGAATCGCGCAAGCATTGGTTCGATCAACGGAAAGGTCATACGAATTATAGGTAAGTGAACGGCTAACGTACTGAGTTTACGAATTTTTTTCAAAGCCGACAGACACTTGCGAACGTGATGGTCGTTCGGATCTCTGTTCAGTACTGAAAACAAAGGTTCGTCGATACATTGACCTTGACCTCTATTCAAAGGCTAATGCCAATAAGAATCGTACTCGAGATTCCCATGTCGATGGCCCGCGAGTAATCTTTCGTCATAATCGCTACGACGAACTGGATTAAATAAATAAATAATTAAAGTATCGATGAAACGTTTAACGATTATTTTTTTTCGTACACTTAATCGGTTTGCACGTTGGGAAGGATTTTCGATCTCCATCGTAGATAATTATTTTCGTAAATGTACCGTAAATTTATCGGCTGTAACAGGTGACAATAATTCTGTTAGATGATTTGACGTTGATCTGCCAAAATTTGGTTTGTTGATGATAAGATAAGATAAGCGGAAAATTTGGCAATGAGCGAGGAGTGTCTAGAGGGAAGATAGAAAAGGTTACGAGGCGACGAACGTCACGAGACGTTTTTCAATTGCCAGCAACGTTCACGCCTTGGAACGATTATCCCGCGGTGTTCGAGTCTCGAGCACAGTGTGTTCCGTAACTCACCTCAGATGTATTTTTAATTCATCTCGAACGAATGAGATGAATCGAGGAACACTCGTGCGGCATCCACAGGGAAGCATCCATTCGAGCCGGCTTTCGCCGGAATGAAGCGAAACCCGGCGTATGGACCTGATTTCCATACGCTGAATTCCTCGCTCCTCCACAACCTGTTTCTGACGCAATTCGGAACTCCCGATGAATCAGCGTATCCGGCGAGAAGGAGCTAACGAAAATGCTTCGTCAGTCAGATTCAACGTGTTGCAGAATCCTAACAGTTACAAAAAATGTAAAAAGAAAGATTGCGACGTTTTTAATGGACGCCTTGAGAACGGCGGGTATTGGCCGGCATTGCATGTGTGCATGCACGTGCCTGTGTAACGGAGATTTGTATCTTTTTATCATATTTTAAACCGTTTGAATCGCAAAGGATGAATCAACATTTCCGTAAACGTCCCATCTATAGCCATTCATCTTCTAATCATACTGTAAATACGGGACGCCTCGAGTTCATTTCTCCGTACTCGTTATGCAAACATTGACGATGGCGCCATAATTCTCCGAAAAGCTTAACAGCGAGCTCCATCAACGGCATGTGCCTCGACTCGTTTGGAATTCGCGAAATAATTTGCCCGTCTATCAATTTCGACTGTATCGACACAGCCGATAGCGCTGTACAACAGTATAAGCCGAGCAATGACGACGCACAAAAATATGTCGAGTACCTTAAAAAAAACCGGCCTCCCGTTCGCGATCTTGCCTCGACCTTCCTCCCGTCCGTTGATCCCGATCCGCCGCTACTTTTCACGTTTGCCGCCGGCACGGTCTGCGGAACAACAAGAGAAGGAGCTTGTCGACAGCGAGCGGTCACACACACACGACGTTTTTCGATTCACATGCACGACCCGAGAAAGCGCGGAAGCGAAGGTTCGCTGCACGTAATGGCGGAGTGGGAGAGACGCGAGCTCGTCGAAACGCGCAGTTATCGACTTCACGTTCGGTCGTAGGAGTGGGCGACCCCCCACGGAATGGCGTGTTCCCGTCCCCCACCGCTCGCCATCCGCGTGCAGCCATTGGACGAGACTGACGTCAGCCGCACGCCAATTGGACGCCCGTGACGCAAGGATCCAGCTCCGTCTCGTGACGCTCGAGCACCGAGCCCGCACCACCACTTCGGCATTCCCAACGCGGACAGCTGCCAAAAGTCCACGAGTCACTGTAGACACCGCAACGTACTGAACTCGCAGCTCGCACGGATATCAAAGTTTTCGCAGTTTTTTTTCGTAAACAGATTTGTGAGAGAATAAAAAAACCTTTCTCGCATAAATCAACGGCGTTTCAACTCAGCGAAACAAGCGACTGGGATTTTTTTCAACAAGTTTGCGACGTCCCAAGTGGAAGGTACAGCGATTAACATCGATTTCGGGAGGGTAAGTTTCTTTGTTCGCCTATCGGTTGTACCAGCCAGACTCGCTTGGTCTTAGATTTTTCGACCAGTTTTTTACGTAACGACATTGCTATTTTTTCGTACTCTCCGCGATAACTATGCACCGTCCGGTTTTATCGGCCCCAATATTATATCCGTTTTTTTGCCACGATAAAGTCGCATGTTTACATGACGTAGGAGCTTTTAACAAACAAGCTGGTAACGATCGTGTTTTCGCCGAAGACCACGGCATGTTTTGCGCGCCCGCGCTTCGTCTACCGGCATCTAAATATAGATAAATCGAGCGGAATAGGCAAAAATGAAGCTTCGAGAAAATTCCGTCGGTTTATTTGTCATTCGCCGCACGCGTGCGATCCGTTGGCGCTCCTGGCCGACAATCTCGAGGGGGAAATAAAAAAATATAGGAACGAAATAAATACAGAGTACATATCAGGTGTACGGTGTCAAATTGCAAAAACTGGAGAATTCCACGGAATTACGTAAGTCGCGGTAGAACAATCCAAATCCGTTTGTGACATAGGTAGGAATCTTTCTTTTTTTATAGTTACGTAACAGCTTCCCATACGTAGGTGAAACGTTAACCGGGCGGCTTTATCGCAGCGTTAGATAAGTAATCTCTCGATGCCAACAAACCGCCCATAGCGTGCATGTCACGAGGGATAAGGAAACACCGTCGAGGTCTGAAGTTTTGCAATTTTTTTCGAAATCTTTTTTTTATTTCTCCATATTGGACAATAGATTCTTTATTGAGACATACTTGTGTTTGCGGTACAATTATCAAGTGGAAGCGATTAAGGGGTAGATAAAAGATCGGACTTCGCGTTATCTCGGCGGGAATTGGAATCGGCGCCAGCAATCAAGAACGAGCACGTTCACGGAAACGCCGGGTCGTCGAAAAACCTATTGAGAGAGTCGGCATCGAAAGAATTTTTGTATCGATAAGTAGATCGTAAATTCTGATAAATAACTTCACATTCGAAGAGCCGCTATATTTTTCGGGCGAATATCGAAATTCCGCGGAAAATCGACAAACTGCTCGCGGACGATACAAGGTCAAATGTGTTTCCAGCAATATTTATAATATAGTTATATCGCTACACAATAGTATGGAGAAAAATCGAAAATGTAATGATAATCATAATAAGTATAATAAATTTGGAAATTCTTTAACAAATAATTTATCAAGCGATTTTGCAACTGTAATCAGCTTAAAAACAAATCAGTTATCTATGTCTCATACACTCGTAAAAAAATTCGTTGGTCAATTAATTAATGGTATTGGAAGCTTTTTATCATGAACTGTCTCTAAAATTTCAAACACATGGGCAATATGACTGTAAAATTTTTATTTTTAATGAAAATTATTGTAAATTTCAGACGAAAGATTTGTATTTTAATGTCTTTATTTTTATTTTACAAAAAAAAGTACATTAATGTTCAGTTAATCTAACCCAATTTCAAGTTCCAGTACATTCAATTTACAGTTTAGATAAGATAGCGACAATGAGTAGACGATAAAGCACTTGCATTAAAAAAAAGTCTTATTTGCAGGTTTCCACAATCCCTCCCATCTACGAGCGTTCAACGGCCAGCAACATTTCATTTGAGGAAAGAGGCGAACTTAAAGTGAGTACAATTTAACGCAATCCACATTCTAATCGGTTGCGTGCAAACCTACTTAACAATTCTTGGTATCGTGAAAACGTGAATGTTTTTTTTGCTTGTGTTTTAGCTGTTTCTCGATCAAACAAATCTATTACAGGTACCAGAAAAATGCAGCCCTCTGTCGAAGGAGTCATCTGCTTCACGTGGCGTGAGATTGAGGCCGGCGGAGTCAGGTGTCGTGTTCGGCACGACACCGCTCCTGAGTCCGACGATGGAGAAGGAGTTTCTGATGAGTTCTTGGACAACACCGTTGTTCGAAAGCCCGAAGACACAATCGACCACAGTAGCGGAAGAGGACAACTCAGTATTTTCGATATGGGAGGAGAATTATCAGGATCTCAGTGGATGGTGCATGGATCCATTCCAAGGACGATGCGCTTTTCCAATAGGTGAATTCGAGACGAGTAAATATTCAGGTAAATGTCCCGTCGGTCGTGAAATTTATTTAAAAAAATATATATGCGACATGATAAATTAATTGAATTCTTTTTTTTTCATCAGCTACGAAAAACGGGGATAACGATTTTTCAACAAAGAAAGCGGGGGTGAGCGCGAATGACTCGGGGGGTTTTCTTGTGGAGGAAGAGGGGAGTCTCGATAAATCGGGTGCAGCTGAAGTACTAGGGCTTTCGTTCGGCGATTCTAACATCAACAGCCAGGAGGACACGAAGCCAGTGATCAAGCCGGAAGTCGACGAGATTGCGGCGGTCGAGCTGGCCGACGGGATGCTGGATCCAATGAAGTCCTTGATAGCATCGAGGACAGACGATTGGATCCAGCTGGTGACCGTCAACGGGACGAACGATTCGCTCACGGATATCCAATTAGAATCGGCAAACGATAAAATCAACAGCATTGTCAGCAACGAATACCTGAGCCCGATTGCCATCGAGCTTCCGAAAAATGAAAAAAATAACTGGGACGCCATAAATACATTTGAGAATACAGAAACGGACTCGTTCGACCTGTTGTCCTATCTGTGCGATGTGAGTAATCGTCAAGATTATATAATTCTTTTTTTTTTTTTTTGCTGACTAAATATTTTTATCATTCATCGTTATCCTAGTAAATTTTAACCGAAAGACAATTGAATTCTGTTTGCGACGATTCTATTAATTTTGTTACATAACTTTATAGTTTTGGTAAATAATCGTTACACAAGAAGGTGTAGACTATGTGCTCTAGGAGCCAGCTTCCAACTGCGCGAACGAGCGTGATCTAGCACGAGATCTGCGATACACTGAGTTGCAAGACCGAGGTTTCATCAGATTCTCGGAAGCTATCACGAGCCCCGACCGTTACATAAACGATGTCGGATAAATTAAAATAACGCTTCGTTACATGATCTTTACCGCGGATCGGACGGAGATGCACGATTATTAATACTTCTCTGCGTACAATTGCCGCTGATTACGCGACGATTTTGCGATCCTGGATAATTTAACATCAGTCTCACCACAATGCATTCCACGGAATTTCATCGAGTGCCTCTCGAGATTTCTTTAGCCAAAATGTGAACAGTCGTCATCATTTTTAGTTCGCAATTTCTTCGACCTGTTTTTTACACAACGTACTCAATATCTTCTTTTGCTTTGATTTTCAGGACGATATCCAGTCACCGGATAGCAGTGTTTCGCGGGACTCCGGACCTACCGTCAAGTCCGTTTCGTCAGTGGCGAGTCCGGTCGACGTAACGTCACGAACGAGAGAATTACGTAACAGCAGAAGAAATGAAATAGTCGGCAGAAGCGACGCCGAGACGAGTACGTCGTCGTCGATCGCTGCGATATCCGCGGCTCTGGACAGCGTAACAAAGATGTCGAGGCGATCGTCGAGAGCCCAAAAGAGGGTCGACTCGAGAACGAGGAAAGGCGACGAGCGCGATGGCGAATCGAGGGGGAAGAAACGGTGCATCGAGAGCGACTCCGAGGATCGTATGTCCGATTGCAGTTACAGAGAATCGCGGGAGAAGAACAACGAGGCATCAAGAAAGTCGAGAATGAACAAGAAAGCTAAGGAGAACGAGATGATGGCGAGATCGAGCGAACTCGAGAGGGACAACAGGATACTTAAGATGAAAGTTGAGGAACTCGAGAAATTGGTTACGTCGATGAGGACCACTATACTACGATCGGCCTTGAAACGGAGCTTTTGATCGAGATGAAAAACAATAAATAAAAAAAATATAGCATGAAACAAATCATAGTTTCTCTCGTTTTATCATCTGCGTCATATCCGCTTCTACTTTATAGACGCGCACTATTCTTTAACAACTCAATCGTAGAGGCAATTATACAAATATAAAATACTATTTTGTTAACGAAAAGCCATAAGTGATTGCCGGCAAGAGAAGGGATAAATACAACACAAAAAAAATACCAAAAAGAAGGATGACTTCGTAGAGTCGTCTGTGACGAAACTTACTGAAGGTTGATCCAGGAAGAACATATATTTTCGAGATATTGTTGACGAAATGCTTAGCAGAAGCAAATGCATTTTCTACGTTATTACAGAGGATGAGAGGGAGAGAAATAGAGGAAAAATATTTTTTACGGTGAATTATTATGGTGACGTTATTAGATTTCTCGATTGTCTAGAATCGAGCCGATTTAACGACTATTGATGAACAGAATCGGTGATCTAGTTATTTCATCACCGAATTTGTTGTTATTTTTATTTAATTGGGATATAGTTATGAATTGTAGTGGAGATGCGAATGCTTACCATGTTCTCGAGAATTAAATACAGATCGATTTTTTTTTCTTCCAAAAAATCTAACTGCGCGATTCCATTTGTAAAAACCGATAAACGAGATTTTCAAATTTTATCTCAAGCTTCCACTGTGAGTTTGTTCAATCTACTCTCGACAGAGACACACACACACACACACACACATGCCCACGTTACCAAATTATGAGCACGAAAAAAATTGTTGAAGAGCTATTAATTATCACAACGAGCGTAATATGAAATAACTTTGAAAATCTTATTATTGTTATTTGTATTTTGTGATAATACTTTGTTTCATTTAGATGTAAATTTTGCTCTATATCTACGCTGTACCAAATTTGTCTTTCAATAAAATAAGCATGGAACACGAAGAAATAAAAGAAAAGAAACGAAGTCATTTCCATACCTGAAGTTTGGCAAGATCCTTCGAATGTTTTTTGGTTACTCCGACAGTGGAGCGTCGCAATGGCGTAACGTTTGTCAAGTCGGTTGTAAATCGATAAATCATAAATGGTACTCACTCGTAGTCCTCAAGTGCTGTTTGAAACGCCTCGCCGAGTGCCCTTCGATATAAACCCCGTTATCTGAGTAACACAACTTTTCTTTTTTCTATCGCCTCACTTCTTCGCTAGCAACTTAAAAAATATTTTTGAATATGTTCTGTGAAAGAGCCATTTTTTACCTTCGTGTTCATCCACCAAATTTCAGTCTGTTTGGACAAAATTTCATTGCTCAATGAACGTTCCAAACTTGCAAACTAGTGCACAACAGTCATGGTCACAAATTATTCTTCGTCCAGCAGTTTTCATAGTATGAAGCTGAAATTTGGCGGAAGCTTCGAGAAAGCGTGAATTTACAACGATCTTCGCGTAATAATCTCCATATAATGGTTTCCGTGTCGGTTATTCGCTAACGTTTGGACATTATCAAAAAAAAAATTGTAATTGTACTTCGTAGAAACAGAAAAGATAACTCCAGCTCCATTTGGACGAAGGAATATCAATGAAATGTCCGAAATGACTGAAAATCCCGAGAACCCCGATAACCTGCCTGCTAGCGCGATGGAGAGCCCTACGAATTCCAACAACGAGTCCGAAGCGTTGAAACTAATGAAAGCTATGTACCGAAGCAACGATACTTCCGGCGACTGGAACAAGAACAGTGACGAATGGTACATACATTCTCGCAGCTTGCCCGAGGAGATCCTTAGTTTCGAGGCTGATAACTCGATCGAATGGAAGTACCGAAATTTATACAGCATGCCCTCACCAAACACTCATCCGGCGTACTGGAGTCCCCGACGCGCTGTGGCAACATCCGGTAAGCTGGTCCGGCCACTTCCGCTCCACTCCGGAAGTCGCCCCGAATGGCTGAATGGCGACGATGAATCCTACTCTAATTTTACACGCATTATTGCAGCGGATAAATCGGATGAATCGACGAAGGAGGGTAGGAATTATCTGGACGCTCTTCGTGAGTATTTGGCGAGTTATCAAGAGTCCCACGGTACACCACGCGACGAGTATTCTTTCGCGGCGCTGATAAGGGTTATGGGCCAGGCGACTGGTCGATCGCTCCTCGCACTTTTCTACATCATTGTCAATATCACCCCCATCGCTCAGGTACATTCACATTAGCGCATTTACCCTCCCTCTCCCGCTCCTGGTACCTTAATACGATGCATATCCGTTTTTTTAGGAAATAATATATATAGTTTGAATGAAGGTTTATTCCGATACAATGATTTTTAGATATTTCTGTACATACTGAGATTCGTGTTGGATAAAATGATAAGTATAAGAAACACAAGCAACTGTCCGCAAGCGATCGTCAAGTACGCGATTCTTGGAATTCAATTGCTCTGCATCTACGTTTGCCTCGTGTTCATCTTCGGCTTCATAGTACTGCCCATACTGAAGATGGTAATTGCGATACTCGCTAAAATTCTGCTGTACGATTGAATACGGTATATTCGAATAAAATCAAATAAAATATCCTTATTCTTTCGTGTATGTATAGTATTACAGCTTATGTCATCGAATTATATCGTGCACATTTATTATCTGTGGAATGACAGAAATGATTGTTGAATGTAAAACTTTTTTGATTTTCACGTTGAAAGCCATCCCGAGGCACAAGAGAGAATATTTCTGACCGCAAATTTGTTACGCGATTTTACAATAATGCCCTGAATTTTATAATGAATAATTAATAAATACGAATGAACTTAATGTCGTATACTCTAAGTGTAATAATTGTAATATCAAATTCTACAGTGGCCGAACAATAAGAAATTATTGTTGAGTCAATAAAGCCACTTCAAAGGATCTCTTTCGAGTATTTTCATTCATAATGATTATCGATACCCAATTCGAATTATAATAATTATTATTTTAAGTATATTTGGTCACTTTTTTTATATTTTAATAATTTAATAGACATTTGCAGTGAAAAGTGCGAGAGCGACGACACCGAGAACACTGGACAAGTGTACGGTGGTCGCAGCACTCCAGCCGCACTCTATATCTGACTTGAGGGCTTCCGAAATTGACATGTTGTTCTTGTTGAGGCAGAAAGACTCGCGGAGATCGTCGTCCCAGCCATTGTCCCAGCAGCTGTACTCACCTCCCTCGTCACGCTCGTAGTTGTTGTACTCGCCGTACGTCGTACATCTGTCTTCCTGATACTGTCGGTGCTTTCTCTGCCACATTTCTATCCATCTGGAAAATCAAATATCGGTCGTTCAAAAAATTGCTTTCCTTTCGCGTGTTTCGAGCCTTACCCAATGTCGCAGTCGCAGTTGACGTAACTTCCGGCCATCCGGAGCCTGAGCAAAAATCTCTTTCCCGGCACTCCGGGCTTGTGTCCCGACGACGGATTCTCCAGAGTCCTCAGATCATTGTTGTGCAAATCAACGGTGACGTTTCTCACCAACTCCGCCTGGGTAAAGACATCTCGAGAAACAGTGGTAACACTCGTGTTGTGGAGGGCGAAGTGAAGATGAGAATTTTGCATACCCTGTTGAAGAGATTTTCGTTAATGAACGTCTCGTTGCTAAGCGATAGTGCAAAGAATTTGTACCTGCAGAATATCCTTGTGCAACGATCGGAGATTTCTTCCACTCAACGTGAGATTGTAAAGCTTTGCAGGGAACTTACCCTTCATCTCTTTCTCCAAGGTCGTTTCGTTGTCGATCTGCAGGGCGGTTTCAAGCTCGTTAATTTTTAATCACACACAATTTAATTTAATTCGTCTATAAACTTATTCGTTACTCACATCGATGTAAAGATTCTTTAAGCCATGGTTGTAAGCCAAGAAGGTGGGAAAATTGAAGTTCTTCACACCTGTGTAAGCTGTTACAAGTAACGTTTTCAGCTTCGAAGCTTTGCACAATGCACCAGTCTGAAGGAAGAAAATAATTTTATTTAAAAAAAAAAAAAATTAATACGATATGTTAGAAATTTGTATTAATCAATGAATTCTCTACCCTACCTCGAATACGGATAATGAAAGTCTGCGAATGTCAAGTTCTTCGAGACTGTCAGCCAGGCCAAGGAAGCTCGTATTGCTGATAGACGTGATGGGATTGTAGCCGATATCGAATGTCTTTAGTTCGGGAAGCGTGTGAGTTATCAGAGGAACGACTGTGAGATCGTTGTGGCTTAGATCGAGATGATGAAGAGAACTGAGGTTCGAGGCCATCTCCGCGGGGATCGAAGCTAGTTCGTTGTTCGCCAGATACAATGTTCTCAATTGGCGAAAAGGCAATTCGGGCACCTGTCAACGAGAATAAAAATTAAAAAATAAAGAAAATCATTTCCATTTATGGATGAAGTAAGAAATTGAGTACTCACGCTGAGGAGCGAAATATTACTGAGGCCAAGAAACAAAAGGGTATCCTCCAATCCGTAAAAAGTTCTCCCACGAGATTCAAGTATGAGCTGCTTGTTGTGACTTAGATCGAGATGGGTCAGTTGGGCGAGTTCCGAAAATACGGCATCATCCAGTCTCACGAGACGATTGTAAGACAAATCCAACCAGTCGAGTCCCTGAAATTGTCGACAAAACGATATAAAAATATTTCACCAGATCGATTATGAAAAAATAAAAATGACTTACGTGTAGCTTGGAAATGGCATCGGTGCTGTGAACGCCGGACAGAGAATTCCAGGACATGTCGAGTACGGATAAAGATCCAGCGGCCGCATTGGACATCGATTTTATCGGCAGTCGCATGAATTGATTGTGCGACAGATCGAGATTCTCTATTGTCGCGTCGGTGAATACATTGTCGGGAAGACTGCGAAGTTTGTTGTGCGACAAGTCGAGGATCCGAAGTTTCTTCAGGGGTCTCAGCGCCTCGGCGGGTATGTCCATTATGTCATTGTGTGACAGAAGCAACACTTGTATGTTCTTCGTGTTTCTGAAGCAATCGAAGTCGACCTCGACGAGATCGTTGTGACGAAGATCGAGCCACTGCAAGTGCGGCATGTTGCCGAATACACCTTGGGTGACGTTACCGAGATCGTTGTGAGCGAGATACAAATGAGTCAGCGAGTACTCGACGGGACGGAAGTAATACTTCATTATGTCGGTTATATTGTTGTAACTCATGTCCAGCACTTTGATGTTCGACTGAAGATTACCACCGACTGAAACATAAAATTTAACATTTTGGTTTTATTTTTTCCCCTCGAATAGACGATAAATCATCTCGGAAGATATGCGAAATAAAAACTCACTGCTGGTAGCGGGCGTGAAGGTCGTGGCGTTGATCCACAATTTTGGAATTTCGTTGTGACTGACGTTTACTTTAAAGGACGCTAGAGTGCCCACTTGATCGAACGATGTGAAATCGAACTCCATCAGATCGTTATAGGCTAGATCAAGAAATTCTAGATCAGGTAGATTCTGAAACGGAGTTTGACAGTGTTATGAAACTGTGAAAATTATATAGACATTTTATTAAATTTTCTTCATCATCTTTTATTAAGTTACCTGGAAAGCTTCGTCGGTGATATCCTTGATCTTGTTGCCTCGAAGGTTAATGTACTTGAGACGATTCATATTCATGAAAGCTCGCCTCTCGATCCTGTTTATCTTGTTGTCCTCGAGGTTTATGGTCGTCAGGGACGTTAGATCGACGAATGTGTGAGTTTGCACGTGATCGATTTGATTGAAGGCCATATTTATCGATTCCAGAGTCGAGTGAATGTCACCCTGAATTAAAGAACGGGGGATGAAAAAGATCTCGTATCAAATGGAGGACACGAGTTCGTTTTGGCCCTCTCGGCTCCTACCTGAAACGTTCCTTTGCGAATTTCCTGTATCTCGTTGTCCTGCAGCTCTATACGTTTGATTCTCTTTAGAAAGTGAAAAGACGTGTCCGGCATTGTTTTTATCCTATTGTTGCTGAGATCGAGATGTTGAAGATTGGTCAACGACTTGAACGGCTTGCTAGGCAATTCGGACGTCGAGTCCGACAAGCCGTTCGACATCCTGAGTGTCAGAAGTGAGTGTCCCACCTGCGAAATTCATATTAAAAAAAAATTAATAAAAAAAAAATGATTTCCTAAATTTGTCGACGATTGGAAAAAGCTTCCATCGAACCTCGGAAAATGCATCATCGTCGATAGTCGCCACGTCGTTTTCCGAGAAATCCAAAAACTTTATTCCACGAACGTGCATAAAGGCGTGACTCTTGATACTGTCGAGATTGCTCTGAACTATGTGAAGCTCCTTCACGTCGATTCCAAATTCCATAAAGTTGTCCGGGGCGAGGGTCGCCTGCGGCATTCTCGATAACGACAGAAAACGGAGATTTCTCATCTGCCGGAGATCCTGAAGAGATATCACTCCGTTCTTTTTGCCGCTGAGATCCAGATTGTAGAGGGAGTACTGAAATCCGGTGAAGACCTCGCCTGCGAGAATGAGACGGAAGAAACGATCAGCCATGGGAAGAATCTATGTTACCGACGACAGTGGGGCAAAACGGACACCCTATTTGAAATGGGATATTTTTTTGGTAAAAAAATCGTTGTACTAGGTGAAAAACTGTTGATCTGATTCTCTTGAAATATCAAAGTTCGCAGAAAGTCAAACTCTTGGAAAAGATGATTCGGCAGTCCTGTGATATTGTTGCCGGAGAGATCGAGCAGTTCCAGCGAGGACTCCAGTCCCGACAGATCCGCCGAACTAATGTCCGAAAGATCGCAGTCAGTAAAGTAGAGTTCCCGAATTCTCGAGTCTCTGAAGGCCCCTTCCTATGATTAAACAACGAATGTCAATGATTTTCGATGATTGGTGACTGCATTTTTCACATTTTTCAGAGCATTCTTTTTAACTCTGTCTCAAACTTACCACGACATTGGTTAGAGGATTGCCACTGAGGTAGGTCTTGTTGACCTTGTAAAAGTGTTGGAAGCTTCCAGGCATGAGGGCATCGATTTGATTGTAATCCATCCGAAGAATATCCAAAGAAATCTGAATACCGCGTATCTCAGCCTCGATCTGGGGGTTAATGACCTTGGCGATTCTGTTGTAACTGAGATCGAGTGTCTTCATGCGTTTCAGGGATGACAATTGAGCGTACGGAATAGCCGTTAGTTGATTGTCGTTGAGATAAAGATGCGCCAGATGGGCCATGCCGTCGCGGAAGACCGACGGGTCGATCTCTCTGATGTTGTTCTCGCGAAGATCGAGGACCTCGAGAAACGCGAGACCGGAGAACGCATCCGGCGGAAGTTTGTCCATCGAATTTCTTCCGAGACGTAGAATTTGCAGAGAGTTCTCCAATCCTCGCCACTGGTCCGAAGCTATGTTGGAGATTTGATTGCCTGAAGATAACGAAATTTCGTTAATGCCGATATCTCAACAAAGTAATTATCCTGAAGATGACATCAAATTTCATTTCTTGTCTAGTCTCTGTCAATGCACTGCTTTAAGAAGAAAAAAAATTGTTCCCTTGTAGAATTTCAACCTCCAAGTGAACTTCCCCGAACCGATTTTGTGCAATAAAAAACACTGCCGTTATACCTTGATGAAATTTAGTCTCATGCAGATATCTTCAGGATCACAAAAAGAAGCTACGTTGCGATAAAATCTACGAAATTTTCGTTATAATTAAAACGGAACGCTGGGAAAATATTAAACGACGTTGCGATTATTTATAAGAGGATATGAAAATGTACCTGTTAAATCGAGAAGCCTCAACTTCTGCAGATGCCTGAAGGATTTGCTCGGCACCCTCGTCAGTCGATTGTATGGTAATTCAAGCTCCCACAACGATCTTTCAAGCCCTAGAAACGCCTCGTCCGGTATATCCGATATCGGATTATGTTTTATCTGTAGCTTGTAAAGACCTGAAACACGCGACCCGCATTCGCATCGGTTACCCTCATTCGTACTTTAGCCCCTTCGTCGTATAACGTCGGCGTGCTATGCACGCCGAGGTCTTCACCGGAAATGAATCTTGTACTTAAAAAAAGGAAAAAAATAATCAATATTGGAATGCAACACATTACCCGTATTTACGAAAAATTGCGGTTGAAGATAACGCAATCCATTGTTCTCCAACTGTAGCATAAACACTTTCGACGAGTTTATTGGCTGCGGTATTCTCGGCATTGGCACGTTGTCGCAGGTGACGATTCCAAGATCTGGTATCGCCTTCGAGCAGGTGCACAGCGGATTGAAGAAACAGGGAGGATACTGGACGGGCAGTTCGTGCATCCTGACCATCGACGTCCAGAACATCAGTATCAATGTCAGAATCATCATCGCGTAGCCCATTTTCACGAAGGTCAAGAGATTCTGAAATTATCGAGACATCACGATTTTTTAAAGTTAATTACATATTTTATATTAGTTATAATTATCGAAAGAAAACACTGGATATCGAAGATATGTTTCTTTGGCGCAACTGTTTAAACACTTTCTTTTTTTCACAGACGTTAATTTTTATGATGATTTCTTTAACTGTACATTGTCTATTACCATTGGTTCCGTTTATCAGCAGAACCGCTGAGACCTGAGAAGCAATAGCACGGTTCGCCGACTGACCGTTCGGAAAGAAGCGACGTCAACGGGAGCCACCGCTGAACTTCCTACAGGCGGGACTGCAGCTACGGATAATAGGGCTTCGGGAGTAACGTCAACAGTTCGGGTGCTTCTCTTTACCCGATTATACCCCCGATATTCCATTAGCCGTCGAGGCGAAAGCAGTAGTTTCGCGAAACACGTAAATGCGCGACAAAGGATCGATTAGTGACGCCTTTCCTGAAGCACCTTTACAATCATCCTTTCTTTCTCAGCTTCGACTTCTCGAAGTGACATCGTCATCGGTGTTTGTCTTCTTTCGTCATATTTCCGACAACTTTTCTCACAAATAATTTGTACGATTCTAGTGTGATTATCTGGTGACGATTTGATAGCGATAATTATATTCGATTTTGTCGATGATCTTAATCAATGAATACCTAATGTGCTATTCGCGACCGAGACCTTGGGACAGTGACTTGGGTCTTCAACACTTTCATCTGTTCGACTCCTCACAAGGATAATATTTGCTAATTGTATCAAAAATGTTCTTCTTTTTTTTCTAATTTTTTCGTTGTTATTTTATTATTACAAGATAAAACTGTAACATACAAAATGAATCAGCTTTTGCACCCAAGTGCTCGATGATTCAGGAGACAAGTTCGATTCGAATTGCAGACACTCAGTCGTTTGTTATATTCTGCTTGTTTATTTATTTTAAAAACTTGTACTTGTTTAATTTGTACGGGATTATTCGTGCAATAAAAATCTTATAATTGTTAAACTTTAACAGGTCCGGAAGAACGGAAATATCGTATGACTATATTCACTAGATAAAATTTCATAGAAAAAATAGAAGCTC
Organism: Ichneumon xanthorius; assembly: GCA_917499995.1. Classification (NCBI taxonomy): domain Eukaryota; kingdom Metazoa; phylum Arthropoda; class Insecta; order Hymenoptera; family Ichneumonidae; genus Ichneumon; species Ichneumon xanthorius. Next base: position 1,064,849 of record OU824207.1, read on the forward strand.
GTCGCGTCTTAATGTGACGACGAAGAGTCAACACGATAGTTACTTGTGCGTCGTTGTCACGCGCCAGGTTTCTTTTCTTTTTTCCTGTCTGGAGGACGCACTTTTAATATCATAAAATCTTTAAAAATGAAAAATCCGATAACTAGAACTAAATATGGAACGCTCGCACTATCGTTTTTTTATGTATAAATCTCGGTGATGCGACGGCGAAGGAGATGAGAGACTACTCAGATTTTTTTGCGTAGCCATTGGCGACTTCGGTCGTGCCATTTGATGACTCGAGCTCGGTCCTCGTCTTCTTCGGCTGGCCGAGAGGAAGCAGCGGCAAAACAACTATGGCCGCTAGTCCCAACAAGTGCGGAGCCAGGTACATGTGCCTTAAAAAAAAGAAGACATTATATTTCGTGCATTAAATCGAACAGCGAGCGATCGCGAACGAAGGAGACGATTGTGTATGCTCACAGGTACAATCTGACGCTCGGTAAAAATTCTAGTAGAACAAAGCTGAATGTGATGTAGGCTAGAATGATCCTCGTTGTGATGAAGGTCATCACGTCGTAGAAAAACTTGGCTGGTTTGGAATTAACGAAGTACGGCCGAATGTGGCGTCGGACCTATCGATAATAAAAAAAATCTTATGAGTTAAGCTTGATCTCGTCCAGATTAAGAAATCGATAGCATTTTGACAGTGTAGATGACATACGGAACGGGAAGCGAACGTAAAGAAGGCTCCACTGGCAAAGGTGAGGTAATAGCCTGGATAAAATCCATGCCAAACAGCGGAGAGCGCGTAGGTGAAGATGGTCTTGCTTCGACCGGCTCTCTCGTACACGACCATTCTCAACCAGCGGTTCGTCCCTTTGTTCCAACTATCGATACTACCCTTCAAGCTCAATGAAGTCTACAAAAACAAAAGAAAGGGTTAATCAAAAATATAAAAATTCTAAATTCTAAAATAGCGACGAAAGGAGATACCTCGAAAGGAATTATGTCGACGTTCGATATGAGATCCCACCGGGGGCTCCCATCAGGATTCCAACCGTTTCTTCCTAAGCCCGAGTTGTTGCAAATCGCGTCGGCGAACAACCAGGCGTAATAATACTTGAAACGTACCATCATCGTCGAGATCATTAAATACCAAATCTTGTAAGCCACTGAGGTGTTCTCCAAGAAGTCATCGTCTGCAAAAAAAAGTAGAAAACCATTAAAAAAAAAGAAAAAAAGAACTTGGGCTAATTTATTATTGCATTTAACTCTATGTTTACCCTTTATCTTTTGAATTGGATACGATGGTATAAATGCGACGAATATGACAGCGCACGTTAGACTAGCAACGACTTTCTTCACTACCACGATCGCCGGTGACGGTTCCAGAACGATTTCTGTCACTCTGTTCGGAGCGTCGTCGTAGAATGTCTAAAAAAAGATTCAAATCTCAAATTTAACACTTTACAATTGAGAAGAAAAAAAGCTTGAGTGAACTATTAGAGCTATTACCGCCAATGGTTTGGCTCCTTGCAATCCGCTACCGTGAATAAAGTCTATGTAATCCCGGTAGAAGATCACTGGCCCGGCCATCAATGCCTGAAAGTGGAACACGTAGCTGAAGTACTCCAGGGCTGTCGGCATTATCCTGCAACGTTAAAGGATACCTTAAGAAATGTTGTTAAAAAAATCTTAGAAACCCGATACGGAATTTAGAAAGTAAATATAGATGCTGGTGTGTCAGGCAGCGCAATGTGCTTTATGTGGGAGACGCAATGATCGAGGCTTACCTTACAGCTTGGTTCCGTTGGTTGGGCGTGAGTTCGTACTCGTGACGCGTGAGACCATCGTGAATGCTGTACGCCAGGCTGATCACCTTTTGTGTTATGACCATCAGTGGACCTTTGTCGAGAGAAGAAAAAAAATTATAAAAAAGAAACATTTTCAGCGTCATTATCAACGATTTGCAATGCTTGATGCTAATTGCTTCGGGACGACAAAGCAGATGTGTTTACCAGTTATGTCGAGACTGTAGGAGCCATAATCATAAGTCTGACGGTAGAAGTGGATGCAGGAGAGATAGACCAGAGCGATCGTGAGGACATGTCTGCGACAGATTAATAAATCATCAAACAAGCGATTCTTTTTTTTACCCTGTATTTTTTTTTGCTGGAATACAAATTCACCTTTGCATGACCCGTGGATCTTGGGTCCTCATCGCTATGTAACATAGCGCCGGAAGTCCTGCGAGATGCACCGCCTGTCTGAACATAAATATACATCGTTACGAAATGTTTATCGGAAGGGTTGTTTTTTTACATCGAGTTACACTATTTATTATAATTTATTAGATAGTGTGATCCTTCTGGTTTCTCTGACCAGTCTCACCGAAATTATTGGCTTACTTGCCGAAACAGAAGTAGCCGAGAAAGAGACCGATGACAAGACCGAAGGCGTGACGGGTCGCTGGTGGCACGGCGGATGGATTCAACGATGACCTCAGCAGACCCGCGAGAGCCAACGCCGTGAACTGGGTCACCACGAAATTAACCTGATCAACAAAAAAAAAAAATTAAGTCAATTTAGGAGTAATCATTCGATGACGCGGCAGCCCCGACGGTGTCGAATCGGGAGCGTACCGAACTGTGCTTTATCGCCGAATCGAGAGGAACCATATGGCTCCCCGGATGGAGGGTAAACAAATTTATCGCGTAAGCGCTAAAGAAAGCCGACGAATCACATTGCCAAACACGAATGCTCTCTATTCGTTTCCACGGTACGGAGAGTGCGATGCAGGAGGAATGGTTTCGCCTCATCCAATTACCGAGATCCAACCGAGTGGTAATCCTATATAGTACTCCCTAAGCTCCGTTACCCTTCTCGACGACTGGATTGTGCAATACGCTGAGAGCCGGAAGAGTCGAGGAATTCGGGGAATAAATCGAAGCTTTAATCCACTTAGGAAACGTTTTATTTTCTACCAAATAATAAATAGTTACAAATGATAGGAACTGAATGTGCCACGAGGTGGTGTAAAATGCAAGTGAACAATGTCGAAGATTCTTTAGCAGTCCTCGCACTCGATCTCTTCGACGACTTCCTCCTCTTCGTAGGGCTCAGCCTCTCGACGGAATCTCCATCCCAAGCCGGCGCCGAAACTCGGCGAGAATCCTCCGCCAGGTCTCGGCTGCACTTGACCCTGTCCATTGACGAACATGTTGTTTTTGAATCTGTGCTCGACTCCGAAACCGGCCTGGGGTGTCACGCGACCGTTCTGGAGATTGGCACCTCCGAAGGCGTCGAGCTTCGTCCTGCCGTTGTCGATGATTCGGTGATTGTAGTTGAGGTCGAGGGACGGCTGCCTGTTCGGACCGCTCAGGGGCTGCGTGCCCTGGAGGACTAAGGATCCCTGCGGCTCACGACGGAAACGATGGGTCTGCGGGTAGCGAAGAAATAATTGTAGTCAGGACGAAAAGATACATAACTCTCAAAACTGATGAACCATTGATGAAAAATTTCATTTCAGATTTGTTACTTACAAAAGGCGGCGGGTTTCCAGGTCTTCCTACCGAGTGTCCTCCACCGAAGTTGTGTCTCTGCGGCTCTCGTCGGAAACGATGCTTCTGCGAGTAGCAAATAAATAATTATAGTGAGAACGAAAATGGACTATTGATGAAAAATTTCATTTCCGTTTTTTACTTACAAAAAGCGGCGGGCCAGATTTTCCTACCGAGTGTCCTCCACCGAAGTTGTTCGTCTGCGCGGCGCAAACGAAGACGCAGAGCACGGCGAATGCGATGAGGAGCTTCATTCTCGAAAATTGACTATTCGTCTGGAAACATTTTAAAGTTGGATCGTTTAGTTTTTAAAATTATAAAGTTGGTTATGCAATATACAGTTAATAAATGTCTTACCATTTGAATTGGCTCTTGGAATGGTTCGTCAAGAACTGGATATCGAATGTCGGGACTGTGGAGCTTTTATACTGGAAAATTGTCCCGACGAATAACAAAGACCCGGGGAACTCCTTTGCGCTCGCAGCTGCAACCTCCTCGCGAACGGGGAATACCTCGGAGCATTCGCGACGAAATCCACAGCAGCATTCGTATCTTGGATACAGTATTGGTTCGCGGGCGGATCAGTCACATACAGAAGTTTCCTCGTGGAGCAATGCGAAATTGTGAAAGGAGCGATTTATCTTGAAATTGTATTGAACTCGACACCAGATGGGTCATGAGTGATAAGTCATTTTTGTTTGTCCTCCCGGCCTCTGTCTTCGCATTGTGATTCCCCGCATCCGAACGAGGCGAAGAAACGATTGGTATACAGCAGATATATGCTTTTCCATTTAGGTATCTGCTGTGTGCGAGAGTGGGAGATACGACTTTCTTCTAGTTAAACGATACAGTGGACAATACAGAGAAAAGAGAAAATGGGAATATCAACAAAATCTGAAAATAGATAAACAATAACAATAAAAGGGGGACGACAGAGAAAAAAATGTATTATTAGTTGAAAATATCCATATATTTTTATCATTATGTTACTCGTTTTTATCTTTGTTAAATCTCATATTTCTTATCCCACCGAATTCCATTCCATATAGGGAAGAGCGGGCAAAATGGGGCAACGGGGCAAGACGGGGTTTTTGGGCAAAACTAAATTTTCGAATCATTTTTGGATCGGACAAGGTGGCAAAACGGGGCAGAAAAGCCTGATGCATCGATGGGGCGAATTCGGGCATCCAAAAATTATTGGAAAATGACGTTTTGCCCCATGCCCCGTTTTGCCCCGCTGCCCCATTTTGCCCCGCTCTACCCTACTATATTTTCGAAAAATCGGTTTTCATAGAATATGGAATGGATTTCGGAAATCCGAATTTCATTCTGTATGGAAAGGATTTCCACATAGTACTATGAACCAGGCGTTCCATGCGAGCGCACGAAACGCGGGAGTAAACATAGCCGCTAGTAAATAAACAAATACAGCGTTAATGGCGAAACCCAGTCTCTTTGCTCTTTATTTGCATTGTGATCCCCTGCATCGAAACGGGAGAAAGAAACGATTCGCATACAAGATATATGCTCATTCTTTTAAGTATCTTCCGTGTGCGCGGGTGGAACATGCGTCTTGCTGATTCTAGTTAAGCAATACAGTGGACAATACAGCTTCGACCTTGCACAGACGTGGTCCAGTAAAAGACGTCATCCACACTCTCTCGTTCGTTGAGAATTCCCGGAGTTATTCCCCGCCGAAGAGTTCATATAGCTATGTATATGATATCGTGCGACTAAAACCAGAAGGGCGTATCTCATATGCTTGTACACGGAAAATACGTCCTTAAGATTTTAGTGACGCGATACATATAACATGTGATTAATAGGAAAGTTGTTTTATAATTTATTCTCTGAAGCTCCATATTTCTGGGCTGTTGAAGAAAAATATCGATCCTATAAAAAAAATTGTCATTGGACAGCGATGACAAAGGATATGACAAAGGATGCTTATCTCAAACATGCGAAGCACGCTATCGTAATTATGCAATGATTAGCTCCTATTAGACTGCGAGTAGCTTTTACCGACTGACTAGAAGTATATTTCGCGTGGCTAATTTATAATGAGCGCCGAGGTACTATAATTAATTAACGAACAGTTAATCAACTTTTTACGTGACGAGCCGGAGTGAGTATATATTTTTAAAAAAACAATTACCAGATATATATTTCTTTACATAAACGTAATGCTTTATTGTACACGAATTACATCAGTACAGTAGATGAAAACTGGACCGTCAAAAATGGTATAAAATTATCAACAAAAATCAATAATCCCGCAATTTCTTCGGTGAAATTCAATCTCTTGATGACCCGACGCCCTCGACGAGCTTCCGCCGGCAGTTGTTGTCCATCGACGAAGCATCTCATTTCTAGTCAAACTTGTGTTCGAACTGGACACCGACTGCGGGATCGACACGGCCGTTCTGCAGAGTTCCTCTAGCGAAAGCTTCCAGTCTCGTTCTCTCGTTTTCCAGTAGCATTTGATGATATTCGATCTCGAGGGACGGATGGAACTCCCGATTGTGCAGATTTGTTTTGGCTTCGGCGGACAGCACAGATGCCGGTGGTCTGCCACCCTTTCCTGCGCGGCGGACACGCTGTTACAAAAAATAAAAATAAAATCATTAGCTTCATAAAAAGATCCATCATAGTTTAAAGCATTTGATAATTATTGAAGCCGTTACTACTCACCAGTATCGGTGGGTCGTAGGTCGGCCCGGTCGACGGATAACCGATCGGAATGTGGGAACCAACGGTATCCGGATCACTCAGCCTCCGAGCTTGCACCGTGCAGGCCATAGCGCAGAACACAACTAGCAAAATAACGAGCTTCATCCTTCAAAATTGTATGTTGGGCAAATTTGTTTAATTTCTTTATTTTACTCCGTGCCGGATCGATCGTCTGACTAAGTGAACTCAGACGCTCGAAGATCGCGGCTTTATAGTAAAATTTCTCGGCGTACACTCGGGGAATCCCCGTTCGACTGCGAGCAACAGCTGTGTCATTAATCTCAGTGGGAAGAACCTTCGATTTTCACGTTAAGCAAACATTTCATGTTATACGGCGACACAATCCACATAGCTGGAACTCGGGTTGTAACGAGGGTTTCTTGGAGAGATAAAAATAAGTGCGACAGTTTTCGTGACACGAGCGTAGCGAAGAAGCGTACGATAACGAGTGAGAACGGGAATGTGAGTGTAGAGTTTGTGGATGAGTCATGCTCGTTTCAGGATACGATTTCAATAAAAATTACCCTCGCTTCGCAATTATTTCGGGATTGATCGCGTTACCGGAGCAAACCAGCTTTATTTGTCCAACCCCATCCTTGATTCCACGAACGCGAAGACGACTCCCTAGTGGAACTGGTGCAACCACGGATTCGGGGTTGCATCGTAGTCGCAGTCGCGCTAGGATTGACTAGACATGCATCCACGAGTTGCAATGACTATGACGAGACTCCGGGTATACTGAAATGAGACTGATCGCTTTGTTCAAACTTTTAGCCTTTAAGCAACTCTGTTTTGATGGACTCGAGTGATCCCCATGCAATTAAAAATCAAATAAATTAGACTATACAACGATGGTTCCAAGGGTTGTAGAAAAACGACTCCAAAATAAAGGTTATCTACGAGTCTATAGCAAGTTACAATTTTGAACATTGTGCATTAGTCTATTGAAGTCTGCCGATGGTCACCTCAGTTCCGTTAGGGCTAAACGTGTCCCCAGGATCCGTTTAACATTCACAACAGAAAGAAGCTCGTGCAGGTAGTTTAATTTCGCTCGTCAAACAAGCGTACGTATATCCGTTGGGGTATCGTCAGCAATTATGCCACGTAAGCTTGTACACTCAAAGGTCAATCGGTTATCTGCCGAGGTTAAGAAGGCGATCAGAATTCACCAACGCGCTTTTACGCTTGGAAGCTACGTCTCGAAGAGTGGGGCAAAACGGAACCCTGGGGCAAGACGGACTGGTATGCTCCATTCGAGATAAGACAAAGAATAGTCAATCAATTTTCACATAAAGATTATTTCTTTGTATAAAGGCAATTGTTTATTGTACACAAATTACATGGATACAGTAAATGGAAACTGGACCGTAAAATGGTATAAAATTATCAACAAAAATGAATAATCCCGCAATTTCTTCGGTGAAGTTGAATTTCTTCACAACAGGACATCCTCAGCGAGCTTCCGCCGGCAGTTGTTGTCCATCAACGAAGCATGTCATTTCTTGTCAAACTTGTGTTCGAACTGGATACCGACTGCGGGATCGACACGGCCGTTCTCCAGAGTCCCTCTAGCGAAAGCTTCCAGTTTCGTCCTCTCGTTGTTTAGTAGCATTTGACGATATTCGATCTCGAGGGACGGATGGTACTCCCGATTGTGCAGATCTGTTTTGGCTTGGGCGGACAGCACATATGCCGGTGGTCTGCCGCCCTTTGCTGCGCGTCGGAAACGAAGTGGGTTCTACAAAAAAACAATCATTAGCTCCATACAAAGATTCATCATAGCTTGAAGCAATCAATGATCATTAACGCCGTTACTACTTACCACTGGCGGTGGATCGTAAGACGGTCCGGTCGGCGGATTACCGATCGGAAGGAGGGAACCCGTGGAATCTGGATCGCTCGACTTCCTAGCTTGCACCGTGCAAGCCATAGCGCAGAACACCGCGAGCACAATAATGAGCTTCATCCTTCAAGAATTTATTCGTCAAATTTCTTTATTTTTTTATATTTTCTTCAGTAACCGATCGATCGTCTATTCGTAAATGGACTCAGACGCTCGAAGATCGCAGGTAATAGTACAATTTCTCGACGCACACTCAGGGAATCCACCTTTCGGCTCGAGCAACAGCTGAATAATCCTTCTTCGTGGGAAGAACCTTCGATTTTTATGTTAAACACGCCAGCGTTACTCGGCGACGCGTGGCAATCCACGTAGTCGGAACTCGCCCAAATAGAAAAACGCCACGAAACGGGCATAGTTGGAGCAATATTTGCGTCTATCTAGGAAAGTAGGCACGTGCGCCGTTTGAGGAGATAAAAATAAAAGCGACAGTTTTCGCGACACGAGCACGAGCGAGATCGAAAATGTAGAGATTTTCGACGAGTGGTGTTCGCTCCAGAGTACGAGTTCAATCAAAATTGAATTATTTAATTTATTTCTTTCATGATGAATGCGCAAAGCCCAACTCCAAGTGTTTACATTCAGAGCGAGAATTGTATGATTTAAACTTATTAATATTAATAAAAATAATAACAATAACAATTTTTCAACTCAGATAAACCTTTTTTTATAATAAAGTTTTCTCTTTTGTCTTACTCCGCGGGAACAGATAAAGGCGATCAGAATTCAGTAATGCGCGTTTCCGCTTCGAAGCTACATCTCGGAGAGTCGGGCAAAACCCCTGGCAAGATGGACCGGTGTACTCCATTTATGATGAGACAAATAATAGTCCGTTTTGCCCCGGTGGTTCAATACGTCTCGGATCGGTTCGTCATAAATGACGAGAACAGTGTCCTCGATAATTGCTGCTACTAAATTTGACAGGAGTGATGAACCGAAAGAATATCCGTGTTCGGATAATGAGAGCAAGGTGCGACGAGGTAACGCGAGCCGTAGAACCTGACCTGGTGCAACGAGCTTGCAATTACGCTGACGAGTGTGGTCGATAAAATAACACAGTGCCTGGAGGAAGGGGTCGATCAATGATGGGGTTTCGATCAGTCGACCGTGAAAAATACTACTTTGAAGTAATGCACGACACGAAGGTCGACAGCGTTTGAACTTGGCACTTGTAAACTTTCTGCCAATAGAGAAATCATATAGGATACGGGGTGTGCGATCAATTTAATTAACGAAGTAATTAATTATTTAATTAAACGAAATATTTTATTATAAGTAACAAATTACATCGATACTGTTATCAGGAACTTTTTCGACTTAAAAATAAAATGAACAAATGCTTCCGTGCATTCGTGAGAGGACAAATTGGTTTATGATCCTCGATACGGCTGCACTTCTCGCTCGGCGGTGAAGATATCGATCTTTCGATCAAAATTTGTGCTCGATCTCGACACCAACTTTGGGATCAACGTGACCGCCCTGAACGTCGACACCAACCATCCCTTTGACTTGGGTGTTTCTGTCGTGGAACAGGCGTTCGTAGTATGCTGCTTCCTCTTCAGTTATGTAAACCTCGTGGTTGTGCTGGTTGTTTCTCTCCTCCTCCCTTCTTTGAGCTGGCGTACGCTTCCAGCCAGCTCCCCGTCGGAAACGATGATTCTGTGAGCATAACAAAAACATCGTACGATTAATAAATAAAAAATAAAAATCTATGAGCATAGATTGCATAGTCCATGAGCATAGACTTTACTGGTTTGATCCATCATCCCCATTACAACTTACCGAGGCCGGTCGATCGTAAGTTGGACCCGTCGACCTTCCGATGTCCGGAAGTTGAAAATCGCTAGCATTTAGACGATGTATCCTCTGGGCTTCCACCGAGCAAGCGATGGCGCAGAGCACCACAAGAGCGATTATGAGCTTCATTGTTCAAAATTATTTGTCTGCAAAAAAAAAAAATGATTGTACAATTATTATTGTACGTTGATATAATATCGTATCCAATAATACGTAAAAAAAAAGACTTACCAATCGACACGTCTGTTCGACTGACTAGATGAGTTGTGAATACCGAATGCTCGACGATCGCGACTTTATACTAAAATTTCTCGGCTCTTCATTCACACTCGGGGAACCCCATTCCCTTTCAGCTGCTGCAGACGAAACGCCGGAGAATACGTCGTACCGTTTAAAAGAGAACGGAGAGTCCGCGTTCTTCCATGGGATTCCCACGAACTGCACTTTACCCGACGAAGCTCTCGAGCAATATTATTAAAAATTATGCGACACGAACGCGAATCGACCAAATGTCAGGGTCACAGGGCGATCGCGCCGCGGCGGCGTCTTTTTACGCGTCAGCAAGTTCAATCTTTGCGCGGTGATTCCCCGGCCGCCGAGCTCGGCAAAGAAAACATTCGCATTCAGCCCGCAAACCCGACAGAACACGAGGGAGAAAAGTGCTCCGAGGATTTCACCTTAGATCCAAGAACAAATTTATAAAAGCTTCGCATCGCCGCAGAACGAACTTCAGACTCGTTCGGTCTGGAGGCGCGATAAGTTTGTCATAAATTACGACTGAAGTCTCATTATTACTTATCGGTATTATTTGTCCTTATTAATAATTGCATGTTATTATTATTATTATTTTTATTCACCGGTGCAACGAGATCGAATGATAATTATCCCGAGTGGTCGACGAGCCCAAGCCGTGACGGAATCGATCTACGCGCTAACACGACGCCTGCGACCAGACCTTACGCAACGAGCTTGAAATTACGCCGGAGAATGTCGTCAAAAAATAAACAGTGTCAAGGGTCGTTGTGTCGTGCGGTTTTAATCAGTCAAGAAACTCATCCAATGTCACGCGGGAAATGCGTGTGGATCGATTTTCAATTACGCTTCCTAAAAATAAAGTCGTGTTTGCTTTTTGTATCCAAAGTATCATACAAACTACGAGTCATGTTCTTTTTTAATATTCGGGGTTTTATCGAATGAAATATTCAGAGAAACGGAAAGTAGGGGGAGGGGAAATTGGTATACCCAAACCGGACGATCTACGAGCCTCGTTCACGTGGAGGACCTAACGGTCTAGCCGGCCTGCACGTGCTCCTGCAGTCGCCGCGGGCGGCAAAGCGGTCCCCGAGGTCAACGACCCCTTCGCTCCGGGGCATTTTTATAAGTTGTGAACACAGAGTCCGACAGCGTTAAAACGAACGAATTGATACTTATGAATGAAATTAAGTCACTCTCACTTGTTATCGTTACAACTTTTTTCGGAATCAATTTTTTTTCCATCTTCGAGCGTATATTAAATTGGAGCAGTTTATATTTACTTTTTTATTATCAATCCCAAGATAGCTCGTAGGAAGCAATTACTTTTTTTTAATATATATTTACGATGATTGCAACATTTTTGCGATACATTTTCTTTTAATTCAAGCCTTCTGTCCCGCCGAGGATTGTGCCGGCACGCGTGCGCGATATTCCGTCCGTGGTTCACTATCATTGACCCCAACAACGAATGCACGAGCAGTCAATATCTTGAGAAACAAATGTCAATCGTGAACAATCAATAATTCCAAAAAGTCCAATGGCATTCGAAAATTCCGAAAATTCGATGGCAAAATTCTTGTGTCGTGAATTAATTTTTGACATTGTTTTGTTTCTTTCGAATCCATTCGTCCGATCCAACGAATATTTATAAACAGTAATCTACATAATAATAAAGTTCATGTCGATTGGACACTCACACCGACATTCACATATACTCAGATACTCACACACGCTCACCGATACTCAACAGATGCTGACACGGATATTCGCGCAAACATTCACAGATACTCACTGATACACACAGATACTCACCGATCCTCGCAGATACTCACAGCCATCCAGATACAGTCAGCATGTGAAGAGCGCGAGCCAATGTAACCGCTAGTACTAGTAATAATTCGGTGAATAATCCCCTTATCACAGTGATAAGAGAATCACGCATCATTCGTGAAGATAACGTAAAAATAAGGAAAAAATCTACTCTCAAGCTGTTGCGAAAGTAAGGATGAGCGTTTTTTTTTTACCTATTCTTTTGGTTTCGAATAAACATAGTATGATAAGTCGGAATTGATGGTGCGACATTCGAGCCACATATAATATCTATCGAGCCGACTGCATGAGCTTATCGCTATTATTAAAATTGTCGCGTAACGTTACGGCATTGCTCATGGCGAATACTCGCATAATGTATCGAGAGAAGTAATCGCCTCGGGAACTTTCCTTGCAACTCGCTCGGTCGTTGCGCGAGACTTAGTCCACGATACGATGAGCGCACCGTCTGAATCATCGAATAGGCCGGTCGAGAGAACTCGAGATCGGCTCACGTAACTCGCGACTATTGCTTACGGAGTCATTCGAGTCCTCTCGCCTCATCGTCCGTCCAACACAACTAACTAGAACAATTGACGCGATGCCTCGGCAAGTACCAATCTATAGGCTGCGTGTAGCTTCGCGACCGAAGTGTGCGTGTGTGCGTTTATTCATTATGTACACGTGGCGCGGATATAATCTACTTGAGCTATTCGATATCTATAGTTCGACAAAACTCGAATGCAATTGCACATGGAACTATCAATGACAGCATCGTGCGGCAATGACGATGGCGTAAAAAGGCGATGACTACGAGAATTCCCGAGACTCAACTTTTACTGCCGCACCGTCTTAACTATCGCTGGACTCGAATATTCACTCGAATTAGTTTCTTTCTCTTATCGAGCGAGCGGCAATGACTACGAGAATTTGCGCGACTTAACATTCACTGGACTATCTTAGCTGTCGAAAGATTTGATTGATTGGAATTAATTTCTTTTTTATTGATCAAGCGGCGTGATTTGTTTTTTCTTTTTCTTTTTGTTATGATAATTCTTATTGGTAACATTTCTTTTGTTTAAACTAACTTAATTGAATCAAATGGATATTATGTTTTCTGGGTGAATGTTTCGTATTTAGTAAGAAATATTATACATGCACCTAACACTAATTCAATAAATGCAGTGGAATAAATCTTTTAATGGGAACGTGCTCCATTTTCAATTATCGGCACAGAAACTTTTTTTTCACTCGATAATTAATGCGTTAATCGATTTAAATGCGCGTCGAATATTTATTTATTCACATGAGCTAAGAAGGTAAGGAATATCATTATGTTGAAATAAAAATATAATTAGTTTAACCGTGGAAGTTACTCGATGGCACGTTGGACGAGTGCGAGAAAATTGCAAGACTGCGTAGAACGCTCGTCGAAGCTTATCCTGTGCTTGGGACGAATGAATCATGTGACAAATGAGAAGGCAATTTCGCGACGCAATAAAGCTCATCATGCCGATGTTTTTTCATGTTTTTTTTTTAACGCTCCTAATGAACCAAGACTATTTGTTTCTTAACTGCTTTCTTATCGGAACACACCGTGAGCTCTGATTATCGCGGATCGCCCTGCCGCTCGGGAAAAGCATTGCGCAATCTCATGTATACTTATATAGATTCAAGTCTTTTCCCGATAGTCATTATGCCCAAACCGAGTTGGATTTTCCTAAATCGCCACATAATTTTAACTCATTCGACGTGTTTTTTTTAAATGCTATATAAAGACTATTAAAGGAAAGTTGAATCGTGTCATCGCAATTGAATGGTTCACATCGCCTAGTGATCGCGATTAATTTTAATTTTTTTGTTTGTAGCGATCGAGTAGCGATCGATGGTAAGGTTTAACGATAACGCCTTTGCTAAAATTAAATTCCAACAGTACGAGAGTGCGTTGTGCGTTCGACTCGACGTTTTCCTCTCTCTTTCTTTCGAAGCGGGTGGGTCTAAAAATATGGCCCGTTATAATTCGGATCTATCGGACGACGGCCTCGAAATGAAAGGAAGGAACGCGCATGTTGTGATTCGTAATGTTATTTAATAAAGGCATACGGATCAGCCACGGAAAAAATATAAATATATATATTCAGTGTGACACAACCAACAGTCGGTATCGAATTTCTTCATTGGATGTTTTTTGTGTTCAGTTTTTTTTTACGCACAATACATCTCTTGTATTTCCTGCGCTAGGAAATCGTGTAATTTTTTCTTTCAGTTTTTTCTTTTTATTTCATAGATGGTAATAGCTTTTTGTATCGACTTCTTGGAGTAGTTTCTCGACTAATCAACAAAGGCAATACACTCTGCAGACACGAGAGTCTCGTAACTGAACTTCGATGAACTGATAAAAAAAATACGGTTGAATCAACTAGATTCGGGCGGGGACTATCAATTTTTTTTATCTCTACAGCTAAAAGATTGATTAATCCAAAAAATGTTTGGTTTATTTAACAAAAATATTTTTGAGGCATTAAAATATTTTCCGCGCAAACAAAATATTTATTTCAAGAACCCTGCCCGAACCTTTAGTTGATTCAACCGCATTTTGTTTATCGGTGTGCAACAAACGTGCGTACCTCCAAGCATTACATAGAAGTATCCATTTCGAAACGCTAATTTCCAGCTCTAGAGCTCGTGCCACTCTGGCGTAACATTTCCCGAAAGGGAGACATTTATTTCGTCATTCATTATTGGCAACTGCGTTCGAGCGATGGCTGTAAAGTGGCGTACCGCAAACTTCCCAGGGGCTTTTCATTGAGCGAAGCTGTATTGTTGAATCTCGATACACGTGGACACCGAGCGAGTCTCGAAGCCGCGGAGAATAAACCTCTCTGACGAACGAGCTTGTCGTCGGGGGCTTCAATTTTTTTTTTTTCTTTTTTTTTAAATATAACAATGTCGGCTCGTTTATGGAGTGGACGTAACGCAAAGGGTGGCGGAGGAACCGTCGCCGACGCTACGTATTTATTTTTATAACGTCGAGGGGCGACGTAAACACGTTCTGTTAACCGCATGGAAGCACCGTGTCCGACCATCGTTGCGATGTCAAGGACTCGGACAGTATTCGTTCCGACCCACGCGAGCCGTTCACAATATTCGTTATGTTAAGATAACAAGAATAAAACAAAATTGGTCAAAACGGCGACGGTATCGAAACGATCAAAAACAAACAGGATGTCACGCGTAAATTGCTATAGATAACGATAGGCTCGTGTTTGTAACGGGTAAATTGCGATAAATAACGATACGACTCGGCTGTATGGTCAGCAGCGAAAAGAAATTACGACGAACCCTCGCTTTCTATCTGGCCGATCCACAATCTCGATCTGTTTAAATGATTTCATAGACAGCTCAGGATTACTCCGGATTGAGAGCGCCCAGGGACCCAGGAGGGATTGACCTGATTACAGGGAAAGCAGGGAGACCCTAAGCCGGTTCTTTCATCGTCTCATTCAATACCTACTTTGTTCAACGCGCAGAACAGTTTTTGCAACGCACGGTCGACTCTCGCATCGCGAGCTTCTACGCTTCCCGTCTAAAAATGGACCTGTTCCGGGATTTTTCCTATATCCATTCACGGATATTTATAAGTTATTTTCCTTTTCGCTGAACTATATTTTTTAAAAATATAATAATAATAATAGTAATAATATTACTTTATGATAGTAATAAAGAAAATTGTCATACAGTGACTGAAATAAACATTGTGAATTTTTCGGGTAAACAAGTCTGATAGAAATGAACTCAGATTTTTTTCTGATCCCGATTCGAAAAATGTATGTTCACTTCTTTAAAAATAAATAAAAATTCGAGTCACTAAAATCTATCGGCAGCTAAGATAGTCTAGCATAGATTTGTCCTATATCCATTAACGAATATTTATAAGTTATGTTTTCTTCGCGAATTTATAGAAACAAATATAATATTATTGTATTGCTTTATGATAATAATTTTCAAAATCGTCATACAGCGCAATAAACATAGCGACTCTTTCGGGAGAATAAATCGAACAGAAACGAACGTAATTTTTTTTGCTTTCGATTATAAAAATCTATGTTCATTTCTATCCGATAAATAATTCTTCAATGGGTTTCTCGCCGTTTACGTTTTTTTCGGGGATTCTCTGAATGAGGTGAAGGGTCCAGGGTATTCGGAGCCCTGCGTGAGATCGCAATGATTCATCACTGGAGTGGACCAAACTATAGCCGATCGATGTGTACGGCACCGGCAAACCCACCGGGCGAGTACGCAAACAATCAAAACGTTCACCGCCCTGGTTCCTCGAGTAAAAAACGAAAAGTTGCAACGAAACTGCTCGAGCCAGCTTTGCCCATCGTGTCCTCAATCCCGAGACGAACTATCGACGGAATCATCGACAAAACACCGAGAAGAAAAAACAAGAGTATTCATCTCTAAACGCACCAAGTGTGCGGGACACGCGTGTTGTCAAACTGGCGTTAGCCGCAACAGGTTCCCTCGCTCGGAGCGGTCTGACAGACCGATCGATGAGAGGCAGCGTGACGAGATAAGGAGCCCTCGTGGATACGGTCCGTAAAATAAAAAAAATAAAAAAAAAAGTTGTTAATTTAAAGACACTTGTTTGCAAGCTTACCTGATCGATGGGTAATCCGACGATGTCCGACAGCCACGAGAATGTCCGAAAACCATCGTAATACTCGTCCTCGTACACAGCCATTGCCACAGTCGCTTCTCACGGTACTGAGGGCTACGGAACTCTCGAGCTCTGAATTCACCACTGAGAACTCCGAGAGCCGCTCACCGGGCTGACTCCCAGTGCCGACCAGACCGTCCCCGGTGCCCCGCCGCAATCGTTCACTTCCTCTCTCGCCACTCCTTCGTTCTCGTCTCATCGACGTCTTGGAAAGTCGCTCCTCCTGACCGACTCATTCTCATGCATCGAAGACGTGATCCAAGAAGTTTTTCTCGCGTGAAAAGGAATAAAATAAAATGTAATAAGTAATAACACAAAGTAAAATAAAAGAAAAAAAAAAAGAAAACGTCTGCGACAACTCTCTTCAGATGCGAAGTTCTCGCCGTAAGATGGATGGAAAAGGAGGATATAGATACCTTTTGGAGTCGAAGCTTCGCCGGTCTCGACACTCTCGAAACAACGGCGGAGGCCCCTTCGTAGATTGGATAATCGTTGAATCTTATTCTAATACACGCCGCCCGGAGTTGCCATAGGAACTTCGAGAGGCCGCGCGACAGCCACGAACTACTCGTTCCTCGAAGAACAATTGAGGGTTGTCCTCAGCCACGGACCGTTTCAACGGCACATGTCCGGCAACAAAAAAAAAGTTGAAAAGAATTAAAAAAAGAATACGCTCGTCATTCTCGTGACGAAAAGTTCTGAAGCTTGAGAGCAATTAGCACCTCCGTGTGCGACTGAAATTGCTATGTTTCTCTCGGTTCGCACGCTACACCGCACATCAACCGGTTGTAACTTCTTACGCCGGCAATCTACACGTACATTTGGTGCCAGGAGAGGCTCAAGGACGCTTTCAACCAACATTAACATAACGTCTTGGCGTTCAATGATGACAAAATGTTTGCACATTGTGCATAGACGATTTACAATAGGCGCTATGGAGTTTCGTCGGTCAAGAAATACATTGATTAATCGTGAATTAAATTGAGTCTCATCAAATCGAAGCGTACGCGTTACAAATTTGTTTATTTTTTTTCGCTATCGAGTTTTCGTCGGTGAAGAAACGCAATGATTAATCGTCAGTTAAATTGAGTCTCATAACATCGAGTCGTATAGAGTTTTAATTTTGTTTTTGTTATCGAGTTTTCCTCCGTGAAGAAATGCACTGATTAATCGTCAATTAATTGAGTTGTGCGCGCTTTATTAATTTTGTTATATTTTTTATTTCACACACCCTCGTCCCAAAGTTGATACGGGAATGCTTTCATACCAGTATCAACTTTGAGAAGCTTTGGGATTTTTCGTCCAAGCAGATAGTAGATAGTCTACGTATCGTTCAACACCTGACTCGAGACTTCGGTAAATAAGCATCGTGCCGCTTGGCTGCGTTGGGGGAGTGTATAGTCTGCAAGCTGCGTATAATAATGCTTTTGCTGGATGGCGTAGACAACTATAGCGCATTTCACGGATCAAGACCCGACATCGGCCAGTAGAAAAATGTCAATGTCGATAGTCCAAGTGGCGAAGAAGATAAATAATCGGTAGGCCCGTATTTTTTTTTTCTTTCTTTTTGCTGATAGCGGATGAGAAAAATACGATAACATGTTAATCCCAGAAAAATAATACGAGCGGCAACAGTGACCAGTGACTAATGACTAAAAGACGCTTCGCTTTCGTGGCTGGCCGAGCTCGGTGGTTCGATTACGATACGAGTAATTTACAGCGTCAGGCAAAGTTTGTCAAGTAGTTCAATAAATTAAGAATCATGGATAACGAAGAGCACGTGACATTCGGCAATGATACGCTAAATCGTCGGAGAGTATTCTTCGCCTTTCCTGATTGCGCAACTAGTTTACGGTCACGGAACGTTGTTGCCGCCGAGCGACTATTGCGGTTTGCAGCCGGAAGGCCACGGTCACTTGCGACTGTAGACACGAGCACGCGCGCTTATTGCTCATAAATAATTTCGTGCCCCGAGAGGCTTCGTGCTCTAACTAGATCCATCAACTTTGTTCGACATGCCGGTAGTGATTGGCCGAGTTCTGTCTAAATATGTTTATTATCGTATTTACAAACTGCCAAGCTCCCGTGAACGAATAGAAATTCGCCGGGGCACATAAAACCCACTCTAGACTTTTTTTTATATTCAAGAGACTTGTAATAAAAACGATAGACATCCTTTTTCGTATGAGCGACAACGTTACAGTCATTTACCTAGCCAGAAAGTTTATTTTTAAATTATCTGTACGTAAAACAGTTTGATTTACTTTAATATTGGCTGGACCGGAAACGGGGCTCTGCATCAAACTATAAATCATGCATAAATCGTACGTGACTCTGCGAATAAATTAAATGTCTTTCTAGATTGTCTTAATCCTACGGAGCAAAAATACTCTCCCGTTGCCCCCGGAGCTCCGGGCAACAAAGTTGTTAACGAACAATGAAGTACAGCAAGACTAATACTTCATTATTCATTAATTATTTAATCGTTATCTTGTGCAATTTCAATTTAAAACCGAGCAACTCGGATAGAACTCCCGATAGTGCCGACAGCAAGACGACTTTTGTTATAGTGTATAAATACGGATTTGCAGATAGCCCGGAGATTTTGTAAGGGCACTCCAGCTCCTGCAATTTTGAGCAAAGAAAATCGTATCGTTAATCGGTGATTGGTAAATCATTGGACGTGTCTCGCATACCTTTATCAAGTCAGCAGCCAATTTGAGCACACTGTTCGCCACCATAAGCTCGTCCTTCTTGTGGGGTTTCTGCTCGATTTGTAGGTACAAATTTATCTAAAGAAGAAAAAATGCATCGAGCAATTACTTGCAACGAACTGATGCAATGTTAATGAAATTCGAACGAGTAACGTACCTGCTCGGTTATCAGGACCGAAAGATTTCTGTACTTCTTATTTATCTTCGTTCCCAGAGTCATAAATCGGAGTATGTAGATTCCGAGAGCGAAGCTCCAGAGCAGCGCTTCAACGTTGTACCGTGAATGCAGGCTCTCCAAGTCCTACGTTTATTAACGAACGATTATTATTATTTGTTTAATCTCTACTCTCTCCTTACAGCTCAACGTTGAAAAATATCTTACTTTGATAAGCTCCAAGCTGACGAAGGACAGAAGAAGCAGGGTAATGATAAACACAGCTGAGACTATAACATCCACGGATCTTTGAGGACCTCTTCGTTTAAGATACGATCTCACGCTAAGCCAAGTTTTGATGTTTCGCACTTTGTTCAAACGAAAATGCGGCAGATCGGACTTTCTCGCCCGCCTGGACGAAGTCAAGTGAGAAAATAATTTTGCGTAGAGCAAACGCTGCTTGAACGTGCGCTCGGCTACCGCCAGCAGGAAAAACAGCAAACAGGAAAGTGTTAATTTCTCAAAGGCCAATGTCATAACGATCGTGCGCTCCCTGAAAATAATTTTGTCGATATAATTTAACTGATCACATGTGAAAGCGATTGGAGAAGATCGCTGTCTCACCAGAGGGTCGCGCCAAATGCAACGTCGACTATTTTGCACAAACGCTCGGACCAAGTTTCGAAGTTAACTTGTGCAAGATCGCTGGCGATAGGCGATCCGGTAAGATTGTGCGATGATTCAGTTCCGAACTCGTCGCTGAGTCGCCTCATTGATGGTACGAGAGACAGTAGGATCGACAGTAAGAGACCACCGTAAAAATAATCCATACCCTCGGGCATCGATTCCACTCGGGCAATTATCGCAGAGCTGATGTCGAGGACCGACAGTTCCGCTTTCTTGATATCCCGTCGGGCCCAAATGGTGCATGAAACTGGAGATTTAATGAGAAAAAGAAAATTAATTTATATCGGGATCGTTGTCTATTGGGGCGCAACGTGACGAAGCAAATCAGCTAACCGCGATCGGACGATGTACAGCTCGAGCTGAGAAGTATAGAGGGCGGCAATTCGAGCTCCCAGGAGAACGGATGTTCCACGAAATCGGCGTAACTGAAGTTCGTCTCGCTGTGAGCGTCGGATTCCTCGAGATCGGAGCTGAAAATTATCGAATGGATTTAAACTGCCGCGAGGATGAATAGATCAGTGTTGCTGAGGAATAATTATCACCTATAGCTGCACACGTCACTGTTGGTCGTTACTCCCATCCACTCTGTTGCTGACGTCGTCGCTTCGGTCAAATGATTTGTCGCAGCTTCTTCGCACTCACCTTCCTCCTCGCTCTCGCACTGCTGTTTTCCTTCCCTCGAAGCTATTTTCGGCTGATTGTCCTTTCCCTGTGAAATTTCCAGAAGCCCACTATTATCAGGATACGAAGATTATCAATGGAAGAAACAAAATACGTTCACATCGCGAGTCAACCGATCGATAGATCCACACGGACAACCCAGAATAGAATAATTGAGATACGAAAAAAGTAAAAGAAAAAAAGTATATAATGCGATGTAAAGTATTGCCTGCAATCACATACCGGCCCGTCGCATGGGTCTCCTTCACGATCCAAGCTAATTTCAATTTTCCTCGAGACCTCGGCTACTGCTGGCAAGTTGAAAATAAAATTCATTCGTCGAAAACACTTCGGGAAATGTAAAGTTTCTCAGTATCGAACACAGACATTATGAGACACGTGTATTTACTGTGTAAATGTAACGATTCTTCTGGGATATTACGGTTCTCAACGACGAGCGACGTTCCGAAAGAGATTAAACTTTGTGAGCAACGAACCTGCCGGTCTCTGATCGTTGTTTATCTCCGTGTCCTCGGAGTCGAGTGGACGATTTCTGCGCTCGTCGAAGCTCGCCGATGTTCCGGTCTCGATTGTCTTCTTACCGTCGTCTCGCACTTCCGGACGGACGACTCCACGATCATTGTCGCTCGAGACATTCCCATTCAAGCTCTCGAAACCGTCGTCGTCCTGATGAACAATATCCACATTTGCTGGATTCTCTCGCACAACATCATCTGCAGTCAAACTTATAATATAACGGAATACAACGGGATATTTGACGATTGTTTTCGATAGCGTTGATGACAACGGCGGAGTCAACTATTGTCGTTATACCTGGTGGTTCCGGGATCGGAGGAGCTGCGTTTTCCGGTGAGGATATCGAGGAGCTGCTGTGACTCGTGTCGTCCTCGGGAACGGGCCGAACGGGCCTGATTTCCAGCTGAAAATTGAAGCACGATTAATGTTTTTAAAAACCATAAAATCAGACATAAAATTATAATTGCAGAGTCGAGAAGCCGCTTCATCACCTGAACTTTTCCTTGGGCTGCACTCTCAATGCTGACTTTCTTCGCGAATCTCACTGATTGCGGAACCTCGCAGCTTACTTTCGTTGTTTTCTCTGCGGCGCTTTCGTGCGGCGATTTAACATCGTTCGCGGGCCCTGCACGATAAGCGTAACACTTTAGGGAGATTTCGCTACAGATGAAAATTGCACGCGGCGTGCTTCGAAATTAAACCTACGCAAGTTTCTTCGTGACCTCAATTTGCCGGTGCGACATCGCTCGTGTCGCGATCTTCTGACCCTCGATCTGTTGTGCCCGATTGTCGTCGCTGGACCCGAGTTCGTGGACACTATCTGCGAGTGTACAGTGCACAGTACGAACATCATACCAATCGGCATCAAAACTTCGGCGGACGAGACGATCTGAAGAGAATAAAAAAAACCATAGAAAAAGTTCTTCTTGGCTTTAATCAACAAATCATTTTAAACAAGCAAGTACAACTGCGTGAACCAACTAAGTTTATGTTATGTATATGTTTTTGCATTTAACAAAAATCATAAAAAAAAACTACTTTGAATAAAGATAAAAAATATTCCTACATTGTCCTCGTTATCCTCGACGATACTAAAGTATATACACATGTTGACCAACTGTACACCGTAGAGGAACAGGAATAGAGCGAATATACGCTGGCTAGTCTGCTGAATCCACCAGCATCTGTAAAAGGGTAGGAGCAGCAGGCGCTGCAGAGCCAGCCAGGCTACAGTGGTCAGTCCGTGCTTCGGCTTGGCTTTGGGAAAGGACGAACCTGTTCAACAAAAATTCCTCACGTCAGGAAGATGAACAGATAATATTTTTAGTAAAAAAAACGGATATCCTTACCTCTGACGAGATCGACATCTATAAGCTCTGTCTTGAGTTTGGCGGTGCGCATGGGGACATTGGTAAAGCCTCCGAAGATTCGCTGCTCCACAGTCTTCTCCCATTGTTGTTTATCATACGTGCCTATTTTTTTCTGGTACCTGAAATTCGGCGTCGACGTAAATTGTATCGTTTTCGAGTCGTCCGACGAACTTTGATAAATAGCATGTTAACTCACCAGTAGACCAGGTCGTTGAGACTCATTTTCGTCGATCGGAAAAATAATCGACGTTCTTTATTAAGCGTATAGTCAAGTTAACAGAGAAGTTCGTGAAACTCTGAAGCAGAAGCGACGACACGTCGAAAGATAAATCAGCAGAGTCTTCCCAGTGTCGAAAAACCGCGTAGATCTTCCCATAATATGCTTCGATAGTGTATCGCAATGCTCTTTGTTATTGTCACGTTGGGGACCGAGCGTTCGTCCGGTAGCGCTTCTCGTGCGTACGAAAATTTCATCACTCCAGTTCCTACGACTTGATCGCGAGACTTCAAAAAAACGTTTCGATAGTGATAAAAACGGGACAACGAAGAGTGTTTCGCTGCTAGCTGCAGATGCAGCCAGCTGGTCACTGATCCAGGAATTTCGCGAGCGAATTCACTTTCTGGCGTCTTCTGCTATGATCGAAGTCCTTGAGATATGAAACACGAGTCGCGGCGGAGGGGGGACGATGTATTCGCGGATGACCTGTAGGTGGAGTAAACGTCACACACGAAAGGGTAGCACCAATCGGGTTTACCGACAGGCTTCATTGATGAGGTCGTTGATTATTATGAATGGAATCTGTGCAGCGGAGCTAATCAATAAAGAAATCGACACGGATCGAATCCTACGGAATTTAACGGTTTCTGCTTCCTCTATTTTATGCAGACTGTTGACCCAGACCTCGGAATGCGTGTACATTTTTTCAATTTTTATCATGCTATACATATGCGTACAATATATACCCGGAAATGAAGTGATTATGCACTATCAAGGGTAGACGATGCGTTCATCGATAATTTTTTTTTTTTTTGTAATCATATCTCAACTCCGGTTTTTGTTGCTCAGTTAATATAATATCCGAGCGAGAGATAATGACACTCAATTCGAGATCCACACCCAACACTGATAAAAAAAAAATACCGCTGAACAGACTAAAGATTCTGGTAGGGACGTTCAAATAAATGTTTAATTCGTCGAACACAATATTTTTATGTCCCAAAAATATTTTGGTGTAATGATCGAAAAAATGGTTGAATTAACTGGTCTTTTAATTGTAAGCATCAAAATATTTATTGGAACGTCCCTACCCGAATCTTTAGTCGATTCAATCGTATTTCTTTATCAGTGAAGGGATGTTTAGAATTTGTCATGCATTCGTTATTTAAATTAAAAAGTTTTCATTTTCCGTTTCGCACAATCGTAGCGATGGAATCGCTTAGTTTCGGATATTTTGCGAAACGTAGATGATGATTTTTCGCAGATTTTCCCGAGACTCTCCGGTAGCGATTTTAATTTCATCAGACAGGGACGGGAAAATAAAAAAACCGCCCCACCTCTGCAACCCGATGAATTTTCTGCACTACACAGCGTGTACGGGATTCGTTCGAAACGCGCAGCATCCGAGCGGATCAATGAGTCGCCGAGAGAGGAGTGTATCGGACCAGAGGCTGCGTTGCTTCTCGCCACTCGCACTTAGGCGGTGCTCGAGCACCGACCAATTTCAGTAAATATTTATATTTACCGAGGAGAGTAGAGGCTGCCGCACCCGAGGATGTTTCTCGATTATCGAACTTCCTGAATTGAGAGATTTCCCGGTACAAAATCTCCATCGCGAAGGTAAAAAGGATTGTTTTACGATAAAACCGAATCGATATTGCCGAGCGTATAACTATTTCACCGATGAATAATCTGAAAAAGAAGACAATATAAAAAATAATAGACAGATAAATTTGCCGAATGAACTGACGATGATGTTTTCGATATAGAATTGAAAATTCTACCGGCACGATGACACGGTCCAGCTGTGCTACATTCTTCCTCTGGGGCCTCGTAATCCTGGAAGGATGGATGATCGCAACGGCGATTACTCTCAACAATCCAACGTCATACAACATCGGTGGAGTACTCTCGAACAACGAGAGCAAAGACCACTTCGAAGAGACTATAGACGTGAGTTTCACGAAATTCTCCGCGCGTAACTCCATCCTACCCTGAATCACTCCAATACCACAAAGTATTTTTATCGCCTGTGTCCATCGAGTTAATATTTGAATGTCGTTTCTTCGCAACAGAATCTGAACTTCGATCTTCACCATATAAACAAGGGAGTGACTTTTTATCACAAAGTCATTGGTATGGATTCGAATCCCATAAGAACGGCACTGAGCGTTTGCAAATCGTTGATCGCACAGCGGGTCTACGCCGTGGTCGTCTCTCATCCTCTGACCGGAGACTTGTCACCCGCCGCAGTGTCCTACACCAGTGGTTTCTATCACATCCCAGTCATCGGTATATCTTCTCGGGATTCAGCTTTCTCAGACAAAGTATGTGTTTAATTAATCGAGCGAAGAGACTCCAAAATATGGAAATTTCTTTACCAAACGAAGTAATTTTTTCGTTCTTCTCCGATGCAGAATATACACGTGTCCTTTTTGCGAACCGTACCGCCGTACTCCCATCAAGCGGACGTGTGGGTAGAATTGCTGAAGCACTTCAACTATATGAAAGTTATATTCATTCATAGTTCGGACACCGACGGGAGAGCCCTGCTCGGCCGCTTCCAGACGACGTCCCAGAGCCTCGAAGACGACGTGGAGATCAAAGTACATGTGGGTTGCGCACTCTCCTTCGCACGGCTCGTACAATCTTAAGCCAATGTCATTAGATCGTTTGCACGACTCGATAGCGAGTGTCCGTCCAGGTACCTTCAATACCCGAAAAATTTTCCACTCGTCAGTCCGACCCTCTATATGAGAACTTCGCCGGTTCGCTTCTGTATTGTCTTCACGAAGATAACTCCCGAATTCTCGTCCACCGACGACTCCTCCGGGGCGATGCCGTCCGAAACTTTGCCGATGAGAGTCCTCGCGGAAAGATTGGAAAAAATTATCGGTAGATCGTCCACTTTGCACTGTTGACAAAAGAATCATTATTGTTTATGTATCTTTATATACATTATGCGGTGAAGTTTGAAGATTTATTTTTTTAAAGAATTTTTTTTAATAACCGTCTCGACTCGACAGACTCTCATCGTCCTTTTCTGTCTAATGTATACATACTACATATAACAAAAACTTCTAAACCTATCGAATTAATTAACAACGTAATAACACGGGGGTAAGTAAACGTTTTAATCTAAACGTTACATAGTTAAAGTACCTTTAACCGAATCGGCTGGACACATGAAAAAAAAAAATATTATATTGAGTCCTTGGCCGATATATAACAAAAAAATAAAATAACGAACAAGAGAAAGTACGTCGTTTGTGGCAAATAAAATAAAAGCAGACCACTGTTTAAAGTTTAAAGTATATTGCTCTTGCGTAGCTGCTGTACGATACTGGCCCTTTGCATTGTAGTGCATGATGTGTATTATAAAAATTCATGGAATAACGTACTCTACACGTTCGATGTACTATAAGTAAATACTTTTGATCTATATAAATGTCGATCAAACGTGAAATGAAATTGAATATTTTTTTTATTTTTTTTTTCAAGAGCCTCGGAGAGCTCTCTGTGGTGAACACTGCATTGGCCGCAGGCAATATCGAAACCGACCGCATACTAATTAGTATCCTTTCAACAAAAACAGGTAGAATCTGTGATTGAGTTTGAGCCAGGTCTCGAAAACTTTACCGAACAATTGATGGATATGAAGAATGCCCAAGCCCGAGTCTGCCTCATGTATGCCTCGTGAGTATTTTTTTCGAAAAATTTGTAATAATAAAACAAATAATAAAGAAGAACTTTAAAAAGTAAATTGTTATTTTCAGAAAAACCGATGCGACGGTAATATTCCGAGACGCAGCGGCACTCAACATGACCGGCGCCGGATACGTGTGGATCGTAACCGAACAGGGTCTCGAGGCAACGAATGCACCGGAAGGACTTCTCGGATTGAAATTAATAAATGCCACCGAAGAAAAGGCTCACATCCACGACAGTCTGTGAGTTTACGAGAAAATTACCGAGGGAAGGCTCAATTTTCGGAAGAGAAGAAATAACTCGCGAGCATTTGTTCAAATGCAGATACGTGCTCGTCTCCGCCCTGCGTCGAATGAATGAGACCGAAAACATAACGGAAGCCCCGAAGGACTGCGACAATTCGGGCTCTATATGGGAAACCGGAAGAAAATTATTCAAATACATACGCGAACAAGTTCTCGACAAAGGTGCGACCGGCCGGGTCGCGTTTGACGACAACGGCGATCGCATCTTTGCCGAATACAACATCGTGAATATAAAGGAGAGAGGCGAGAAAGAGGCTGTCGGGCAATACATCTACTCGGCGGTGAGAATGTTTCAAGTTAATTTAGCGTTACCGGATGTGAAAAAAAAGAATTTATGAATTTACATTGATGAGATTTGTTTTTATTGTTATTTATAGAACGCGGGAAAGATGAGGTTGACGCTAAACGAGTCGAGCATAATGTGGCCAGGTCGGCTGAAAACAAAGCCCGAAGGTTTCATGATTCCTACGCATCTTAAAGTTCTGACTATCGAGGAAAAACCATTCGTTTACGTACGCCGTGCGGACAGCGAATCTTGCCTGCCAGACGAGATACCCTGTCCGCATTTCAACGCTACCGATCGCGAGAGTGAGAATAAATTTCTCTCCATTTTTCACGGAAATTTAATTTCAGCCATACCATTTTTTTCGTTTTCTTTATCAGGTGCCCTTTCCTACTGCTGCAAGGGTTACTGCATGGACTTGCTGAAGGAACTATCGAAAATGATAAACTTCACGTACAGCGTGGCTCTCTCGCCGGACGGTCAATTCGGCAGTTACATGATCAAAAATAGCTCGAGTGAGACTAAAAATGTGTTACCCAAACAAGAAAAATCTCGAAAATTTATACGCGTAACAATGTCGATATTGAACGTTTGCAGTGGGTGGAAAGAAAGAATGGACCGGCTTGATCGGTGAATTGGTGAACGAACGTGCGGACATGATCGTAGCACCGTTAACGATCAATCCCGAGCGTGCAGAGTTCATAGAGTTCAGCAAACCCTTCAAATATCAGGGCATCACCATCCTCGAGAAGAAAGTATGGCCTCATGTTTTTGTCTTCTCCCAACGTTCGAGAGGCCAACTACATGTTTTCTTCGTTTCTTCAGTTCCGCGTTCTCTTTTCCTCGTTGATGATTTATTTCCTTTTGCTTCCAGCCATCGAGATCGTCGACTTTGGTGTCTTTCTTGCAACCCTTCAGCAACACTCTATGGATCCTTGTGATGGTGTCGGTGCACGTAGTGGCACTAGTTCTGTACCTCCTCGACCGGTTCTCGCCCTTCGGGAGGTTCAAGCTAGCCAACACTGACGGCACCGAGGAAGACGCACTAAATCTTTCCAGCGCCATATGGTTCGCCTGGGGAGTCCTACTCAACAGTGGAATCGGTGAAGGTGTGGTCGCTATCGAAGATTCCGCTTTGTCGCTCATGACCTGTTAACTCAAGAAATATAATTTTTATAATTATTTTCCCTAAAAAAAAACAGGTACACCGCGAAGTTTCTCTGCACGTGTACTCGGGATGGTATGGGCCGGTTTTGCTATGATCATCGTAGCTTCGTACACTGCCAATTTAGCTGCTTTCCTCGTGTTGGAACGACCGAAGACTAAGCTGACCGGCATCAACGATGCTCGGGTAGGAGCAGCGAATCTTCACGCCTAAATCCACAAGTTTTATCTTAAAAATACTTTAAATTATATCTTCGACACAGCTGAGAAATACCATGGAAAATTTGACCTGCGCCACGGTCAAGGGATCCGCGGTAGATATGTATTTTCGAAGACAAGTTGAATTATCGAACATGTATCGGACGATGGAAGCCAATAATTACGACACTGCCGAGTACGCGATACAAGATGTTAAAATTGGGTGAGTTCCTTTCGTACACATCCCTCCATAATGCCTTAAAAAATCTGGAATAAAAAGAAAACATGCTGTGAATAATGTACGTTTTTCAGGAAGCTGATGGCTTTCATCTGGGACAGTTCCCGTCTGGAATACGAAGCCGCTCAAGACTGCGAATTGGTAACCGCCGGCGAGTTGTTCGGTAGATCAGGCTACGGTATCGGCTTGCAGAAAGGATCGCCTTGGGCCGATGCGGTCACTCTGGCGATTCTGGACTTTCATGAAAGTATGATTAAAAAAAATTCGATTAAAAAAATCAATCATACATAATTTCGTTGTTCATTGTTCGACGATCGATTGATTTTTTTTTCAGGCGGATTTATGGAGAGTCTCGACAATCACTGGATCCTGCAAGGAAACTTGCAACAGTGCGAGCAATTCACTGAGAAAACACCGAATACGCTGGGTTTAAAGAACATGGCAGGAGTATTTATACTCGTCGGTGCTGGAATAATCGGCGGGGTTGTTCTGATAATAATCGAGATGGCGTACAAAAAGCATCAGATACGAAAACAAAAAAAGCTCGAGTTGGCTAGACACGCAGCGGACAAGTGGAGAGGCCTCGTCGAGGTGAGCTCAGTCCTTTTTGCCTCAGACATAGAACTATTCTTCGATTATTCTCTCTTCTCTAGTACGTTATTGTAAAAAAAAAAAAAAAAAACCGATTGATTTTCACTTTCTGGCGTCCAGGCGGATGAGGTACTAATGAAGAATATCTGCACTGGTTTTACACCTCACTATCTATCTGTATCTCTTCCTCTCTTTCTCTCTCTCTCTCTCTCTCTCTCTCTTTGTACATACTTTTTATTATAGCACCAACTTAGGCGCGCAAGGAAGGCACACACGACCGTGTTATGCGTTATTGGCTTGGTTAAGTTTTATTTTAACCATTCAAATAGCATTTCGAACTCGCTCTCCAGTTAGCACTCATCGCTGATGAAAAAACAGAAACAAAAAAAACATCACTGTGCATGAATCGCCATCGAATCCGTCGACAAAAAAATCACGTTGTTCCCATCGTAAAGAATGCATTGGAGTCCTCTTTCATGACATTTCTGCTATCTCTAACGATCGACGATATCGATCTAGCAGTCGAGCTTCAGACAGTACTTTTCGCTTCATTAGCCCGATTACATGCTTGTTTGCCTCTAACGGAATTGAAAGGTCAACATTACTTTTGCCGAAACGACGTATTTTTTTACGGTAAAATTTCATGTGTCTGTTTCCAGAAGCGCAAAAAACTTCCACGCGCCGCAACACCGGGTCAACGAAGAATCCAGAGCAACGGCCTGAACGATCCGGCGACGGTCAGTCTGGCCGTTGACTCGGTGCCGAGATCCAGCATAACTCCGAGAAGTCCGGGACGCGCGTGGCCAGGCGACAGCGATATTCGACAGAGGGCTCTTCCCCGACCGGAAGACATACGATTGTCACCGGCGGCTTACACCGTCGACGTATCCCATCTCATCGTCTAGTCGTCTCGGTGGCCTAATTTTGTATCATAAATAATATAATACCTATCGGTGTTAGTGAATAAGGCGTTTTCACAACGCCGTGTGTTACACGCGTTATCGCGAGCTCGTTTAAACAGAAAACAAAAGATGTTATTAATGGAACGAGCACATTTCATGTAGAAAAGAGGAAAAAAATTATACCACTGTTCTCCGTTCACGACCCGATGAACGGACACGGTCGAAAGTATGCGCACATCTCGATGGGCGATTCGCAAATCTGCGAAGAAATTTCGTGCGGAGCTCCGAGCGAGCAGCCGTAACGATTCGTTGTTGATAGTTATACCGTATGTCCGGCTGAAGATTAAAATATAAATGACATTGAGAAAAATCCTGTGAATCTTTGCGGCAACATTCTGTATCGCATTCCGGAGACGTTCGACGTCTCATGCAAACACAAAACTACAGCGTCCTAGACATAGGTAGGAAATAAAATGTATTAAAGCCAACACTGCGGCATGTTCGGATATCGCAAGCCTCAGTGTTGATATTATGGAAGCTTAAAGCATCATGTATGTCTTAATAATGAGCGTCAAACGATATATGCGGGAGACACCGGAGCTCGATATATTTCGACGATTATGCTTTTGTTTTTAATATAAATTATTCACAAATAAATTCCATTTTGTTTTTTTTTCTCTGCGACGAATATTTGTACAAAGTATGTAGGGAGAAGTTTTCAAGGTATATAATTCGGCACGAAAAGTGTGGATCGATACTGTATGTTTTTTTTTTCTTCATTTTTGCGTTCTATAGATAATAGTCGTTTGATGACGCGTTTCAATCGGTTACTCACTCGGCAAAGCGAGCGAGGTAACGATACGCGTCAGTCAATTACCTTTTTCGTATATTATTATTTTTTCCCCCACTCAATCTCTTCTCTAGCGACCGACTGTCCGGTTTGGTGATCGATGTTCCTCGTTTGTTTTGAGCGCGACCGTCCGTACACGTGGAGATTGAAATCGATACTTGCATCCGACCAGAACTGGCCGATGCACGTTTATTCCTCCAGGAAGAAATATTGTCCAGCGCGTTTTTGATCCAAGTCCTTGTGGGGATGTGAAATATGAATTATAAATAGTACGAAGACAATCGAGAGTGACCAATCGCGAGTGGAATCGAGTATTACCTTCACCGATTGATTCTTGTTGATTCGCGGCCTAAAGTTGTTGGGATCTCGTCTGAAGGTGATTCCCAGCAGCTCCAAAAATCTATTCATACCGTTGAGCAGAGATTGAGGACTGTGGGCGACCGTGTCCAAAGATGGGACTCCGGAGAACACGATAACACGATCGGCAAGATAAGTAGCCATTATGAAATCGTGCTCGACAACGAATCCGGTCTTCTTAGCGTGCAAGATAAACCTGCGATAAAAAATTAGTTGTGCGATTACCAGTCGATAGGAACGAATAGCTCGTTTGATTTTCGTATTTTTTTGCCACGCACCTTTTAATAACTTTAGCTGCCACGAGACGTTGTTCGGAGTCCAGATAGGCAGACGGTTCATCGACCAGATAAACGTCAGCTGGTTTTCCTAGACAGAGTACCATAGCGACACGCTGCAACTCTCCACCGGATAGATTCTGCACCTCTTGGTCCATAATATCATCGATCTTCAGGGGTTTCATTACGTCGGTGATGAACTGCGGATGAATGTAGGCGTCCCGGATCTTCTCGTGAAGTAACTGTCTGACGACGCCCTGAGATTTCGGACTGATCTTCTGCGGCTTGTAGCTGATGTGCAGCATGGGAATGTTACCTGCGAAACGAAGTAGTAGATGTTACTAAAACGTGCTGATGCGAATGATTTGAGTATCCGACGAGTATTCTTCGGAGACTTACCGGATCCATCGTCAGGGGGTAGATTTCCAGCCAACATTCTTATAAACGTGGTCTTTCCGGTGCCGTTTTCACCGAGCAACACCAGAATTTCCGAATCCGTGAACTGTCCTCTCTCGACTCTCAGTGAGAAAGATCCCATCGTCTTGGTCATTGCTGGATACTCGTAGTGATTCATGCGTTTAACTTCCTCCTCGGTAGCGCTCTCGGCAACCTTGAACACGAGCGATTCCTCTCGGAAACGAAGATTCTCCGTTGGTACGAAACCATCGAGGAATATATTTATGCCTTCCCGAACTGAGAATGGCATAGTCACGACGCCGTAAGCACCGGGGACACCGTAGAGGCAGCAGATAAAATCGGAGAGATAATCCAGGACAGACAAATCGTGCTCGACGACGATAATGAATTTGTCCGGATGTATGAGAGACCTTATGGTCATGGCAGCGTTCAAACGCTGCTTCACGTCCAGATAGGAAGACGGCTCGTCGAACATGAATATATCACCGTCCTGGATGCAAACCATCGCGCAAGCGAAACGTTGCAATTCTCCACCAGAAAGGGCCTCGATACCACGGTCCCGGATGTGAGTCAAATCTAATGGAAAATCAAAGTGTTGGATGTTACGGTTTTCTACGGTTTAGGTTCCATTGTTATTATTTTTTTTTTATTGTATTGTGAACAAACGCTTACCAAGCATACGACAAATATCCGTTTGCTTGTTGCACTCGTCCTTCTTGTCCAGCAACTGCTGCACGGTACCCTTCACCGCTTTCGGAATCTGATCGACGTACTGAGGCTTGATCAGAGCCTTCAGATCGTCCTCTAGAATCTTGGTAAAATAATTTTGCAGTTCACTACCCCTGAAGTGGCTCAGAATCTCCGTCCAGTCGGGCGGATCCTGAAATAAAAATATTAATGTTACAAAATTGCAAAAGTTTGTCTAATTTATAAAAAAGAAAAAAATAAATAAAAATTCTGTTCATTGATGGATACATGCTTTTTCAAAGATTTTGTATAATCTAGTATAATTAGAAATTAGTAGACTAATAGCCTATGAAAAAATATATTAATTCTGTTGACAAAATACGTTAATAACATAAATCGAAAAAAAAACCAACTCACAGTGAAACGTCCTAAATTAGGCTTCTGCTTGCCAGCTAAAATCTTGAGAGCAGTGGATTTACCGATTCCATTGGTACCAACGAGTCCCAGTACTTCGCCGGGACGTGGAATGGGCAGGCGATGGAGCTTGAAAGAGTTCTTGGAGTATCTGTGAGTAGTTTCCTTCTCCAAATTACTCGGAAGATTTATAATCGATATAGCTTCAAACGGACATTTCTGTAATGGAACAAACAATGTGTAAAAAAATAAAATCTGGAGGCACGTAACATAGAGAGTAAAGTTTTCCAGTAAAATTTCATTAACCTTGACGCAAATACCGCATCCGATACACAACTCTTCGGATATCGATGCGATTTTGTTGTTGGGTGTGACTTCTATGCAGAGCTTTCCCATGCGTACGACGGGACACGAGCGCTTGCACTCCTGTCTGCATCTCTTGGGCTTGCACTTGTCGGCGCTAACGATGGCAATACGAGTCAGCCGGTCCGTTTCCTCCATAGACTTTTTGGGAGGCATGGTGAAGCTGCGGTAGGCTGTTTGAGCCTGAAAAATAATAAAAATTTAGGACAAGGAAAGTGAAAAGAAATCGATTGAGCGGTACGCTTTCCGTCCAGACGACACCGTTGCGTCACCGACGAAATAAACGATACGATGAGAGAGCTCGTTTCGAAGCCTGATTACGATATACGTTCAATCGTTTCGATTCGCGCGAAGATAGAAAGGTCTTTTCTAACCTACTTCCTCGAGGGGCTGAGCATGCCGCAAACATATGTTAATGTTAATTGCATACTATCACCGAGAGTTCGATGATCTCTGAACAACAAAAAGTAGCCGAAAAATATATCTCGGTGAGAAATTGAATGAAAAAATGTACGAGAATCACCTGTCAAAGTGGGGAAACGTGGAGGAGACTGTTCTACACGATCCACTTGCACATCTCCGACTCCATAGAAAGGACGATCGTCGAGCCCGCTGTTGCACTGGTTACTCGCTTGATCTGGATTTACGGTAAAGTTACCCAGTTAAATTGCACGTTACTTTAGTAATATATAAAAATGTATATTATATAATAACGTTTGAAAATGCCTAAACGTTGCATAATAAATCAATTGGTTTAAATATATTCGACGAGTTGCTGGCTGCTTCGAGAACAAAAAACGTTACATATAAATATTTCCCTGTAACAAGTTGGCGCCTCGAACTACCGACCGAAAATTATGAGCTGCTCTTAACGTATGCACCTATTAATAATATTGTATGAATGGTAATAATAATAAAATATAAAAAACATTAATGGTAACATTAATATTACTAATAACAATAATCAATCATTAATAAAAAGAATAAAACAATAGTTTGGCGTTGGAGATTGGAGATGCGCACACGCCCCCGCGCATCGTCGTGCGACTGTTAGTAGTGCTCGTTACTTTCGAATGTGAAGACGCTCTGCGGACCTGCTCCTCGTCGTCGTCGAATATGTCCCAGCATCCAATCCTTCCGGCGTTGATGAGATGAAAAAAAGCGGATATAAAGTCCGCTTCTCGCGATATCGACGTGGATCCATACGTTCCCGTGGACGAACGGTTCCGTTGCTCGCAGCTACGAGTCTCCGTTACCCCCACTCCTCGCCCTGGCTGCGTCGTCAACGGCTTATCGCCGAAGTCAGATGTTTCGCACGATTCGCAAGCCGTCCGTGCTGCCATATAGTCGTGTTATTTGAATCGCTCTGGTTCTGTACAGTTGTTTTGCGTTCGAAACTTAATCTTCTGATAGTTTCCTGTAGTTTCCTTTCATACCAACTGCATAAAAAGAAGAAAACTCACAACTCTATACAATAGAAGTGGCACATGCTCTCACGAGAGGGCGATAGCCAATAAAGGAAGGAAGAAGAAGATGTTTCGCACGTTTTTTTTTCTTCCACTTCACTGTAGTCCGTTCTTTGTAGCATTCGTTCCGTAAATCGTTTTGGGTATTGTCGATTATTCGGAGCGGCTTTTGTCTTGGGCAAGTATAGACAGGTTGATAGAGAATTGAGTAGGTTCGTGGCTTTTCATTTCGAGTATACTCCGAGTACACTCGTTAAAAAAATAAAAACCATATTACATCAAAGATAAAAAAGTTTTTAAAAAAATGGATAACATTTTTTTGAAAATTTGATCGTTTACCATCATTTACTTCATATCGTCGCAATAATCTGTGAGATTATTTACGTGGAAAATTCGATAGGTGGCATCCCATAAATCCTCATGTTTCGAGCATGGTTAACTGTTGCCTGCTCAATTACGAAAGGGCAATCCAGGTAACAAACGCGTCATTTTGAAAATTTTCTCGTACACGTACAGTCGAGATTCTTAGAAGTTCGAACAGACGCATGCACAAAGCAGTTACGTAGACCGCGGAGCGAACATTTTTCAATGATCGTACTTTTATCAGCCAGGTAACAAGGTTGTTATCAACGATGGCAAATCCCTTGGTAGCGGTGTGTCAGATGACGTCGACTTCAGACAAGAACAAAAACTATCAAGTCGTGAGCGACTTGGTTGCTCAGGCGAAGCTGAGAAACGCTCGTGTAAGAAAAAAAAAAGTTAACATTAATCTATCGATATAGGCCGTAATGGAGATTCAAATGATTCGTCGAATTTTCAGATCGCATTTTTTCCCGAAGCGTGCGACTATTTAGCGGACAATAAGAAAGATATCGTGGCATTCGCGGAGTCGCTGGACGGGCCTACCGTGAGCTCGTACAAAAAACTCGCATCGGAGCACGGCATTTGGTTGTCCCTCGGTGGATTGCACGAACAAGTAGAAAATCTTTATGCATAAAAAATAGCTTACACGGATAGGGGGAATAAAAAATAGCATAATAATTTTAGGGAGCCGATAGCGACGAGAAAATCTTCAATACTCATGTGTTGATTGACGACAAAGGTACGCTCGTCGCGGCGTACCGTAAAATGCATCTGTTCGATATGGAAAACAAAGAAACAGGGGTGAGATTGATGGAATCGGATTACGTGGAGAGGGGCAACGAAATAACTCCACCCGTTTCCACACCAGCAGGATCTCTGGGTCTCAGCATCGTATCCTTAATCCGTGTTAATCAATTTTTTTTAAATTAATTTTTTGATATTTTCGTTGTTCGTTCGAACTACCGTTTATCCGCTGTTGATAACTTGACTCTGCAAAAGTGTTATGACATCCGTTTTGCCGAGCTCTCGTTGGCTCTCAGAAATATGGGAGCCCAGATTTTAACATTCCCATCGGCGTTCACGTACCAAACAGGCGCCGCCCACTGGGAAGTGTTGCTGCGCGCCCGAGCGATCGAGACCCAATGCTACGTCGTAGCGGCGGCTCAAACCGGCACGCATAACAAAAAACGCGTGAGCTGGGGTCACGCGATGGTAAATATCGAAACCGAGCGAGATACGTCTCAATAAATTAGTTTATTACAGCGGCTCAAGACCCTCGGAATATTACATTAAATTTAAAAATCAGCGAATCAGCGAGTTAGATTTTTCGTAATTTTCAGATCGTCGATCCGTGGGGTGCGGTCGTGGCTCAGTGCCCCGAAAAGAGCGGCATCGCCGTAGCCGAGATAGATCTAGATTTGTTGGAGAAAGTACGCAGGAACATGCCCTGCGAGAATCATCGTCGCGACGATTTGTATCCGACTATAAGACCTCTGAATTGACGTTTTACTTTAGAACGATAATAAAAAAAGATCGTCGATTTAACATCATGTCTCGCGTTCACGATGTTACAATTATTTTTCATATTTTTTTCTTTAATCTTCTCTAAAATCTAATTTGTCTTGCTTTGATGATAAATATTCTCGGTAGCGTCGGACTTGCTCTGAAGACCGACGAGCTCGAGATCAACCCCGTTGAGCGCCCAATTGTGCTCGCAAATCTCCAACGCCTCCCATTCCGATTTAAACGCGGCTTTTGGATCCGGCGGCATCGACATAGCCGCGCCTGATACCTGATCCTGCACGAGCCTCGACGTATCCGCCGCGTTATTCTCGCCTAGGACTAGAGTGTAGATAGAACGAAGTCCAAAAACGTTCAGGAAATACCAAGAAGCCGAGGATACCCATGCTGCATCCAGAGTCTGCAACTCTATGCCTCTCTGCAACATTGGCTTGAACCGCAGAGTCAGGGGGAAGGGTACTTTTGCTGAAAAAACCAAAAAATTATCTGTTTAGTATATTGGGTAAAAAAATCAAGGAGTTGCTACATTGAAAAAGATGGAGAAATGAACTCACTTGTAACGAAACCTGAAAACATCCAATTGATCCATCCTCCTATGAGCACCATAGGCAATACGTTGGTGACGTTTCCCTTCAGCATGTCCGTCATCATGCTGGGATCAGCCATGGGATTCTGGGACACCGGCGGTCGTTTCTGTGTCTTGAAGTAACCAGTCTCTGCATTGTTGAAAAAATGACGCCTCATGAGGAACGCAGATTTGGGAATGTACTGTCCATTCTCCCGCAGTAGTCTCGAGCGGATCATCACCTGGCTGTAAAATTGAATGAATACATATTTTCAAATCGTGCACTGTTCATCTGGGAGTAGAAATTAGTTATAGGGCCATTTTTATTTCTTTTTTCCCATTGGCTAAGTATATTGTACAAGAATTGATTAATTCATCATTTATGGGCTAATGGATAATGTGGATGGTTCTTTGTCATAGTATGTAATTGTCGTTGGGTATAAAACTAGCATAAGACGATAACCGAATAAATGTACGGCATTGGCAATACATTTCTTTTACTGCTACTCATAATTTACTGGAATACCTGGAGTATCAATATAGACCCCTCATAACCTATAGGAGGCCGAGTATGTTTCGAGTTTGACGACTAACCTGTCTTGAACCTGATGAACCTCGACTTTTTTCTGTGAAGCCAGTAATATCGAGACATAATGTCGTATTATTCCTACGAGAAATGTTATCACAACTATAGGTAAGAATACCCATCCGCGAATATTGGGATCGAGTAATAATTCGGCCATGACGACGACAACCAACGAGAACTAGCCAACTAGGCTACTGTGTCGCGGGGCAAGGGCGGTCAGGGGGGGAGGGGGGCGGTGCGGGGAGAGGAATGAGGAAGAGAGTTTACAATTTCCTGGAGGGGAGACCTATCGATTACAACGAATTGTCAAAGTTTTGTTTATTTTTGTTTTATTTCTTCAGTACATTGATGAATGTTTCACGTGGCAATGATATATTTCCTACCATACGCATTTTTCGCTTGCCTTCAGCTTGTTTCGCTAGGAGCTTCATTCTTCGCGTCACGTCGCCGCCGTACTGCAATAAAAAAATATTTACTGTTGTGCGTATCGACGTTAAAAAAAGTTAGAAAAAGAATTCTCGACTAATAGCTCTTACCAATTTCGCGGTAACGTCTTTTCGGAAAGCTTTGAGGTTTTCCCTCGCCAGAACCTTACTCCCGACCTTCGCTTGTATCGCTATGAGGAACTGTTGTCGCGGTACAATGTCCAACAGTTTATTGCACATGCGTTTTCCCATCTCCTTCGCTTTGCTGCAATGAACTAACGTGCTCAATTCGTCGACCGGCGTTCCGTTCAGATGAATTTCAACCTTAACGATTTCCGACTGAACGTATCCGTTATCCTCGTAGTCGAAACTCGCGTAGCCGGAAGACAGGGACTTCAGCGAGTCGTGAAAATCTATAATTATCTCGTTAAGCGGCAAGAGAAACTGCAGCATCACTCTCTCGTTGTCGATATTTTTCGTGGACTGTTCCACACCACGTCTCTCCATACACAGAGACAGAATTGCACCCAGATACTTATCTGAAATACGAAGAAAAATAATTCGGCGTTTCTTTATAAATCCAAAGCGTAGCGTAGTTCTTTTTACCTGGTGTAATAATCGTGCCAATCACCGTAGGCTCGTACAATTCATCGATGACTTGTGGATCCGGATAATGGGCCGGATTGTTGAATGTAAATATTTCTCCATGATACTTTGTTATATTTTTATCACCACTTATTTTTGCCTTGTACGTAACGCCGGGCGCGGTAACGATAGCTTCCGCTCCGTATTCTTGCTCCAGTCGTTGCGAGAACACTTCCATGTGTAGAAGTCCTAGAAAGCCCAGACGCCATCCCTGTCCGAGAGCAGGACTTGGTAGACAGAAATAAAAAAAAATGATTCGTCTGGTTTACAATTTCCGACTGTACTTTCGCAGCCCTTTACCGCGATCGCTTACCTACTCTCGACCATCGCCGTTACCGCGTTATCGTTCAAGATCAACTTTTCTATCGCCCCTCGCAACGCCATGTGCTGTGATTGGTCCATGGGGTAAATACCGGCAAAGACCATCGGTCTCGCGGGTGTGAATCCTATGAGCGGCTCCACGGGTTTACTCTTCAGATGAAGCGTATCTCCTATGAACGACTCGGACGAGCTTCTCATGTTGCACGCCACGCATCCGACTTGGCCAGCGTGACTGTAATCAGTATTTATTTAATTAGTTTATCACTATCGTGATTCGGTTAAAAAATGTAAAAAACAGTCATATCAATTGATACATATATGAAGTTTTTATGCTCAAACCAATGTATCAAATTATCAATTGATATTAATCATATAGAATTTATCAAATAATATAATAAATTTGATGGACCTTAAAAATGCTTAAATTTTTTAATCGTGC
Organism: Ichneumon xanthorius; assembly: GCA_917499995.1. Taxonomy (NCBI): domain Eukaryota; kingdom Metazoa; phylum Arthropoda; class Insecta; order Hymenoptera; family Ichneumonidae; genus Ichneumon; species Ichneumon xanthorius. The sequence continues at coordinate 1,105,027 of OU824207.1, forward strand.
TTAAAAATTTCATCATTCTGTACGTACATTTTTTTTTTTTTATCGTTAACAATGAAATGAAAGAGATTGGTTCTTACAGCGTTTTCACATCTACCATGTGAGGTTTGAGCATGTAAGCTGTTTTGACTTCGTACGATTTTCCACTGTGTATGGAAGTAATTTGATCCTTGACCGTAACAGATCCCTGAGCTATGTAAATGAGAGATATAGCACCCTTGTACTTGTCAAACCAGCTGTCGAATATCAGAGCCTGTAGAGGCTTCTCTCTGGCCACGGGTGGAGGTGGAATTCTCTCGATAACAGCCTCCAAAACTTTTTCCACGTTCGTACCAAGTTTTGCTGATATTCTCAATATGTCGCTCTCCTCGAAATCGAAAAGAGTATTCATCTGCTTGGCTACTCTATCAGGGTTGGCGTTCTTCAGGTCCACCTTGTTCATGACAGGAATTATCACCAGGTCTCTGCCGAATGCCAGATAAAAGTTTGCCACTGTCTGCGCTTGAACGCCCTCGTTCGCGTCCACCAGAAGAATCACACCCTGACATGCGGCCAGTGATCTGTAAACTTCAGTAGCAAAGTCTACGTGTCCAGGAGTATCTATGAGATTCAAGAGATACTCCTTTTCCTTGTAAATATATTTGAGCGAAGCGGTCTGAGCCTTCACCGTTATTCCACGCTCTTTCTCGACCTGCAGCTTGTCCAGCACTTGATGATCCCCTGAGTTAGCCTTTTTAGCTCCAGTGATCTCCAACAATCTGTCCGCCAGGGTACTCTTGCCATGATCCACATGGGCGATTATAGAGAAATTTCTTATATATTCCACGGGCGTTTCGCAATCCTGAAACTCCGGGATCTCCGTCGAGTAGCACCTGCTCGGCAGGGCGTTCCAATGTCTGAAAAAAAATTGTTGGAGACTGAAATGAAATTAAAATCCAACCGCGACCCGAATCGAAGGGTAATTCGTTCGTACCTTTCAGCTTTACATTTGTATATCCTGTTGAAAACGTACTTGCTCCGGGAGTAGAGCAAATTGTAAAATTTATTTCTCAACGCCATGTCGAGTTGATTTGATTTTTTTATAAATGATAAAACATTGTCACGTTTCGAGAGGCTGAGAATACTCAGCCGTGAGCGCGCCGTGCGGAAATCTAACCTGATCCGCGGATCAGCTGTTCGCCGGCGGGTTCGGGAATTGTTTACGAGTTGGAAAAGAAATGGCGTTACCCTGCTGGTCGGGAGCTCTGAAAATTTACAATTTCGTTCAACGTGCTCGCCCGAGTTTGAGTTACTTGTGTGTAAACGGCAGAGACAGACAATGTTTCGTTCAACGACCGTGCATCGTAGATTGGAGATTTTATTCCAGCGATGGAAAAGCTGAAACAAGTGCTACTGGTACGGAAACGAATGTCACCAAGCCCAAGAAGAAGAAAGTCTTCATACCCAAAGTCACCCTATTGTCGGAGAATAACGAGATATCAATTGTTACGATGGAGATGGCTGAAAGATTGTCCAGCAGAAGAAACTTGAAACTCGTGAAGATCGTAGACTTCGATACGAAAACTGAGAGACCGACATACAAACTAATGTCCACGAAAGATTACATACAAGAGGGTATGCAGAGAAAGAAATTGAAAAAAATGGATCAAGTAACAGCCCTGAAGTCGGAGAAAATGGTGTCGCTATCGACCAAAATCGCTGAACATGATTTGGTCACCAAGATGAAAAACGTCGCCAAACTCTTGGCTAAGAAACACGAGATAAGAATAGTCATATCCATGGATGGAAACAAAGATAAAGCCGTGAGTCAATGAAGCTGACCTGCATCGCGCAGCAAGAAAATATTCTGCTATTGAAATTCTAATTGTATTTAATTTGCAGATAGCTATGGCCCAGGAGATTGAAAAGTCAGTCAAAGAGATGTCCGTGCAGGTGAACACAAAGGCCTCGGGGAATAACGTTAAAATGTACTTACGGCCGATCATCAAAATCGAGACTGACGACAAAGCAAAGGATGACAAAATTGAACCTACGGTCGCTGCAGCATCCTAGAAATAATTGCACAGCTCCAAACTTGTACATTTGTGCTCAGTAGGATTCGCCAAAACAAAGTCCTACCGCAACTGTAAATACTCTTCCTTAAACGATTAATTTTTATTGTTCATATTTTTTTGTTCTTCAGAATTCATACATAAGAGTGTTTTTGTTTACATAGTAACAATGGGATTCAATTGAAATTGTTTTACGGTATATGAATAATGTTCCATGCCTAGCACCGATCTCGAATCCCTTTCTACAAAATCATTATTGCAAATAAAAGTCTAATCTTTTGATAAAAACGTTTTATATTATACAGTCCGGACATGTACATTCTCTTAAGACTATAGATATGTGAACAGCTATTAATTATCGATTAATTATAAAACGTAGACTCCGCCATTCAACTCAAATTTGATGAAACAGTTCTACGTTCGATTACAAAAAATAATTACAAATTACAGGAAGTTACGTAACACTATATCTGATGACTTTCTAAAAAATATCCCATCGTACAAATCATCCGCCGTTCGTACAATTATGCTATTTACGTTATTTTAATTCTTCTTTTTTTCTCTCAACTCTCGTATAATACTGGACCCACCGAAGGATATCTATCATCTTTACTAAAGTTACAAGGACGTCGGAAACGCGCGATATACTACGGAATTCATACAAAAAAAAACTAAAATCTTGCTTCCGCGAGATCACCGAGATTTATGTGTGCGTGACGCGGTGGTTGATTCCATTTATCTTCAATTGTCAAGTAAGATGTTCCTAGATATTTTTTTCTTCTTTTGTTTTTCACTTAATTTCAATGACACGGAAACGTCGAGCACTTCCGGAATTCCACCAGTTTGGTGCAAGGTTTTCCGTGTGAATCGTGCCGTTGAAATTTGCTCTTTCTCGTCCGGTGCTGGAACGCCTCGCCGCAAGTCGCGTTGCATTTGGACCACGGCGACCACTCGGACAATTCGCAATCCGCTGAAACTGCGTGGATTACACTTTTTCTAAATGAACTTGAAAATACATTTTTTTTTTTTACACAATTTTACAATTTGTGCTCACTATCTTTGCGGTGGACCACGGACTTCCGGTCGCGGTAACGTCTGCGTCTTCTCGCGCTTTCTGCAGCTAAAAATGCATAAAAGATAATTAAAGATAGATCGGAAAACAATGTCTCTAAATATGCTACCAACCGCAATTCAGAACTCTGCGACATCGCTTCTTCCTGATCAGTTTCGTCGGGCACCTCGTTCCACCGTTCCGCGCGTACACCTGTGTTTTAAAATTCGAACGTAAATTTAAAAGTCAACTATCTCTTTTTCAGTTATGAATATTCCTCGCCTGAAAATCAAATGGTCGATTGGTGCATCGAATCAACTCTGATTCCAACCTTCGTGAGGTTGATTCTTTGCCAATATTAAAAATCAACCGTAATACCAACTGTTATATGTATCGAATAGGTGGCTTACGGTTGGGTTTTCCTAAAACAACCCGATTTCCAATCTTGAGCGAGGAGCTATTGGTGTTCTCGACAAAGAGTCGGAAATTGGGTTGTTTTGGGAAAGACCAACTGTAAACCAACTTTCTATCCGACATACATAACGGTTGGTATTACGGTTGGTTTTGAAATATCAACAAAAACCCAACGTCCAGAAGGTTGAAATCAGAGTTTGGTTGACGCTCCAATCGACCGGTTGAATTGGAGTAGATTGTTAGGAAACAATCCAAAAACAACCCAAAATTTTACGGTTGGCCGATCCGCGAGGGTGGGCTCGATGACGATCCTTGAGATTCCATTTATTAAAAAGTTCCATTTACCAGTATCTCTCGCGTTTTGTACGTGTAACCACGACAGCCGTTGCAACGCGACCAATCGCCCCAATCGGTGTATCGACAATCGACCCTCTTGCCGTCGTCGTAAACGCTGTTCGATGGTGCCACTTGGTTGCCTGATTGTATGCCGTTGAAAAGATTGCCATCTTCGCTCGCTGAAAAAAAAAAATAATAATAATTACGCGTACCGAGGCACGATAAAGAAATAACAACTTTTTCACTCTATCCATAAATGTATATACTACAAAACGAGGTTTTTTTAATCATGCGATGAATTCATGCGATTTTACACGTAGAATCAAGCAATCGACAAGTGTCATCACATTTAGCTCGCTTGGTCTTGGCGCTCCGTGGATCCTGTGGTATGTGGTAACTGAGAACGCTACTGATGGATACTTTGAAATTTTTAGCGTTACTCCTCCCATCTTTCCGGTACGAATTTCGTTAGTAAGCGTGGTGCGGAAATTTAAGGATTAGTTTATTCGATAATAACGAAAGAGAAGCATCTAACTTAAGGCGATGTAAAAAATCTCTCGATCGAGCCGGACTCGGTCGATAACGAAAACTGTAATTGATTTTCTTTCTTAAGGTTGCTGAACTTTTCTGAGACTCTTTATCTTGGATTACAGTTTTTTTTAACGACCGAGTATGTTTCGCATCGCCTCAGCGTAAGGCTATCGACGAGTCTCGCCGAAAAAAACTTACCCTGGTAGTTGATGCATATTTTGTTGCAATCCTCGATAGTTTCGAAGTTGTTTCTGTTTCCTTTGCATCCGGTGTAATCGAAAAAGTGGCACTGTTTAGTTTTCTGGTCGTAGTAGACCCTCTTCCAATGCCCGCGGCAGTTTCCCATGACGAGAGGCTCGCGGCATATCTCTGCGAAAGTTCAGACACAACTCAGAGTTTGGAGGAGTTTGTACGCCGAAGCGGGATGTAATACAGAAGAACCCGTTATACGTCTTATCCAAAGTTTCGCCGAGCGACAGAAACGAGACGCTCCTCGTACAGTTCTCGGTTACACATCGTCGCGCAAAAGTAATTCAACTTGTACAGCTCGCGAGAGTGAATATGCCGGGTTTCATGCATGACCGAGTTAGGGTCGTTAGACACTCTCCACTATTCCAAACCCTCTGGGTTCACGACAACGCGGCGCTCAGAGTTCTCGAGAGCCCAACGAATCACACGCCTCGCTGTTTCTTTAACAATTTACACTACCGTGCTTCCCTCGGCCTTTGCACTGGGAGAGAGCGGGGCAAAATGGACCATCATCTGAGATGAGAATAAAAATAAAAATTGAGCTGATCCACCGTTTTTTTTGGACTACCATTTCTTACTATTATTACTTATTTACAATAAGTTGGTCCAGTTTACCCCATATTGATACTTCGAAAGTATTCACGGAAATTCAGAGAATTATCCACTCGATGGTTTTTTTTAATTAGATTGTATTTAAAGATTTACCCTTTTAGAATATAGTGGTCGAAATTTGTCCCAGTCCGTTTTCCCCCATATTGGTATACTACAAACATTTACGTTAAAAAAACGTAGGCAAGAACTTACCGATCGCATCTTTCTTCGTTATATCGCAGCTGGTTATCATAGCCGTGCAATTATTGGCCTGCATCTTGCACTCTTCCGGTCCGTCGTAAGAATCGAGGGGGTGCCTCAGTCGAAAGTATTGTCCACCGCCGCAAGGAGACTTGCACGGTGACCAATCCGACCAGGGACTGTAGTTCTCTGCGGGACACTTCTGAGGACCAGATGGATTTATGCACTTTAATCGATTCAACGATATCCCAGATTTAAAAAAAAATGACAATAGGATTTTTTTTCAATCGGGATATCTCGCACTGACACAGCAATGAAATGTTTCGAACGAATATCTTAGTGATAAAAAATTATTTGCGCATGACACCTATGAGCTATATACTTGACCCATTGCATTAAGCAGCGATTATTATATGCGCCTTATACTGATGGATGGGTACGGCGAGAAATGGTGCAGGCATACATGGCTGTCGAGTATAATGCGATAATCTCGTAATCGTTATATTGATATTTACATTATTATATTATATTAATTTAAAAAAATGTGTACGATTTAATTCGTTAGTCGGTTTTCTTTTTTTTGCGACACGCTGCAACGACACAAGACAAATGTATTTTGTTACTGTTTCGATATAGAACTCTCGATGGTTCCGTACCTGCAGCCATTCCTCGGTTACCTCCACGTCCGGCGGATCTGATTGATAATCGGCCTCGTCTTCCTGTTCCTCGTCCTCTTCACCTTCTTCTTCCTCAGCCTCCTCAACGCTGTCATTCTGAGCCTCATAACCATCATCATCCTTCTTGTCTCAGTTATCCACGAGTTTTCATTTTTTTTTTTTTATTTAAGATAACACAATAATATTCTATCGTGCGTGCAACGAGCTACGCCTACCTTATCGAAATCATCATCCGGGCATGGATCTATCTCGCACCGGTGGGTCTCCTGGAGCTTCGGTTGGCCCGGCACAGCTCTGCAATACTTTCGATACTGTTTGTAGAGGTAATTGCGCGTACGAATTTCGTAAGCCTCGCCGCAGGTCGCGGTGCATCCGGTCCAGGGACTCCAGTCACTCAGCGCACATTCCGGACTGTCCAATAACGATCTAGTACTGTTTCCTTTGACGCTGTAAAATTATTAATTCAAGAGCTGGAGAAAATAACAATAAAGAAATATCAAAGGCAAGAAAAATTGTTAATGTTCGTCTCACCAGGGTGGGTCGCTGTCGGGACAGGGACGACGATCGCTCAGTAGCTCGGTGCAATTGTTCGCGATCGCTGCGGTCAAATTGCGATATTTTCTCTGGCGAAGTTGGGAGCAAGTCGCCGAACAATTGCCCCACGATTCCCAGTGCGTAGTTTTGCAAGCCTCTGTTGGAGTTTAATTTATAGGTAATGCGTTAGACTTTATTTTTAAATTTTCACTACATGGACCACTAGTGCTACATCAAAATAACATGCGAAAATAACATACTCCAAAATAACACGATAACAATAACAGCAATAATTTTTTGTAAATGCATCTGTATTGCACGGTACGCTGTGTTATTTTGGCGTTGTTATTTTTCACTTCTACGAACAACGGCGACAAAGCATAACGAGGACACTAACATACTGCAAATAACACTGCTCATATGGCAGTTTAATAAAAATATCTCAAACATCCCATACAATGTGAAATTTAGAACTACAAAAACGCTTTAGGTTTTTTTGTTTTTTTTTATTGTTTGGAACTTTGATGATATTTCGTTTGGGATATTTTGTACGTCGATTACCTGTTCGGAACGTCTTTTAAGTTCGTCCGATAAATTCCTCAGAGTATGCTTTTTCAATCTTTACGCATTAATGATCGAAAAGAAATTAATAATAATATAACGCAACGAAAAATGAAGCAATACTTGCTATTTTTAGGAGGTTTAAGAGGTTTTATGTGACCTCCACTGCCGGTTGGTGTGGCCGGCTCGTCGCAAGTTTTTTCGTACAGCCTCTGCCGATTGAGGTGAAGCTTCGCCATTGGTTTCATGTCCTGTCCCGAGGGATCGTAAAACGGCGATCTCGAGTCGTTCGGGTAACTCGTTGTTATTCCTCTTATCGGTTCCGGTGGATCGGTCGGTGAGTCCGGCGACTGCGAACAATTGCCCAGGTTAGAATAACGGCGAAGTGCGATTTCTATTCGTCGATTCTATCGGTCGTGAAGGTGAAGAAGTCTCGAGAACGCTATCTCGCCTCGCCGTACAGCAAAAAGGCGAATGCTCGCACCTAAGTGCGCAGAGTCAGCGATTTTCACCACGAAACGTTCGTTCGGCCTATCGAGATGAAGATAAAGTCGAATGGGTCGCGCATATAGATGTATCTATGAAATTGTGACGAATCGAGAGATGTTCCGCAGTTAGGACAAAAATTAGGTTCTCGTGACGACGGCGAGGTTCGCAGGTGCCCCATTTTGCCCAAATCTAACATTTTTATTTTTAAAACGTTCGTTCCACCTACCGAGATGAAGATAAAATCGAATTGGTCGTGAATATACGTCTATGAAATTGTGACGAATCGAGGGGTATTCCGCACTCATAATAAAAATAGGGACACAAGGAAATGAAACAGTTTTAAAAAATGTAGGTTCTTGGGTGACGGTGAAGTACAAGAGGTATCCCATTTCGCTCCAAAACCAAAAAAATGTCAGATTTTCGGAACAATTATTAGGAAATTCATTGTTTTTTATACTGACCGTGTAAGTGATTCCATCGTCGGTGCCGGCATCCACCGGGTACAAATTGAGCTCTTTGTGCTCGATCCACGTGCAATCAGAGAGACACAGCTCCAGTCCGGATACGCCGACGATCCAGTCGGGAGATGGTACTATCTCGCGATAAATTAACGAAATCAATCGATCGCAATATGGTCGTTTGATGACTTATGAAAAAATGCATGTTCTTACCGATCATGGAGACTAAGGACATCAGATGGTGCTTCTGGTCGACGCGAAATACCGCGAAGGTCCTTCCGGTAACGTTTGGGTACGTTATGCCCCTGGCTTTGATTATCGTTCGGATATTTTCACTCTGTAAAACAACGATTATTACGTTGATCAATAATTCAGTCAATAATGATGATCTTTTTTTAAAACCATTTTTATATTAATTATATTTCATACACGGTCCTTCAATTCGGATTCCAACTTTCTCGTCGAGCCGAATTCGGCCACCTGCCTCAATCCGTCGCTTGCCTTTTCGCCGGGGTTCCAGAATCTGTATGTTACCGTGTGCGAAGCACCGATTACGTCCGAGAAACGTATCAGCCATCCCTTGCTAGGAAAATCCTGAAAACATCGGTGATAATTCAGCACAGAGTATTATATCCCTATGTACAAACTAGCAGTTGCGTTGGTTTGCGCACTTCGCGTGCTCTCATGGATCGCATCATTCATAGAATATGTAGAACTCCATTCCACGTGGACTGGAATTTCAGAATTTTGCAATATACGCTATGCTACGAAAACCGCGGGTGGGGGTGTCAGCTTTTCCGAAAAAAGACTCAGCTGGGGGAGGGACAAACATTCAAGCTAACAAACAAATCCACAATTTCCCAAAATATATATAAGATAAACACGAGCTAATCATTGCGGAATCCGTGCAATATTCTCCGTTAGATAATCAAATTAGAAAATGAACGGTATCGCGCACCTTGGGATGAGTGTTCCGAGACCACAGACCCTCGAACGTGACTTCGTACTTGGCTTCGTCGCATGCACAGCATTCGTCCAACACGACACCCGGGTCGTCCTCTATAGCTTTTGGATTCTGACATACCGTTCTGACTAAGCCACCCTCGTCCATGTACCAACTTTCCACAGTTTCCATTACCGTAGCTCTGTTCAATTTAACAAAATTCAAATATTTATAATATTATAATATAATCTTTCAGGATAATAATAATAAGAACATTGTATTATTATATTATTGTTAATTTTTCAAGGTCAAGATACGAGAAATAAGAAAGCTAGGAATGAGATTTCCTCTCTTTTTTCCCCCCGATAGTCACCTATTTACAAAAACACCCATTTTGATTTTTCGATTTTTGACCCATTTTAATCACAGAAATTGAACCTTCACCTGATTAGTATGCAACCGCTACCTTCCGGTGGGCTCGTCCAAAAAACGGAGACATCACTCTTCGCTATCTTGGTCCGTTCGGTAACTGCGCTCGGGCACTTGTCCGAGAATTGTGTCAGCAAGTCGTCCCCGAGGTCGAAGGTGCCGGCCCCGAGGGAGTCGTTCTTGTTTTCCGCGGTCAGCATAAATCTCGTGAATTTAACTTGTCCAGCGGGGCCCAAGCTCGGCGTTTTTTCACCCTCGATGGTCACTGCAAGAAATCAAAGATTTATTCTCCATAAAAATAAAAAAAATTATAAATTTAATCCCCCATATTCGGCAGCATATTCCATATTCAGAGTACTTAAAATAATCTAAAATGTCGACAAATGCGATTTTTATCTGACGTCCGCATGTATGTGTGTGTGTTCATTTTAATGAGATATAGACATTTTTTATGTTATAGAAAAAGGTGCAAAGTAATTTGCGCATAGCTTCCTCTATGAGGAAGCCAAAATCGATCGGCGAACTTTCTCATAGATAAGGCTACGCGCAAAATTGTAATAAATGAGGAAGTCACAAGCCAATTACTCCGCACTTTTTTAAGTATTTTTCTACCAGTACCGCGCCATTAGTCATTTGGCTCCCGTCGGGATATCGAGCCTGTCGAAAAAGTGTAATCAGCAATTTCCGATAATGCGATTGCGCGTCACAATATTCGAGCCACCGTCCCATTCAAGTTTGCCTCATCGCTGCGCGGATCTCGTTGCCGATACCGCCGAGATTCCTCACAGCCGAAAGTTCGCAACGACACGACTCGTACTTCACGGTATGGAAAAAATCGTTAACGTTGAATACTGTCAATCAATTACCCGAGGCTCTGGTCCCGGTAGGGAAAAAGAGGCATGAAAATTTCTGGCAGCAGGAATCCAGCCGGTGATTCTCGCGGAATCTCGACAAATTCCAAGCTCCGGCGAACGGGAGGAGTTCGGTGTGTGCGATATCCCTCAGCTGACGAACCATCTGTATGATTCGATTTGAATCGAGGAAAATCGTGAACGGGGCATTAAACCTCGATTGATCGGGGTAGTTCGGAACTGCCATTTTCCCTCTCGTATACTTCGCCCTATATATGGCACCAGGGAGAGAAGGGCAAAATGGGACAGTGGGGCAAAACGGGATAATGGGGCAAAACGCAATTTTCCAATAACTTTTGGATGCTGGCGATGGTCGTCCGTGTTGCAAAACGGGGTTGAAAATGCGGATGTATCGTCGGGACAAAATGGGTCATCCAAAAATTATTGGAAAACTGAGGTTTGCTCCACTGTTCCATTTTGCCCCGTTCTCCCCTACGTATCGTTCCTGCGTTTCGCCTCCCTCGTCATATTCCACGACAGGCGCGCACACACGGGGCGGAAGTGAGCCGTCCGTCCGGTAATATAAAAGCCGATAAAAAAGACTATCTTTCTCCAGTGATTACTATTTCTCTTGTTATCGGCAGAGCGTCAGCCGCATTGGTGGTCCTGGTAATGGCTACTGGATTTGGTCGGCTCGCGGCCTTATCTTCGAGGATGCAATTATTTCACCGGAGACGCCACTGTGCGCTCCGTAACGGCGGAAGAATTCCCTCGGGGGCGGGGGGGGGGCGGGGGGGGGGGGAGGGGTGGAGAGGGAGGAGGTAAAATTTAACGACGAACATTCCCGGAGGTCTCTGCCATTGTTAAGCGCACCTACATGCAGCATTCAACCCAACGGACTTTTTTCGGAATGTACTATATATATTTCTTTTCTATTTGAATGAAACATTTTTGACAACATTTTCTTTCCCTCCGAGCAAACTCCGGACGGAAGCATCTACGAGAGCGACTTCCGGTCGCTGGACGGAAGTTTTATTTTTCGTTATTTACGGAAGTTCTTCTTCCGTACGGAAGTTTTGTCTTCTTTTTTCTTCTCAGAACCGAGAGCTGTAGACGTATATGCGAGAAATGTTTTGCGTCTACTGTAAAATAATGCAAAGAGCATTATTTTGTACATTCCGAACTTTAAAAAAATGTAATAATGTTTTTTATTTTTTATTCGTATAGTATATTTTTATTAAATAATATTGTATTATTATTTAAATTAATAATTACAATAATTATTAGGAAATATGATATGGCGAATGGTGGGAAAAATGTTTGTTAGATTTCAGTAATTGTTTTTTTTTTCCAATGTAAAGAATCGTTCAGAGTGCGAGCGCAATTTTCGTTGAAAGTGTCTTGATGGCGCGATTTACCGGTCTCGCGGGATCTATCCGTCTGCGCGGTATCTAGTTTGTAGCGTTGGATTGAAATGAGATATCCGTACGCGAGCTGCATAATACATGTGCCGACATCACGGGTCAGGGCGCTTTCCACTTTTCGCAAATCCCCCGTGACTCTTCTTTCGTCGTTCTCGTCCCCTCTGTAGCTGCGCGCTCAAAACACGCTCCGAGCTAAGTCGCCTCGCATGCACAACCCCCTCGATGCAGGCAGCTCGTACCGGAACTCATTTTTTCTTCGTTTCGTTCGTTTGTTTTTTTTTTTTTATTTATTTATTTTTTCTCGTTCGCTGCACCCTCGTAAAATGCATCTCGCGGAACGCTGCGCCCAATTTTCATTTCGCTTCGCAGAAACCGACGAGTTTCGCGATGAAAATTCTCTCTTGCCGATCTCGCTCTGCGGCGCTGGTTTGAATTATTAAGAAGCAAAATATATTTGATTTCGTGAGTCGCCCTCGAGGACACTTTTGAATTTATGGTTTATATCATTTTATTTTTCTTAAATTTTATATACGTTAATATTTTCAAACTAGGGAAAAAACGTAATATTAATATTCTTATAAACACGATAAAAAATGTTTTTGAACACTATTTTTTTCACCGGTAGAAAAATACACAAAAGTATATCCGTAATTTAGCGAAACCCTTTATTTTTCTTTCTTCTTGGAATTCTCTGAAGGAGAAGCAGACGCCCCTATAATCTCCGGTTTAACAGTCGAGCGAGTCCGCATACGTCACAACGTCGAGATACAGTTACTCATTTAAATCGACAGGGTCGCCCGGCCCAGCTGTTTGTAGAACGTAAGGTTTCTTCTGGCGTATCCCGCGGGTCTTCGTCACCCTTGCGACACGAGCCAGCCTTGCACTCGCTCCAAGTCCACAGTTCACCGAATCGTTAAACGCTATTTTTATTTTATTTGTTATTTTTTTTTTTCCTCTTCTTTCACTAAACATTTTCTCATTTCCGGGAGCCGGACGAAGCTCGGACGACACAACTCGCCGGGAGAGAGTCACATAGCACCGCGATAGGGAAGTGTTGACTTCTACGGAGCTTTTTTTTTTGCCACGGGCTTTTCCAGTGACGACGGGGGTTCCCAGGCCAACGTCGCCAACTCGCCGCGGTGGCAATCAACTCGACGTTTTTAATTCGAGGTGGCTCGCAGTTGTGTGTTCCGCGCGCAAACAAATGGGAAACCGCGGCGGCATCGCATCGTTTCGCGCCGCCCCGAACGTATAACCACAGCTTGCAGCTCGTATTGTTGGCATTTCGGATAATGACCGAAGCTGCGATACAGAGTTTCCGAGCATAAAAAAAAAGCTTAAAAACTGGAGCCCCGTACGACAATTCTCGGCGTTTACAATTCGTTAATGGGATTGTTTGAAAAATCTCTACTAAATCGAGAAGACAATTTTCCCGAACAGCAAGCAGTAGATGCGGTGTTACACTCGAATAGGTTTACTAACAAAAAAAACTCGATTAATTTTTTTAATTAAAAAAAAAGTCCTTGCCTAAAATATAACTTCAATCACTTAAGCGATAAATTAATGCTTCCTCGGACGCGTGTTACGGCGCCTTTGGTTAATCCAACCATTTTATTTTTTTACTGCCATTAACTGTGAAGACTGAATTTAATTCTTATAAAAAAAAAAATTGAAAAAAAATGTCGCCCAACGAACCGCAGGCTATGTCACTGTTCCACATGTCGCGCATAAGCCCCAGCGGTGAGCCCGCCGTCGTTGCGTCAGTAAAGCGTTGCGAGAGCTTTTGTGTAGCTGTACGAGCGACGATGGAGCCGCGACGGACCCCCGGAGGCTCGCGACGTACATTCCCATAACCCTGAATTAAAAAGGATTAGTCATGAAAACGTATTTAACCGCAGCCTTCGCAAGTATATCGCGTTCCGGTACGAGCCGCTCGGCGCATGTCGCTTTCGAGCCGTCCGCCACGTTTTTTTTTTTTTTTTAAACCTCTACTCACGTACACTCCTAAACTTCGTCGTAATTCGAACATTTTTTTTTATTCGCCATTTCCACGAATCGTCCGTTTAATCCTGAATTCGAGGAATTTTTTTTTTAGCCAAATATTGACACGTGCATTAACGACAATTGAGCGAATAATTAACCTTTTTTTGTTTTTCAAATTACGAGATCGTTTCATCCCCAATAATTATCAAATTACCTAAATGCGAAAAATTTGATGGACATGCAATTAATCCTGTATCCGAGGCATTTTTTTAAAGTCAAATATTGACACGTGCATTAACCACAATTGAGCATAGAATTAACATTTTTTGTTTTTCAAATTACGAGTTCGTTTTATCCCCAATAATTATCATCAAATTACCTAAATGCGAAAAATGAATGAACACGTAATTAAGCCGTCGGGAGAACGTTCCGGAAGACACATAAAAAATAAACAAAAATAGTGAACCAGATGCTGAAACTAGCACGTGTACAGCACGTTCTCTATTTTCGTCCAGATACACCCATCAACGTTATTATTGGAGCCTTATTTTTATTACGCGCCTCTTCTCCCTACGCTCAGTTTACGGAGCTCGGTAGCTACGCTTTCGTACGATTAGCATTTCTACGGACCGGTGGGAATCTTCGTCGGTGGAGCGTGGCTTCCGGGAGAGCAAACACCGCTCGATCTCATGAAGTTCCGTCGAAATTGACCGAGCGATATTCTCTCCTCACGAGTATATGTTGTTTTGACGAGACAGGGAGAAGAAAAAGCTCAAAGACGATCCTAGATTTGGCGTACGTTTTCGTGGCGCACACAGAGAGACGAACGGTACACCGATCGGCAAGTTGTTCGGTATCAACCCTCGACCGATGAGCGTGTTTACCTTCGGAGTTATACGTCCGGTCAACTACGACGGAAATGGAGTGGAAAGCAAACAGCGATCGAGTGATTCGCGTGTTCGATTCCACTCCCGCTATTTACGTTGCTCGCGTAAAAATCCCGATATTCACTGCAGTTCGATGGAAAGAAATGAAAAAAAGAACAACAATTCCATGGCACGATACTTCGTTGCGATCTGAAAGTACAATTTCCGCCAAAACTGATATTCTTTTTTTTTGCATAAGTATCAACGCAGAATTTCACTGAAAATTAGGATTGGGTAATTTAGAGTGATATGAAAGCCGGTGTTTTTGTTCTTTTAAATGCCGCTACCGCTAATTAACCCGGTGAAATACTCGGCAGTAATATTTATAGAGTCGGTCACTATCGATTTCCAATGGAATTTTATTTCAAGGCTCTATCACTAATTTCCGCTAAAATTGGATTTTTTGTTATAAGTTTGTAACGAAGAAGTTTACCGAAAATTTGGAAAGGGTAATTCAGAGTGACATCAACCTTGGCGTGAGTTTTTTTTTAATGCTACCGCTAACTAACCGGGTGAAATACTCGGCAGTAATATTTATAGAGTCGCTCACTACCGATTTCCGATGGATTTTTATTTCAAGGTTCAACCACTCAATTTTGTTGTTTTTACAAAAATTTGGTCATATCAGCTGGCATTAAGATAAATGTAGGTGACCAACGACAATCGATAAGGCAGATTGGCAAAGTTAATTACCGACATCGTTTCGCTGCACGATGATTGGATAAAAATAGAGGAACCGTCGAGGAGACGAGAGGAAAAGAAATTGCACGATATCCGACACCCGAGAGTGGAAGTTTATTGGAATTCTACTGTGCAAGGATTCTTTCTCGGTGAGGGAGCGAGCTTAGGGACTCGGGTTATATCGTCCGTATATACTTTGTGAGGGGTGTTGGTTCACTCGGGACGAGGGCCTGGAACAAATGGCCATTTTCCCTTGTTTGGCCAAGGCACGAAGGCGAGAACTCTGGCGCTTCGCCCGTCGATCGCTGATGGATACAGACGGGAAAAGCTTAATTAAAGCCTCACCGGCGAGACGAATAAAAAATTTCGTATATAGACTAACTTTTCCGATCAAAACGTCTTAACATTTTTTTTTAATTATATTTTTTGTCTCAACGTATTGAGATTCTTTTCGATCTATTATTTTTCTTGGAAAATTTGAAGTCCGCTTTCGATGATTTATATCGACCTTGAACGATTAAACTTCAGTGAAGCGTGTTGGTTCACTCCGGACGAGGGTCTGGAAGAAATTGCCATTTTCCCTTGTTTGGCCAAGACACGGAGGCGAGAACTCTGGTGATCGCTGACGGATACAGGCGGGAAAAGCTTAATTACAGCCACACCGGCAAGACGAATAAAAAATGTCCTATATAGACTACCTTCTCAGATTAAATCGGATTTATTATTATTGTTGTTATTATTATTATTATTATATTATTATTTGTCGCAACATATCGAAGTCCTTTTGAATCTATTATTTCTCGTCGAAAATTCAAAACCCAGTTTCGATGATTTATATCGAGTTTGGACGATTAAATTCCAGCGGCGAACGAACGACCGTTCCGTGTGTCTTGCCGCTCGAGCGGTTCGATAAATCGATGTGATTTCTAGCTTCGGACGAACTCTCGTAAATCCACGACGACCGGGGACGTTAGACGATCCAATTATCCGAAGTTACGTAGTTTAGTTTTGCGGTATTCGCGTGAGAAACTTTACCCCTCCGGAAAGGTAAATCCGCCATTTGCGACTGCCGTCTTGACGCTTCCGGGTTCGTCTTCTGCTTTGCGAACTTTTACTATAGCGAAACAAATTTGTGCGGTTTTTTTTTATCGATTTTTGAAATGTTCATTTCGGAATTATTCTACAAAATTAGGAATTGATAATTGTTCCAGGGTCGAATTATTCGGACTTATTCTCTTCGACCGAAACCCGAGGATTTAACGCTGACATACCGCTTGCGATCCAATTTAGCGAAATTTCACTCTCAGGCATTTGTGATTATTCATGCTAATAGCGCGAGGTAAAACAGAATCAGTCTACCGTAGATAACGAGGCTCTACTGCGCTACAACTATAATCCTTCGATGCGCTCGGAAATCGCGTTTGTTAGCACATCATAAGATAATCCCTTCGATTTTCATTCCGGATTACTCTCCCGCTCCATTATTCGCCGCGAATCCACGGCGGAAAATTAAAAGCCCTTGCAGGGGCTCGGCAAGAAGAACAGTTCTTTTTTTTCTCTCATTTCCATTTGTCCACCGGGTTCGTGAATTTTTGTTTCTTCCCACATTCTCCCTCCGGCTGTCGAGGACAGCGTCGCGACACCCGGAAAAGTTTATCTCTGAGGCACTGGAGTCGATATCGATGGCGCTGCCTCGTATAGTCGAGAAAATCGTTTGATTCTCCAAAGTTCGTCCCCTCGGCAAACTTCGCGCGAAAATGTTTGATTTTTTTCTTTATTTTTTTAAACTGAATGACTCACCGGTGTATTTAACGTTCGGCATGTATTGATCGACAATCTCCGTGCGATTGTTGGTGGCGAGGGTGATCCAGAATTTGCCTTCGAGCGGCGATGCCGGCGTCGAGGTGCCCTCCAACTTCCGGTCGCACTTCGCCGAACTCGCCGTTATCGCCAGTCCGAGAAGAAGCATTAAAATGCAGAGCCTCGCGTGCGGGAACATCTGCAAGGATAACAGGACAAGCGTGAAATTTTATTAATCGGATTAATAAATTATTAATTGTATCATTAATTATAACGAATAATGAAGTTTTAGAACGGCGTCCCTTCAGCGCCAAGTCCAGATACAGATGAGATCAAAACAGAGGCAATGCCAAAAGCACACGCGGTAACAGTTATATACGGCGTATTTAACATTCGACCGAAACATAAATTGTTCCTTAAATGGGATCCCCTTCATGTCGCATTGTACTTTAGGCAAAAAAAGGCCAGCGGATTCATGATCAGCGGGAAAAAATACGTCGAAATACATGGCAGTTCATTTAAAAAAAGACAATTATTATTACGAAATTTCGTATTCCAATTTTACGAAATTATTTTCTTACTGTGCAGCTCAATCGCTACAAATAGTACTAATTGTAATGATTATATAATATTATTATATTATATATAATTATTAGTAATAATTAATTAGTTTCGCGAAATATCAACAAATAATGTTTGTATAGATTATTTAACACTTGTTCAGAAAACCATGATTACGATGCCTGGAATCCTCACTCAGTTCAATGGTCGATCGCATTAGATGGGTTTTGATGCTCGTAATGAATCGTGCAGGCGGCACGTGCGTTGTTATTTTGAACATGCGTTCAGAAACGTGATAGTCAACGTGAGGATGCTTATTTCCGAATATCATTAGTGATCCGCGTAAACACGAGGGGGTGGACAATATCCGTTCCACAGAGACCGCGGGTAGCCGTGACGCTGCCCGAGTCGTTCAGCGTTCTTGGCACGCGGTGAGCATCGTGCGTCACTCGCGCTTATGAATATTGCGCGCTTCATTGTCGCGTCACATAGGAGACGGGGACGAAACGACGCTAATAAATTGTCGTTAATGACGCTGGGCCATAATTAAAGAGAGTAATTTATTAAATAATTCATTGCACGAGACTTGATGCACGTTCGGAAGAGCGAGGCAAAACGGACCACTGTTACAATTTTTTAGCGGGATATAAGCGTAAAAAAAGTCACCGCAAACGGGGCACGGGTCCATTTCGCCCTACTCTATCCTATATCACTATAATCGCCGGGAAAAGCTTTCAATTTGTTTAACGATCGAAAAACCACGTTTTTACACAATTTTTCATGTCTCGTACCGTTTCGTGTAGAGTCAAGATTTTTCAACGATCGAGCAGTAAAAGCTTTTATCGCCCAGTTATAAGTTATTATAAGGTAACTTTTTCATTTTCTAGTACATAGGTAGAATAGCTATGTTGTACCTCGTCGGTTATGATTATAACCCGAAGGTTTCCTACCGTTTTCTGCCCGCAAAAGACACCTCCTATTTTTTTAGCCAATCTATCTCAAGACGTAAAAACTTAGAGTGCCATCGCAAACATGGTCCGTTTTGCCTCGCCCTTCCTTGGATACACAAACCGAGCGTATACGAACGTTTTCGAGTAGGTAATATAACATGTACCGCAAAAACTACTCCGCATTTCTCTCCTCATACAAATGTTGACTCTTCCCGTTGGTCAATTTTTTACTTACTTTTAAAAATGAAATTAGCGAGGGTAGCATTTACCTCGGAATTAAATTTTTTGCGAACATTTAGCCGGACTGAAATGTTCCTTCCATAAATATCAACGTCTAAAAAAAAGGTTTTATTAAAAAATTTTTTTAGTAGATCAACCGTACTAGGAGAATAAATATTTCTTGTCTACACAATCGCGATGACTAAATATATTGTCTTCGCACTGAGCGGCAGCTCGGCATTTGACTCCGGCTGGCTTGTTGCCATTCACGTTCAACGTCCCCGAACCGAGCGAATAGGGTATTATAGTTCGTCGGTGCATCGGAACAGACCGGAGTGGCAGCGTCAGGACGTGGAGAGGGATCACCGACGGGGATTTAAACAATACCTCGAAGCGATGAAACCCTGTGATGATAACTTCGGAGCTTCGACAAAACCACAATTCCCCTACGTACATTCAATGGGCAGAGTGCACAGAGACCCGATGCAGGAGTTTAATACACTCGAATACGAGCGTCATATCCGACGGGAGTTACCGAGCCAGAATCTCATTCAACTTTTCATTTACGGTTCGGTGATTTTCTTTTTTTTTCATACGCAGCACTGGTCTTGCGAATTTTTTTTATTTTCATACGTGCCTCCTTCAATTTTTCACTCATTTAATTGTTCGCTCGTTCGTTTCATTCGACGCTGTAGCCGGACCTCTCGGTTCGGCGGTATCTTTCGTCCGCTAGTGGAGTCGGGACCGATATAGCGGAGAGCGGGTTCAAACGGACCGGTGTCTTTCTTTCGAGGTGAGACTTCATTTTTGAAATTGACAAAGTCCATTTTGCCCCGCGTTTCCATCTTGCGCGGCTCTCGCCATCGTAACCCTTACCTAGTTTGCGGAACCGGTTCAAAGTCTCAATCGCGTTCTATATAAACCGCTGTACCAACCCGGAATTGCTTCTGAAAGGAGTTTAGTTGCGGCGATCCTCGGAATTGAACGTGACGGACGAACGTTCGTTGGTTCTCCGAACACGAATCTGCGAGGACCTGCCGTGGATGTCGAGTCGTTTGCAGAACTCGCCAAACCCGCGCGGGACTTCTCTGAGCAGCGTGTTGGATATTGCATTCCTTGCGGAAGCCGCAGGAATTCTCATCCGAAGTTGACCCAAAAAATTTCAAATTTGGTCTCGATGAAGAGACAAACCAAAAGTTTGTTGCAACAGTAAAAAAAAAACTCGGAAGAAATAAACAAAAAAGCCCACTTGATCGGCATAAAGTACATGGGCAAGATTTGGATGAATTTCGATCCCTGAACATATTCGAGCCGTTTACGAAGGGTCGATAAAAATCGGAGTTGAACCGACCGATCCTGAATTTGCTCCGGTCCTATCCCCGACGTCGTGAGGTTTTTTACCGGAGACGAGGAAAGAACCTCGAGGATTTTTCGAAGAGGGAAGAATAGAGATAGACAGCCCTGAATGACGGATTGCCCTATTTGGTAGACAGATTGAGAGCTTCCCTGGCATGTGCCAGATTTTACGACGTAGGGAGCTTACCGGGTGACTCGAGACATTCCCGTCTCTCATGTTCCTCGAACGAGGAGCGGGGAGCAGCTCGAAGTTTCGGTGACGCGGTGATCCTTCCTAGCGCACAACAAGCCCACCAACAACCGCATGAAATTTAACAGAAATTTGGCCCAACTCTCGAGGCTCGTGTGCGATTCCGACGGAACGAAAGATTCTCTACGAAATTGTACGGTAGGTACGAAAACGACGTTATCGGAACGCGAACTAGAACATGGTAAAATTTTCATGTCGAAAGGTAAATGTGTCGGGAACTTCCAACGTCGGTTAATTGCATCAAACGTAGAGTGCATCGTATGGTGTTGGTGAATTTTACCTCTCGATTTACGAACTCGTATCGGACTCACAATTTGGGACACGCACCGAGGCGTTATGGTCGGACCATAGCCATTAAATATAATGAGCACCCTCCCGTTGTCCATTATAAATTATTTCTGCATTATCGATCGATTTCATTTCGTCGCTTGTCGATAATTTTCCCCTTTTGTCGACCTTTTGTTCGATACAGTTAAAACGTCTATGTTCTGATGTCGGACGGTTTTCGGCCATTGATATGAACTACGAAAATCGTACGGCTTGCAGAACCGGACGAAATTCCAACGCTGAAATCTACAGATTTCAGCGTTCCGTTTTAATAAACCGGTGGCAGAAACTCGGACCGGAAGATCCGTTGATCGGGCTATAACGTCCTCGAGTACAAAAGGGCAAGCTCACCCGGAGTCTGATGAATTTCTGAAGCTACCATTATGCCCGCGAAAAGCCCGAGAGATTACGAGGCTAAGTTTCGTCGGCGTCGACCCTCTTTGGTACTCCTTTCTGCCGGAGAGCTCATTTCTCGTACCTTCGAGAGTCCTCTCGTCGAGATCTCGTTCGACGCAGCTCCGAGGGTTGAATTGATGTTCAACTGAACACCCGCTGTACTTGTGCACGAGAGACGGTCGTAGGTAGCCTGTGGACGTAGAACCATCACGAACCGGTCCGGTCTATCCCCAGCAGGAGGTGGTATTACGATATAAATCCTTCGGCAACACTCCCGGCAATCTCTCTCTCCAGGACGATTGCGTTGCCATCTCTTGCCAAAGCTCCTCTCGCGAGCGAACCGCTGGAAATGATGCCGCCACGTTGGACCGGAAAAAGGAACTCTCCGGCTCTTTTTCCACTGATTATAGCGAAACGTAAAAACCGAATGGCGAGAACGAATAAAAAGTTCCTTTTTACACCCCCAACACTCTCGCAACTCGGCAATCTCTTCGCTCGAAAAGCTCGTTCACCCTTTCTTTTACGAGTGCGAGGAAGTTCCACGGGGAGGCGAGGGGCGGCAAGTAGGAAAAATTAATTATCTGCCTTAACCGCCCGAGAACCGAGGGAATCGTCATTTTTCTTTATCATCCGGAACTTCCCGAGCTAGGCTAATTGTAGGGAACTTTTTAAGTACCCGGTGACAATTATTTTATATTTATACTCGTAATTCGCGCAATTTTGCAGTTATTAATCGTCGGGGCTCTCCTAAGTATTTCTGGTGCGCCGGTGCACTTGGTGCACTCGGTTGAAGTCGCTCGAAAGTTTAAATGCAGTGAAATTAGGACGCCGGAAGTCTCACTGTGGAAGGTGCCGGCGAAGCTGTGGATACTTCCCGAGCGAGCTTTGTCGCTGACGGGTGAAATGTCTCGGGGGCGTCTTTCAACCGACTCGAGTCAGAAGCAGCTTCCTCCCCTGAGTGCAAGTTATCGCAAAAACTCTTACAAGTGTCGTCGACGTCGTCCACTTCGCACAGATGCCGATATTCATGAGACGATGGATTCTAATAAAATCTGACGGTGCACACTTCCCGTCGACGACGTTTCTCTGCCTCTGATCGATTCTACTACTTAAAGCATCCTTGCAACTTACGCAAATATCGTGGGACTTACTGCTAGCCGAACTAATCCGGTGTCTATAATTAAAGTTTTTTTTTCTTGTTCATTTTCTCATTAAAAAAAATTAATTGGATAAAATTGATCCAGATTTCAAACTTCTTTCAACATTTTCGACATATCTTTTTAAACACACGGTCACCCAGTAGCAGTAAATGTATTTATTGACAATGTATTACATGGTACGGTGATACATTTGCGCGATTATTTACATAATATATTCCTCTGCTATTACCATTGCCAACGGGCCATCGACCTGAGTCCTTCAGCCCTCCGTCACCCATTTGCTTCAAATTGTAACTATTGAGACACATTCTAGAATGTTCAAATTATGTTGCATAATTTTTTTGTTCCAGTCCGACGTAGAGTTTTCCAATATTTTTCAAAATTAGATCAGTTTAAATCTAAAACCGCTAAAAACGATAAAATTAATGTAAAAATATAATAATATAATGTGAAAAAAATGTGGACTTTGGTGAACGAGAAATGTTTGTTGGATGTATAAATATTTTTTTTTACTGTGCATTCCCATGCACAGTAAAAAAAAATATGCGGGAGATGCGACTGTAATCGATTTGTCGAGCGGCATCGACGGCAAATTGCGTATCGGATAATCGATTTAGCGGAATTAAACGCGACGGTTCGAACGGGCGATAGCGGATACACAGCCGCATAGATTCAGCGAAATTAGTATTCGACGGTACTGACGAGTTTCGCGAGATCTGTCCGAAGCACAAGAAACGGCGCGCGAAAGGAATACTACGGAAGGAAGATGGAAATATATCCCGGGTGTGCCGTGAGGAATAACTGAAATTTCAGATTTCCAAGGAACAATTTGAATCCGCTGGATTGAATAGAAAATGATCGTGCGGAAACTCCAGCGATTTGGTTGATGCCCGCACCGAACGTGTGCCAGGGAATCGGAGCTCGTGATACGCCCGAAATTCCAGAGTGATGGAGGCAATCTGACGCTGCCCGATGTCTGAGAGAAGCGTGCACAGAACAGCTTGACGACAGGCTGTTACGCTATATTTCATTTTGGTTTTGTTTTAAACAACATTTTTTAAAAAAACGTCCCATAACTTTTCGCATAGTGTAAACTTGCCTTACTGCAAATTTTCTTTAAACAAAAGATAATCGAACATTTTATACGATATGTATCAAATGTAATATATCTTATAAACGTTAAAAATGTAATATAGTAAGGTTAAGTTTAATATGGCTCGGTCCATATAATTGATTTAGGTGCGAGTCAGCCTAAGCCATTTTTATCATTTTTATTGTTAAAAATGGTACATGGTTAAATGACGAAGATATTAATGTCGATTAAGTTAATGTGCTATTGATAATCGGTTATCGATCTCGGACAGTAGGAAGGCTCATCGAAGCGTGGACCAATGAATATCCGATCGATGAACACTCGATAACGCTCGTGAGAAATATCCTCCGGTCTGAGTTACCGAGTCCCTTTCCCGTCCCCAAAGTAGCCCCCAATCGTAATTCCATCGCATCGAGCGAGACGGTAATCTGTAGGATCGTTACTATAGTCGCATCCAACTCGATGCCGAAATTTGTGAGGCCTCCGTGGTTCCAGAAGCCCCATTGTCGCGACCCGGCAACAGTAGGAGAAATCTCTACCCTCCGGTTGTTTAAGGTAGCTACAGCACGGCACACTAGTCAAACGAGTGCTAAATTTTCACACTTGTGTATCCAAAATTTGGTGTATTTATTAACTGTAACGGAAGTTGATTTGCATTACTGCATGGGTCCTCAATCAACGAAACTATTGGCAACGATATTTTGCGAATCCATAAACTGATTCATACAAATTCCTATGACGATACATGTTCGTTGAATGTTTCAACGAAGAATCCTCATTTTTCAACGAATTTTAATGTACTGCTGCTCATTTTGCTTCTCAAACGTTGCTCTACGAATTCACTGAGTAGGTTTTTTAAAATAGTTTTGGCGGTTTAAAAATGACAGGAGTTAATTTATATCGAAAAGATCATGAAAATTTGGATTTATCAGTTGTTTTTGCAAGATCATCGTGACTAATACTCGCTTGGTTGAGGACACGTGCAATAATACAAATGAACCTCCTTTACTGTCAATAACTGCGTACAATTTTGGATAAACAATTGCACAAATTTAGCACATTTGGCTAGTGTACCATGCAGTAACTATCTTGGCCGCGTGAAAAAGTTTGATTAAATTTCACAAATAAAAATACACTGCGGCACTCGAAGCCTCGAAAGAAAAAGCCATTATGGAGCTTCGGAAACAAAAGTTTTTAACTAGAACACACTGTAGTGTGGCTTGAAGGATCACTTGTTGCTCTCTCGTTATCCTCTGAAATACATTGAAATTAATTCATCGAATAAGCTTTGTCTTTACATTGAGCCTTAAAAAAGAAAAAGAAAAGAAAAAACAGAAGAGCGAAGGTAATAAAGATTTACTGTTGCAAAATATGTAGCGGGTAGTTGACGAGATAAAAGAGGGAGAAAAAGTTTGAGATTACTTTAGCATTTTAACTTTCTTAAGCCGCGGGATTAATTCGAAGCCCGCGCAGCTTAGCACGAGATTTAACGTAAATTGACAAAAGCCTTAATCCACTGTACGACGCAGATCCTCGACTCTGTACCATTCTCTTTCCGTAGAAATACGGAAGCTCCCAGTTTAATGAATTGCATTTCGGATTAGCGAGATGTATATATATATATCTCGCTATATATACATAGTGTTATTATTCTGGAGTCGCGACGTCGAATCAATCGGGCGTCAGCCGAGTGGAAATTAATCGCCCGAGCTCCCGAGAGGACGAATAACCGTTCTTTTGTGTGCTTTAGATTCGTGATTCATTGTAAAACGATTATGATTGAGCCGAAGCTTTTTTTCGAGTCGACGGCAATTAGCTTTAAAAAAAAATTAAGCGGAAAAAAGGCGCCAAGTTATCCGTTTATAACCCACTTTCAAGCAGGCTTTGAAGTTGCAATTTAGTAACCAAAGAGTATCTGATCGTTCGAAACTACGATGCTATCTTCGAAAATGAAAATACCAAATTACATCTATAATACTCACTTTGATAGGGTTTTTCTTTGCAATTTCGTTTTCGATGAAATTTTTGTTTTTTTAACTAGAAAAAAATAAAATAAAGTCAAACCAAAGTCGTAACTCAAAGATCGACGAACACGCGTCACGTGGAATTCTTCCGGAGAGATATATGTGATGCGTCCGTCGCGTACGCGGCTTTTTCAACGACTGCACGATCGGCGTCGAAACACCGCTAACCACTGTCTGACGCGACGCGGTCGTCACTACTGGGACGGAGAGAGAGAGAGAGAGAGGAGGACGGTGTAGGTCTCGCGCACGCGTCCGCCAGTTGGGAATCTCCCACGACGTTTGCATCAAACTCTTTTTATTTCTCGTACACAAAATTAAATTCAACCACCGATGCCTCCGTATCATTAAGACGCACGAATATAGCATTAACAAAAAAAAAACACAAAAAGTCAACATACCGGTCGTTGGGGACTTTTTGCGCGGGACAGCCTGCACCATCGTCGTCACTCGCGTGGGAAATTTTGGCCTAAATGTTTTACATATTCCTTCTATAATCGACGGAGTAAATATATTTGTTTCATGAAAAAAAATAAAAAAAATCTTAACTAAAAATAAAATTGAAACAACTAAAAATTGAATGAAAAAAAAAAAAATTGATTAGGGACAAAGATTCAAAAAGCGTTGGTCGACGAGAATATTCCGTATAATCTGTGGCTGTCGGTAACAGCGAGTGGGGATGGATGGGACGCGCGGGGAGATGCTGCGAGGAAAAAAAACGCGACTCGTCCGTTAATTAACTCGGCCTTACTCTGGTGCGGAATTGTTTTATTTACGAGTCCGCGTTACGAGCCAGCAGCCTCCGCACTTTTTGGGTGATTATACCTTCTCCTGCTGCCACCACTCCGAGAAGCGAACATACCGGTTATTCACGCTGAATTCATTTGTCATCTGCTTCCCGAGAAAGTTTACTCGTCGGGAATTTTGCCAGCTGCGCGATGTAAGGATCTATCATCGAGACATTCTCCTCGCGATTTTTATTCCGCAAAGTCCGGCGAGTAATCTCGAACGAACACTGCAAACCATTACGGAGATTACCCGCTTTGGCGAGGGTAGTTTTTGTTCACCCCTTTTTTTTACCGAATCGATATCGGTGACCTAAAATGAAAAAGGCGTACGTACGAGCTTGAATCGAAAACGAGTAACTTTTCGTTAACGATGCAATTAAATTTTTTCGATACCTTCCAATTAGCGAGTCGTGGAATTTCCGGGAAAAGATTGATGGTATTTATAAACAAAAGAATGTTTTTTATATTTTTTAAATGAAATGTGAATTGTATTCATTTTCTTAACGGGGCTGCATGTTTAGCCGGATTAAGGGCTGGGAAAGGTTTGGTTGTCCTTGAGTCGGTTCTGTCCTCGTGCAGTGTAAACGTACGGGAAGGGCCGTTGTACACGCGAGAGTTTGAGGCACACTGTTTCGGGAGAGTGTACGCACGGTGCCTCGTATCGTCCACTGAATTCACACGGGGACATGCGACTCGGCCCGCACCGAGAGCATGCTCAACGATGATGTACGGTAGCGGAAGTGCGTCCTTGTGCGTTCTACACGGAACACTGTCGCCAGATAATATAAATTTTTTTTATTTTTATAATTATCGATGTTCGTATATGCCGCACCTGTGACACTGGCTAATCTCTTACACATTTTTTTGGCTCGGTAGTATGTATATAACCTGGTATAAAACTGGTGAATATTTTCTCAAAAATCGGGGTGGTCCATATTCACCACACTCACTCTCCATTATCAACAAAAAATAATTTAAAGAGCGAGTCGAGTTGCCACATGAAAACTTTGGGCAAATTTTCCCAAGCGAATAGGTTGCCTAGAACTATGGAATTTTTTCCTTTAATAAAACGTAATCTACACCTTCTATCTCGTGTAAACGTACCTGCATATAACAAGGGGACGAAAAAAAAAAACATTTTTGTTATGAATCCACCGTCCCGTGTTACGCGAAACTCGGCGGGTTTGTAGAATGAATATGCGTGCACATTCGGTGATACATCTTTCCATATTGGATTGCATAGTTGCCGTGTTATGTTGTGCCCGAAAAACGTAAGCGCGGAGGCAACGCACAAATAAAAAAAAAGACACGGGTCGGTTTGCAGGACCGAATGAATCAACGTCGTTCCGGGGTAACGGGCCGCACAGCAATTTAGCGAGAGCCCGAGAGCCTCGATTGCGTATCGGCGAATGTGCGGCTCCGTTCATCCGTTTCGAGATTTCGGTGGTCGGCCGGTCCCGTATTTTTCCTGCGCGTGTTGAAGTTGGGTTCGTTCGTTCGAAAACACTCGACCCAACGCTGCACGGCGTTAACATAAAAACCGATTAGTAGCAATAACAAACGAGACCAATGTATTCCGAACTGTGGAAACGAAACGCGATATTAAAAATAATCGATATTACTCGCCGCCGAGATATCATCGAAATAATGTAATTAAAAAATAAATAAAAAAATGAGTTAATTTCCGTCAATCATTCCGCTGTCGGGAAGGCAACTGTTTCGCGTCCTCTCATTTTTTTTTGCCCGTGACCGACCCCAACCTCATAGCTGGAGCGCTGTCAAGCAAAATCGCAGTGAAAAATAAATAAAACACGTGCCAGCGGACGGAGAAAACTTCCCCGACACGGTGAAAACGCGATCGGGGCGAGCATAAATTTGTGTCTATTTTTTTTCGGAAATATGTACGAGTGACCGGACAGTCAACGTGGAAATGTCGTCGCCGAAGGGGCCAATCAATCGTGATAAATCGGTGGAGGGGATCGGTAAGTCGATCGGAGGATTTTAACGATCGAGAATCGTCGTCCGTCCCGCGACGATGATGACGAATTTTTGTTAATTTTTTCCTCGAGCTAAACCGGCCCGCGAAACGGAGAGATGCAGCATAGGAAGAGGCTCGAGGCTGCCGAGCCACGTGAGGTCGCCCTCGACTTCCGGTCAGCGAAGCAAGATCCCCACGAACATCGGACGTCCCGGCGCGGCGGCGCAGAACCAATCTCAGGATAACTCCCGATTGCTGACCTCCGTTGTTCCGGAGGATTCCGCGGGTGCTGGTGACGGTTCGCCGATCAACACGTCGCGACGTCTGACCCCGAGGAGCGCGACGGCCTCCTCGATGCCACCGGCAGCCCCGATCACTTCCAAACCCAAATCCTCTACCGCGTCGAACGCGAGCTCGGCTGCGCAGAGACGTCAGCTGGAAAGCCAATTGTCCACGAAGAAAAAACGTTACGCGACCCTCAAGAAGGAACTGACGGACAAGCAGGTCGGTTCACTGCCTCGAATTGCTTTTCTAACGATTTTCTTACGGATCGGTTAAGCGAACGTGAAGACTATCCGCAATATGAAGGCGTATGCGAATGGCAACCCTATTTGCAAGGACTACCTTAAGAATTT
Source organism: Ichneumon xanthorius (assembly GCA_917499995.1). Classification (NCBI taxonomy): domain Eukaryota; kingdom Metazoa; phylum Arthropoda; class Insecta; order Hymenoptera; family Ichneumonidae; genus Ichneumon; species Ichneumon xanthorius. The sequence goes on from OU824207.1 coordinate 1,133,938, forward strand.
TTTTTTTAATGCCAAAAAGATCATCCACGATGATCGTCCGATCGAATTTTGCAGAAAAATGCTCTGGACCTCTACGAGGAGTTGTCCCAGTTGCGGGACAAGCTGATAGCGCACGGCGTCAAGGACCCTGGAAAGATCGAGACGATAAATCTGAGCCCCGTCCCAGCTCGGACCAGCGTCCCGCAGCTTTCCCTCGATCTCCAAGCGCTGCGGGGGAGCGGCGAGCAGGTCTACGCTCCAAACTCCGAAATCACCGGTGACCTCGTTTCAACCCTGGAATCGAGGATCCGTGAATCGCCGAATCGTTGCTTCGACCTCTGCAAAGAGGCGCTGGAGAAACGTTCGAAGATTTTGGGGTTGTTGGAGAAATTCGATGGGGAAAACGGCGGGAAGGTCGATCCGGAAATCGCCGAGCAAGTGGAAGCTCATAAGAAGGAAAATTCGGAGTTGGAATCGCGTCTGGAGGAAACGAGAAAAACCGAAGAAGCGGCGTTAGAGGACACAATCAGGAAGCTCTCAGCTCTGTGGAACGAGATCGATGTGTCACGCTGCAGAATTCGAGAATTGGAAGTAACCAGCACGGAGATGATCAACGAGTTGCGCGGGCAACTGGACGCCGCGTTGGCTGAGAAAAAATGCGAGATGGAAAAATCGGTACAGCTTCAAGAGCGCAAGGTCGCTCTGGAGACGGAGTTGCAGAAAGCCCGAGCGAAGATGAGAGCGATGGAGACGCGATTTGCCGAGGACGAGACGAAAATCACCCAGCTGCAGGGCAACATTAAGAATTTGGAGGGCCAGTTGAGGCAGAAAGAATCGAGCGCCGAGCAGCGGTTCAAAGAGATGCACAGGAGCCTCAAAAACAGCGAGAATCTCCTGGCCAAAACGGAAAAACAACGGGATAGCTTCGAGTCACGGTTCTTACTTTCGTTACTATTAATCGTTAAAAGTTTGGGTGATTTTCGTTTATTTTGATCTACTCTGTTTTACCGATCACTTCGAACAAGGCTGAACGAGCTGAAGAAGAGCCACGGGTCGAGGGAAACTGAAGCCGAGAACAGGATAAAGGAACTGACGGGCCAACTTGAAGCCGCCAAGGCTGAGCTCGATAAACACATGGAAACATGGTACAAAAAAAATTATTATAATTTGTTGTAGAAATTACACGATCAAATTCCTCGACAGCCGTTCAGAAGACATCAGAACCGATCTCGAGGCCGCGTTCGATCGTGAAACAATCGATACGCTTAAACGCGAGAAAAAAGAGATTATCAGATTGATGCAACATCTTCTCTTCGATGAAGTGAATAGTTTCGTTAGTATAATAATCTTAACAAAAAATTAGCTTAAAAAAATGTTATCCGCATCATCGTTAAATCCTTGTCTTCAGAAATTCGACGGCGATGGCCCACACGACAAAATCGTTGTAAATTTGACGAAGAAGATGGAAGAATTTCGGTTGAATTTTAAGACGGCGTGAGTCCTCAAATTTGTAATTATCATCGACACTTCGCATTGTTTTTTCTATCGATCTATCGAGAAATATTAAATAATCACAGACAAGAGAAGAACGAGCGTCTCGATAAGCAAGTGGCGGAGCTTAGATGTCAACTCCAGGCGAGATCGAAGGAAACCGGAAGCGGAAAATCCCCATGGTCCGCTCAGGCGATCGACCTGGAGCCGCAGATTTACGATCTCCGTTGCAGCGTCAAGGACTTGAAGCGTCGCAACGAGGAGCTGGAAATTCAGTTGAATCAGAAGCAATTGGAGATCGAGGAGCATGATCGAGCTATGCGCGAGCAGATAAACGTTCTCAAAGTTAGAGACGAAGTTATAGCTCTTCTGAAGGGCAAGCCCGACTCTCGGGGCAACAGCGACGGCATGAGCCTTCCGGTTCTTAAGAAAAAGAATCAACGTGATCGGGAACAGGTAGATCTGGATGGACGATGTACATTGGAAGAGTGGGGCAAAACGGTCACCAATTCGAGAAATTTGTTATGTCCCACAAAAATTGGTATAAATGGTCCATCTTGCCCCGCTCTTTCCCGATCATCCTCCTCAAACAATTAAGAAAGCATCTTCTGGCGTCCCCAGGTGGACAAGCATATAGCCGAGAAAACTGAGAATCTTCAGCAATTGTATTCGACCCTCGAGAACAAGCAGATGCAGATAACGCGACTGGAGCATCTCGTGAAGCAGATGGAGCTTCAGCAAGATCGCGCCCAAGAGCAGCGCACTCGTCTCGAGACGAGAATCGCTCAGCTCCAGCTCGCCATGCATTACCGTGGCAAGTCCCACCGGTATGTTAAGACGGAAAGTCCCGCATCACCGACGAAAGTGTCTAGCGCTAATGTGGAAAGATCACAGTTTCGTGAATCTTCCAAAGATGAAGAGAGCATCTCCCATCCGCGATCCTCCTCGAGGCCACCGCCGCCCCGTTCGCCGACGCGCCATCCTCAGATCCAACGCTCGAAGACCCTGAATTCCTTTCAGACAAAGACAAAGTTGTCGCCGACCAGAGAGTACGCGTGTAAACTTATGGACGAAGTTGCGAGGACTCTGAAACGGGAGCGCGCTTACGATTATGAAAAGCGGATTATGAGGGAGGGTCGCGGATCGGAATATGTCGTGGGGAACGTTGTTGATCCTCGGGATATTTCGAAGGACGAGATTCACGAATCTTTCTACAATTGGCTCGTCGAGCCGTGGATGTTCGAGGGCGAACCCTCGAACTTGATTCTCCCGACGGACGATCTTCGGCGGACTCACTGGCCGAGAGTTCGTTCACCGAACTCCGATATGGCGGTGAATGCCGGTGATCCGGAAGATCGTTCGCCTCGGCGGCAAAGAGCTACGAACGATTGTAGCAGGGAGTCCAGGTGCGGCAGTCCTGGATGCCGACGACAATCCGTGCCGGATTGGAATCCCGGCTCCGCAAGGGTCCGAACCAGCCCGCAAAACAGTCCAGCGACCCGATCGCGTTTGCAGAGATCGTAGAACTGCTGAAAAAAAAGAAATGAAAAAAAATCTTTAGACTAATCGAGACTTCTGGTTCCTGCAATTTTTGGTAGCTTGGGGCGATTTGAACATAACTGCCTTTTTAACATCTTAACGATCAATTATGTAGAACAAAATTGAGTCATTTTGGATATCGAATCTATCTCACTATCGGGAAAAAAAAAATTGAGCAGAGTGTGCATTTCGCCTCGAATCCGAGGTATCTTTGGGAAGAAGTGCAAGATTTATATCACTAATTTCTCGTGTGGTCTGCTTTAACAGGCTAGGTACTCCCTGCTGCATCGTCTTCGTCAACCGTTTGGTTTTCCGAATCCCGCGTTAAAGATGTTCCTTACAGAGTGCCTAGCCGTTGAAACAGACCTACTCCAATTCCGAAACTTCTCACAAAAAAAAAAATCTTTCTCAATTCCCCTGTCTCTCTTTTTTGTGTTCTAGGAGTAGAGGGTTCAGCTTCCTGTAAGGAACTTTCTAATCCTCCCCGACGATCGAAAACCCCTCGCGTGCGGTTGTTTGTAAATTAATATTTTATTTTTCAATTCTTCTCGTCAGTGGCTGTGCTGAACCACAGAAAAATCGATCCTCTGTCCCGTGTAAAATCGTCCTTTATTCGCGTCACTGAACGCTTTGTCTACAGGATTTTTCTTCCGTGGTTCATCATCCATGATTTTTATATACATATATTAATGTAAAATTATGAGAAATCAGAAATCTGGTCGATGCAGTACGGAGTCGACGTGGAACAAAAAAAATGTACAGATTTTATAGACTTTGTATTTGTTATCCGCCTTCTTTTATTTTATCACGAAAATACTAAAGAAATAAAAGTATGTACAGAAATGTGAATAATTAAAAATTATCTTCGTCGCCGTTTCCAGGCTGCAAGTCTAACTTGGGCAAATCGTTAAACAGTGTTTACCGTCTTGTTACTATATATCCTCTCATTCAATCTTCAAATTATCTTGCTATCAATTCCAATTCATTATTTTACACCGAAACGTCTAATGAAACAAATGTATTTACAGCAATTGTCGGTAGAAATTAAACAGACGTTAATCGCTGTCGTTATCGCTGCTTCCGGAATAGGCTCCAAGAAGGGACAAGCCTATGGTCTGAGGCTTTTCGTTTGCAGAAACATTGATTCCTATGGATTCGGTACTCTTCGAAGCCGTATCTTGGTCGACGGTATTTTTAGCAACTGCGGTCTGTTTCGTGCTCGTCTCGGCCGTACATTTCACCCCGACGTTGCTCGAGTTAGTTTTAACGCCCAAAATCGTCTTCTTCTTTACCAAACTCCCGAGGTTCGTTCGAGAAGAAGTCAACCCCGAATTCCCACTCCACGAGGACCCTCCCGCGCTAAAACCCGTCGTTGCCGGCAATTCCTTGCTATCGATTTTTCCCGTTTCCGTTGATTCCAAATCGGACGAGCTGTCAGTTTTAAGTACTTTCCGTGGTGGTTCTGCATCGTCGTCAGCCGGTAACTCGACAATCTCCTCCTCGACGACAGCTCCTTCCGACGGTTTTTTTCGAAATATAGACTTCACATATTCCTCGTCTATCTCCTCCTGTTCCTTCAGCGTTCTCTGCGTGGCGGCTTTGTTGTCGAACCTCTCCAGCATCTGATCGTAGTCGATAGTCTGTTGTCTTCTGTTGAGATCCTTCAATTCCTCCAACGACTCTAGCAGTTCCAATTCTTGCTTGGACTGCTGCGTTCTCTTCTCCAATAGCTTCATCGGATTGGTTGCCTCCTCCTCTTTCTCCTCGTCCTCCTCTCGCTGTGCCTGTTCCTCCGCCAGCTTCAAGGCCATGAAGTTTCTCGTAGCACCGGCCTCTATCTCGTAGTCCGTGTTCTTCGGATCAGTTTTGAACGAAATTTCCTGCAGGCATCTCGTGCATTTTATGTAGAATCTGTAAATTCTTATACCCAGATAATCGTCCCCCTCTACGTCCTCCTTACGAGCGTTGAATTTCTTTCCCTTGTAGATGTACTCTCCGCAGGTCTTGCAACGCATGTTGAACGGGGCCATCAATCGTACGGTGTACTGACGATTGCGGGCCAATTTCATCCGCGGGATCTTCGATGGATCGAAGTCCGGGGGATAGTATTTCTGAAAGCGACGATCGACGCAAGGTTAGAACGCTTGTCGAACATTGAATTTCTCTTTGAGCTACCGTAAGTTATAACCGATTTAATAATTAATTTTTTACTCACGTTCAACACTTTTCTCTCGGACATTGTTGGTGGATAGTTTTCGACGGATGCACAATGTTTATCCTCGCCTAGGGGACGAAACGTTCGCCAGCCGCTTCGAGGTTATGGCAACTCGGCACGAAAGAAAAACACGCAGGAATTTTTTTAGTTCGAGCGTAGTAGCGGCAGCACCGGTCGGCGACGGTTCATTCACTGTCCCGCTACGGTTTCCATTTTATCAACGATGGAAATTGATTTGCCTGCTGTTAGTTTCTTTTCTTTATAAATTTATGAGCGCGAAGAAACTGATCATATGTGAAAAGAGCAATTCTTCGTTCGAACTTTGTTAGGCTACGAGAAATAGTCCATTCTACGAAATTGAAAAATTGAAGCTTCGATTTATCGAGGTAACATTTATTTAATCTGCATTTCGACTAGTCTTTATTTTTCTACACGTAACGTACGTATTTCCGTTATACGTGTAGACGTAAACGTGTATACATTTTATTTTTATTTTCATTTTTCTCGTTACTTTATTACTTTGTTAATTTCTATTGTTCGAGGTGCGCTTCGCAGTTATTTTTATTTTTCTTTTATTTATTTTATTGCTATTGTCACTCTTTATTGTTATAATTCATTTGATTTGTTATATTTCCATTGTATAACTTATGCCGCACCTTTTTCTCTTACTCGTTGTATTTTTAGAGCACGGTGTCCTTAGGAGGCTTGCCCCAGGACACAAATAAACGACACTTATCTATGTATCTATTTTAAAATATCAACGGGCGGGGGAATTCGTTCAGCCGCGAATTGACTTCCGTGAACTACAATTTACCCAGCTAGTTTGTACGTTCGTACAATCGAGCATAGGATTTCCCATTCAGCCACCGTTTAGCGTTTACATTTATTTAAAGTGCATTTCGATAGGTCTTTATTCCACACGCAGCATGCGCAATTAAAGGTTCATAAATAAATTATAATCCACATGGCCGAATGAACCCAAAAGGCTTACACAAACTCGAACCAAACTTTGCAAATTGACTCGATCAGGGGGCGGACAGAGGGGGGGGGGGGGCGATTTCGTTTAGTTCCGAATTGGCTTCCGTGAACCACAATTTACCCGGCTAGTTTGTGCGATCGTACAATCGAGCATAGGATTTCCCATTGAGCGATTGAACAATAATACGGGCATATTTGGTCGGTGCTCCGTCGGAACGAGGAGAGTCGTGCGGGCAGCGCCGGCGATAGAATGTTTCGTGGAACGCCCGGGCGTTTCAATTCCACTGCGGCATACACGTACAGCGGGTCTGAGAGGTTGCTCGACCGGGGGCTTCGCGGCGTCGTCGCAAGGTTGTGGTTTTGTGTACACGTGATTGAGTTAGTCGACCTCGCAAAACCACCAGGCGAGAGATCATCACAAAAAACTCTCGGGGCGCTTACGGTCCGTGATCTCGCGACGGTCCCACGTTCCTTAGGGGAACGGAGGGGCGCAAGAGCGTCACGCCGCCCGGGGGACTACCGTCTAGCACCAGCGGCCGAGCATCGACGTATCTTGATCTAGCTTAATTTCGTCGGTCGAATAGGCCGCCCCCCTCCGTCGCTCTCCTCGGAATAAAAAGCTTCCTCGACCGCTCTGTCGACTATGCAAATCTCGACTGCCGAATAAAATCCAAGGTCACATGATAATCGTATTAAAAAAAAATAATAACAATAAATAAAAATAAATGTTTATTTTATTTTTCGGGGTTCGGCTGTTCGAAAGTCGCGAATGGCTACTGGGTGGCCCGACGATTCAAAAGCCCGCATTCGAATCGCTCGCAATTAGATACCGAACTGCCTCGCCAGCCGTGAGCGCTAGTGACATTTCGCTGATTGCGACAAAAAAACAAAAGAAAAGAGATATACATAAGCGGGCGTTTTTTTTTTGCCTCGCGGCAATGTCGGACCTCGTGTGCGTGTCTACGATGAAATATACAAAGTGGGCAACGCGCGAGTCTACGACGTGTCGGTGGATTACGAAGGTTGTTTAGGAACGCGAGATATACTCATTAATATCGGCTGTTGTAGCCAACGCCAGCGGCCGCGGCGAAGGCGGTTACGTACCGGGCTCCTCCTCGGAACCAGTTTCAAACGCGAAAATTACAGGCTCGATTTAGGCGCGCGAGGTCCAACGAGAGAATCGTGCGAGATCGTGTGTCCGATGATTTTTTTTTTCTTTCTTTCAATGTTCCCCATTTTCTGATTTTTATCAATGGCAAAGAGGCTTCGGACTTAAAGGGTTACCGTGTAGACTCCAGATGGGATAACAATTTAATTATTACCTGAGATTCCATTTTTTTTTTTAAAGTCCGAGTTCAATTCTTTACCACAAAATGTCTAACAAGTCGTTGGGGAAAATCTTTCGAGGCACAATTGGATGCAGGAGAGTAGGCTTGATTTATCGTCGAAGGGGGTCTTTTTATTCGCAAATCAAATATCGAAGGACTTCCACTCGGTGGTCTTGAACCAGACCCGATTGAGACCTGCTCTCGCGTGTGTCTGTGCGGCTTGTGCGAAACTGCGAAGTACATTATCGTTCAAATATCTATAAATTCGTGAAACCATGGGCGACGACTTTGGTTTTTGAAAAAAATATATATATATAGTGCGAATGGAATTGAGTGCGAAAAAATGTGAATCGAAGAGGGATAAATCACTGAGACTCGTGTGAACTCCTATGCTCGTCACTCCACGGACTGTGGGAATATCGTACCCGGTTGTACCCAGTAGTATAACCTGCGTCTCGGCGGTGCGCAGGACTTAAAGAAATTTCGTTTGAATGGGAAGCGGCGGAGGCAAAAAGCATCTCGAAGCGATCTTTCTCCTTTTCTCTCCTTCTTTCCCTCGTGGCGAAGAGGCGGCCGACTCTACCTGCTCGAAGGACTCGAATTTTTCTAGCATTTCCCGGACGAGAAAGACGAGACGTGCTGCGCCTAACCGCGGAGGAGATGAGATAAGGAAATATAAGACCGGACGTCGGGAGTGAATTAATTCAGGACGCGTGAAGTTTGTAAAAAATTAAAAATAAAATAACTCAACTTGAATGCAAATTGTTTCCGCGAAGATTCGTCGATATATCAATGAAACGCGATTGATGAAAACGAAGGCGTAATTAATTGATTTAAAAAATAATCTCTACAGTGTAATTTTTGCCAGGTTGTACACGACTTTCGTTCATTTTTTCTTCGTTCAGCGATGATGATTATGTCGCTGATTCAATCCAGACATTCATTTTTGACATAGGAGCGAGCGGGGTAAAATGGAATATTGGGGCAAAAACGGGACAGACAATCGGGATGTGTAGTTTTAAAAAACGCACTTTTCGAATAATGTTGAGATGTTCTATTTTGGTCCATCGATATATCCCGATAGTCTGTCCCGTTTTGCCCCACTGTCCCATTTTAACCCGCTCTCCCCTACTTAAAAAAAAGAAATCCGAAAGAAACGGTTTTTTTTTCAAATTTCGAAAGAGACTACATCTTTGACGGGGCTGTACTATTCGTGGAAGTCGTTCCATTCATGGAGTGTAGATGCTGTTAGCGGACAGTGGTTCCCATTCCATTGTACCTGCCTCCCGCAGCCTCCGCCTCGCCGAGAACTGCCTCGTTTCCCTCGAACCGTTCCCGAATTAACGCGTCAAATTTTCGGCAGCACCTCTGCCGCCCAACATAGGTTTTTTTTTAAAAAATATATTCCGGAATGTCGCGCGAAGATAACAGAGCCCCAAAGCTCTCCGTCTCTGCTGCGTGTATTAATTAAGAGACTCAAAATTCGTTCGCGATTCTCGACGAATCCAAAGACTCTCTCAAAAAAAAAAAAAAAAAAGTTGACCATTTTTTTTCAACTTTTAATGCTCGTCGCTTGGAGCGAGGAGGGGAGGGGGGGCGGCGGCGATAACGGTGACGATTTCAGCTGTCCATTAATGACACCGACTGTCGCATCGGAGTCATGTAATGCGCACAATTGTTCGTGAGGACATGAACGATAAGCACTCATTGTCTCTCATCGTGTAATTGCACTTTAGCACATGGCCTGCGACTATCGTTCCACCTGCTCGACGAAGCTCATGTAATTAAATTATCCGTAGAACAACGTTAAAACGATAGTGGCGCGAAACCTTTAGCGCATATAGCGACGTTGAAAAATAAAAATATTCTAACATACTCCGAAATATATTTATGCAAATATACAGCAATTTAACATTATCGATATATTTATCATATGAAAGACACTGAATTAATTTTTTTTTCGCTTAATAAATAAATACATTGAATATCTATTGTGTGGAGAATTGACTGCATTGAAGCTCACTGAGACAGTGGAAGGAGCCCAAGAAGCGCGGCTATCCTTTCCTCTCCCTGAAGAAATGAAAAAAAAAAGAATGCATCCAAGACGCACTCTGCGCTTCGTCAATCTCATTACAATGCAGACGCAATAAAATTTGATGAACTGTTTCCGTATTATTTATAGAGCTAAGGAGAGGCCTTCGCATTGCGCTCGATTATCATAAATTTAATGTTTCCTGGCGGTTACCCGAGAGAGGGATGAGAGATAAAAGTTCAAAGAGAAGAGGTCGAGAGTGCATGGAAACGATCGTAAGATTCCCACGTAATAATATGCGCTTTTGCGGTGCGTGTCGCGACGCATGCATATCGATAATCTCTATCGAGACAGGAGCGCTTGACTCTGGGCAGCGTCGGGGTCTCATGCCTCGTCGCTCTTGTTCTTGTTCTTTTCTTCTTCTTTTTTTTTACCTCGTTCCTTTTTTTTCAATACAATTATTATTGAGTGACCCTCTATCGCGCGAGGTACTACGCCGCTTTGTTTATCGCTCCGGCAACGTGTAGCACGGTATAGCGTTACCGCGGACCCGGGAACTGTACCGCACAAGTTGCATATCGCAGCATGAGGCATTTTAAAACTCGCATTGCCGAGCGATCCGTCCAGGTGTACACCCGGCGGTTTTCGTACCGTGCTGTGTACACATATGTATATATATATACTTACACATATATATATACTCGGTAAAAGAACTCGAATTTCTCGACGGCGCAACACGATAACCGAGGGTGTTCCTCTGGGTCGTCCGTCTCCGGTAAGGTAATCGCGTGAATTACGAGAACGAATACACTAGCGGGCTCCGCTCGAGTATTCCAGTTACCGATATTAAAATACTACGTGCGTACGTGCACAACGGGCCTTTGCTGCAATATATATATTTTTTTTCTCTATAGTTTACTATACTATGCAACAGCATGTAGCGTATTATACAGTAGTATACTATAATTCGAGTAGTAGCCCCGCACCGCAACAGCGGTGCTACGGCGACTTCCGGCCCCGCACACGGAGGCTCGCTCGATCGTCCTCGGTGCCGCGGCATCGCTCGAGTTTCGCGAGCTACTACGAGGACACTTATCTTTCTCTCTCCGTATGCTTACTCTACCACAAAAAAGTGACGTAACTCGCAATGCGAACTCCCACCAGGACGGGCGGTGAGCTCTCGAAGACTCGCACGGTTACTCATTACCGATACAAAAGGCAATGTCCCTTTAATGCTTGATATTATCATACCGGGTTGCGGACGGGTGTACCGTGGACGCTGTTTTTTTTTATTTCTTATTGTGAAATACATAAGAGAAACTGCCTGCGCGACGAGACAGCTACATTTGCGCACGTTCATTCCCGTGTTTACGAACTATAGAACTGTAGAGAGACGAAGGAGTCGCGCAGACGCTCGTATACCGGCTACATCTTTACGACCAAGGGCCCATCGAGTTTTGCATAGAAACTATAAATTTTGGTGTAATTTGGAGACGGTACTTCGCGGGTAGAAGTAATCTATCAGTTGGACGTACATCAGGCTGGCGAATAACATTTGTCACACAAAAACTCGAGTCGTTTTATTTGAATCAAATTTCTTCTGTTGTTCAGCAAAGTCAATTATTATGCTGATTATTATACTGATTATTATATTGATTATTATACTGATTATTATATTGATTATTATACTGATTATTATACTGATTATTATACTGATTATTATACTGATTATTATGCTGATTATTATACTGATTATTATACTGATTATTATACTGATTATTATACTGATTATTATACTGATTATTATACTGATTATTATCATAAAAAAATTAAATTTAGCAAGCTTTTGTATTATGCTTACAGCGATATGTATAAAAATTACAACGTTCACGTTTATCAAAAACACTTTTACAATGTTTCGGATAACTATTATTAGGGCGTGGGGAAGAAAACATGTGGATACCGAGCGTATTATGCATACGAGCTTCGAAGGTATGTGCGAATACTTTGACGCTTTTTTTTACTCGTACAAGCCGTTCGCCCGAGGCGCGAAGTTACGGCGTTTTACGAAGTTTGAAAAGAAAAAAAAGTCGTATGTGCCGGGGGTTACGGTAATGGTTTTTGCGAGAGTAGTCGCAGCCGATGAGACGCCGAGCTGCCGCTAGGCCTCAGTGCAAAGTTTCACCTCAGTTGATGGTTGCGGTACGCAGTGGATATAGCCGGCGTGACTTTCGACGTTCCGCAATCGCCATTAGGCAGATTTTACGAGCGGAGCCGCCGCGCACACGAGGCTGATCGCTTTTCTGGAGGGAGGAACCTCACCGGAGTTATCCCTCTCGCCGGGTGTTGGCACCTCGAAGCGCGTACGAGGCGGGGCGCTCGGAAAGAGCGAAGGACTCTTTGCGAACAGTCTCGCGGCCAATCTGTATTAAGTTCCGGAGCACCCCATTTTTTTAAAACTCTCTTACAACCTCATCAGTTTCCACCAAATTGGATTTTATTTAATGGTTCACCTTAAAGCAAAAAAAAAAATAAAAAAAAATAACCAAAGATCCAAAATCAATAATTGAATTTTTTTTCAGAGTCTCGTCAAATCCATGCATGATTTTCCATATCTGAGTCTAAGATCATCGTTGTCCAGCGTTATTTTCATTAATTAGTACCGCAATAAAATTTGCTTTATCCGTTTCGTGATAAACATATGCATGTATGCAATTCGTGTTCGTTATAACGTTCGGGTAGGCGATTCGATTAATTGTAGACAGTGGTTTTATATTCTCCATACGGAGCATCTATCGGTGTTCCGCTCGAACGATGGAGTGAATAACGCCGATGCGCGGGCATTAATGACGAGAAGTTGTGGGTCTTAAAATTCCAGTAAAATTCGTCGTTCATATGAGAACCCAGACTCGAGCAATCTCTCTTTCTCGACGGAGCGAGGGAGATCGAGATCGGTAAAAGAAAAGCGAACCGGCAGAGAACCTTCTCAATGTCGCATAGCAAACCAGTATTACCGCTTGGCCGCGAAAGCTTGCCGTTGCCCCGGCCGCCCGACAAGCAGATATCGAATGCCATCGAGGATACCCGTAGCTCCGCTGTACCGCTCGGTTGAATTACCAGAGTAGAAAAGATACAAGCTCGCCGGCTCGGAGACGCATCGACGATGTAGCTGAGTAGCATGCACTCGAGCGCCGTACCGGGTACGCGACATGCATCGCCACCTCGGACCTCATCTGTTTCAATGTTTTTTTTTTTTTTTTTCTCGGAAAGCTCGACTCTCTCCGATAGTCGTTCGAGAATTCCACCGAGACACATTAGAGTCCGATAGTACATTAGAGAAGAGAAAAAAAAGGAAAGAAGTAAATTAATGCCCGGGAACTCGATCGAAATAGAATGAGTATAAAATCCAACGTGGAGGGTGATCGGTGTCACGAATTTAGAGTTAAATTAACCCAATTTATGCGCCTGTGCCGATAAAGATGAAAAAAAATTACAAAAGAGCTCGAAGGTTGAAAGACCGAATTTATAAATGTAGTCGTTTTTTTTTGTTTTTTTTTTACGTCTTCGAGACGAAACGAGTCGTGTGAAGAAATATATCAGATGCTCCTATTCTCGGCTACCACCCACAGTCAGAGATGTGTGGCCTCTGCCAGGTTCCGCTATAATGTCCCGCTTGGACAATGAGTCGAGAATCAAAGAATTCCCTCATTGGGAGCTCAGTTCCATGGAAGAAACGTTTTTTGTCTGCATAGCGAGTAATCACGAATGAGTACTTAAGTATCGTATATATACATTTCCAACCCTCTATTGGCCTTACGGGGACTTAATTCCCGCGCTTAGATGGGGTGACTTCAGGTGAGTTTCGTGAGCTTCGCGATTACTCGAAGGCAGTGTGGCAAAAGCCAAGGAAGATTCTCGGGAGCTCCTCCTCGCGGTATTCCACCGATCCAACTTCCAGGCTACGTCCTGCGTTGGAGCAGTCCGAGGTTTTGCGGAGACCTTCGGTTCGAAGCCCGAATAACTTCGCGAAAGCCGTGTCGGCGAACGACCGGCGAGTCTCACGTGACCGGGCGGCCACTCTCCGTCGTCCATTGCACGATTATGTACGTGCTTCCCCCTCGTCGGAGCGAACGAAGTGGCGTACATAAAACTTCTGCGCGTAAGCGAACACGATCGCCTTCTCGTATACCCTTCGTAATTATCATCGTTCGTACCGTACTGATCAAACAGCGGACATACAATGTTGTGATGTTGACGAGCAAGAAGTTTAACGAGGCGAGCGAGTTCTGTATGAAAGCAGCAGCGAATTGACGTTAAGTAGATCCTTATTGGAACGGAGAAGAGGCTTTGCGGCGGTGCATCTTCAGATGCATCAAGAAGTTTGATGGACGCCGATCGTTTCTGGTTAGGGACAGGTCAGCCAAACTACGGTTGTAAACATTGCCGGTGGTGCCATCTATGTCGAGGATTCCAGCGCGGGCCGCTCCAGCGACCGTATAGGGTAACTTTGCGAACGAAGCTGGCATCAATTTAGGCACTGATGAGTTTTCCTCACTGAGTACTGTCTAGATTTCCCACACAGGACACTCTGGCTGCAAGCTCCAGGCTACGGTTCAGGCGTGTTCATATATTCCATTTAGGCTCTTTAGACAAATTTTTTTTTTACATTTTTTACTGAACGATTTACGTAGTTTGAACAAAGCTTCTACGATGGATTCACCAAGTGATGGGGCAATGGCGGGTAGTAATGATCCTTTTCTAAGTGAAATGAAAACTGAAGGCACAGTCTTAATAAATGAATTGCCAATTGGTGAGCGATCCTGTAGACATTGATGTTCAGTATTTCAGAAGACGTTGCCCGTGGCGCCATCTATGTTGAGGATTCTTGGCCAGAGCCATGCCAGTGACCGTCTGGGGTAACTTTGCGAGCGAAGCTGGCATCAATCCTGGTACGAATAACCCCCCCCCCCCCTCCTATAGTCTGCCGGTTACCAGGCACCCTATGCAGACTCCAATACAGCCGTATTCTGACGAATTTTACCATCTTTTTTTCATAGTTACAGCGCGGCGTTCAGAGTAGACCAATTTTGCCGGAAGCTGCCTCGAAGGGGGTTCGAATTCGCCGATCCCGGCAGCTTATTTTTCGCGCTTCACTTGACGGTCTCCTATTTCTTTATCGCAAGGTGAATCCAAAAAAAGGTCTCCTAAACTTCACCGTCGTGTTGGTACAAAAAGAAGACAAACGTGCCACAACGAAGAGGTGGCAATCCGATCGTCCTCGGAGTTCGGATTGCTCAAGGTACCCGCGGGTTCTCTCATTCTCATTCGCCTCGAGTTCCCGTCAGCGATGGGTCGAATCTGCCTAACAACGAACCCCCCCTGTCTTTTCTCATTCTTTTCCCTCCCCGTCGCTGTCGAGGGAGCCAGTCTCTCCTTTGAGCCCCCGGTTGCGAACAAGCCTCGCCACCGTGAAGTTTTTCGGAGATCGGATACGCCACCGAGGCGCGAAGCAGACGAAAACGTTGAAGTGGAAGAACAACCGGTGGGAACAGAACCGGGCTTCGTTTTCGCGGTATGAAGAACGAGAACCAGAAGGGAAGTCCTCGCTCATTGTCCGGCCGGGGATGTCCGAAGACAATGTCCTTTCCTCTCGTTCCCTCCGCTTCTCTGCTCGCCGTCAGCACTCCTCCTCGCGCTCTTCTTCTTCATCCTCTTCTTCTTCTTCTATCTCGCGGCTCCTCTGTTCGCCAAAGTCCTGGTCGACAACCCGTAATACGCCATCGGCAGGAGAGCGCAACGCCGCTGCCGGTGCTCTCTCGAAAACGTTTCTCGGAAACCCCGAAAAGCGAAACACGAGCCGGTCTGGCCCTGGGCTCCGCCGCGGCGGCCTGTGTGACACTGGAGAGCTCCTCGCCATTCCACGGTGGCCACTAACACCGATTCTCTCCTTTACGTCATTCTCTCTTTCTCCACTTCGCTCTTTTCTCCCTTGTTCTCGGCTACGACTTTGCACCCTGGCCTAACTCACCTTTCCCGTTTTCTCGATTTTACCCCTCCTTTTTTGCCGATTTTTGTCGGGAAATTTGAATTGTACTCCATTTTAGGGTATTTTTTCTGGAACGAATTTGTCGGGCCAAAAGATAGTGATTGTGGTTGGCAACCAACAACGCGGTTGCTTGGTTGTCGGCGATCGATTATTTTTCGCCATGCGCCGAGTCTCTCTTTTATACGTAATTTCTCATTCTCCACTTCGCTCTTTTCTCTCTTGTTCTCGCTTGTTCTCGACTACGACATTACACCCTTGCCGCGACCACCTTTTCCATTTCCTCGATTTTATACTCTTTACCCTTTCGGATTTTACTCCTTTTTTGCGTATTTTTGTCAGGAAATTTGAATTGTACTTTATTTATTTTTTTCATTTTGTCTGGGAAGAATTTGTCGGGCCAAAAGATAATGATTTATTGGCAACAAAACGTACGGTTGGTTGTCGGCAACCGATAATTTTTCTACATATAACGCGCGAGGAGCAGCGCACATTATCTGCTCCCATTTCTCGAGGGCTTTAACTGCATCTTAAAAAAAAAGACAATGAAAACCGTGCCAAGGACCTAAACAAATAGAGCGACTCGGGTATATTACAGTACCTAGCTCGCGTCCTCCTCCGAGCTCGTCCGTCCTGTGGTACTCGTCGGGCGGAGAGGCTATCGCAAAATTATTATTACCCATCGCTCACAGGTAGGGCGTAAAACGTGTACATAGATACAGAAACACACAGTCCGTAAAACCGCTCGCCGGTCCCGCTGCCGCTATAGATACGGGCCTTGGGGGTTTCCGTAAAACGATAAGAACTCGCGAAACGAGCGATAAGAGCCCGCGGTTGGCGCCTCCCTTCGGTCTCTTTACTGAATTTTTTCTTATTTATTTTTTTATCATTCTTTACCGAGACGTTCGTTCTCACGCGTGTTCGCGAATCATCTTACGATCTCGCGGAGGAGCGAATGATTTAACGACTTTGAAAAAAATGACAAATCTCCGAAAGTCCCGATTTTTTTGGTCGAACGGTGGACGAGCCGATTTTATTCGGTTACGGCAATATTGCTTCGTCCCGCAAGTTCGAGACTCTCGTATATACACGATCGCCCCGCGATCGGCTCGATCCTCTCTCGCCGCGCAAGAATTCCAAAGCGTTCGCGGGGCCCAGACACAACGGAGGATCGTCTCTCCTCCGCCTCTCGGGGCATTGTTAGATTCCAGATAGCGGCTCAGCGAGCCTCTCGGGACTGAAAGAGAGGAAGAGAGAGATCGACCGCGGAATCGTCCTCGGACTCCTTCGAGCCTCACCGAATACGTAATGATTGCCGATTAAACCGGCCAAACTTTTATCTCGTATGGTAATTGATATTGCCCGCGCGGTTATAAATGACGATTCGAATACATCTCGCGCCGGTAACGTTTTACGGAAAACAGGACTATGGAGGACAAAATATAAATAAATAAATAAAACCGAGGGAGTCGATATTCCGTCTCGGTGCCGTTGCGCACGCGCTTCGTCGCCACCGGTGTTTCTAAGAAGCCAATGTCCTCCCGTGGCCGGACTAACCGGCACCTAATAAGAATTGCCACGGGTAACTAGATTAACCAGAATTCGAGACTCACCTTCGAGAATCTACTTGCCGCCTGGATTCCACGGCGCGCACGGTGCACCTAAGCGGTCAGCGCATGCGCGTAACGCATGCGCTCTCGGTACGAGTTTATCCACCTACTACAATAAATCCCACGTTCGGATTATTTGCTCCTGCGAACCTCGACACAAATCGTTTATTTTTGATACGGGAATTATCGATACATATATATGTGCGTATTATTTTATTTTTTTTGCCGCGCGAAGTCCCTCGCAGAATTTCAAGGTAGTCCGCGAGGAGCGAAGAGCCAGTTTCCTGCGCACGGGTCTTGCTGCGAGAGAGGAAAAAATATCGGCAGGATCAGCCGGGACCCTCGGTTGCCTCCCGCGTCGCTAGATTCTCCAGATAACCCGACGATGCGCCCATCGCGCCAGCTCCAAACTACATGCCATCGGTATAACAACAGAGAGAGCGAGCCCGAACCGTACACCGATGAGACCGGTGAGGTCCCGAGTCGCCCGGCCTTATGGGCAGTTGGTACAAGCCGCGCCGCATCGGCCCTTTAACTGCGAGCCTGCTGATGCTCGCGGAAATTGAGGTGGTTAAAGGGGCAGGATCAGCCTGTCGGCCCGAGTGTACAGCCCGAGTCTCCTCCGGCCGCTGCTGCCAGACGCGAATTAAATGGTAACCCCGTTGTTCGGAGGATATTAGACCGATCGGAAGGACGGAGAGGCGAAACGGCCGAGAGGATCCCCGGCGATGGAGGAATGCCCGTTGAAAATCGTAATGAACTCGCCGCTGTGAAAATCATTTTTTATACTTTACATTTATTGATTTGTTTTTTTTTAAGAAGATGCTATTTTTTTTGCGATTATACCGGGAAGTGGAGCGCAGGTACGAACGTCAATTCCGGATGGTAACAGGACGGTAGCGCCAACTAGGCTGCAGGTACAATATCGAATTCTCGAAGCTCTGTCTAATTATAGAACACCGGAGGAAGAATCCATGCTCGGAGCGAGGATCGGTGGACCGTGGAAACCGGTGTACACGCGCACAAGTGTACGCATGAGTTAAGAGCACCCTGGATCTTTCCCGCTCGTCGTTTCATACGTCCCATTTAGGTTCTTTCGTCAATTTTTTTTTGTAAATTCCTTACCGCACGATTTACATAGTTGAATCAAAGTTTCTATGATGGACGCACCGAGTGATAGGGTAATGCCGAGTGGTATGGTCCGTTTTTAAGTTAAACAAGAACCGAAGGTACGGCCTTAAAAAAATTGATTGGAAATTAGTGAGCGTCCCCTACTGGACGTATCAGTATTTCACGCGGAAAAATAAAAAAAAATTAATACGTTAATACCTAAATTAATCATCGATCGGACCGATCAGCCTCGATTACTGAAAATCGAAACGACGTCGGCAAAAAAAGAATTCCTAGCAGGCCGGTAAGATAGAGAGCACCGCGAATACACTGAGAGAAGGATCTGATAGAAATTACCATAAATTTGGTAAAAGCGGACACTTTCATATGGGAACTACAGCGACATTCTGGCAAACATTTTGTTTATTTTAGGTTTGTAGCTTATACCGGCACATTATGTCGATCAATTTTTTGTATCTATACATACATAAAAAAAATGTAATGGACTAAATTCTTAGTTTCATCCACGAAATTCTTAGCCAGATACGGAACATTTTGCCAACACGCCTTCTGAATAAAAAAATTACCATATGGGTTGCTATGGGTTGCCCTGTTAAAATTTCACATATCGCTAGTAGTGGCGCTGGTGTAGCATGTTGCCTGGTCGAAGTTTACCACATGACTCGGTAGTTTTTCCGAGACCCTTCTCTAAGTGTACAAATTGTCGGGCAAGTTTCTCGACGTTGGAAATAAAATAATCGAGTGGAAAGGCAGGAGGAGAGAAGCGGAGAAATCTGCAGGGCGACGAGATAGGACGCGGCCGCAGGATGTTTCGGTGCGCGGCACACGCGGCTCGTGATGGAATTGCGCGGCATGCAACGCCGGTGGAGTGAGCGCGGGCGAGCAGGAGAGGAAAACGAAAGAGAATAAGAAGCCGCGGGTTAAACGCTCGGAGGTACGGGCAAGATAGACACGAGCGAGAGAAACGCCGAGTTAACGTTTATAGGGACAAACGGCCGAGACGCTTGGTGAACGCCCGGCGTCTGGACACCCGCTAACCGGGCTCCGTAGAGCCGGTACGGCTGCGGCCGTTGCGCCTCCGCCGACGTCCGTGTCTGCGAGACTGCCGCCTCGTGATCTGAAATCCGGAATGAGCACCGCGCCGGCCGCCACGAACGCTTGTTCATCATCCTCACGCACACCCAAGTACCGACCAATCCGCGTTCCGGAGATCAACTTCCATCTACTCGTCTTAACCGAGACATCCTAGTTGGATAATCGCGCAATAGTTCTCCGTAATCGGACATTTTCGCTGACCGACTCATCGGCTCGATTTTAAATCGGCTCGGTTAATCCTCGGGGTTTGATTTACGCGACGAGGAAATCGCGCAATTTATTCGCATCTGATTGGCGATCTGCCAGGCAAGGTTGTTGCTCGCCACCCACTGATACGTCAGCAGACTCTCCGCACTTACATTTTTGTCGACAAAGAGCAGGACAATGACTACATGTTAGATATTGGAAATTGAACAGTTTTGGTAGCATAACCGATCATCTGTCGATTCGACAAAATTTGTCCGAGTCAGATAAGATTTATTTTAATAAAAAAAAATTCTATTCCGTGGTTAATCTGTAATCGAAGTGAAAAATCCATTGGCCTTGGGAGGTGAAGACAGAGCATAATAGAGCCCCTATCCGCGGGACCGCAGGATTCTTTCCGGCGTCGCCGCTGCGGCGGGACACGTCTGGCACTCTCGCTCACGCGAGATGCATTATTCGCGAAATCTCATCCTCGAGTTCCTCCTCCCCGGAGGTTTCCTTTATCGGATACCGCTCGCAAGCTCTGCATCCACGCGCGCGAGATGTTTATTGTATGCCAATCTGGTATAAAACGCTTCCTCCGTACAGACGAGCCGCGCGAGGCTTCGTTCACATCCTGTTGATATGTGGGTCCAGCTCCCTCTCTCCCCGGTCCGTGTTTTAGTTCGCATGCCTCTCGAAACCTTGGCTGCTAAGTTGAAGGCCACGGCTCTCTTTCACCCGATAATATAAAAGACCGAGATGGTTATAAACCAAAGCAGCGCCCGAATCTACGTCGTGGGAGAACACGCGTTACCCTCGCCAAATTCTTCTTCCTTCGTTGCCTTCTTCCTCCCCCTCATCCACTTCTTCGGTACCGATATCTCGTACAGTCTCGGTGCTGCTGGCGCTGCTGTTGCCGGCTGGCTTGATCCCGAGCTCCGAGGGGCCTCTCGCATACCAGACGTACTCAATGAACCGCGCTTGGTGGGGCAAGCCTGGTACATTTGCCAAGAGAGTATTAATGAACCAGCAACCCTTCTCTCCTCCTCTCCCCGACCGCTTCCGAGCCTCCTTCACCGCCCGGCTGCATCCTCGTTGTCCTCCTTCGTCTTCTCTTTCGTTTCGGGCTATAACGCTCGCGCGGCCCGGCGAGGAGGACGAAGGAGAGCCGCGTTGGAACTCCGCGTAATCTCTTACCCCAAAAACTTCTCGTCGTCGTCGGTTCGTTTGCTTTTTATTTATTCCCTCGCGGCTCGCGCTGCGACCTTCCTCATCCTCCCCTCCGATATTCGCTTCACTCCCAATAACGCCAGGCATCCCCAGCGGGAAGTTCGGTCGGCGCAACGGCAAGACGCGATCTTAACAAGCCGAATCCCGAGCGATGACGTCGAGCCGCACCGACAACCGGCTATCTTGATTCTCATTATAAATATTGTTTCGGAGTTAATTGCCGGCTCGCCCAGTGCCATGTATTTGTCGACGTTGAGGATTCCTGCTTTATCGATCACCCGCTCCCATTCGCCTTTTATATTCTCGATGGGGAGAGAGAGACACTTTGGGAATTTAACAATTATCGGGCGGTCGGGCCCTTCCCCTGAGCCGCCCGGTGCGATTACACCGATCACTCGTGTGGGTAACGTGAAAATTACGATCGGCACTTAAAACGTCGAAGCCGTCGGGTGGACGAATCGATTTCACGGATTCCCCCGCGCGACGGCATGTCGGGGTGGAGGCCCAACTTCGCCGGGACACAATTTGTGTTACTCACCGGATTAATGGCCACTGCCCACCCGGACCACCCGTTACCGCTTTAATCGAGCCGGACAGTAATTATTGTCCGACCATCCGGGGTGAATGCGTGCCTCGTCGCGGATATAAAAGTTATACCGATACGTCGTACGAAATTTGGGATGGCCCATGGGTGCACTGCCGAGTGTCTCCGGCTCTCCTCCTCTCGTTGCTGTGCCTTTGCTTTATTGCGTGAGAATTTAACGCTCCCGACTCCTCCCGTTTCGTGTGTCCTCTCTCCGGTTCATCGCGACTGCGGCGCGACGCCCTCAGCTTCGACCGGGGAATCTCTCCCCGCCTCCGGCGAACGTCCACGCGAGACCGATTCAGGACTTCGATTGCAAGAACTCGGCCCATTAGTCTCTTGATCTGTTGGCCGCAAGAAGAGAGAATCCCGGCCGAGGAGACGAGGAGTCTCGGGAGCGGTGAGGAGGATCGCTCCTGCGTTCCTCGGCCTGCCGGCCTCGTCGTCGTCCCAGCGGAGCGCTACCGGCTCGGATGCTGGTACCGAGTGCGGCCGATACCGGGCCGGAAACGTACGCGGGCACACGAGAAAATAACCCTCTCTCCACCCTTTCCCTGCTTTATAGGGTGTGCGGTATGCCATAGCGGGTAAGAAACGAGTCTCGCGTGACATAAGCACTCGCTGGGATACTATTTATGATTTACGCTGGGAGCTCGACGAGCTCGATGGCATCGGGCTCGGAGTTGTTTCGGAATTTCGTCGCAATAACGCGTGATTAATCAATCACTTCCAAATGCGAAGCCTCTTTGGATTGAAAAATAAATTTAAAAAAAAAAAAATGATTTCTCGTATCGGAATTCATGAAAGAATTAAACGCAATTTTTACAGCCAACGAGAAGAAAGAAAGAAACTTAAATGTGATCGAAAAACAACTTCCTTTGGGTGCATTGAGGTTCCAGAATTCTTTTTACGATTGAAATTGAAAAAGATGTTATTAAAAAAAAAATTGTTTTCACCAAAGTGGTCAAATACGGTGCATTAAGGCGTCAATTCACAATCGCTGATTCTTTATGACGCCGAAAATCAGTACGATGGCTTCCTTTAAGATAGCCGGCTGTGTTAATAATCCCTCGTATACTGAAACGCGTATTTCGACTCGTTTATTTTTTTTTGTCCGAGCAATAATAATATGAAATTTCGCGAAACGCGATGCACGTGAGAGGACGAATCGGTTTGTGTATGTAAGCTTGCTCGCGGTCCGTACGTTTCTCTGAGATTACGTGTGGTTCCTTGCCGCGCGCGCGAGAGGAATGCACCAGGACGGCTGCATGCTCGCGCGATGCCGAGGGAGAAAAGGAGAGAAAGGGAGTGAAAGGAGAGAAGTCGGTTGTACGCCCGGAGAATGATGTCGTGTACTTACGAAGGGATCGGGCCTTAAATCATAATACCCCGAACGCGCGCGCCGCGGCTTTCGCGCGCACCAGAGTTCAAGGCTCAAGTTTGCCAACGAACGAAGTTGTCCCGTCCGATTCGCCTCGCGGGAGCCGGAGAACTTGCTTTACGCAACGACCGGTGCATCGATACATTTTCGCAACCGATTCGTTGCAAATTTGTTTTTTTTTCATTTCATCTTCATTGATTGAAATTGATTTCATTTCAATTTCATTAATCAAAACTGATTTCATTTCAATTTCATTAATCAAAACTGATTTCATTTCAATTTCATTGATCAAAATTGATTTCATTTCCATTACATCAATCAAAACTGATTTAATTTCTTTTTCATTGATCAATATTGATTTCATTTCCATTACATTAATCACTATTGATCTCATTTAATTTTCATGCATCAAAATTCATTTGATGAATGAAATGTCATTTTCATTCATCAAATTGCGAATGAGTGATCGACGAAAAGGAAACGCGTACCATCTACGGCTCGATCGGCTGTCGGGACCGCGGATTAAGATGCGCCGAGCTTTTCGTCCCCCCGGCTCGATGCAGTGCGACGCCTACGTCGAAATTTTTTAACTCAGGAATGTTCGCAACTTCCTTCGTGCAAAAGACGACGAGGAGGAGTCGGTGTCTCGTCGCACGTCTTCGTAGTAATGTGTCGCGTTGTTGTCCCTCGAGAGAGAGAAGAGGGGGGCGGGGGCTGAGAGGACTGTAAGAATGGGGAATGCCGTGCGCCGGTTAGAATATGAGCGTGCATGGTAAACAGGTGCGGGTATTCAGTGGAATCTCCGCTTCCTCTCTCTGCAGCGAGAGACCAAGCATAACCACATTGGTAGAGCATATATATATATATATTCATGTATATCTATATACGTATATACCCGGAGCTCTCGAATCAACGGCCGAGAATCGGAAGGGCCCGACTCGTGAGCTTAAGCCCGGCAGTTGGGCCCTTCTGATTCTCACCCGTCGCTCTACGTACACTCTTGGCTCTCATCTCGCGTGTTCACGTGCAGACGCGAAGGTCAGCGATCGCATACGATCGGTTCGGTAAAGGAGCCGGCAATCGAGGATCTCGTGTGTGCACACACCGTACCCCTCTTCCGTTACTATAGAGCTCGAGCATAATACCCCACCACCCGATACTCGAACTCTCGCCGGCACCCTCGAAGCAATCACGGCGATGAAACAGGTGTACCCACCGCACCTCATTCGCCCACCGGAATTTCTTGGGGTTAACTCGCCTCGTTCCTCTCTCAAGAGAGAAGGAGCTATAGGGTTGGAGAAATTAGCAGGCAAGTAGGCACGCTTCCTATGTCGCGCGGGGCAGCAACTTCCTCGTCGCGTTCGGGCGAAAGACGAAATTAAGCGTACGGGAATATCGGATGGATACGTGGAATGGAAACACGTGGACAGAACTTCAACCGCAAGGTAGGCTTAAGGAAATCCTCCCTCACCTTTCGTCTTTTTTTTTAACCAACTCCTTTCCCTGCCAAGACAGCTGCGGTCTTGCGTGAAGCTTCTTCCTTGATGACCTCTCGAGATCGTGCGTTCCGGGACTTCCGCTCGTTTTCTCATCAATCGAGGGAACACGAACTTTGGATCTGCCGGTGACAAGAACCCAACTGCTCGGTCGATTAAAATTAATTTGATATACTTCTTTTTCTCATTGCACGATAATAGACAGCGGGGTATTGTTTCGTGGTTGGTGGAGAACGTTTCTGCGGTCTAGGGAGCCAGCCGGGGAGCTGTCTCGTGCCTTTATTGCTTTTCCGAAGAGGATGTGTAATTCAATGAAAGTGGCGCGAGAGAACCCCACCCACCTCCTCGCGCATGTATCTTCGTTGGGCATTCTCGAAACAACGAGACGCCATATGGCGTTCAATTACACCGCCACTGGTGCTTCTCGGGGAAGGAAAAGGGAAGTTGCGATGCTATCGAGGAACGGGACATCCTCGAGGACAGCGGGGTGTTCCACGATACTTCCTCCGAGCGGAACTCGGCACTGTCTCAGCCCGGGAAGACACAAACAGCTATAGAATTTTTTTCTCCTTTTTTTTTGTTTGAATTTTTTAATGTACGTTCAAACAAACATGAACTACGCCTTCGACAACCTTTCGGACATCTGGTATCGGGAAAGGTAAACTTTTGTGCGTCTGGGGCAGTCAGAAAAATTGAGGATGTTCGCGCAGGCAAGATAGGTTGGTAAAGCGCGGGCGAACATTGCGAGAAGAGATTATCGTTGCAGTCCCATGGGAGCTCCGGCTAGGCTGAGAACGGAGTTTTATGGTCCGCTCGTCGGTTTCTTGGCTCTCGCTTTTCCTCGTTTTTGTTCCTCGACTTTGAAAAACAAGCAGATTCCCGGAAGCCGGTCAGGGCCAAGATGGGCCATTGGAGGACCAGAGGTGCACAGTTCGGGGCCACTAATGCGCAGGACTCTTCGTCCAGCCGCCTACAACGCGCCGCACAACCGTTTTCCGGGAATTTTTTTTTCCTCTTCTTCCTCCCTCCAAGAGTTTTCCCTTTGACTGTGTGGCTGCCAAAATGTTTTACAGTTCTGGAATACGCGTGACCGCCGTTGTTCTCGAGGGCTTTTCGAAATAACGGAGAGTTCGGGGAAACGCTTCATACACAAAAGCGAACTGCTGGCTCTTTACGATGCGTCATTAAATGATAAATTTGTTCGGAATAGACTGCGAGGATATGGAATAAAAAATGTATTTATAGGCGCACGGCCAAGACGTTCTCTCACCAAAGTACAAAAACTATTTTATTGCTGATTTTTGAAAAAAAAAGAACACGTGGCAGACCGAAGAACTTATATTGAACAACAGACGATAACTTTTTGCCCGACTTCGCTAAAATAACATTCCTTGCGTGCAACGCGGGCGGAAAATCTCGTCTGTTGTTGACCCATGATCATTATTAACTTGTGCGCATGAGCAGTACTGATACGCGGAAGTAATAAGGCGCATTGCTCCCTCTGGAAGCCCTATTACTCCCGAGGGAGTAATGGTCATTGGCGAATATGATAATTTTTCGACGCAAGAAAAGTAGGTATTTTAACGATGTCGGAAAACAGTACACTACACGGGATGGAGCGGATTTTCTCCTCGTGTGATTTCCGCCCTCGCCTCGCTCGGGCAGCAAACTTCACGCTCGACGGAAATCGCGCACTTCCCTCCCTTACAGCTTATTATACTATTAGACAGCTACAGCCAAGACATTTTCGCACCAAACGACAGAAACGATTTTATTACTGATTTTTAAAAATGCTCATGGTTGAACGAAAAATAAAAATTGAACAACAGATACTAACTTTCCGAGTAGAACCCTAACGTAAAGTGGTTTTAGCAATTTTAGGAAACTTCATTGCCGCAGCTGGCTACGTGTATTTTTATCGCCCACCGTCCCATTTACCGATGACGTGGGATAAATTAAATAGCGAATTTATCTCCGCGCCAAGGGGCGGTGGGGGGTGGTGGGGGGTACATCAAGGATTCCCTCGGTGACACGGTTCCCGTGACGTGTATAATACCTAGCGCAGGACAATATGTATGTGCCATTATATACCTGTACCCGATGAAGAGAGAACACCGGAAGGAATTTCAATGGGGTCTTCTGGGGCATAAGCTCACTTCACTCCAAGGACTCTCCCACGCGTGCGTCCGGGAGCACCCATGGAGAGACTAAACTCGCGTCTTCTCACGACGCGGAGACGCTGATTTTTCTATAGTCTTCCAGGTGGGTCTGGCTCCGATGGGCCCGAATCCGTAGCAGTTTTCATTTGCCGTCCAGCAAACCCTCTTCCTCGCTTTCGTGCGCGGACTATAGGTCGTTTTTAAACTGTATGCGCACATACGCTCCTCTCCACTGCCTTGATTGAAGTCCTGTGAAGCATGCAGACGGATGAAGTCTCAGAAGTACGTGGGAATATAATCTCGCCCCGCCATTCAACTTCGTTCTCTGCACTTTGTTGTCAGCCTGAGAAATTCTTCGCCCGTTACCATCGTGGTGTCTCCTCCGAGAAGGTTTCTCGCAACTCGGGCGTGTAATTCGATATTTATTTGCTTGGATCCGCCAAAATTTATTCCGAGCATTATTTTTATTTTATTTTTGCTCGTGAGGAACCGCAGATTTGTTTTTTTCCATTTTTGAAATATCGCGTTGCTTGACTTTTTGATGAAAATTTTTGTCAGGCAATGAGGAAGAAGCCCACACGGTAAAATTACAACATTTTTTTTTTTGAGAACAAATTGTGGGCACTCGCGAACAAGAATTGCTTGTTAAATTTTCAAACCTTTTTAACCGTGCAGTTTGACTTTGTTGCCCACTCGGGTTCGCTCCGGCCGAGACACATGAATTTTTATGTGCCTGTTACAAAATTTGCATATAACGACGTTTGCGCTGATTGAGGCGGATGTGACCGGCGCACCCATCGCTCGTGGCTGCAATGACTCCGCGGATTATACCGCCCGAGTGTGTTCTTAACAGAGGGATGTTTAATCTTCGTTATTCTTCTCACGACCAAAACTTACGAAAAAATCTCACGAAAAAAAAATAGTAGTGAAAACGCAAGAAGCAAGTTGAACAGCATAAATATTATGTACTTTAATGGGGAGCAAATAGATTTATGGAAGGATTACGTTGAACCTGGCATGATGTAAACATGGACATAGGGGTGCGCATAGCTGACTCTTCGTGACATAATAATAACAGTAATAATAATACGAGAGGCCATCAGAGGGGTTTTGGTATTCCAATTAGCTTGTGAGACTCCTTCGTCCCCGATCTCATGGGAAAAACTTGTTTTCTCCGGGCCATAACTTGCGAACGTTGAAAAAAAGGGTCGCCTCGTGTTTTACGAAAACACCCTCGTCGCTTCTGAATCCGAGACTGTGGCGTTGCCGTCGAGAGGGTTGTAAGGTCGAGAGGGATAAGCCCCGAAAAAAAAAGAAAATGGGAGAGACAACGCTGGTCGGCGCCATCGATGTGTGCATCGCCCGGAGATGAAAGTCGGAACACTTATGAGCTGCTCTCAACTACTGTAATAATAATATTTACACGAAACGACTCCTACACTGAGAGCAGTACTGCCAATGTGCGGACCACCTACACATTTTTCAAAAAAAAAAATGCATACACATTTCTCATTTTAACCCTTACAAATAATTTGAACTGTTTACGACCAGAAAACCCATAAAAAAATAGATTATAACATTTCAACCAAAAACGGCACGAATGGTAACTTTTTAAAAAATGGCCCCAGTATGATCAAGCATGCATCTATCTATTTGAAACGGCTCATACAGCGAGAGCAGTTTCTCCAATGTGCGGACCACCTATTACAAATTTTTCAAAAAAATGCCATACACATTTCTCATGTTAACCCTTACAAATAATTCGAACTGTTTACAACCCGAAAACTAATTATAAATTTCCCCAGCGTCATCGAGCATGCATCTATCCTGCGCCAAATGTATGTTCGATCGCCCCGTGTGAAAGTCGTCAGTCCGAAAACCCGAGAAACCCTACGTCAATGCGGGTCATATCCGATGCTTAGAAAAAAAAATCTGTAACATCGGTATTGTCGGAGCATATTGAAGCGCCGGAGGCTGCGCCATCCCGCGCAACCAGCATCGGTTCGCGTCCCCGACCGGCAGAAATTCCCACAAGATCCACCTAGGGTCACGGAGAGAGAGGAACCCCCATGAATCAGATAGGCAAGGCAGGCAGGTAGAGCGTGATGCGGTTGGTTCTCATCTCGTCCGGAGTTGACGTGATCTTCCAGTGGGGTACGTACGCGCCTGCAGTCCCGACATCGCTCGCCGCCGAAGAGCTGCGGGGTGGATGTTGCTGGTACCCGACGAGCTGCAGTCGCGAGTAATTGCGCATGAAGCCGGAGCGACCGGGGAGGGCGTCAGGGCAGATGCGACACTGTCGTACTCGGCCCTAATGGGAGTCCGGTGTGACGCCGGATCTCTTGCATCGGTGAGAATCCACTCGGTCGGATATCAATAGACGTACTTTACGAACCTCCCTTTTCGCCCGGAGGACCCAACCCCGCTCATCCAATGACACCATGGGAATTCCAACTTGTTCGAGTTTCGATGCTCCGTCATCGGTTTTTACCACACATCGGCAGGGGGGATGAGTCAATCGAACATTAGCACCACCTGCCTCCCTCTCTCGCGCTCCAGATAAGGGCCCAACGCCTCCAAACTACTGTATAATTAACGATGATGTGTCCCAATGATAACTGCTCCAGATAACGATGCACGAGAGTGTGACCTTTTTATGTTTTACTTATTTTTAACTTTTTTTTCCCCCAGAGTACTGAATTTATCTCAGCTGCTCTCTCTGGGAATACAAGTCGGCCTAACTTGTGGGAGTTAAAAAAAAAAAATTCTTTTTTTTACTCTCGATTCAAGCCCCGTTTGATCTCCGGGGGAATCGAGGATGGCGCGCTGTACGGTGAAACGAGTCGTACAGAGATGATGCCCTTTCGACGCTTTGTCCCGTGAGTCCGCGGTGTTGGTTCACAATATACGAATCGTGTCCCATTGGAGACAATTGGCAATTTTCGACGCCGAATATCCGTCGGAAGCGGCATTGCGCGCGCCCACGGCCACTCACTTGGCAAATTGGAGCCCAGACGATAAATTGCAAACGTTTGCGTTACGCACGTAACGGCGATAGAGTAGTGTCTCGGGTCCTCGGGGGTACTTGGCAATTCTTTTATTATCTTGGTGTACGTACGTGTACCCCACCTCCCCCCGCGCCCTTCCCTCCCCCGTGCGGGTCTCACTTCATCGACATAAGGACCGCACGCAGTAACATTACATTCGGTCGCAGACGAATTCATTGGGTACCGCCCGGGCGTCTTCCGTTCACAGGCATAACAGTTGCGGTCAGTTCAAGCTACTAGAACGCTTTACGGGGGTTATGCGGTCACAAGGCATTCCTGTGCATCAGTGACGGCCTGGAAGCTACTCGAGCGCTAAACTTGAACCCCGGCGACGTACAATTTTCTCCTCTCTATCCGGCGCTCGCTATTTTAGGATCATCTTATCTCCCTGCAGAACAAAAAAATCAAGTTTTTTTTCGTTTTATTTTTATCGTACCGCTGGTAAGGTTTACAGCGAGTTCGAATATTTCTACCGCGAAAGTATGGAAGAAGAAATTAATAAAAATCTATCGATGGATCGTAAATCAATCACACGGAGTCGGTCATGGAGTCCTGAAACCTCGCAAGCTGTGTAATAACCGATAATGTATTATCATCCAGCCACGCATTGACGATCCGGACGGCTAGATGGGTCACGGAATTCAATCTCGTCTCTCTCTCGCTCCCTCGAGAGTGCTCGGCTTTAGCGGTAAGTTGGAGCGGCGAATCGAGCAGAATTATCGGGAACTCGTTGACCCCGTTGAACCCGGCGAGGGATGATGATACCCGGCCGCGCGGGTCCGGGGCACGGCTACCAAGTTGCCTCGGTCTCCCCGCCGAGAGGCCTCTCGCTGATTTCTCTTACCTCGCTTTACTTACACTCACACGGAGGCACACGTACACGCGTGTCGGAGAAAAAGAGAGTAGGGCGAATCCGTTGGATGGGAGGCTCGGCGCGGGCGGGCGATATCGCGGCTTCTCGCGAAGGGACGAGAAGCTCGAGGAGAGCGGAGTGGTAGTTGGCCCGAGAGAAAGAGAGCTCGACGTTTGTAATTCGTGCGGATGTTCGGCCATCAAGAGGATGAGCGAACGGCGAGAGAGGACGCGGGTGTGAGGGTCGAACTCGAGAGAAACGAAGGCGCAGAGAGGAGAGAGGAGATGGAGGAAGCCGCGCGAGTTATGCGGGGGGAGGGGGGGGGGGTTGGAGAGGAAGAGGATGGCAAGGATGAAAGCCGTGGAAGAAAGAGACCGGCGATCTCGCCTGGGGGGTCTTTGGACTTGGAGTAGCCCGATCTCGAAAGCGAGAAGGAGCGAAGAGCGAGAAACACGAAAGCTCTCTCCTCGCCTCGTCTCCGGGGACCTACAGCTGAGAACGTGTTCCATAAGCCCCCCCGAAAAAGAATCGGCTTCGGAACGACCGGGAACCGCGACCGCGTAAGCGGCTGTCGCACGGAATCAAACGAGTCGCGGGATGTAAATTCGGATAAGAGATATCGACTGATTCATCGATCCGCGAAAATCCCAAGTCACAACAGGTTTCGGTATATCTCGGCATTTTTATTTTATTATCACTGGTAGGGTAAAAGGGGCGAATAGGGTCCAAACAGATTAGCATGTGAATCAATGATACATCGATCGGGCCATGTTCACCACTTTTTACCTATATAGGTGACATACAATGATGGAAAAGTTATATGGTAATACGAATTTAACGCAGAATATTTGCAGAATCAGAAGCGAGATATAAATTCGGGTAAGATGTACCGACTGATCATCGATTCGTGAAAATCCCCGACATATTTTCGAAGATTTATTTTATCATCGCTGGGAGGGTATAAGGGGCGAATAGGACCGAACCCTATTAGCATGTGAATCAATGGCACATGGAACTGACCATGTTCACCTATGGGTGACATCGAAAAATGAAAAAGGAATGGGAAAATTTATCATTTTCAAAGTTTTTAAAATCATTTCGTAAACATTGACGTTGAGTATTTAACACAGTTTATTGGAAGGATTTTATGTGCGAGGCAGTGGCTGCGATATTGAAAAAGTATCGTCCAACTATATCGCTCGTGCGCCGTGGGTGGTGATGTTCTGAGGGATACGGCAAAATTGCTCCAAGGATTGTTCGACGTTGAAATCGCGCCGGTCCGGCTGGAATGTCACTGCAGGCTCCTATCCGGGCAACCCGCGATCGACGAAATTGCCCTACACACGGGGATAATTGTTGGAACGCGCAAAGAGATCCTAAGAGAAAATTCTCGGTCGGGAATCCGACGCGTGAGAGAAGATACGCATAACGACGCGGCATCTCTCGAATCCCACGGGAACTTTGAAATATATATAATGACCGGACCGAAAATCTGCGGTCGTCCGGTCGCTCCTGGCGAGAGGAGAGAAGGCCCGCTCTGGTATAACATCGCGGTCCAAAATCGCGTTTCGCACGAACTTTCAAGAGCGTATGAAAATTATTCGTTCGCTGATGGGGGTATATAGAGAGGCCAATCGTTGCCGATTTCGCGCATGCGCGTGCGTGTGTGTGTCCGTGTGCGCGCGCATCCGCGTGCCGCGCGTGAACTCCGCGTCTCCTCTCACAGTGCGCCGAGAAATTTCGGGTATCATTTTAAAGTAAACTACAGGGCTTTTGAGTATTGATATTTTTCTTATTCCGGTCCGACGAATCGCCGGGAGTAAAGAAGGGTTCCCGCAAAGGCTGTACATCGTTCGGAACAACCACAAATTATGACGATTGTTACTTTGTAAGGCGTCGCGTTCGATGGGACTGGCCAATTACGTTTGAACGAAATTCGTTCTGCAGTCATTACGAGCATGCCACACGCTGCAAGGCGAATATTGACTGGCTTACTCTGAAAAAAATCGCGGATATTGTATGTAAATTCGATCATTACGAGTACGAGTAAGATAAAAAGAAATTCACTTCTTCCTTCGCCAGAGGCGACGAAAGAATTTCTGCATCCGTTCTGGAAACAATGAGATAAAAGATTTTGCACGGAAATGAATTAACTTCGATCGGTGCCATCTGCCGTTATCTGGGAAAACGATAAATCTTCGTGGAAGACCGGACGCTGTGCGACCCCCAGGTGATCGTCATTGCCCCGTTATACCGTCGATTGCTCGAGGCGTAGGCGGAAGAAGAGTCGAATGACGAGGCCAAAGAGCCGAAAAACTAATGTGATACGGTTCGAATGTGGGCCTCAGGGCACCCCTATGGTGGGCGCGGAAACTCGTTGATCCCATGTATGTGAACGATTCACGGAAGTTCTTGAAAAAGGCACCAGATCGATTGTCCTTGCTGACGGTCACTGATACACTTCGTTGAGTCGCTTAATCACTTCGCGCGACACTGACTTAAAAAAAAAATAGTAAAATATTTAGCGCTTTTTCTGAACGCACTTCCCCTTAACTCAATTTGGGCACAACGCAGACTAATGAAGGAGACGCTGCTCTCATTTTGGCACAACAGGCGGTTACATCCTGTGTTTGTGATATTTTTATGGAGAACTTCCGAGAATCGGTGACACTGCGTGGGGGGCGCGGGGGGAAGGGGGGGGCGAACAGCTGAGTCTCCGCGCGCCGATAAGATTCGGTCGCCGAGCGGCCATCCGACAGTCTCGAATGTCATGTGCATACACAATTTTTTTATGTTTTTTTCTGCCTACGACAACTTGCAGAAACACATCTCGGAGCAATCGTCCGATAGTTTTGATCTGTACCGCGATTCTTGCAACAACATTTTTTGTCATTTATTTGTTACTCTTTCGTTCGGTAATCCCAAAGTTTATTCGCTCGTTTCTGTGAAACAGCCCTCGGTCCCCACTCAAGAGCGGAAAGCCGAGTGTGTGAATGAGGGGCGTGCGGGGAAAGCCAAAAAAATTGTATGACACTGGCTGCGCCGCTGTTTGCCCGAGAGTCGGAAGAAACGAGACGGCGAAGACACATGCTGGGTGGGCCTGGTGAAAACACACGGGGACACTTGTCGGCCCCCGTTACTTCGTCTCCAGACACTGAAGAAATACCGGGAATCCATTGAAAAGAGGACCATCAAAGTTTCCTTAATTTCGGTCCCTCGATATTCTCGATTCCTCCGATCTTCCGTGAGCGCATCCAAAGAGCGTTGTCATCTCAGCTGGCCGAGCATGCAAACATCGACAAACATTGGTAACGAAGCGTCAAAAAAAACGTAACGATCGCTGTCGTCGAAGCGTGACGAATTTATGCCAAGACAGTTAACCACGAGTCGTTGACTCTTTGAGCGGTGCGTATGCGCGTGCGCGTACTCGTCGATCCGCCGCTATTAT
The DNA here is from genome assembly GCA_917499995.1 of Ichneumon xanthorius. NCBI lineage: Eukaryota > Metazoa > Arthropoda > Insecta > Hymenoptera > Ichneumonidae > Ichneumon > Ichneumon xanthorius. Next base: position 1,167,762 of record OU824207.1, read on the forward strand.
CGTACGATAATTACGGTAATTCAATTAGAACCGCCGTTACGTGTGTAAAACGCGCGGCCGGACATCTGGCTTCTCGCAAGACGGCCGGACGAACGACGGAAGGACGGAGGATAAACGGGTGTTAAGGAATAATTCGTGGGTTCTTGAGCTCGTAGGTTCCTCCCGTGCGCACGCGCGCAGCACGCGCCCTTATGTCCCGTTTCGCCACCTCTCGTAACGACACTTCCTCGCACGTATCCGCCGTCCGATCCGTATATTTGTGAGGAATTATATGCACCCCGCGGTCGAGGTAGCTCGTCGTTGCGTTGCCCGGAACGGGCGAACTGAAACGCCTTATGTCGAAGACGGTTGTCGCGATCGGCGAGCTTTTGGCTGGGCTAATTCCGCCTCGGAAAGAGAACCGTTCAACGGCGAGCTGATGTTCCCCGATCCACGGCAGCTCGCGTCAAAGAGGGTCGTTTGGAGAAGGGATGCACGACATCGGCTCCTCGGGGTGAAGCTGACCGGTTAACCGATCGTTTCCGTTGGGACTCTCGTCAGAGAATTTGCCGGCAACGGGTCAACTTCACGGTACGAATTGGAAGGGAGAAACGCGGTTGCGACCTCGAGTGTGTCGAATGAAAGAAAAGAACTGCGTCGTGGAGGGACGAGAAGAACTACCCTCGAGCGGGCTAGCGGGGTTCCTTGCACCGACGGGCAAGCTGAATGACGGCCGGACGAGCGAGTCGAGTAGGCCAGCGCGTGTACGGGGATGCATAGGTGTTTTTTTTTTTTTGGTAGTGTATCAGGAGAACCAGCTTGCGACGAGGAACCGGTGGCTCAACGATAAGTCGCTCCAGTGCAAGAAGCCGGTTCCCGCGACACAATGGACACTAAAATCAATAAAGTTCGGTCGCCACCTGAAAACAGTTATTCCGATGCAACAGGAGGGATGGGCTCGTGCAACGACCGTAGGCAAACCCGTAAGTTGTTTCGGCTGCGAGGGATCTTTTAGGGTAGCTTCAAATGGCGCGGTTGATTTTTATCGGGGGTTTTTTTTGTGTACGTACATATTATGCGCGGCAGTTACCGTCGCAAGGCTTGTCGGGGGTCAACGGCTCGTGAGAAGAATTTTTACGCAGAAAATGCTCTATTTTTTTTTTCATCGGGAAGTAAAATCACACCGGTCGCAGCTCGGTGCATTATTGATCTGTCGTACAGAAAATATCTCATATGTTTTTCATCATTGGAGAAAATTCAAGTTATTAACTTGAAATAAAAACTTAGACTTTAAGATACGAGATCTATAAATTTAGTTGCTTCAAACACGACAGTTTTAATTCGTCGGTAAATTTTAGGTCTAAAGTTCTCGAAGCTCCCCGGAGAAGCATTTTTACGCAGTGAAAAATTCAATTTTTTTTCTTTTCTGGAAAATAAAGTCACACCGTTCGCAGCTCGGCGCATTATTAGTATCTCGTACAGAAAATATCTCATATTTTTTTCATTGCCAGAAAAAACTCGCAATGTTACTTATTCATTAAAAACAAAAATTTAATGTCCAAGATATGAGGTCTATAAATTTTGTTTCTTCGAACGCGACGGTTTTAATTCGCCGCTAAATTTTCGGTCTAGACTTCTCGGAGCTCTTCGGAGTGACTCCGGAGGAGATTCGGATCGGCGTTCCAACTGCCGTGCAGCCCCGAGGTACGAGGCACTTTGGGCAACACAACTCTTGGGCCCGGCGAGTTTCACTTACGGGTCTTACTTACAATTAAAGAGGGCTCTGGGGCGGGTGCGGGCAGGCGAAGTACGGCAGTGCGAGAGCTGCGAGCGCGTGCCGAGCACACCTGCTCGAGCTCAAGGAGCACGAGTCTGCTCCTCCTTCTCGGACGCGGAGGGGTGGCTCTCGTACACCCGTGAGCCGTGTACTTTCGTTGCGTTATGCCGCCGCTGCTGTTGCTCAAGGATCCCGAAGCCCGGAGAACGCACCTGGCTGCGGGGCCCCGCGGCCACGACGCAATAACATTTCGATGCTCGTAGAGCGCAAGTAGAAAGGTACGAGAGCTCGGTCCCCCCTCGGTCGAAAGGAAAAGGCAAAGAAAAGAAAGGAAGAAAAAAAAAATTGGAAGCAGCGAGGAGGCGCGCCGAGACGATGAAAGAGACGGAGGGTCGCCGCGGCGCGCAACACCGCGTTAGGGTGGAACGGTCAAAACTCTCGCGCGATGAAAAGAGTAAATGGCACGGAGCGACGACGATCCGGAGAGTCATTAAACGGCTCGTAGACGAAAGGAAACGAGGACCGCGATTATGCAGTAGCTCGGGAGACACCTGGCACACGCCGTCGTGCCACAACGGATCAACGGGGAAGCAAGACGGTGCCTGCAACCAGAGCGCAGCTGCGGATCGACGACGGTAGCGGTCGCGTGCTACCGGAATACAATCGAGCTAGATCGATTAACGCATTTTTTTGGGAGATTGTGTTTTCCGAGCCGGAAAATCATTTCTTATCGAGGGCCTCAACAACCAGCTTTATTGGGGGCTGCAATTTTTTGGGAGTAATTTAATTACGATGAAGGGAAAGAAGATGTGCAGATTTTGTCTCGTTAATTTTATTTTATTTTTGGGTTACAATCTTGTGAAATGATCAAGAGCAGAAATTGTGATGGGTTGAACGCACAAATAGCGTTCATCGAGCAAACAAATTATAATCTTTGATCGGTAACGGTGCAAACGATGCTGCATTGAAAACTAACATAAAAAAATGTATCGGTTGCTTTTTCATCTAAAGAAAGGCGGGAGAAGATGAAACCATGGAATTATGGTAATTTTTATTATGAACGGCCTAGAGACTGCCCGAACTCGGGTACCCTCGACCAGTTCATCGAAATCTTGAGTCCGAACAGTCGTGTAGATTTCTTCCAATCGAAAGTCACCCGCCGCTTTTGGTACACGAGACGATTCTCGCAGTGTGTTTATAACAATGCGCCCCGAACAAAAGTCTAGCCCGTGCCCCGAAGAATAATGCTCGCTGACTACTCGGGTCTTGAACTCCGGATCGCGCGCGCGCGACAAGCACAGGGGAAGAAAAAACGAAACGGTGGGCAGCTGCGAATTTTTATATTCAAGAGATATTCGCCCCTTTGCCCCTTCTCTCTCGTGCACGAAGCAAAGACGAAAAGGAAAAGTCTTCGAGTGCGAGATCTCCGAGCTGCAGCAGCAGGAATCTCGAGGTTCGAGCCTCTTCATCCTCTCTCCGCCGCGCCGTGACTCCACGTAATCACATCGCTTTTGATCCGAGACCGCAGAGCCGAGCACCTAAAATAATATTTCTACAGCTTCGAGTCACCGTCATGTTCAGATTAGGAGAAAATAATTAAAAAATTATTATCGCAGATTTTAAAGAGATCGAGCCACTACTTAGTCTTTTGTCCAATCTATCTAAACCTTTTTAAAAAATGTAAACATTTCAACTCTGTACTATGTCTTAATTATAAGGAAATGTCTACTTAACGCTGGTACTTTTTGTAGTGCTTGGTACTTAGCGGATTTATTCCAGTACCTAATAAAAATGATCTATTTATCTGTCTTTAACTGTAGCATGTTTGCTGAATTGACAAAACAGCTATTTTTCAAGAAATATCTTCTTCAATATCCGTTTTAAAAAATATTTTTTAAATCATCTTTACCACCCTTATTGGCTTAAAATAAATTCGGTAACTATGCTTTATGTAATGCCAGATAGGCGAGTCCAGGCCAAGAAGAAATGACGTCGTAGAGCACCTGGGTGCTGTTATTATTATTATCGTCATTATTATTATAGTTTTACAATGCGCGACCCGCCCTCCCCCCAAATTTCAAACGGAGTCCACAAGAAAAAAGGCATCGTCGATAGGGCCAAAAGACGTTAGACGTTACGGGTCGCGAGCACCGAGGAGCGAGATCCCTTAGCATGACAATGAGACATCTGCTTGGCACGAGCTCGAGGTTTTCGTCAAGGGAGCGGGAAGAAGGGCGCTCGGCGCGCGAGCCGGTCTCCAAACTACCCTTAACGAAATCTCCTTTGCCCTCTCCCCGCTCCGTCTGTGTGCTCTCGCTTACCTCTCGGTTGTTCGATGTCGTAATGGAGCAAAAAAAAAATCATCTCTAGCCATTGCTTTCCTTATTCTCCACGCCGCCACCTGGCCCGATCTTCATTCATTCGATCTGCCTGCGACGCTTCCTCGGTGGTCCCCGGATTCAACAACTTTAACAAATTTCATTTATCTCGCTCTCCCCTTCCCATGCGAGACAACGTTTTTTTTTGGTTCTCAACGGCTCTAGACCGGATACACTTTATTTTTATCCCGATACGTACTTCTTCCAATGAAAAAAAAGAAGAGAGATAAAAAAATTGATTGTGAATCGACTGGACGGAAGAGAGGTCAATTTTTTTAGGATTCGTCTTTTCCGTTCGCTCGGCCTTATCACCGAACGGGATCGTCACCGTCCGAGGGGAGATCGGTATCTATAGTACTTCGTGGAAATTCCGTTAAAAAAAAACAGAAAAAAACGCTTCGATGACTGCAACTCTTTCATTCATAATATCTCTCCACGATGATATTATTATATACCCGTGGGTGTTCCGGAGGCCGTGAATTCTAACGGACTCCGGGTAAAACTGCCGCTCGAGGCGGTATAGAGATTAGCACTGCAGTGGCTGCTGCTGCCGATGCAGTTGCTCCGCGCAGTCTACCACGAAACTGATTACGCCGCGTTCCCGCGCCTCCTCTCGCTGCTATCCCCGAGTAATTACCGAACGAATCGGGGTGAACGGGTAACCACACAGCTGGGTTCCAGAGCGGCCGGCGCGCCATGGAGCTTAAAAAATAATTGTACGTTACTCTCTTTTTTTATTTCATTTTTTCGTTCCCACAGAATAACGCAACATCGATGAGCGAACGACATTTGCGTCGCGACCGCCCCGTCCCTGAAATAATGTCACTCGGAACTAATTTCGCTCGTATCTCCGTCCCGTAATCTCAAAGCTGGATGCAGATTGGTGTTGAATTTTCACACGATCGACCGCTCTGACCAACGGCGGGGTTCGTCGAAGAAATTTGTATTGCCGGAAAAAAGTAAAATAAAAATTAATAAGTCATCGCTTCTCCAGTAATGCGGCACATATATATATGCACATACGTGTCTTGCGGGGCCTCGAGAGAGGGAGAGTGTTGAGTCGTGTTTAATTCGAACGAGGCGATTAGCGAAGCTATTCGAAAGTTGGCGCAGCGAATAATAAAGCTGCAGCAGCGAGGCGAACACACCGAGGCGTCTGTGTCGGCGATCGCACAGGTGAGCTTGATGCATCGTTGAAGCAATTAATCAAATGCACGCCATATGGCCGGGCGGCAACGAGCTCGATGCTCCCCGTGACTCTACCCTCGCACCGTTATTATTTAGCAACAGCTCTCGCACAATGAACCTCTCCGCGAATCTCGCTCGTTTTGCTTACTTTTTCAATTTTTTTTTTAATCGTTTTTTTTATTCATTTTTTTAACCCGCTCGGTGCAGTCGCAATTTTACATCGTTGAGAGTTAATCGTCCGGGTTGTTGTGGCCTTGACAGGAAAGAATGCAAAGGACGGTGCGATGTATGAAGGTATCCCTTTTGTGCAGGCGAACATAATTTATATGTATAGATATATATATATATATTCGGTTTGAATTGGGATTATTGAACGACTGTTCAATCAAATCGCATTCGCGAATCCATCGGCGCTTTCAGGCACTGCCTGTCAGTCGAAGTCGAAAATTACTAAAATGGCGGTGTTGCAAATTGCAAGCAATCTGTATTAAATTTTAAAAAACATAACTTTCTTACAGTTTCATCGATATTTATTAGTTTTTAATTTATCGAATGAATCCAGTGTTCGAATGTGGCACATAATTTCGTTGTATCATTTAAGTTCTAAAAAATGTTAACTAAATATTGTTATTTTTAACTTTTTCTATTTCCCTGTCTCTTGTAATTTTCGTGTTAGTTCGTCACAAAGGATCTTCCATCCACTCGAGCGCTCAAACTCGAGTGTGCGAGATAGTTTAGCATTTCAACGACAGTAAATTTCCATAAACGTTACGCGCATTCTAATTATCCGGGTTTTTCGAAGGGACATGAGGCTCTTCGAATCTCTCGGGCCATATTACCGAGAATTCTCCCTCCCACTTTCTCGCTGTCTGCTCGTTCTAAGCGCGCATGGCCGAAAAATTTCGTGTACCTCGTCGCGCATACCTCAGTCCTCGCCCTCGTCCCCAGTACGGCGGGGGGGGGGGGGGGGGGAAACAACGGATGCGGGGTGTGTCGCATGAATTAAAAAAAACCTACGCTCACATTCTTGAAACAAAAAAAATTGGGAATCTCTGGAACAATTGGCAACTCGATCTGCTATAACTAGGGCACAGTCTCATTGAAAAAAAATTAAATACCTCTTCGTACTACAGGTCGATCTCACCGGTTTTTTTTTTCGCACGAGCCTGCTCGACCAGCACTCGTGCAGCTGTAACTCTAAGCGCATCGTCGCAAAACTACGTCGCACATCGTCGGGGAATTTGCTCCTCGATGCATTTTTTTTTCTTTCCTTTTTCCCTACTTCATTGTATGTCGCAAATGCGCCAAGCTTGCAAACATACGGGATACCAGGTCGATGTTTCACGTAGGATTTTTTTATTGTTTTTTAATTCGGAAAGTACGAATACGAATGAGGTCCTTGGAAAGACTTGCTGAAATTCGACCCAACCGATACACCTACCCGATGAAAAAAAAAAATATATATATAACATATTGGTCCAACAGGTGTCGTTTCATTCGCTACGCAAGATCCACAGTTGAAACATCTTCGATAGGAATAATTACGCAGGAAATTAGTCAGCCCGGGTGTAATAACGAAGTAAAAAAAAAACGTTCACAGCGAAAAAGACAGAAAGGTTCGAAGGGATACTTTTCAGTTATTTCCACCTTGGCAATGAAATAACCATGTCGTAGTAACAAGGCTCGTCCCGACGCCGACCTCTAATCATTCCCCGGGGGATTTACTGCCTACGAGAGAATGGGGCAAAGGAGCAAAATAACTTAAGCCCTTCTGCTCGCTGCTGCTGCTGCACCGAACCGCGCTGGACCAACCTGAATCCTTTCGGAGCGTCGCCGCTCTCCGCGAGAGAGTGAGAGGCGCCCTTCAGCTATTCAGCTTCCTCGCGGGCTCCTCAGGCTCCCTCGTTCGCACTATAATCAGTCGGGAGGCCGAAGGATTTTTTAATACTCTCGGGCGCCGACTTCTCCGGTATACCTATATCTGCTCACGAAGCTTGACGCTCTCTCCGGAAGGGTTGTAAATTAATTTTATGCCCCTTTCCCTCCGAGAGACTTTCGGCCCTTTCGCTACCAATGCACGTAGACTAATGGTAAACTGTAGAAGAAATTTTCACCGAGCCATCCAGCTTAATTCGACAACGATTAAGAGCGAGGTACAGTGGAACCCCAATTAATCTCGTCGAATCACGGTCACCGAGCGCCTCTGCCGCCCCTTTGATTTCCGGAACAATCAAGACATGCGATAGAATATAACAACAGTGGAAGCCGAAAACAAGCTAAAGCGTGAAGCGATTGAGCTACTTTAGGTTCTTCCCGCTTATACTTATTTTTTATATTTTTATTTATATTTGTCCCACCATTCTGCCAGTTCCGGTCGAATGGTAAATATGTTAAATACGCTAAATGTTATCGCGTGTGCTTTTGGCATTGCCTCTATTGTTATCTCATCTGTAGCTGGAGTTGGCTTTCAAGGGACCTCGTCTTAGAGATTTATTATAAATAAATAATAATAAATGAACTAACTATTTTGAAAAACCAAGTAATTTATAATTTACTTATATTATTTATTAATATATGTCGGAAGGCCTCAAGTACCAGACGATGTGTAGTAAATTGAAATGTCACAACTCCAATAAAAAAGTCTTGATTCTTAAGTCCCTTTTAACCGTGATTCCAGTTATCCGTGGAGGCTTCGGTGGAATCCCCATTTAATCGAGGTTCCACTGTACCGGCCACGTTTTAGTCGCCCTACACGAGATCGTCGGCAGTAGTTAGGGGCTTCCCCCTCCCCCAGCTGGAGTCACGGTTAAGGAACACACTCGTTAATTCCTCCGCCGTACGCACATGTAGTCCGTACAATATTCCTCGCGCATATAAAACCCGAGGGAGCTCGAGAAAGGGAAAATGAGTAAGACCGATGGAAGGAAGTAGGAGTATACACCTCGGAGATATAGTGCTCCCGTCTCCGGATAGCTCGAGGGAAAATTCCGTGACACAAACACGGGTGAGAACGTAACATGCAAATAGCAGGTCGGGGTCACAAAACTTTAGAAGGAGAACCGCGTTGCTCCGGATCTGTCGGCGAGTGCCCCGAGGGGTTAGCCGTAAGTTTCTTCCTCCTCAGGCTAGTATGTCCCACTCGTCTAGCTGTGTCGCCAACCTAGCACCGGAAAGGCCCCGAGTCCCTTAATCCAGCACGTAAAAAAACTCAAGTTGAATCCTTACGTTACTCACCCGTGGATAAAGTACCCGCGTCCCTCCTGAGACTGGAACTATAACTATAATCAACGACGCGAGCGCGACTGCTTCACGGATCGTGCTTTCGCGTTTGCATCCAGGAATCAAAAGGTCGTAACCCATGTTACCCAAACACGGTATCTGCGGCACTTTGGTTCTCAGCCGTTGATGTATTTTCTCCGGGTAAAACATCGTCCCTGCGGTGTGTCGTCGAGGTTGTCACCGTGTCACGACAACGCACCGGAGTCACGAAGATTGCTCGGAGACTTAGGGATAATTTCCCGTTTCCTCCGCAACGCCGCTAGTCCGGTAACTCATTCATCGCGTATTTCGTTGCTCGGTCGCTGGAGGCTTGCGAGGAAAACGCGCCGGCTGAGTCCTGCGGATGTTGATCAGCTTCGTTGATACTCAACTAATCGGAGTTGGGGATAACGGTGCGAGGATAGTTTGGTAGGGAGCGTCGAGACGGAGCGAGTGGATGCCATACAGGAATAGGGAATGAAGATATCAGCTGGAGGTCTTCCTCCGGGAGAGAGAGTCGCGACAGAGTCGAGAGCTCCGAAAGGAATGCGGTCTCCTTGGCAGCGAGGCGCGAACAGGTATCACAGTGTGGTCGGGTTGTGCTGCCGATGCTGCTGCCTGGGTGTCATCCGGTTCTCCCCCGCCGTCTTTCGCCCTGAGCCACTCTCCTGCGGCGCAACGTCGATGCGCCGCCGCCTTCTCGCGCTTTTATCGTCCTAGGTCAAGAACTACCATGGGATAACACGGATTGATACAACAATCCGAACATCGCGCTCTGGACGCTGGATCATCCTGAAATTCTTCTTATTCTTCTTCTCCTCTTGGTCCTTTTTTTGATGTCTCGCGTTCGGATCCGTTTGGCTCCACTGGAGCGAGAGAATCCTCGTTGCCGACGTGGTCGGAGCTACGAAAGGACGGGATCGAATGAATCTTAATCGTAGCCCGGGAGAAACTAAAACGGAGCTTGAGGCAAAGGTGCCGACGTTTGGGTGGTTCAGATGAACATCCCAAGATTCGATGAGTTTTTGAGAATTTTTTTAAACGACTTTCACCAGGGTAACATTCGAGACTTCTGGTCTCCAGAACACATCGATAGACGGCCACAATATCCAATAATTTTACAGTTACGCGTGAAAGTGGAGAGATAAATCAGAATTACCGGTCTCAAATGTCCCAATCTTTTGGTCAGTCTCGTGATTTAAGATGGGGATTCCATAGAGCAGCGAGACTGTCGAAAGGGAAAGGGCTACCGCTGGGCGCACTGCGAGGAATTTATATTTTCATCTAACCGGCCCATTAACTGTTTGCCACGGCATTAGAGACGAAGGGCACCGATGCGTAAACCCTGCCGGCCAACGCACAACGAAATCGAAAGGTCCGGGTCGAAAAATTTCTCTCCCCACTCGCAAACCCTTTACATTTTCAAGTTTCTCTCTCTCCTGACTTGTCCCCCCCCCCCCCCCCCCGCCGCTCATATTACCACTATGCTGTTAATACCGCTACAGATCCCTTTCCCCTTTTCCTTTTTTTTCACCGTGGCCTCCCGCATTCGTGGAAGAACCGCGGCCACGATTCTCGACCTCCGGAGTACTCTACCCGTAGTCGACTACATGCTTGTTCCCCCCCATCCCCCACGATCTGATCGCGTACGAGGATGCGGGAAACGTCGGACCGATGAGAGAGCCCAACCCGAGCTTCTCAACGAGATATTACAACCGTGCGTGACGCCCTCGCGCAGACCGGGACCGCATTGGTTTTCCGACCGGGCGACGAGAAGCAAGCACCGACGCGACAACCTTAGATGTACAGCCCTACGGACTAGTGAGTATATATATATATTCAACGATTAAAGTTGGCGCCTCGTGCGTGAAAAAAATGGAAAAAAATATTGAAGACACAGGTGCACTGCACTTTGACTCGGAGCTCGGACGATCGGAAACACGTTGCTGCTTGGCCCATCGATCGTGCCTATGCACCTGTTGTCGTGTCGATGACAAACAAAAAAAGAAAGACTTTTTTGAAGGACTGAGGTGAACGACCAATGATTCCTATGTATGATCCATTCAGTCCTTCGGATCGGTGTGAAGTAAGGAAATTCTATGTGTAGCACTTCACTGATCGTTCGCTATTAGTATTAGCTTATTTTCTATTCCGTAATCAAATGTCTAGAAGAGTGGATGTACATTTAGTGAAAGAATCCAATGATCTGCAGATACTGTAATCTTAGGACAAGTAGATAGTCTGGGCAGTCTTAGGGTCGAATTTTAAGACGTTAGTTTCAACTTAAGATCGCTCGTGAGATCGAAGTTTGGTCGCAACTTCGTGCTTCAATTTGATTTCGTGATTCAATTTGACCTTAAGTTTTAACTTGATTTCGCGCTTCAGTTTGATCTTAACTTAAGTTCGAACTTGAATTCGATTGTGATTCGAGTTCGAACTTGAGTTCAAACTCAAGTTCCAACGTAAGATCAAAATTAAGCACGAATTCAAGTTCGAACTAAGGTTCGATCTTAGGTATGCAATGAAGTTCGTGCCAAACGTTTGTCTTAAGTTCGATCGCAAGTTCAAACTAACGTCTTCAAATTCGACCCTCGGACAACGTCTAGTATATAAGTGACGCTCTATCAAAGTTCGGGAAACAATCGCAGTTTCACTCTTGTCCCGCCATCGCTGTACTAAATCTGGAAAGCATTCCCACATTTTGTTTCCTCACTGGACGAAGAAGTAAAAGTGAATCTGGAAGAGGTCGAATTATAAGCGGTACGTAAGTGGCAGGAGTCGCGTACTGGCGGTCGGTCGCATTCGCGAGCGCATAGCAAGGACAAACTCGAACTCGTGCAACAGTGAGACCTGCAGGAGACGCGAAGGGGGGGAAGATGGACCACTGCTCTCCTCGCGAAAGGGCGGTAGAGAGAAGCGCGGTGGAAAAGAAAGAACGCGGAATAGAAAGGTGAAATAAGAAAGAAAGGGAGTGAGAGAGCGCCGACAATGCGGCAGGTACCTATCCTGCAGGCATTCCATCAAGATGCTATCGAGGGCGCAGGGCGAGGAGGAGGAGAGGGCGAGCCGGACCGGCGAGAGATATTAAAGGATGCTGCGCCGACGTTGCGCCCGGTTTATAGAAGCGAGAAGCGCAAGACCGAGAGGTAGAGGATGGAACGAGTGCGCGAAGAGCATCGAGAGAGTGAAAAGGAGAAGTATCCCGTGGCGTTGGTAGGTCCCCGCCGTGGTCTGTTCCACCTCCGGCCCACCTTGGGACTCGCAGCTTCTCTCAGCTATACGAGATACTGTAACGTGGGAGAGCGAGAGGGACTTTGGGGCACCGCGTGTCTCGGAATCGAAACCGCTATGTTGGGGGGAGACCGGGGGCAAAATGGACCTCCATCTAAGACGGACTCGGCAAAAATGCTCAAAACCGGTCCATTTCGCCCCGGTCTTCCCCGCTGCAGTCTCCCGGCCATCTCTCCGTCTTCTCATTGTCGGGAAACCCGAAAAGCGGACTGGACCGCAATTAGGCAGGTCGCACATACAATTTTATCCCAAATGTGGCGAATTCCTCGCAGCGGATTCGAATTACAGTCGAAACTCGTTGCAGCGACTTCTACGCTTAATTGAATTTTATCTCGGACGAGATGCTGGACGGAATCCTGGATCGTAACTTTGCGCCTGTGTTATTCATTTTTTGAATCGTACGGCTTCGCGATCGAACGAGGGAGATCGAGTCTCAGCCGCGCCCCAATAATCGAGACTCTACTGTACCGTAGCTCGATTACTCCCGGCGGCTTCCCTGTCGTGACTGGACCACGCCCGGACGTTCCCTCGCGGTCCAGACGCGGCATAGACGTAACCACTTACGTCGCACGTACGTGAATGAAAAACGTTCGCGGCGCATAATGCAACGTTACGGCGAGCGAACAATCTCGACTATTTCACTCTATTATAGCACGCTCGGCATTGAGCGATAGCGCATGAGGTCCCGAAGCATTAAACCTACTCCGACGAGTCGGGGATCGCGTGTAGACCGAGCCGTTTCTCCGCTAACCCGTTCGACACGCATGTACCCCCTACCTTCAGTTCCAATCTCCGCGACGCAGATGATGAAAAATAAAAAGCTAAAAGAAAAGCAAAAAAAAAAATCTAAAACACACCTACCATTCGTTATCGACGCAAATTTCCTTTCCCATCAATTTTCGATCTTTCAGCATCGATCCCAACAGCCCAGTCGATCCCGCATCGTGTGTAGAGGATCGATCTTATAAATCGCACGTAAACGCGGCTCCGCCGAGTCGAGCTCCGTCCGGCAACGGAAATTCAGGATCGTTTTGGTCGGCTTTAAAGGGCGCTGATGCTGCGGGTACTTTGTACACACAGCGGGGCTTTGGTTGGTAGTGGTATCAGTGGTCGTGCCCGGAGAGATTGGATTAAAGGTCTGGTCACCGTCGGCATGCCGGGCGTGTCGAGTATTCGGTTGAGAAAAGACGAGGGCGAGCGAGAGGGAGCGATGAGGAGAGGCGCGCGAAAGGGGGATGAAGGCGGTGGGAGCGAAGAACCGTGGGGGACCGAAGGTATGCCGTCCGCTCGGCGCGGATTTCTTTTTTTTTCTACCTCGCTGTGTGTGCGTAAGTGCGTCCTCACACGAATATTTACACGTACGGCGGGGCAGGAGAGATGAATCGGTAGGGCTTGTGTGTCTGCGCTGCCGAGGGACCAACGTATACGTAACCGTGGAACCGACGCCCGGTGGACCGGTGGGACCCACCTTCGCAAGGTGATTCACTGCGACCGATGTGCACAGCCTCCTCTCTTCTATCCGTGTCCTCCTTCGTTCTGACTCTCTCTCTCTCTCTCTCTCTCTGGAGCCCCCTCCCCCGCCCCCACCCCCGCCCCCTCCCCCGCCCCCTCCATTTATCCATCTCCGCGTCCGTCTGCGATAGGCTCTTTAGTGTGCCCTCGGAACGATCGCACGAGCAATAGACACGGAGCGCTATCATCTCACGCGACACGAAATTACATTGGTACAGTGAAGGATGACGCTCTCGAGATCAATCCCTCGCCCCGGGATGGAGAACTTCCGGTCCCCGTCCGAGGCTCGCCGACGCGGCCTTGATCGACATTCAAAGCTCGAACACGGCTCGCGTGTATCCGGATTAACTGCTTCATCGATACGCTTATTGTCATTCGAGCATTGATTGCTCGTTTGATCGTTCGCTATTCTGCCGAATGTATATTTCGTACGGAAATGAAAGAGAAAAAGAAGCATGAAATAAGGAGGAGAAGGGAAAGACGGAGGAAGAGAGTACTCGGGTGAAATATTTCAGGTTGTCGTGCGGGAGAGGAGCGAAGCTCGTGGGACGCAAACGAGCTTCGCCCAGGGCCGGTTGTATATATTTTGATCGTTTCTTTCGGTCTCCCTCTCTCACTGCCAATGGGATCGGGCTTTCTTCCTCACCGCCACCCCCGTCCCCCGGAAGGAGGTACGGACGCCCGGTCGAGCGTTGGCGTTTCTCGGGTACATATATACATATATGCATATATACATATATATATATATCTACGACAGTGCACACAGGACTATATACATACTGGACGCGATAGCGGGAGGGTGTAGAGACGGAGAAGAAGGAACATGGGAACCGCCCGGAGCGTGTCAGTGCACCCTGCGAGGAGGCTCTCAACCGTATGACCAGACGAAAAAAATCTTTTATAGCGCTCCTCCTCTTGACTCCCCTTGCCCGGTACCCAAAATAGTTGGGACATTTTTTTTTTATATTGCTTGTCGAAGAAAATCAAATTTTTCTAACCCATGAAAATATGGTAGAATTGACGGGGTTACGAAAAAGAATGAAAACAAAAATTGCGATGAAGATCGAATTGTCAAGATCATCGATGATACATCGGTGCGCGGCTTTTAAATGAAATATTTGGTAGTCGGTGTTGCTCGGGCTATCGGGTCGTCGCCGCGAGTCCCGAGTGATTATAAAGCACCGTCAGAGCTGGCCGCTCGCAGCGGGGACCTCTCGCCGCGGATCCTTCTCGTCCTGTTAAAAAGCCCGTACAGTAAGCCACAGGTATACTGTACCGGAGTGCCGGTGCTGCCGATGGAAGGTCCTTCGAGAAGGCGAGAGAGTCGGGACGATTAGCGAGTGGGAGCGAGCGAGAGACGGGAAAGGATTCGGCGGCAGCAACAGCAGCGGTATCGCGGTCGTTAGTGGATTCCTGGTAAGGATTTAATTTATTCGAACGTTCGGCCTCGCGCTCGCCCATCCGCCAACAAACCACCCTGCTCCAAAACACCGCGAACTGATTTCGCGAACGTGCCCGCCGAGAGGACCCACCTTTGCCGTCACCAACACCACTGCGGATCCCTGCATTGCCGACTCTTTTCCACACACACATGCATTCCCGTCTTCGTGTGCAACGGTACACTCCGCCGCTTTAAAACACACCACTCCGCGGCCCGGACTGCAGTCGTCGAGCCGCGCGAGCCACCGATGAGAAACGAGACTCGCCAATCGCGCGCACCAGAAATCTCACTGCGATGTATCCTGCGGTAATGCGCGATGTTTTTTTTCCGCGATAAGAATTTCAAAAAAAAATCCCGAGGGGAACTTCTCGTTTAAAGAAGTCGTTGACATCTTATAATTGGCAATGCCCCATGTAAGTTTGTGTGCGAAAAAGATGACTGGAGCATTTTTTCGAAAGCCTTTTTTCGAAAGATTTTTCCTTATTTCCAACATCGGGTTGGGGTAATTTAAAAAATGTTCCTTTATTGTTTCATTCCGTCGCTTTAGAATGCGCGAGCCAGCGATGAGTAAGGAAACTCGCCGATCACGCGCACCAGAAATCTCACGACATTCTTTCTGCGATAAAAATTTCAAAAAAAAAATCTCGCGTGGATCTTCTTATTCAAAGAAATCTTGAACATTTTTTAATTGGCAATGCTTTACGTGACTGCGTCAAAACGGATGTCTGGAGCATTTTTCCAAAAGCCTTTCATAATTGTCAGCGATGATTTTTCCTTATCATTTCATACACTCGGCAGGGCCCGATTAAAAAAAAAAATCTCTCGTATCTCCTTGGTACTATCCTTTATTGTTTCTCTCCGATTGGTAATCCTCCTCGCACCGGCCACGTGTTTACAGTGCCACTTACGACTCTCCGGCTCTGTTCCCGTCTGCCGATGTGCTTGCCGTGCGCGGCTCGTTAATTGCAAGAGACTGAGCACCGGGCATCCCATTAACGAGAGAACGCGAGAGAACGTGAGAGAGGAGCAGAATCGAACGAGGCAACGAGAGAAGGAAGAAGTGCCGGCGCATTGTGCGGCCCCGACAATGATCACCTGTTATCGGTGTGCGCTCGCCGGTCTCGCGCGATTCTCCACCCTTCCCTCCGATTCCTTCCTCGCTCGTCTGCCAGACACGGTGAGCCGCAAACTTCGGAGTCCCTCGTGTCCTCCGGAGCATAATGCAGAACCTCAGCGGCCGTCGTCGTCGAGGGCGGCCCGAAGGTTCGGGACGGGGGACAGACCGTGCAGTGATAATTATCGGCGTGAGAAACGTCATGTATCAGCACAACTGGCGCGCACAACCGCGGCGCGCAGCGAGCTCTTTAAAGAGGAAAAGGTCCGCGGGGGCTCGGCGCGATGGCCGAACGAGAGAAAAGAGGGCTGACGATGAAAAAAAAAGAATTGGGAAAAAAAAAAATAGGCGAAGAACTCGCGTTCGCCGCGAAGACGAACGAGATGAGAAGGAGGCTCGAGCACACACGTGTAAAATGAAAAGAAGCGAGACTTGATTTACGCATCGGGTCATTAAATCGGACACGTATATAGGGTTCGAAACGCGCGCCGCCGAAACGCGACAGCCCGAGGAATGACTCCTTGGGATTTCCTTTAATAAAGATCTTAATTGCGCGTGCGATATCGAAGCACGGGCAAGGCCGCGGAGGCTGACGGGACCGGCGAACTTGGGAATCTGTACCGCTTGAGGTCCTTTCACTACGTCGAGTAATCTCTTTCTCAAGGATCCGGTGGAGGGAATGGAAATAAAAATTTATTTGATTTGGCCAGAGGTTTAACTGTTTCACCCAACCCAACCGTCCACAGACAACAATTTCGAAGTTGTTATTATCAACGTTTGTGCCTTTAATTAATCTTCCTAAGGCTCAGACTTTTTATGAACTCAGCATTTTAGGTTTCATACTGTTTCCCAAATAACCTAATACGAATACAAAAAAAAATGTCAAAAAAATATTTTTTTTACTATCGATTAATCGAAACACAATTGCTGTCTAGTTTCTCAGACAATTAAAAAAAATTACATCCTCCATCTCCTTGCAACTTCGTACATCGCTCGTGCGAGAGAAGTTTCTGCAGGCGAAGTCTCAAGGATCCTTTCCCAAGGATCCGGTGGAGGGAATGGAAAAATAAATGCATTCGATTTGGCTGGAGATTTAATTGTTTTGCCGAGCCCAACAATCTGCAAGAGTACATGTGCCTTAAACAAGACACAGCAATTTCGCAGTTATTATCAACGTATAGGTCTTTTTCCTTCAATTAATTTTTGTAAGTCTCAGACTTTTATGAACTCAGAAATGTAGGTTTCACACATTTGTTTGAATGTTTTTTTAACGCCAGCAAGACAATATTGTAATAATCAATTAATCGAAATACAATTGTTGCCCGGTAGCTGGGACAATTAAAAATAAAACAATCCTCAATCTCCTTGTAACTTCGTACGTCGCTCGTGCGAGAGAAGTTTCTGCCGGCAAAGTTTCAAGGATCCTTAAAATACGACACAGCAACTTCGAAGTTGATATTATCAACGCATGTTTCCTTTAATTTATTTTTCCAAGTCTCATACTTTTTATGAACTTAGAGTTTTAGGTTTCATACGTGTTCCCAAATCCCCAAATAAAATTACAAAAAAAAAAAATGTCAATAAAACAATTTTTCAATAGTGAATTGATCGAAACACAATAGCTGTCCAATACCTCGGACACTTAAACGACCAAAAAATAGCATCCTCAATCTCCTTGTAACGTCGTACTTCGCTCGTGCGAGAGAAGTTTCTGCCGGCGAAGTCCTCCGCAGGACCTCTTCGCTCCCGGAGTGGTGGCCTCCGCTCCGATCCTCCTCCGAGACACAGTGCGCATTCACGAGAAAAGGATCGAGCCGAGTTGGAATGCGGTTCCACAAGGCCCGCGCACGGGGTTGCGTGGTCCTGTGATCGTGCGGCTCGGAGGTGCTGGTGGTAGTGATGCGGTGGTCCGCCGCCGCTGCTCGGAGGTGCGGTGCCCCGCGTCCAGAGTGCGCACCAGCGGAGCGAGGAACGCAGCGAGACGCCGAGAGTTCAGGAGGAGAAAGAAAAGGACAATGTCTGTGTACTCTCATCCGAAGGGCGAAGGGACAGGAGGAGGATCCGGAGACTTCCACCCCAGCCCTCCCTCGCGAGTTTGAACGGTGCGGTCTTCGACACATAGATGGGGTACCGGCGTTCGTATACACACAAGCGGTATGGACGTACAGTTTCGTTATAGTCGAGGAAAAGGGAGCGAACGGGACCTCCACCGTCTCGCGGCCCGGTCCAGGGAGGTCCTTCGAGGCCGAAATTCGGAGGCTCGCACACGAGCCCTCCGACTCCCTCCGCTTCCTCCCGAGGATCCCGCCTAAGCAATGCAGGAGCTCTCCTTCGGACTCCCGAAGAGGAGCAGCCAAAAAGAAGCTCGCGATGGAAAAGGCCCGAGAAGGATCGCCGGGCAGAGGGCCGAGAACAATTTTTACTCCTCGCCGAAGGGTTCTGATATTTCCAAGGGCTCGCCGACACGACACACAGACGGACCGTTCTCGCGTATCCTTCTTATCCCCTATTTGACTGCGGTCGGGAGAACGATCGAAAATTTCTTATCTCCATCGATCGTGCCCGTATCATGTGTGTGTGTATGTGCGCGCGCACTGTATCGCGAGAGACCGTAACCTTTAATTCTTGGACGAAATTCCCACGATTGTTCTCTCCGATATTGCGCGGTTGCAGAGCTCTACCCGCGTTTGCCGCAAGCACGGCGGAGCCCTACATAATAGAGAGACGGATCAAAGGGAATATCGTTTCGCGAAGTAACGCGCAATTACTTCGTATCATACCCGGATGTAAACACGTCGGAGCGGAGTGGCCTACGGGCAATTCGCGGTTGTACACGCGGCGTCGCGACAACGATTACGATACGGGAAGTTATAGTTTTACCGCTCGACAGCTCGCACAGAGTGTGTGTGCCTTATGGGTTCAAAGTTTCTCTTGTGCGGGCGGCCGGAGAGACAGGAGCCGCGGAGAAAAGAGGTCGCGTGTAGGCCAGTCGGTGCGTTTGGGAACGTTATCGTTATCGTATTACGCGGATAATGTAATTATCTCGTATTTGTATGGTCATTCTTCGTCGAAAGGATGAAGAAAAAAAAGCTTTCCATTTCACTCGGCATAATATCGTGGGTAGGGGGGAGGGGCGGGGCTAAACGGTCCAGCCTCCGCCTTTCTGAACGGGAATCCGCTCAGAGTTTATCGAAGTGGTCCATTTTGCCCCGCTCTTTCTCTATATAGATGTACCCGTGTATTCGTGGGTATTGTATACTCGTCACTGCATCTCATGAATAATAACAATTGTTTTCGGTTATGCCGGGTCTGCCGCCTAAAAATCATGCGAATAAGCCGCAGAGCGGTCCGTCTGGGGCCCGGTAAAAACATAAAGGGGGTTGTCGGTGCCAGAGAGAGCTTGAGGGAAGATTACCCCGGCGAGGATGCAGAAGGAGAATGAATATCGCGTGCGGAGCCCGTGGCGATACGAGGGCCGATGAGCGAGCGGCGCGGAGGAGCGACTTCTCGGCTACGTCGGCTTTTTGGACCACCGGGCACTTTCGGGGCCACTCCCGGGTCTCCGCTCTCTTTCACGTCCCGCGCGCGGCGATTCTTCGCACGGTCGTGCCCTCGCGATCTCCTCTTCTCTCTGCCTCCCGTTTTCTTCTCCGCTGCTCTCCGATCTGGTCTCTACGGCGAGAAGGCTCGTCCTCTCCTCCGGGCATCGCCGGGCACACGGTGGAGCTTTGTCATTATTCGACCCGGCAACAACTCTTTCGATTTTTACATCCGGGCGAAATTTTGTCCTCCATCGCCGTTCATCGAAAGACGAAGCTTTACCGACATTCATACGCTTCGGGTTCCAAATAGGTCCACATTTATCATTTCTTTCCTCCGGCCAATTTTTCACACGCGCAAGATCGCAGTTCCAAATCTCTTCGAGCACCGTAAGTCCTTCGTCCAGCGAACCTGTGCCTGAACGACACGTTATAAATTTAGCGCGTTCCAGTGCATTGAAGATTTCCCTTGGCAACTTCCTGCGAAACTATATCAAGCTCATCGCCGAAAGACAAGACTTTAGCGACATTGAATATGCTTTGAATTCCAAAAAGGTTCATATTTATCAATTTTTTTTCGGTCAATTGCTCACACGAACAAGATCACAGCTTCTATGTCAGAATCGTCTGCCACACCTTGAGTGCATCGTCCAGCGATTCTTTGTCTGGACGACAAGTACTAATTTTAGCGCGTTCCAGCGCATTGAAGACGTCCCTTGGCAACTTCCTGCGAAACTGTATCAAGTTCATCGCCTCTTATCCCGCAATAAACTTTCATACGGCACACGCGTATGTGTGTCTGTGCATAAATATAAATACATATATGCAGAAGCGTTAAAAGAGAGCTTACACAGTCAATTATCGAGAGGGCACGGAGTTCGTGTTCTCATAGTAATTTTTGCCGGGTGTGCATACTTAAGAGGCCGAGTGCCGGAGATCTCGCTCGCTCGCGAAGAATGACTAGGGTTAAAGGAGCGACGGAAACCGCGTCCGGGGATGCGAAAATGAGCAAGCGCCCGAAATAAGTCGTCGGCATAATTACTTAATCCGTCGTCCG
Source organism: Ichneumon xanthorius (assembly GCA_917499995.1). Taxonomy (NCBI): domain Eukaryota; kingdom Metazoa; phylum Arthropoda; class Insecta; order Hymenoptera; family Ichneumonidae; genus Ichneumon; species Ichneumon xanthorius. Next base: position 1,188,296 of record OU824207.1, read on the forward strand.
TGGCCGTTGCGCTCGTCTCGGAACGGCGGGAAAGGCCAGAGGAGAGGGTGAGGCGGACCCCGACGAAGAAGAGATCTTCTCCGCAGACTCTTCCCGCGTCTCCCGCGAGTGGGCGCGGGTTACACGCGGAACACAGAGAGCCCGCTACGAGACCAACATTACCAGCGTATCGCGTGCATGAAAATCAGAAGGGCGCATCTGTTCTCCGGGAGCACGAAAAATTGCGCCATTCTGCTTACAGTCACGCGATATGGTGGCATTGCTGTACCGCAGCTCGATGTGGAACTCAAGTGAGGCGGCAAGGGGGTGGGGGGTGGGGGGGCATAGCCCGCGCACTCGGTGGAAGGGAAACGATTTGTTTAAGGCCCCATAAAACAGCAGCGGAGACGCGAGTTCGCCTCGGCGAGAACTTTAATGGAACAATGGAACGAAGACGCGCTGTGGTTTGCCGGACGAGGGGGGGGGGGGCGGGGGAGGGGGGTAAGAGGGACCTTCGCACCAACTCGGACCCGAGAGTCAATGAATCTGCTGGCCTTTTCCCATGCCCGTGGAGGCGAGACGCGACGACCGGAGAGCGAGCACGAGCTCCGGACGATTCTCGTCATACTCACGTTCCCGACGTCGTCTCTTGCAGTTTCCTTGTCTCCGTCCTCGCATCTCTACCACCACCCCCCCCCCCCCCCCCCGCCCCCTCGGCTCGAGCGTCGTTCATCCTCCCTTGCGGACCCGCCCGTGGCTCACCCGCACCGTACAGAGACTCGATTTTATTAGCCTCTGAGTCATGTTCGTCCCGACGATCGAACCGCAGACAGAAGCCTCGACAGTCTTATACTCTTTTCTATATGCGCTAATGTTATTTCTTTTTTTTTATTATTCGCCGACTGACCGCGTTTTCGAGACCTCGGGGCCGGCAAAGACTACACAGACCAGACGTCTGTGCCGTGAGACTATCAACGGCCACATTGGTGCATAAAAACGTTACGTTTCCCTTCGTTCCCAAAACGTCCTCGGTTCGAGACGAAACGTTCTGTTTTTCGTTGGCCGCGAAATAAAAAATTAGTCAAAACGGTCCGTTTTGCCCCACTCTCCTTAAAAAAATATGAAGGCTATTCGTAGTAAATACCGGCTCGAGGAATCCTCGAGACTCGGCGGGATACGGAGAGCTAGAGAAGAGGCACGAATGGTGATGGATTCTCCGGAGAATCGCCGGCACGAGAGAGTGAAAGATTGGAAAAGGTTCGGCAAGTGTTTGTCCATTTGGTTCGAGAGAAAATAAATGAAAATAAATAAAGATATCGTTGGTCCACTGCGGGGAGGACGGAGACTGGTCCGCGATGATCCTTCGTGCCGCGGAAGGGGGTGCGAGAGGATCTGGTTAACGGATAAGATGCCGCGGCGTCGAGGCCGCGCGCGAAGTGGCGAGAGAGCGCCAACAGCATCGGTATATGCGGTGTCGGCGGAGGAGAGGAGACGGCGATCCTCTGATAGATCGGCCAAATTGCAGACCGACCGTTCATTTATTTTTCTTGGCTCTCTCGGCGAGCCGCGAGAGAGGTTTCTCTGCTTACGGATGCTGTGCCGAGCTCCTCTGATCTCCTCGAGCTCTGTCCGTCTCCTTTGGTTCTTCTGGACCGCGCTGTCGGACGGCAGTCTCAGAGTTTGCGCCTCGGCGCCTCTCCCTCCTCCCTCCGTCCAGCTTCGAATCTTCGGGAGGCCTTGGGAACGCGACCAGGGAATCTCGTTGGTCTAGTCCCGTACAGCTTGAGTTATGCCTAGGCCGGAGATCAGCTCTTGGCAGACCTCAGCGGGGTATCCGATAATGGATGGAACTGTTCTACCGACTGGGTTAACAACCAATCACTGAAAAGTCCATCCTTGCCGGATCCACGCCGATTCCATTATGTGAAATTGATCAACTTACTCCAATTCCAAACCGATCTTACATCGAGTTGGCCAACCTCACGCAATGGACCTGATTTAGCGTGTATACGATATTGGCAGATCTTAGCGGGACATCCGTTAATGGATGGAAGGGTGGCACGGTGGAAGATGACAATAACTGTTTTACCGACGGTGTTAATAACCAATCGCTGAAAACTCCATCCTTGCCGGTTCCACGCCGATTCCATGATGTGAAATTGATCGACTTACTCCAACTCCAAACCGATCTTATATCGAGTTGGCCGACCTCACGCAATGGACCTGATTTAGCCTGTGTATGGTATTGGCATCATCGTAGCAGGTTATCAGCTAATGGACGGAAGAGCAACACGGTGGAAGATGACGATAACTGTTTTACCAATGGCGTTAGCAGCCAATTAAATTTTGAATTGATCGACTTACTGCAACTCCAATCCAAGTTTGTACCGAGCTGAACAACCTCACGCAATGGACCTGATTTAACTTGAATACGGTATTACGTGTGCATACCTACATGCTGGACCTGTTCGGTACCTAGCTTCTTCTTCCTCGTATCCCTGCTTACTTCGTTCCGTTCTTCTTCTTCTTCTTTTTCTTCTCGACGGCGTCTTCTTGTTAAACCCCGGACGACTCCGACGTCTATATATGTATACGGTATACAACCGCTGGATGCCAGGATGGCGTTAACGAGCTCGCGAGACTTTCACACGCCGCGTGGGCATCGACAGAATCCACCTGTGTCGAGAATTCCTCGGTGAAAAAACAAAATAAAAAAATTAACTATAAATTTGTCGACAGAAATTAAGATGGATCGATCGGTTAACGCAGTTAAGATGCACTTCCGTTTTCGGTATCTTGACTTTCGACATCGGAGACACGAATCGGACCGACTGAGATCGAGGCGGCAGCAGAAACAGCAGAAGCCGCTCTGTTTGCCCAGCGCTACCTCAAATATTGGCGGTCCACTCGTGAGTACGGGTGATATCCTGGAATGCGCTTAAAATATTGAAACAAGCCACCAGGTTCTTGCGCTCTCGCTCGCATCGTCTTCGGGGCGTCGCGCATGTAATCGCCGGTCTTCGGCTTCACCGAATTCTCACCCCCGCGGAGCGAGGAGGGTGAGAAACTTCGGTTTTTGGGCGAGGCACACGAGTGAGAGCCACCGAAGATTCCCGAAACCTTTTATATCCGCGGCTCGTTCGAACCGTGAGAGGATCGTGAAGGAAAAAATCCTTCACGAGCTTCTTCCACCAGAGGCTTCTCGGAGAAATCCAACCAGCAACACGTATTTCGTTCGAGTAGATTCGAGCAAAGCTCCGAAAATTTGTCTAATCACGAACAGCGCGCCAGTCCTCCGTAGATATCCCGCTCGAAGGAGATCCTAGAATGTTTTCGGTGTGGAGAAACAAAAAAAGGGGGGAAAAAAAAGAAATTATGAGGTGAACGACAGAAACGCGAGAGATTTTTTTTTTTGCTTACACTCTCGTCCCCGGCGCGTTTAAAGGGCCCGGCACTTTGGGTGCGTGGGACGACGCCGTCGTCGCGAGAAGACTCCCAAGTTAAACCCTCGCTGGCTTCTCTCCGACTTTATCTCCAGCAGAGCCGAAGACACTCGAGACTCCGGACAAACCAGGGAGAGGGAGAACAAGGAGGAGAGACGGATATAGCGATAGAGCGTAAGAGCTCTTGCTATTTTTCTCGACATCTGTTGCCCCTAGACATCCAAGCAACGCACTCACGTGAGCGACTGCGGGTCGAGAGGATCGCCAAGGATTCGGTAGTCGAACCCGGAGGACATTCATGTTTCTCAATCGATTTCACTTGTTTCGGATTCGATGGCAAGTATTATTTTTTTTTTACGAAGTGGTTTAGGTGTTTGACGAACAGAGGGGATTACGGAGCATGTGCGTTAACGTCTGTGCGCGAGGGCATGACGGTCCCGACGCACGAGCGACCTGCAGCTTCCACCAGCATCCCCAACGATCGGCGGGACCAACGCTGAGACACACGCTATTCCCCAGAAGCACACGTGTCCAGACTCACAAAAATGCAACCCGACGAACTTTTTTTTAATCGTTATCGCAAGAAATATCAGTGGCGCAACGCCCATATTGTAACGTTTATGGTGTACGCATATATGTGTGGATATATGGAGCGTGTACGGCGGCACATATGCACATTCGTTACGTTAAATTCGCCCGATGGGCTCGGTAAGAAATCGCGAGAGGAAACCGTGACGCGCGGCGGCATTTCCTCCCGCCGCGTGACACTTCGTTTCTTCTCTCTCTCTCGCGATTTCTTCCTCTATGGTTAATTATAGAACGTGCTCGAACGGTGAATGAAAACTAGCCGGCTTGCTGATTCTCGCAACTTCATTCAATAATAGTCGATAAACTTTTTTTTTATTGGAAATTGAATTTTATTTTTCGATAGAACGTTTTCAGAAAATATTTCGAACCCGATAGCAATTTTGACCTAAATTGAAGCTATTGATAATTTTTAAAAATTATTTTAATATCCTTTTTTTATTGACTGAAAAACGATGTCGTTTAGTTGCTGTTTTTCATCTTTCGCAAGCCTCATCGACCGATAGACGAAGCGAGGTCGGGGTTAGCCGCTAACGTTTTTTTCATGCTTGCATTGTCCATTGCTTAGGCTCATAAGAAGTCGGCGACACAAAGGATCCCCCGTTGGAAACGCGTGGTAATTAAATTGTTTGAGACAGGCGAGGTCCTGGAAGAGGCTCGTGGCCGCGGGAGTGAGGAGATAAAGGAGCGGGACGGAGAATGAGGATTTCCGAAGAAGCCTCGGGCACGTTCGACTCGCGCGGCGCGAGTCGGGTGAGTGCTAAAATTCGAAACCGGGCCTCTACCGACGAGCCGTTTGACGTTAAGTAATAGCCGGTCCCGGTATTTATTACCTGTCTTCCCACACAAAGAGAACGATTTCACAGATTTGCGTCTCTTCTCTCTACTCGAGAGCTCACCGGTGCGCTCCTCCTGGTGAGATTGAGAGAGAAATAAAATAAAAATAAAAAATAAAATAAATAAAAAAAAGCCTAGGCGGTGGCTACAGTGAAAACGACCAACGTTGCGCTCAGCCGCTGCTCCTCTCGGGAGACCCACGGGACGGTGTATGTACAAAACGCATTCCAGCACATTCTATGTGTGGAACCTGTTGTTAACCGAGATACGTTTTGCAATCGGATCCTCTCCCCACGAGTGTTTTACAAACCACCCTCACCCCGCTTTATATATATATATATCTGTATATATATATATTTATTTTATTTTTACTTATTCTCAGATAGCCGTATAGCCGCTACCTATACTACGGAGTAGCCGCGCTAAACCGAAAAAAAGTACACTGAGAGAAGGATCTCGGAAAAACTACCAAGTTGTATGATAAATTTCGACCAGGCAACATGGCACACCAACGCCACGACTACTGATATGTGAAATTTTCACAGTCGCCATAGCAATTTTTACCCAATCCATATGGTAATTTCTTCCAGAAGGCGGGTTAGGAAAATGTTGCGTATCTGGCTAAGAATTTCGTGGATTAAAACTGAGAATTTCGGCGATCAAATTTTTATTAATATATGTATACCATAACATAAATTTTATCGACGTAATATGTCGATCGCAACGCCACAGATGACTATATTTTCTGTTAAAAATAACTTATATGCTAGCAAAAATTACGGGATATTCGATTTATGGTGACTTCTATCAGATCCTTCTCTCAATGTACCCGCGACATATATCGATAATAAAATAGAGATAAGATTTTAGGTAACAATCCTGCAATCTCGCTCGCTCTCGAGCTCCAGCATCACAGATTCCTTCATTCATTCCTTCGTTCGTACACTCGTTGGTCCATTCATTTTTCCATTCTCGCGATTACGGCGAAATCGCAGTCAAGGATGATTGGCTCGGACAACAGATTTATTATTAGCAACCGGACGTGCGCCCGGAGCCTTATCGCCGTTTACGCATTGTCGGTTTCGGCTAAGTTTCTGACATTCCCTCCATACGCTAACTCTGTACTGTGTGTGCAGATACGTACATTTGTATGTACGCGTATATATATACTACTGCGTGTATTAGTAATATGAGCGCTCCCCGCTCGGTATCCTCCCGTTGCCTGCACTGTGGCGTTAGAAAGAACGGTCCTGCAGCGGAGAACGCGAGAGCGACGGGGAGGGGGGGTCAGGAGAAGAAGAGAGAAACCGAAGGGCCTGGAAGGGGCTTCATTCATAAACGCTCTCAGCCGAGGCGTCAATGGATGCGCCTGTAACCGAGCGAGACAGTATCCCCGCTCGCCTCCACTAACCGGCGTGTTGCTGCACTGTCCCTGCTGCTGCGCTTGCCTTTCGACTCTCCTCCTTCTCCTTCTCCTCCTTCTTCATCTTCTTCTTCTCCTTCTGCTTTACTCCCTCATTCCATCATCCTTCCATCGCCCCCCTGCCCCGACTTCCCCCGTCTGCTGCACGATAGTGTTAAGATCGTTCATAGATCCTTGCCGGTCGCAAACATCGTCCGTGACGGATTTCCAGTTCTATCCCCCGTGAAAAAATAATCATTAGCTATTGTGTTAGACATTTTTTTAATTCGCCCGACTTCCTGACTCTACAGTTCCAACGAAAGGTATTCGCGGCCCGTACGCCTCTAAACCACCTTAAGCTTCGCCGCCGCTCTTCCACACACTCCCGTTTCTTCTCATTCCGTCTTCGTTCCTCGCCGCTCGTTGTTACCGCACCACGGCGAATTGATCCTGGCCAGAATGCAGCAGCTCGCATGGTACACCCTATTCCCCCCCCCCTCCCCCCTCCGCCGCATCCCGACATCGGGGACACTGCTTTGCCGCCCTGCCTGCCCATGGAATTCCGTAGTAAGAAACCGGAGGCCGCGAATTGCGATTACTCGTCGAATCCATAATAACCCGGCATTTCATTCGACGAAAGTTTAATTTTTTTCACAACCCCCCGACAACCCGCCGTTGATCATTTCACCGACAAACATTGTTATTGCGTACTCAGGGAGGAGACATTATTTACAGTGAAAATACGAAACGAGTACGAAACGAATTGACGACAGGTTAAAGTACAGATTCCCCTTGGCGTTACAGCCAGTTATTGATATGACGCATCCAGATGATACGCCCGAGCAGTTGCGCAAGCGAGCTCATGGCGAGGCTCGAAGTCGTGCGCGAGAAGATTAATATCGAATGAAACGTATCGATCGTTCTCGCTTGCGCGGCTGATCGAACGTATTTTATTTCCATGGAAGTAATGAGAGCTGAGCGAAGAGCGGAGCCTAATAATTTTAAAAAGCGTAATCATTTTTTCGTTCTTTTCCGATATTTCATTAATTTTCTTAAATTTTTGTTACATAGTTTATGAACTTTGATTTCTAATTCATTTTTTGCTGAGCCTTGTGTCGGTTATTCGTCGTTCTATGTTTGAGCACGACGTGCCGACACGAATAAAACGACACTATTCTTATCCTCGCGATCGAACGGAACAGACTAAATAAATCAAATAATTTCGAAATTCTCGCCGCACTTGTCCTCGCAGCATTCGCACATAACTAATTCTTGCGAATAATAATACGTACTACAAGTTTCATTCATTCGACCCCGCGAAGAGTACTTTCAGCGAGAGAGAGAATTTTACCGCTCTCTTCTATGCGGAAACCCTGAGAGCGATTTCTCAGAGCTAAATCATTGTTTGCCTTCGCGCGGGGAGACAAAAGATCCGAAACGATTCATACTGTGTACAGTACCTTTAACGTGTACCGGCGCACTTTCGGTTTAGTCCTACGCACGCACCACCCGTTGTCACTCGGAGGTCGGGGGCGGTCGAAGAATTTCGCGGCGCGTAACGCCGGTTACACCGCAGTATATAACAGCGAGGAGAAACGACGACGACGGCGACGACGGCGACGACGGCGGCGGTCGTCCCATGATAAGTGCACGCCGCGAAAAACGAGACGCCGGATGTGACATCATTCGCGAGCGTATGTTGTGGCCGCGAGCAAAGAGCGAATGGAGGATAAAGAACGAAAGAATAAAGAGGGGGGCGAGGGGGAACGCGAGGCAGAGCGAGAAACATTTATTCGCTCACCGCGTTTGTACACCGACGCCTATATAGCATATATATATTCTCCACCCCTCACCCCCGCGGGTTCCACACATCGGAGACATGTGCATAATATTATCGGCGTGGACGTGACCCGGAGCTTTCTACATATCGGCTGACTCGGCTAAGTGGGGACGGGAAGATAAGTCTGTTAGATAATTGATATATCGCATTAAGAAATTCATTCGGACGTACAGTAAAACATGGCGACCAGTAAAGAGTCTGTACGAAATTTGAGGACATTCAAGGACAATTTCCAGGACATTTTCCGGTTGTGTTGGGACATTTATTTAAAAAAATGAAAATATGCATATCGCTCGCGACGTACGAAATAACATTTAGTTCAGCTCAGCGGAACTGAGATACACATTCTTTTAGGATTGTCACTAAACACACACACTAAAAAAAAATTCAAAGGGGCCCTGACGGGGCGCCTTGATCACGAATATGACGTTCATTTTACTCCCAAAACAATATTTTCCGTTTAAATACTTCGAAATACGATTTTTCGTCCATAAATTCAAGATTTTCAATGGCCCACTGTACTTTAGGCCCAAAAAGGCCAGTGGATTCGTGTTCAGCGGGAAAATATACTTCGAAATACGTGGTAGTTCATTTAAAAAAGACAAAAACCTTTACTAAACTAAATATACATTTTTAAACAAACTAACATTTTCTGGGAAATAAAAAATTCGAGGACGTTACGTGAAATTCAAGGATATTCTTTTGTCCACATATCACTTTTATCCAGAACTTTTTCAGTCAGGCAAAATTCAAGGATAATTCCAGGACTCTAAGGACTTCAAGGAGCGCTGGACACCATGTAAAATAATTCTGTGTCCTGCAGAATGTAAGATGCGTACCCCCTGCAAGCCTTAGCGGACTCGGATCTCCGGCAAAAATGTAACATGCACAGGGTGATTAAGATTACCTCCCGGGCGCGGAGAGCCCCGGCATCAGCGGCATCGGGAGGAGAATCGGTGGGGTTCGCTCTCCGGGCGAATGGAATTCGTGACGCCATGTGCGGCCCCCTATATATTTATCCTGCTGACGGTGTTGTCGGGGGGCGGCGGGGAGGGCTTCCCGAGTATTATACGGTACACCTATACCTCTCCCGGCAGCATCTCTTTCGCGCTTTTGCGATTCGCCGATCGTCTTTCTCGCCGTCTCGGAGGCAACGCACTGGGCCACCGCGAAAGAATCGTTCCGCCATGCGTGGCTCGCGCCACGTACGGCTCTTGTGTTATGGCACTGCATGTGCGCGCCGCGTATGTGTATACACTCATGTATACGCATACCTACTGCGGAAAGAGAGAAACAAAAGAACTGCGCGTAGCCAGAGAAAGTATGATAGAAGGAAGGAAAGAAAGAAAGGCTCTTCCGAACAACGAAAGAGCGAGAGGATCGATGGACCGCGCGCCAACGCAGACTTCTCTCGTCGAAGAACTCGCGCGGATGAACCGGGCCGCGGCAGTGGGTGTGGGAAGCAATGGCGATATTGCGCCCCCCCCCCCTTGCCCCCGAAAGGGGTTTTATTCCTGCAGCCAGCGCACCCACGTAGACGTGTGGCACTGCACGAGTGCGCTTGTAAGTCACCGGCAGAGATCACGCAAACCGGATGGATCAGCGGGCTACCGACATAGACACATGCCCTCTGTTCAAATACGCAAGTCATCTATAAAAAAAAAAAAATTATTGTTGTAAATATTTTTTCAATAAAAAAAATTGAATTAATTGCGAGTTATTATTTGAGCCAGCAATGTTTAATCTAAAAATTTTCAATTACATCTTGAATTGGAGAATCGATAGATTAATTGAAAGAAAAAATTGATAAGGATTTTAAATTGACCGGATGGATTTTCGAACCGAAGGAAGAGAATTGCTTCTCTGCCGGAGAACAATGTCGACGAGAACTTCCAGCTCGCGACGCCGGGGCACTCCACTCCTCGAAGGTATATCATGAGAGTACGTGGACATATGTATGTATATACGATTTGCACGCGCTTTCGCACGCCACCGGGAAGGCGACGCGACCGTAACTCCGCGTTCGAACGATAGCGGCGGCAGGCGGGACCGGCCCTTCGTCGGTACATGTATTATGTGGGTACTGTATATAATGTACACCGCACAATGTATTATATATACCAGCGATTCGACATCGAACACTCCTCGAACACTCCTCGACAACGTCGACCACTACAGCTGGAAGGCGGGACCTTAAATCTAGAAACACCATACACGGGACTGTCGGAGCCGAGCACGGGGAAATCTTTTACTTTAAACCTTTAAGTGCCGAAACTCTTTCCCCTTAAAAAAATATTCATTTTCTCGATCGCTCGACACTTTTTCTTGCCAAAAATTTGCCGAAATGTTTTTACTTTTTAAGTCACTGCTATTGGCAAAAAATGTTCCACTATAATTTTGATGAAAATTGAAAACGTGAATTTTCAGCGAGCCCTGTAAAATTACTTACTCGGGTTTATTAATATACGATTTTATGGAAATGCGGGTACATCCTGTCGCGATGAACCTGTCGCAATAGTAACGCTCGCGTCGATTAACACACGTCGCTCTCGTCTACGTACGGATAACACGACCGCGATTTCAGATAGGCAGTTGCTGTGGGGGCCCCGTGTATGCATGACATATTACAACCTCGTAGGCACATCGGTCGCTTATCGAGCCGGCGTCATCTTTGTTGCGAGGCTTGATGAAGCGAGCATCGTTTCCCTTCCTAATTGCGTATACGCGACGTACACGGGGCTGCGCGAAGCCCGGCGCCGTTGCGAGCGATGACTTGAGTCTGTCCCGCACATACATCCACTTCGCTGATATTACGTTTCCTCGATAATGTATTCTTCGACGGTCCGCCGACTCCTCCTTGCATAGCGAACTATAATCATTGAATTTTTGTAATTTTATTTTTAACGCATGAATGAGCGTGAAATCATTCGTATAAATTAAACGTTATTGTTCTCTCGGATATTTCGCTCCACAGCTGATTGAAGCTTGTCGGTAGACCGCAATCTAGCGTCGTTCACGATTTCAACAACACCAGACTTCCAGGATACGCTTATGAGCGAAAATATTATTTATGAATTTTAATTTCCCCGTCCATGGCTTGAATGAAAATAGCGGACTTTGTTAGGCCTGTTCTGTATCAACCGCACTTCCTACGGGGCAGCCAATTAAAGAATTTTATCTTATCGCCATCGGGGACGAGATAGATGCCTTTATGTATATGTATACACATACATATGTGTGTATGTGTGTGTATGTGTGTGTGTCAGGTATCAATGACAGTTTTGGTATGTACGAAGAGAGTTGCACGTGCCAGCACGTGGCAGCCTCATGTTTTTAGAGTGCACAGTATTCGCGCAACGACTAAGAAAGGATCGTGTGAAGTTATGCTGCGCTCCGGTCCTTCCCAGCCTCCTCCTCCCCCGCGTATGTGAGCCGACACTCCTCTTGATCACATATTTTTAATACCGCACCGTGGTATAATATCCGTTCCGTGAAGCTCCTACAATGTACGCTTCTGCTGAGCGTTGCAGGACCACAATAACGCGCCGTGTGCTTTTTCGTACCTGTGCAAAGCGATCCGAAGCGGTACGACTTGCGACTATCGCGATTACTGCAATAAACACCCTAGAGCGAAGTTCAATCGAATAGGAGGATCACATCTGCTATTTACCGACAACAATCACGAAAACCTCCGCGCGGTAAAGCGGCTAAAAGTAAGCGTCGCCAAGTTTGTACCCGTTCGAAGCGGTCCGAAGCGGTCCGAAGCGGTACAATGCGATATTCCTGTGCAACTGCGACGTTGAGCTTTGCGGCGCGAACTTCAGTCGAAGATGCAGGTCATGTCCGTTCATTAACAAATCGCAATGACGAACAATAACGCGCCGTGTGCTTTTTCGTACCTGTGCGAAACGGTCCGAAGCGGTACGACTGCGACTATCGCGATTACCGCAATAAACACCCTAGAGCGAAGTGCAATCGAATTTGAGGGTCACATCTGCTGTTTACCGAGAACAATCACCAAAAACTACGCTCAGTAGAGCGGATAAAATTGAGCGTCGCGCAGTTTGTACCCGTTCGAAGAGGTCCGAAGCGGTACAATGCGATATTCCTGTGCAACTGCGACGTTCAGCTTCGCGGCGTGAACTTCAGTCGGGGATGCAGGTCATGTCCGTTCATTAACAAATCGCAATGACGAATAACACTCGTACGATATTGAACTACGACGATGTATTCCTGCATAATGATTTCCTACGACGAGTCGCTTGGAGTTGAATGAACAGAGATCGGAACAATGGAGCGTATAAGCGTACGTAAGTAGTATGTACATATCGGTACGACGAATCCTCGATTCGGTGCCGAGTCGATGAAAAATGTTCATGCGTTCGCTGAGCGACGGACAGAAACGACTAAACCGTGCCCCATCGATCGATGGCTTTTGTCTGTACCGGTTTGGCTTTAACTGATTGGAATCGAAATTGGCCGGTTGGGAATGGCTGTAATGGCGGTACACGCGTTCGTTAACATGCGCAGACGCGGAGGCCCTCGGCCTCGAAGTTGTCACGTCCGCGTACATACATATCGCGGGACTACCGAAGAGACCAGGCGAAATACGACACACGGGTCAAAATTAGCAAACACACTTCTCGTAACCTCTCAAACCAATCGTGTCTCACGTACAACCAAAACTGCTGCGAATTTTAGAGAAAAACACAAAGATAGACCAAAAAAACCTACCAATTCGTGATTCTCGACGTTATATCTCGAGTTCCAGTATTCACGTAGTTTCGTAATGTCCCTCGATTTCTCGAAGATAGAGAAAGAAATTCGACGCGCCGCTATTAATATTTATCGCGTCGCGGGCGAGATAGTTTTATTTTCTTTTTTTAAGAATAGAATCGAAGCTTAGATCGACGATTGGATCGTTCGCCAAGATTCGATCTTCGGTAAAATGAAAGTTTCATGCGTTAAAGATGTTGCGGTACAAAACAAAGATTCGGGAGCCTTCACCATCCGAGGAAAGGTAAAAGGAGGTCGACACATCGTGCCCGAACATCAATCGCTGGTAGCTTCGAATTACGATTTCCGCTAATTGGTCGGCAGCGGGGCAAAACGGTACCTTCCTCCCAGATGGTACCTTCTCGTTCGCCCCGTGAGAAAATTTGGAAAAAAAATAGTCCATTTTGCCCCGCTCTCACCCGGGAATTAACGAACCGAGAGTAATTGTCGCGATAGTGTATCAAACATCTCTGAAGAGCGTAAAGTGGGCCTAGTTTAGCGAGGGGAGTTCGAGCTACCGAGGGCAATGAAGAAAAGGAGCAAAAAGTAGCCAGAACGAACGAGGAGGAGGTCGATGTTGGTTTCCTCGTCGTCGTGGTCGTCGTCGGTTCGCCGGGCCAACTTGGCCTTTGGCCGGACGCGCTCGCGGGTCCCTGACGAGTTCTCGGAACCAAAGCCACCCGAAAACTTTGGCCGTGCCACTAGGACGGTGGAAGTCCGAGAGGAGCCTCCGTTCCTTCCAACTCCGGAGCGCCGAACGCCCGGACCATCTCGCGTTTGCTTCGGCTTGTTGTACAGTGTAGCCACCGAGAACTGGTAACTCTCTTCTCGCTCTTCCTCCTAAACCTTCTAACTCGACTGACCCAATCAGCCTCGTTCGTTCGCTCGGCAGATCCAACGAACGGATGACCCTCAGGGCTAGCAAGATTGGGCTAGTCTCACCCTCGACGGTCTCCCGCCCGCATCGACCAATAACCTGCCTGTTTTCCCCCCCGAACACTTGGCATACGATCGCGCAAAGCGAAACATTCGGGGGACCCTCCCGACTGAGGGAAAAAACTAACGGGGCTTTCTTCAAGCTGGGTCATCGAGCGTTAAGGGCTATGCGGGCGCACTAAGAATTGATGATAATTGGAGAAATATTGCTACATTTATTAATTAACTTCCACAAGTTAATTGCTCATGTGCTTCAAAAGGTGAGCTCGAAATTTCAAGGCCCCTCCAACGAGAATAAAAAAAAGATGGTGCGATTTTATCAATCTTTTTATTGAAAATTAACTTAGTACACTGATCGATCAATTTTTCCGACCTTAAATTCAGTATTCCGGTCTCTGTGCGAAGACTTCATAATTATCGTGTACAATGTTGCTGGAATATTTAACAGTCTAATTTATGCAGAGACACCGACCGCGGTATGCGCGTTACGAACAGCAGGTTATCGTCCAACTATCGGACTTCGCTGACGCGGTTCATCGCGCACCGCTGTAGTTTGCGGTACGATAATATAGATATAATAGCGAAGAAGCAACAGCAGGAGGAGGAAGAGGAGGAGGAGGGAACGAGGCTGTGAGACTGGCGCCAGCATCAGCGGCTCTTCTCATTGTCATTGCATGTGCGGGTAACTCTCACGCACACTGCGATGCCCCAAAGCTCGGGGGGTAATCTCATAATGCACTCGACGTGTCATTTATGTGCAATAAACGTTGCGTAAGAGAATGATGAAGCAGAGGCCCTCTCGCTCGCTCGCCCTTCTCCGACACGCTTTTCTACGAGTCTGCGGTTTAACGGAATTTACTGGCTCGCTGCACTCTCGCGACTCTTCCGACCGCCTTTTCTCGCTAATTATCATCCAGCCGCACGCGGGTTCGACACCGAGAGACGCTCGAGCGGGACGCGAATTGCCGAGTGAGCTGCTCGATCGTCAGATAATTACCCGGCTCTGTATTACCGAGAAATCATTTTGTACGATCCGCGCAGGTACTATCGATGTTTGCCGATGGAACTCGATTTTTTTCCATTTTTTTAAATTAAATTTTTCATTTGCCTTTTTCTTCGTTTTTTTTTTTTTTGTGATCGATGGATCATTTTGTTATCGATCGCTATCTCGAGGCTGGGCGCGCTTGTGGACACGGTTGTTTGATCGCGACAATTTCACGAGTATTATTTAACGTTGCGATGACGAATCGATCGACCCTGGGACCGTGCCATCCGATTCGACGGTACCGCCTTTGATAAGACGATAACGTCTACTGAATTCTTTAAAAATTCTTTTCTTCTTTTAATACACGATGCATCCACGTTATTGCGTAATCGGACTGTCCTTAAGCGACAGGCTTAAAAATGTATGGTTACACGCGATTCGCTTCCCTGAAAAACGTATGGCATCGTACGCAACACACTATAGCTTTTATCGAGGAGAAACGGAAGCAGCTATCGCGCGATAAGCCCTCCGGATGGTTCGATAGTGGAAGACGGTCGATTCTGGCGTTTAAAACAAGGGCGTGGTCATTTAAATCCGAACAGCACGAAACCTCGAAGTCGACCCAAGTATCCTCAATTTTATCCAATAAGCGATAAAAGTCAATAACACCCAGCAAAATTCCACGAGTAAACGGAATAAACCCATTTGTTCTGTAAAATAAAATGGCAGTTAATTTTTTGAATAATGATATGGAGTAAAGTATTAGCGTGTACATAACATATTGGACTATTCGATAGTAGAAGACGGTCGATTCTGGCATTTAAAACAAGGGCGTAGTAATTTAAATCCGAACGGCACGAAACCTCGAAGTCCGCCCAAGTAGCCTCAATTTTATCCAATAAGCGATAAAAATCAATATCACCAAGCAAAATTCCACGAGTAAACGGAATAAACCCATTTGTTCTGCAAAAAAATGCCAGTTAATTTTTTGAATAATGATACGGAGTAAAGTATTAGGGTGTACGTAACAGATTGGACGATTCGATAATTGGAACTAACTCTCCCCTGAAGCGAACTTCACTTACTGATGATATGCAGCCGTGCATTATTTCGTTACCGAACAGATGCTTAAAGAGCGTTTTAAATCCGTTGCGTGAGAGTGCCACGCCGATACTCGGAATAACAAAGACGTGGAATTTTTCAGTGCGGAACGACGATAAATACGTATTGTCGGGTTTTTTTTAAGACGATATAAAGAAGAGGGTAGTTCGAGGGATATAGAGAAAGCGGTGTGCATTTAATAGCGGCACTGTCTCGCCGGTTCGTCAAGTCCCTTTGGCATATACGAGAGAAAAGATCGGCGAGTGGAACTACACTCTCCGCTCTCCCCGAGCGGGCAAGCTCGTTGCAGAAGCGCGCGTTGTCTGAAAACGAGATTCCGAGGAGGACGCCGGCCTGCATCCCAAGCAGGCCCACCAAAAACTCATTTGCTTCACAGCATCATTTAGACACGAGAGAACGCGCGGCAGCTTTGATGACGAGACTCTCTCACCCCTTCCAATCCCTCCTCCTCGCTCGCTCGCTGCGCGCTGGTGCAGCCTCTCGTCCTCGTCCCTTCGAGCGAGAGAGGGCTTTCACGCGACTCACTCCTTTTTTTCTTTTTTTTTTTAAATCTTTCGCACACACGAATTGTGGCGAAGCCGGGACCGTACGTCGAAAATGATAATAACTTACGGAGACCGTGCAGCAATAACCCGAAATGATCGTGAAAAATTTCCATACGATTATTTGCTCGATAAGATTGTTCGAACTCTGTTTATACATCGGGCGGCGATGCGGCCTTCCGTTTCGACTTTAGACACGAGGAGGAGCGATTACGAAAAATCTACATTGAAAGTGGCACGTGATTAATTTTACTGCAGACATATTAAAGACGATCTCGCAGACAGACGGAGAGACGGACAAAATCAAAGACCTTCAATTACAGATCTATAAGTCCATCCATGTCTATATGTACGTCGCAAAGTGACTTCTCTGCAGAAGACGCGTCGCGATGTACCCGAAAATAACTGAAGTGCGATCCTCCGTCGGACTTTCGATTCGATTAATGAATACAAAGAGCTCCCCGTCCGGGAGCTCGAGCGAAGAATTTGTTTGACTTATCGATAACGACCTTGTCGCGTCTGGCGACTTGCGCTCTGGAAGAGCCATTAACAATGCAACACCCAACAATTGCATTCTTCGTATGACAAAAGAAAGAAGACGAAATTTCCTTAAACGAATGCGTCTGATTAAGTGACCCGGCTCTACGTTTAATTGACAACGGGGACGGACGAGGATTCGAGGAATATCGCGTGTAAGATTCTCCTCCGCTCGAAATATCCGCCCTATCGTCGAGCATTTTTGGAAAAATCATTTCAAGGAAAGGAGCGCGATTCGGATTTTATGCGAATCCGTGGAAACGCCGAGGCTCGAAGCCGAGCGGAAGGACGGGAGGTGAGCGCGTGTTTCCGCATTTTCAATTAAGTACCGCGCGAGTGGTGGAATTTTAGAAATTGAGTGTTTGGAATTCCGCTAGACCGCCCGCGGTCGACGACACGCAAAAAAGAAGGGAATCGACCCGGGCGGACTAAACTACAATTAAAGAGCCCGTCCGAGAGAGCTCGCGAGAAAGAGAGACGCCGAGAGACGGAGAGACTGAGAAATCGCGAGGGAGAGAGGAGCTCGCGGAGCGGAGATATACACGTAGTAAGGAGTTCGTATTGAATTCGCGGCGACATTCCGGTCTCGGACCAAATGTGGCCGAGCTTGTCCGCCGGATCGGCCTCTATTTCTTCACTCGATGTATACATCGATCCGGAGGTTTCTCTCCTCCCTGCTTCGCTCTGGTTTCGCTTCACAAAATCAATTACGAGTGTTTATCCGTTACCGGGAAGCCACGAATGTTTCCACGGATATAGGTTTTTCGTGGGGGTCAATCGGTCGGGTTCGCTCGCATGGCAGCGACTCAAAAGGAGGTAAACCATGCAACTTTGAAGTTGGTCTCAGGCGCGTTTGGTTCTTTTTCCCTACGACGAAAAGTGAGCAAAAAACAATCCGTACGGCTCCGATCTATCGAGGTAATAACTGAAACTGGTCATAATCCCAAAGTTGACGACAGAAATCCAAAGCGGCTCGAACAAAGTCGCCGACAAACTTTGCTCCCGAGCCATCCAGCCAGATACTTGCTCACTGTCTCTACGGCGTTGTACCCGGAAAACAATGGACGAGGAAACGAAAGAAAGACACCTGTCCGGAGGTGCGGGCGCGAGAAAGCCTGAAAGCAACGGAGCTCCGGGTCGAAGGGCGTGCAACGACAATATTACAATAATCCGGCACTTCATTGTTCCTCGGAAGCTCTTGGGGAGTAACTCGCCGCTTTCAGCGATTCGGCGCGTCCCGTGGAACTCGAAGCCCGGCGAGAGTTGCGACCATAATTTCGGGTAATTGACGAAGTGTCTGCCGGCCATCGGTCGGAGCCGTCGCGAGAGGAGCTTAAGCCCCCGGGAACCTTGCGGACTTATGCGGGGATGATATATTCCCTTGGGTGGGCCGCAGGGACGAGAGTCCCGAAGAAAGCGGAAGGAAAAACTGTGCGATCACCGCAGGAGAGACAGAAGTACACTTAGGAATGCGCACACTTACCTGACGGTACTCGCGTTCGGGTTTGTCCTTCTTAAGCCCTCTTGAGGATTCACCCCCGCAGTGTCTTGTGTTTTCAGGGAGGAAGAGAGCAAGGGCCGGGAAAAGCGGCGAAGGCAATAAAATCTCTCGGGTTCAAAGGTTAACCTACATTCATTACGTCCCCGTCAGCACAATGGTCTTTGGACCGTAACTGTGCAGTTCGCATCCTCAAAGCCCGTGGCTCGAGAGCTTCCTGTGAAACTCCTACCCTCGTCCCGACTCGTTCATCTGGCCGGGGGAAGGATTTTCCAATAACGCCGCTCTGTCTCGCGCGGAAAAAAAGGAATAGCCGGTTTAAAACCAATAAATCTCGTCGTAAAAATTACCGTGTCAGCGACCGAACGACCCGGGGGACATACACGTGTCACAAACGTGACGAAGCTTTGGCCGTTCCTCGGAAATGTTTTTGTCTAAAAGATATCGAGCCAAATTTTCGATAAACCAATGCTGATTTGGCGAGAGTGGGCAACAGGAAAATAACTTTTACCCTAAAACCCCTTGGAATTTCGTCTCAAGGGTGTAGAAATGAAAAAAATGCCCGTGGGGCAAAATGGACTATTAAATAAAAATTTAATCTGGGTGTCCATTTTACCCCGACCTGCCTCTATTTTCTCGTAGTTAGAGAGTGCGTGCCTACACACGTTGCGTGTCCGGGCGCGTGCGAGAGCGCGCAAAAGTCGAAGCTCGCGACTACGCATAACCGGGAAGGGGGGAGACTCGAGTCCGCGGGTTCAGACGACAGTTCCCACCCTTGAGACCTAAAGACCCGCGAGATCGTCCTCTCATGACCAAATACAGAGGCTGGACCCTCCGCGGAAAGAGGAAGGACCCGGCCCCGCGCCAGCAACGCCGAGACTCGCTTAGCTTTGCTCCGATGCTGGTATTACTCTCCTCGGGTCTGCGAGGCACTTTTTGTCAAGTGTGCAAAGCCACGGCCTTCTCCAACAGCGAAGCGAACCGACCGAGAGAGCAGGCACTCGCGCTCGATGGATACGAAGAAGGCTAACTTCGCGGTCGCGATGTGAGATCGAGTATTAAACTCACCTCCGCGCCGTCCTCGAAGAGCTGAGTTAAGCTCCGTACAGAAGTTAATCGAATTATTGCGGACAATCGGCTTGCGGTAGAAATTGCACGATAACAATTTTTTAGTAAACTGGATAGTCCTTTACTGGGAAATATATTTTACTTTCGTAATCATTTTATCATTGGAGATCAGGTCGAAAATGTTTAAGTATGCGTGGATAATAATGTAAAAAATCGGATCGAGTCTTTAATTGCCTATGCCACTTCGGGAGTGCGGAATTCACCTACCGCACTCTTGGAAATGGCATCCGAGGAACCACCGCTTTTTCTTGCGGGACCTGTTTTCTCGTGAGCATTCTACAATGTCATGACTCGGGCACGCCACGGTTCAATAAAACCAACAACAAAAAAACTAAAGAAAAATCGACTTCTCCGATTACTCCGGGGATTCCGGGAACAACCGTAAAATTAACTTTATTCAGATGTTGAAACACATGTCCGCTAAAGTGGAGAGTCTCGTATTGTGTCCCAAGAGCCTCGCGAAGGGTGACCATTTGTCGGCAGCTTTGTGAAAATGTCGAAAGGAAAATTGAGGTACGTAATTGAATAATATTTTTGTCGAGAATTGGGTAACGTCGATATGCCAAATTCGGAACGACATAAAAAACGAGAACGAAAGATTAACTATAATAAAAACCCACGAGAGATGCTATTAAAGAAAATTGGTATCGATAACGAGAACAGCACAGCCGTTTGCGAAAATGGATTTACGGTTTTTCGAGGCGTTAGCCGTATTATGTGTCATTATATGCGTTGCACATAACGGTTGCGGATAATATAAAATAAAATAAAATAAAAAATCGGCCGAAATTTCAGCGCTCCGCTTTCGCCGCCGCAACCGTGCCACGTTCGGTGGGCATCGATAATCGTTCTCGTCTTAGCGTTCGCCGCAGCGAGTTTTATTTCCCGTAGAAAGTGTAACATTTCGGTAGCGGATATGGAAGCAGCGAGGTCGCCTCGCCGATACTTCGAAAACCGAAGCGAGAGTGCTCAAAGTTATTGCGGCAATGCCGGAGCAAACGGAGATCCACCGTTCGCCGATCGCGACCCGATTCTTGAGCCTCTGAGTAGCGAGTGATCTGGATCGGTAAATATAACCGGTTAAATGGCGATAAATGCAATTTACCATTCTCAACTTACAATGCTAATCTTAAGAATTAAAAAAAAAAATCTTCAAAAAAATCGGTTGCCCAAAAACCTGCTAATATTTATCCCAAGCCTCAATTTAACGAAGTAGATTTCATTAACCCACGATCAAGTGCTCGAGCACGTGTCTAGCGCCAGCAGAGCGTAAGACTGTGAGCTCGGTAATTCATTGGTCCCGTCATCACGCAACCGGAAGGGTTAAAATCAATAATGTGGCTGAACAGCCAAGACGCCTTCGGTGCTGTGGAAAATAGCTGGGAAACCAAAGTTGGTTCCTCTACCCCAGAACGGTATCGCAGGCAATAAACCGACCGATCGGTCATCGTTATTATGACCTGCTTAATTATCCGTGACGCCCCGGACCTTCCTATCTTACCTGCACACGGAGCGGCTGCGATTCGGGTAAAACCCCACAGAAGTCTGTTTATTGTTTCCTCACTCTCTAACGCGGATCATCGTGTTTGCTATTTATATTACACGGATACATTGTATATCCTTCGATACAGTCGGGGATGAATAAAATTGGCAGTTTTAGCGAAGCAGGACCATAGCCTGACGACAGGAAGTTCGGAATATCAACGAGAAGGGTGGGCCTGTTCTCTTCCGAGTCTTCTACAATGTTGCATACGCCGAATTGACGCCAGAGGCCAGAAAGTTATCGTTCCCGGAAGATCTGTGCCGATTATTACGTCCAGAAAAATACGGGGAAACCGGTCAGCGATTTTTATCAACCGCACGTAAAAAAAATTATTTACTGTTTTTTTTTTACCCACCGAGTCTTTCCACATTCCCTAAGGAGATGCGAGCGTACTAATTAAAATCAATTACCCGCAGATTTATGTTATTTCTCGTCGAGTCTTTAATAACCGAAACAGCTCATCAATAACCACTTCGCGTGAGGTTTTTCTCGTTATATTTTTGCGCCTGTGTTGTTAGTGATCAATTACAACTTGTCTAATTACCACGGCTTATTGCTAGTGTAATAACTCTACGTTTCCTCCGCAGCTGGTTTCGTCAAACTCGCTTGTTAGCTATAAAAAAAAATTTTAAATGTACATAGAAGTATCGGCGAATTGGGACGTTTTTTCGAGACCACGACGATTATCGCAATTAAGTCGATTTATCAAATTGACTCAGTGTCTCCGAGGTTCGTAGCATGTTGCCTTTTCTTCAATCCGATAACGTCGCGATAAAATAAGAGTTAACAAGTTCTCCCGGCCGTCTAATGATGTCATTATCAGCTCGTGGCCTGCGACCTCGCGTACATGCCCGCATCCGTTGGATTTAATATACACAATCGAGCCGTGAGCCATTCTATACGCGAACTGTGCCATACGATGTCTCGGATCATCTGCGCCCAGCACTTCCCTCGTAGGATCATCGAACTCGAAATTCCGATTCATTCCCCAGCCGGAAATGCATCGATAAAGATAACAAATTTGTTTTTCTTCTAAATTTCATGTCCAGAATCAAATGTTGCGCAACTCGCAGCAGCAATAAGACTGGAGCTATGTTGAGAGCGCAATCGTTTTTACAAATTGACGCCCCTCGAACTTAATGTGTCTCCAGGGTCGTGAGCAACGCTGCTCGAGATTGAGGAGCGAAGCGCGCGCACACACGAGAGTAGCAATATCGTTATACGCCTCCGGCGAAATCATATAAAGCCGGCTTTTTTTCCACTGACTCTCGACGGGCGCGAATGCGCACTGGTGCGAGATTTCATTATCTCTGACACGCTAGCAGTTCGATATTCGCGAGGCTGCACGCCATCGTTTCATACACAGTATAATAAAAAAGAGCTTGTACATTTTGCAAACATTTCTCATCCATGAAGGTCCACAGTTATTTTTTTTTTGTTTGTTACTAGACTATATTGCTCACCGTGGAGGTTGACGCTCGACTGCTCACTGTGTGTTCCTCAATCCATCCTTTTCTGTCCGCTGGCTGTATCCGAGATACATTCCTGAAAAAAAATTAAAAACATTCTCTGTAACGTCACTTCCGGTTGAAAAAACTATATTTTCAAACCGGAAGTAACGTACTTCCGGTGCGAAGTCATTTCCAGTCCGAAAATGAGATTTTCAAACAGGAAGTGACGTATTACCGGTATGACGTCACTTCCGGTCGAAAAAATTATATTTTCAAACCGGAAGTAACGTACTTCCGGTGCGACGTAATTTCCAGTCCGAAAATGAGATTTTCAAACAGGAAGTGACGTATTTCCGGTATGACGTCACTTCCGGTCGAAAAATTAAATTTTCAAACCGGAAATTACGTTATCCCGTTTGTGGATAAGAGATTTTTATAAAAATTGCAAACCTTTCTTTACTGTGCACAATTATCGTACGAGCAGCATGTTCCACTTTTCGATCGCCAAAGATCGTGCGATTTGTTTCTCTCCTCGCACACAACTCACCTCCCGAATAATTCGCTCACTTATGCAAGTGCGACTCGGGTCCTCACCTGGTCGATGTCTGCGTTGCAACATCGTACGAAATGTAACGGTTCGTCGATTATCGCACGTTCGACGTCGTCACGAATCGGCGGGAAATAATTTTTTCACCAATTATCCGATCGTTACGCTCGCACAGCCGTTGCGTGCCGAGACCATAACAATTTATCGCGCGTGCACCCGCGAGAACGGCGTAGATTTGAGAAATTTTTATTTTACGACCCAACAAGATACGAACGTCGCGAGGTGTTCCCGAAAGCGAAAAGGCGAGAGATTCTTTTTCATTTTCCTGCTCCCCAGCAACAATGTATCCTGTTGACGCTTCGAATTTCCACGCTTCCACGATTTATATACTATTAACATCCTCGAGAAGAATTAATTCATTTTCGTCAGCAGAAATATAATAACAATAATATTAATAATAACAACAAAAATAATTTTCAAGCCACGATCAACCTTCGAACAAGGTTTCACCACCTCGTAATGCGAGATCGTTCACACCGCCGTGATTTTTCTACAGGGTGTCTGGAATTAAATCGTAAAGAATAAACCGATTTCAGGCTCGACGTGCCGCTCTCATTCGAGACGTTGCCCACGGTGTATAGCCGAGAGATGATCACGCGGCATAACGAAAGGACTTCCTTGAACGGAGCCAAAGCAAGGAAGGGCTTTGCCAAGCGTGTCTCGACCGACGAGAATACGTGTGTACGTAGTAGCGTCGAAGCCACGAGCACCGGCCAGAACGGCTTCATGCACCAGTGGAATTAAATACGAGAGAGCGTAAATTCCCCCCCCCCGGTATCTCCCCCGTCTCTCCGCCACTACGGCACCGGTGTACCACAAGAGGGACATTTAAATAACAGAAAACCGATTTTATCCGACGAATCTGGAACTCTTTCGTGGAGACGAGTAAAACGGTTCCACCGCCACGGATGACCTTCGACACTTTTATGCACTCCGGACACGGTAACACACTGCGGACATGTCGGTAAGAACCATTCCGGCTATCGGCGCCATCTCCCTCTCCGACTCGCCGCTGCTTTTACTTTAATCGCCCGAGAAAAATATAAATAAATAAAAATCATCGTGGAAAGTTTGGTCGGTGGGAGAAGGTTTAGAACCAATTCGTGTGTATTCTCTCCCCCGTTCGTTGTTTACTTCACTCTGACTCTATCCTCTCCCAAATGACGAGTGTCCAGCCGCGCGCATGCGCGCTCTTTCGCCGCGTCGCCATTGCAATAATAGAGGCTCTCTACTCTTATTTACTACGCGCGGTGACGCCGTTACGGTTCATACCTCTCCGCTTTTTCTACCGTTGTTTTCTAGTGTGACCATCGATTTCTAGTATGTTCCACCGCCACCGGTGACCCTCGACATTTTCATGCACTCTGGACACAGTAATGCACTACGGACATATCGGTACGGGCCATTTCGGTCTTTCCGGCTACCGGAGCCATCTCCCTCTCCGCGTCACCGCTGCTTCCATTTAAGGTAATACCATTTAAGTAAAGATATTACGAGTTGAAGGAACTTCGAACCTGTACATGAATAGATAACTAGGCTTCGACCTTGTGTCACCTTAATCCCGAAAAAAATTCTCATAAAAAAATCATCGTGGTAAGTTTCTGCTTGGAAAATAATGTTTCCAACCAATTCGTGTGTATTCTCTCCGTCGTTCTTTGTTTAATTGACTCTGACTCCATCTTCTCCCGAAAGACGAGAGTCCGTCCGCGCGCATGCGCGCTCATTCGCCGCGTAGCCATTACGATAATAGTGGCACTCTACTCTTACTTACTACGCGCTGTAACGCTGTTACGGTTCATACCTCTGCGCGTTTTCTGTCGTTGTTTTTCTAGTGTATTTACAATTACATTATGGTGGAAGGGAATCGGGGACACGCATCGCACGCGACGGTACCTCAACCCGGGCGGCGATGAGCATCCGGTCTCGTTGCCTCTCTCGGGATCTCGACGTGCGTGCGCCCGCCGCGTACGCTACGTGCGCGCGGGCGGAGACAAAACGGCAGTCCACCGTATAGCCTCGTCGTACTACATACTATGAGTTTTACTACTGCTGCACGGTGCAGCAGAAGTACCTGGCCGGTAGTACGGGACAGGGCTCCGTGCGCGCACATCACTCTCCCTCTCATTTGCGGCTGCATCGGTTCAGCGCTCCGCTTCACTCTCCTTCGCCCCGAGCTCTCATTCTCTCGTGCATCAAACCAATTTTTTTTTTTCTCCCTCTCCGGCGCGAAGCTCTCCCGATGCTGTCGGCTCGCGCGATCATCGCTGAATTCTGCCGAGCGCGTCGCGGGCATTTTAATGGAGTCTCTCGTATAGTACATGATATGAAAAGAAGAAAAAGAAAATAAAGGGAAAAAATTACCCGACGGAAGGACCGATTTCCCTCGCCTGTCCGAGTCGGTCCGTACTATGTAGGAGGTGAAATAAGCGTAGTAGTATCACGAATCGCCGAGCCGAGGAACCTTGGATCTCGAGTGATGCGCAAAAGAAATAAAAGAAAATAATAAACAGCGTCGAGGATGACCCGAATCGGCGGCCTGTGACGGTCAGCGCAACGAGAACGTTTCAGGAATTGTTCGAGGCACGGAGGGGTTACCGAATTGGCGAATCGAAAGAATAATTCAGAGGTCGGTCAAGCCTAAATTGACTATGTTCATAATTTTATGAAATTTTGTAAATTATATTTTACCCTCCGTAAAGAAGTAAAAGATCACCACATCGGATAAAACTATTTTAACGTCTCGAATTGATTTTCTCAATTTTCGAAACATTTTCGAACAATGTGGCAACTACGCAGTAAAATGTGTACCAACGTTTCTTATCCACAACTGTCCACAATTCTTGTCATGTTATTTTTACACCAAAATTTTGTCCATTTTGCAAAACAATGTTAATTTTACCAACATTTTTTGTAAAATTAACAACAAAATAATTGTGGACGTTTGTGGGCAAAAAACATTTGTTAAATGTACAATTTCATTTTACCGTGTTAGGTACGAGACATATATCTGTTGAATATTTTGATTAGTCGTTCTGAACGGATGTTGATTTCTCGAAGCCCTACGAAAACTGCTGCATCAGCGAGGCGGTTCCTCGTCGGGCCTTCTCTGCCAGCCAAGGATTCTCGTTCTATTGTCTGTGAGCGCTGGACATAAATGGGCTCTCACTGGTTTTGAGGGGAAACTGTGGGGCAAAACGGATCATCACATTGGATAAGACTATTTGAATTACAACGTTTTCTTTTCTCGATTTCTGAACATTGTTCACGTCGAAAATGGATAGTTTTAGTGTGACCCAGCCTTAATTCAGGAGGTGCCTCTGATCGGCAATGTGGGAATTACTGTACGAAACATAATATCTGTACGGGGTCTCGAATATTTTTATAGTAGTTGTTCCAAACGGATGCCGATTTCTCGAAACCCTACGAAAACTGCTGCATCAGCGAGGCGGACCCTCGTCGGACCTTCACTGCCAAGGATTCTCGTTCCATTGTCTGTGAGCGCTGGACATCAATGGGCTCTCACCGCTTTTTCGATCGTTCACGCGTAACCTCTGGATACGCCCTAAACGCCTGCTCTCGTCTATGCGTATAGAACAAAAAAAAATAAAAAAAACAAAAATGTGCTCGATCGAGCAACACTGTAAATACAACCGTTTCTCAGTCGCGAGGAAACTGCCTCATCGACCTGCCAGAGATCCACTTGTCGAATCGTCAAAAAACCTCGCTTCTCGGAACAGCTCGAGCGAAAAAGAACTAATCCCCAACATCAAAAGTATCTCACGTTTCCGTATAAGAAAGAACAATAATTAAAATGACTTTTTCCCATCGTTCCCCATCCAACAACTCCTTCAAATGGCGATGGTATGAGTATAGTCTATTTACAAATTTACCGGAGAACGGCCGGAGCGGTTCGACGTCCGACCGTCACAGCTCGCGAGTCCGAGTGGAACAGAGTCGGACGAGAGAAGTCAGCCCTCCCGAGTGCACGAGTACACGAGAGTCTGCGTTACACGAGGCAATAATTTTTCCCCCACCACGGTGACGTCCATGGTGGCAGACCGGTGTTCGGCCGGTAGGAGGGGGCACCGGCGCCCCGACGACCGCCGAAGGACCGACGGAGAGTCGGGACTATGCTGCACCGTACTGTAGAGCAGCATTGACGGGGGCTAAGACATGCCGAAAGTGGCCGGGTGGGGTGGGGATGAAGGGGCCATCACGTGGCAATACGCCTGGCGCCGAACTGGTGGGAGTGTCGCCCCGACCAGCTCGACGAACCTTCTGTTCCACTCCGTGCCTCGAACGAGACGAGCTACGACGGCATTCTGACCTGGTAAGCCGCCAGCGTCGGATCGTGAGAAAGTGAAAGGTTCTGCGCCTGCGCGAGAATCTACCGACACATAAAAATAAGACACGAACACACACACACACTCCCCTCTCTCACGCGCACACACTTCACACACACACAAGAAACACACGAAAGTCGCGAATCAATCGGCAAACACGAGGCAAAAAGGATACAATCACGAATTCGAGGAATAAACCAAGGAGTGAAACTCGAGCCGCACGATTTAAAGACGAACTTTGTATGTCGTGCAGGAAAAGAACCATCGGTTTCGCTGTAAACGTGCTGTAAGAGGTAACCAAGGATAAAACCAGGAATCCTCCACGGACTCGTTGACCCTTCGCTTTCGAATTCTCGTCGATTAAAATTCATTAAGGAAGGAAGACTTTAAGTTAAAAAAAATACACACACACACAAGCGATACTCGCAAACAATCTCTCCAAAGGATCCAAATTATTACGCTTATTTATTATCGACAAAAAAAGGAACTGGGAAGGCAGAAGGATAGAACGAAAAGAAAAAAAACAAATTAAACTATAAAGCAACTATAATTTATTTCTCTAGTGATCAAGCAAAGTATAACGTTAACGACTGTAACAAACAAAGAGAACGAATCGACGAGCCTCGAAGTCAACGAGAACGGATATTTGTTCGCTCGCGTCAGAAGAAACTAAAATTTCGACGGGAAGCAAGCAGAGGACACGTATTCAACTCGAGAGATAGATCGAGAGAGAGAGAGAGAGAAAGAAACTTAGTGTTTTTGTGCACGTGGTGAATCCGAGAGACTCCCCTTACTTACGGCCGTTTCGGTACGTTGTATTTTCGATTCCCCGATACCGGCGAGTATAATATTGTAAGAAACGTCGAAAGAGCCGGAGAGGGAGGTGAGTGCCCCGGGTCGACGACCAGCGAGGTTCTTTTTTTTTCGTACGTTGGTGAAGAAGTGTGCGGTGCGCGCTGGTGACTCGCCCTTCGAAAGTGTCAAAAGTCGTCCCTGTCAGTGAACTCTTTACACTATTGTCGTCGCTCGCAATAATAATTGCGCGTGTGTCCTGGAAAAGAGTCCCGGCGACTCGTCCAGTAAAACCTCAAGTGCAACGAGTATAAAAAAAAACAAAATTTTAAAGGGCCATCGAAATTGGTCGAGCGATCGAGAGGCGTCGAGCGAGCAAGTCGGTAGCCACGTGGAGTGCGAATAGGCGAAGAGAGTGTGAGGCACCAGAGGTCAGCCGGCAGCGCTTCAGCCGTGACGTCGGTTACCCCACAACGCAGTTATTTAAAATCCCACGACTCCTCGTGCTCTCCTCTTCGCTGCCTCCAACGTGCCTCGTCGAATCTTCGATCGATCGCCCTCTATCCTCTCGATCCATTGTAACAATCGGGAAAAACGAGAAATACGTATATTCACGATGGATCTGCTGTGCTGCGAAACGACTGAAAGCAACGAGTGCCGAGCTTATCCGGATCCGGCGCTGCTCGGTGACGAGAGAGTCCTGCAAAATCTACTCAAGACCGAGGAACGTTACGCACCTAGCAGCTCGTACTTCGAGTGCGTTCAGAGAGACATATCGCCGCTCATGCGCAAGATCGTCGCCGAGTGGATGTTGGAGGTGAGTCCCATTTCCGGTCCACGTGTCGCGCTCGCTGCACCATTCCTCGCTGTCCAACCTCGGACGGTGACATTGTAACTACCTGCCGATTAACGACCTATTACATATTTTTCGTCAATTCCACTTGGACAAGTTTGTCCCGTTTTTCTTTTTCCGAACAAAACCGGAAAAAGGAAAAATCCGGTCGCGATAGTTGATTTAAAAAAAATTAATCATTTATCGACTATAAAATTCTAGAGTACAAAATTTATGCAAAACGGCGGTGATAGACGAAAAGACCTGTTGCCTCGAGAGGCGATTGCTTTTCCCTATACTCGCGATTCTCGAGAGTCTCTGGTATCCAGCAAATAATATTATATGCTCGGTATATACGTGGATATACGTTATACATATTATATATATATATATATACATGTATATATATATCTGTGTATAGCAGTATAATGTACTCGGAGAGTAACTGAGAGACTAACCGGTCGCATAGTTGGCCGGGGGAGGTCTCTGCCCGTGTCCGTGACGATCGAGACACTCTTATTATAGCGGAGAATGCGAGAAGGTAAACGAGGAGAAGGAGGAGGAGGGGAGGGGGGACGAGAGTGAGATAAAGGGTGTCGACAAAGATAATTTCACACGTAAAGAGTAACTCCCTCGATCAATTTATTTTGAAGGTCCGGAACGAAAGACGCACGAGCTCGAGCTACTGCTTCGTAACAATGACGATAAAACAATTAACTTGCCTGTGAAGGAAGTACAAAATTTAAAAATTGTAAAAAAGAAAGTTGTCGACTACTTTTCACCTTTTTTTAAATCGGCTAACCGACCTATTAGAAGTTGTAAAAGAAAATTTGTTGACAATGTTATGCCCTTTTTTACATCGATTATCTTACACTAAATTTTGTACCCAAAGATAATTATACACAGTAAAAACAAATTGTAAATTTAATGTACCGGACTGGAAGCTTTTATGCGAAACTGGTACATTAAATATAATGTACAACTAGGGTGAAAACTAGGGGTAGGATGAAAAATTGCTATACTTTTTCGTTGAAATTAAAGTAAATGGTTAAAAATAAAGTATTTCGAAGGTTTTTAATACACGAAACATTAATTTTTGATAATCAACTGACCGACCTATTTTAATAATTTCATTTATTTATCGTATCAAGGCCCGGCAAAGTCGTTACGAGTAGGCCGACCGAATCGTATTTCGCCCATTGCCACGTACTCTCTTTCCCGGATCTCCTTCTGTCTCTCCCTCGATTCCCTCAACGTGAAATCGCTACGCACGCACACACTTCCCTCCCCCTTCTTCCCCCTCCCCCTGCGCTTATCCCTGAAATTCTCTTTATCGTGTGCGCCGTTGTGTAACGAGGGTGCGCGCGCGAGCGTTTGAGATTAATAGTCGCGATTCCGGCTTCAATCGAGGCTACGGGAGAATCTTCGTCCACAGTTTCTCTCCTCCTCGTCGTTGAGTCCTTCGAACGGCGAGAACTTCGCAAAAGTAACCCCGAACCTACCTTCGTGTTAATTTTTTTGAATTCGATTTTTTTTTGGTTTCCCTGACTCGAACGATATGCATTCGTCTTCCCCGGCTCGTTTTATAAACCGCACGCTCTCGTTCGCAGCGCAAGACTCGAGACTCTGGCTATGCCCGACCGCTAGCAAAATTTGCGTCACGCAACCGATTTTATTTTATTTTTTTATTTTTCTTTCTGGCAACACGCTTATCCACAGTTCTCTGCTCGGAATACACACGAGACGCGAGTTTTCTCGTCGATATTATTAAACGAACTGATTTTAGGTATTAACCGGGCACGTTATGCCCGAAGAGAGTTGCGCGAAAACGAGTATTTCGCCGAGTCAGCGGTGCCGTGGCAAAGAGCGAGTTTGAATTTCTCGTCTCCCCCACCCGCAAAGCCGGCAGGCAGTTATACAGCGTATACACCTAACTCCGTAGGATACTTTTTTCGCTGTATCGCAGAGGTGTGTATAATCCACCTACCCGCGCGAGGCCAACTACCATCGCGACGACAACGCCGTTCTGCGCTGCGGAGAAGAGAAGAGAGCTTTCGCGTTTCATTGGCGGACACGAGTACAACGAGCCCGGCAATCAGCCCGTGCCAGACTTCCTTCTCTGCCGGCTATGGTAATGAGTCGTCCTCGCGTCGCCCGTTTCCGGACCGACCATTAGCCGCGGCGAACACTCGCTCGACGTCTAAAAAAAAAATCTTCGAAACCCTGTTACCACATCGACCCGTTGCCTCGCCCTCCGAAATTCACACCTTTACCTCGGTCGAGAAAATAAGTGGGGAAAAAAAATTATATAATTAACATACAAATAAAAATAAATAAATAAATAAAAATTAATTGCATAAAGCGAACACTTCATAACATACCAAAACATAAAGTTCTTACCCACATTACATTTCAAACCTTAGAAGAAATGTTCAATGGCGTTTAATTGAATTAAGAATAATACAGCTGCACAAACCACAAAAAATACAAAGTCAATACCGATATCATTAAAATCGTAAAAAATGCTGCACTGGACAACAAATATTACCCTGGGCTGAAGGACCTCGGTCGATGACCCATCGACATTAAATGTACTGCGTACCGTTCGTAAAAGTCTCACCATCGATATTGTAAACACTAATGTCAATAAATACATTACTACTAAAAGTAAATAAATAAATTTGCAAAATTTTCATCCGGCAACTTAATTTAATCTTATATTTTTTTTAGCTTATCGCGTTCGCGATAATTTAGTATGCGAAATCGTGCTTCGTTGCCGATTGCCGGGACAAACGCGTTTCTGAATTGCACGAGCCGGCAGCGTGAAAGTAGCGAAAGAGCGCGCGGTCAGAGCGTGGCTCGGCCAGTTTGCACGTACACACACCCGGACGGTCGTTGTTTGCCGAAATTTCCTGCGTCGATCCTCCCGTCGATATTTTCGCACGTAATTGTAACCCCGTACGAGCGGGGTCTCTCCGGTCGTCGGGCTCGTCGGGGGATTTGTAATGATGACCTTGGCGCACGGGCGTTAGTTATATACATCTCGTAAAGAAGTAAAGAAGAAGCCTCGGGACGTCGTGCGAGAGGCATATCGGGGAGATAGACGAGCATACACGAACGCAAACGTGACTCGACTCTTCGAACGAGAGACTCTCTCTCGCCTTCGAGAGATGGAGAGAGGAGGCTACATGTGAGAGTTTATTGGCTTCAATTCTTGACGTTCCAGGGCAGACGGCCGAGACTGTCCACTTTGCCTTCGCGCAGCCTCGATCCTCCACAGATATTAATTTTCAAAGGCATTCCACGCAATCTGCGAGTCGAGGAGGTTTAAATACCTCCTCGACGCGCCGCGGTCGGGAGATGATGATGAAAGACAAAAATCACGACACCGGCTAGATTAATATCGATGATGTATCGTTATCGAATGCATGCGTGTATATTTTTTGATTTTTTTTTTTTTTTCGGCGAAGGACACATCGGTTTCGATGTGTCTTCGAACGGGTCTTTTCCGAGTCTCTCGAGTATCGCGTCGCCACAGTGGGGACACTGTGAAACGTCCTCGGGCGGCTCGCACATCGAGCCCGATAACTCTCTCGCTCTCCGCGTATCTCCCCGCCTCGTATCGATCACAGTGTAATCAGCCTCCAGACAGCTGATACGAAAGCTGCGAATATATCGGGTCAGGCTTGCCGATCGCTCGTCCCCGGTATCGCGCACCGGCTTATCGCCATACGCGAATCGAAACCCTCGCTGTACTGGTAACCACGTTTCTTTTCGATTATGAAAAATCATTTTTTTCATTTCACTGCTACAATTCAATT
Organism: Ichneumon xanthorius; assembly: GCA_917499995.1. Lineage (NCBI taxonomy): Eukaryota > Metazoa > Arthropoda > Insecta > Hymenoptera > Ichneumonidae > Ichneumon > Ichneumon xanthorius. The sequence goes on from OU824207.1 coordinate 1,221,295, forward strand.
TAAAAAAAAATTTCATAAATTTGATGATAAAAATACTAACATTCTTGAAAAATAGCTTCGATAGAGAAAAATTGTAAGATTAATCGTTGGCGAGAAAATAATTAAATGTAACAAAAAATATGCAAATCATCTAACGATAATTAACGTTGATCGGCGTGAGCTCGAACTCGTCCTATGCGCAGATGATTTAATTTTTGTTTAAATTAATTTCATAAATTTGACGATAAAATATTTAAAAATTTAAAACGAAAAAACACCTTCGATACAGGAAGATGTTAAGATTTCTCGTTGGCGAGAAAACAATTAAATTTAACAAAAAAAAAATTTGCAAATCAACGAATGATAATCAACTTTGATCGGCGTGACCTCGGATTCGCCCTACGCACAGGCGGTTTAATTCAGAAGGCATCGCTAATTGGCAGCGAGTGTATTTTTGTCGAGTAATTACGAAGGGTGTTAGAGTAACGTCGGAGGGATCGAGGAGCGTACCGAGGGGCGAGGAGAAACGAGGAGGTGGGCATGGCTTGGTCACGCTCATTAAACACCCTTTCATTATTTCACGAGTGCCCTGCGCGTCGGCTCGCCGATAAGTGCAGCAACGTCGTGCCTATACATAGCGATATATATCACGTGAAACTATGTTTTCATACACCCCCCCCCCCCTCCCCTCATCGGACCGCAAATGTCTATACTGCTGTTTTTTTACTTCGATCCAAAAACAACAATCGACGAAGTTTAATTTAACGATGCTCACCGGCCACGCGACCACCTGCATCCCCCTCGAGCGTGACCCCTTGTTTATATTTTCGATGGTCACGTGTCTCCGCCGATCGTAAATGAGCTTCGAATGGAAATAAAAAAGACGTAAAGAAAAATATTAAATATCAATAATTAATCATTTCAAAAAATGGATAATTTTTTTTATTTTTTATTTTTATTTATTAGTGTAAAACCGGGCCGGACCCAATTACAAGCGCGATACGTAAACGTATCGGCGAAGTACACAATAGCAGATTGAGAGAGTGCGCCACAGAAATAAGACAATATATTCGCTGCACAAAGTGGAATAATAACAATAAAATAAACCTTGTAAAATGCCACGATAACTACAATTCGTACAATTCATCTCGCTACAAAATTTGAAAAAATATGCGAAAAAAATAAGGTCTCAGGAACCGGACGAGGGCCGAGGCAGTCCTTGGGAAAGAAATCGAGAGGGACGAATTCTGTTACAGTGCCGGAGACGGACTATCCTCTCGCGCTGCGATTTATTGCAGTTTCGACTTCCTTTACATTGTACTGCGCGTGCAGCTGCCTCGTTGCGAGGTGTTTTCACTCGGCTCCTTCGGTGCTTCGCCCGGTCTCGAGGACGAAGGCCTCTCTCACAGCCGCCAGACACGCGGGTGCGCCTTCGGACGAGAAGAAACACTCCGTCGCTCTCCCGGATCCGTGTAGTATACTACGGAGTACGGTATTTACTACTATGCAGTAGCCGGTTTAGCTACGCTTCTTTGAGCAACCGAGGTCGAAACTGCCCGCGAACTTACGAGAGTCTTATAATACATACTTCGCTCAACGCTCAAATTAGTCGGCAAAGTATAGCGTGAAAAGTAAGCCTCAAATGTGTTTACTGCATGCGAGGAAAACAAAAGTAATAGAAAAATAAATGGCGTAGTCGTGCACGATATTTTCACTCGGGAATACTTGAATGTCGATTATATGAGAAAAAAAAACAATGAAAAATAATAAAAAAGTCGTCGGTTATCTAAATTGGAACTACGAGAAAAAAAAGTAGTTCACGAGGCGGAGTTTCCACGTTAGCCGGCCGCGAACTACCGCACCGGTAGAACGAGACCGAAGGAAATCCGGTAACGATTATGGCACCTAAGCTCGAGGCTCGCACCCGCTCGCGATCGCGCACATAATGTAATAAACTTTTATTAGTCACATGTTTAAACATTTTTTTATAACTCTTTTTAAAAAATATTCCCATTTGGTTATGTACAGGTGTGCGAGGAACAGAAGTGCCAGGACGAAGTTTTCCCACTATCGATGAACTACCTCGACAGATTCTTGTCGATCTGTCCGATAAGAAAGTCGCAGCTCCAATTGCTCGGAACGGCTTGTCTGCTGCTGGCGTCAAAGCTGCGCGAACCCAGGCCGCTCACCGCCGAAATTCTCGTATTCTACACGGACAACTCCATCACGCTCGACGACCTATGCGTGAGTAAACTCGATTTTTTTATTACGATTAATTTAAACTCCCAAAGCGAACTTGGCAATTAGGAAAAATTATATTTTAAAGTCGGTTGAACATTTTTATGATATTTTATTCGAAAGAAGTGGATAAGAAAAATTGAAGAAATCAGCTCAAACAACCTCCTTAAGCCCGAACACGAAAATTTCTTCGATCTCTCTCGACCGCCTCCATTAAATACCGCTCTCGAGCGTCTCTCGTGAGTTTCTTTGCTACCCGGAGCGCCGACGAGGACGACGGGAAGAACCGGTACACAGCATCCATACGCGTAAAGGTAACTTCGGTTAACGAGTCTGCCTCTTTTATCCGCGCTTCGAGACAAGATCGAAGTGGGACAGAGTCTGGATCGAAGAAATTTCTTCGATCCAATAACCCCTCCTCGGCTTCACCCAACGCCACAAAGGCGATTCCAGCATACCCGCGAGCTCATCTGTATAAGCGGCGAAACGAAAGTCAAGCCGTACAATGTTCTACGTGCTCGATACGGATCTGCAAGAATCTCACCGTTTTGCGGTACTTTTTCTCTATTCACCCCGCGCCAACGTAGAGGAAAAAACCGAGAGATTTTTATCATAATCGAACGATTCGTTGACCCCGAAATAGCTAGAGCCGACGGGTGAATTCTATACCGCGCTCTCCGCGTCGAGGCGATGCCGAGAGCCGGTTTACTATGTTACTACACTATAGTACTATTACGTGCGCTCGCAAACGCGTGGGTACGAGCGAGGCAATTACGCCCGTGCGTACAATGCGACTGTCGAGAAACCGGGAATGTACCTTGCCTCCCCCCCTTCTGTTTAAACTGTTTTGTTGAATGAACACGAGAGCAGCATCAGCTACAATAACCTCTCTCTCGGGAGAGAGAGGCACGACCCTTCGATGTGCTTTAGTTATAAATACGTTACCGCCGTAAAATGAGATTTTAGAACGAGAATTGACATATTTCCGGTGTGACGTCGCTTCCGGTCGAAAAGTAGGATTTTCAAACCAGAATTGACATATTGCTGATGTCATGTTTGATGAGAATATTTACATTTTTTCTCTGTAATGTATCTCGAATGCAGCCAGTGACAGAAATGTGTGAATTAAGAAGCACAGGAAAGTGGGTAAAAGAACGTGTGATACGTTTCTAATGTATTTGGAATTATATACATAACCTGCGACAGAAACGGATAAGTTAAGGAACACGAGGTGAGACACGCGCGAACTGCGCGCAAAGTAGTCTAATTTAAAATAAAAAAATTCATGAAAAATCGTATAGCAGAGACGGTGTTAGCGCTGGAACAATTTTTATTGAGAATTTTTTTTAAAGAGCAACTCGAGAGTTTTGGGCAAACAAGCGATAATAGGCCGAGTGCGAGAGCGTGAACAGATAACGCGGCTGATACGGAGCGGAGTATTATTTAATATCCATAGATACGGAGAAAGAGACAGAGAGACTGGTGAAGAATAGCCACGCGAGATTATTAATAGTTGAAACGCGAAAGTGATAGCGACGGAGTCGCAGGTCGGCGAATGTCGGAAAACTTGCTCCCCGTTTCAGCAAATCTTTCAAAGTGTATTTCCTCTCTAAATCTCCCGCTGCAATTTTTGAACCGTTTGAACGGGTTTAAAAAAAAATGCCCGTCTCACCTGCAAAAAAAAGCGGATACACCAACGAAATAAATTAGCATGCTGCAGCGCTTTGGCAACAATTGCTACTTCCGCTGCATCAAGCTACTTGTCACTTCGTTACCGTAAACTGCAAGGTGTGTTCCCTCGGCACCCCCTGGGTTCTTCGGCGACCGAGCTCGAAACCTGTCGAGGGCGAAAAGCAAAAATGGTGCAGTACAATTCGGGAGATGAGGGTCGATAGGATTGTCGAGCTTCTGCATGCGCTAATCGCTACGAAGGGAAGTGGAGGGTTGACCTCCGATTAGAGTTCGCAGGCTGCGCCGAATTCCGGTGGATGTAATTGTCCAGCGATATTAGATCGCACAATATAACGCGTACACGCATGCCTACGATGCAATAACAGCTTCCGGTTTATCCGCACCGAGGAGCCCGGTATGTTCCGGCCGGGTGTATTAAATGCAACGCGAATGCGAAAAAGGAAGGAAAAAAAGTGCATTGCGTGTGCGCGATCGTTCTTGGCTCGCGCTGATCCGCAGGAGCCGGGTAAGCAGCGGCAACAAGCGGTCGCACCGGGAAAGCAGGTGATAGCCAGGTGGTGTCCCTGAAACGAAGGGTGTGTGTGCACCGGGCCCGTGCTCGACCGGGCCAGCTGCTGCTGCTGCTGCTGCTGCATCCCGACGTCGTCGACGACCCCGTCGCCCTATAATACCCTCCACCCCTTTCTTCTCTCGGTACCCAAGAAAGAGCGAAGGAAATAACACAATCCCCTCCAACGGCGGACAAAGCGGAGGGAAGCAGGAACCGCACATATAAAGAGAGAGCGGAGGGCGAGAATCGCTACGACTATGAGAACTCGGCGGTCTCGAAGCGTGCCGACGCAGCGACTCACCTCGGAAATCCTCGGACTTATCGCCAGTTTTATAAGAGCAGCTGCCTCGAACTCGGGAGCAGCGAAGATGCGAGTTAATCGGACCGCACGGAATCCCGAAGAACTCGATTACCGAGGCAGATAAGGCGATAATTTTGATATTCGTAACTGCGAATGCGAAGGACGGGAGGAAATACTCGGTGCATTTTTGGCCAGTCAAAACTCTTTAGAAGAAATATATAAAAATATGTATATAAAAAAAATTTGATACAGTTGATGATCTCAAGAGGGTAATTTGACATTCGTAACTACGAATGCGATGGACGGGAGGAAATGCTCGGTGCAGTTTTGACCAGTCAAAACTCTTTAGAAAAAATATATAAAAAATTTGATACAGTTGATGATCTCAAGAGGGTAATTTGACATTCGTAACTACGAATGCGATTGACGGAAGGAAATGCTCGGTGCATTTTTGACCAGGCAAGTCTTCAGAAAAAATATATAAAGATATATATATAAAAAAATTGATACAGTTGATGATCTTAAGCGGGTACAGAGCCTCGGCAGGGTCAAGGAGTCGAGTACGTGCCGAGCAGGTGCGACTCGGCGCACGTACGAATTTTCATTGCGGTGTAATGCCTACTCGGAGCCCGCATCTTTGCGCGAGGAATCTTCCGAGGCTCTCGGAACCGCGGCCGTGGGCAGAGTCAGGGCAGCTGGTGATTCCCTGCATCGGGGCATCGCCGCCTCGGGGCCTCCCGAGCCAAACGAGTCTCGGAACGAACGAGGTGCCGGCTAGAAGACGCTTTGCGACGAGCCGGAGCGCCGAAGTCAACGAAAGGAGAGGAAAAAAAGATAAAAGAATAAATAAAATAAAAAAAACTGAAGAACGTACCGGGACGTAGTAATATAGTATTGCCGACCACCTGCCCCCGCAATTAAGGAGGGAGGGTCCGGCACACGTGACCCCCATGCATATTCACGGTGTACCCCGCGGAACCCGCGAGCATCTTGGTCTAATTTGGAAACACACCGCGATACCGCTCCTTCGCACCGTTCGCTTTCCACCTGCTCCCTTCCCGCCTGTCGCGCACGTTTCCACGATCTTCACTTCTTACGACTCTCTCCAGACCCTCCGCCTTTGCTCCATCCATCTACTTTCTTACTACTGCGTCCGGTGCGGGCAACTTTCGATACCGGCAATAATAACAACAGCCGACGTGTTCGACGCACGACCACCGCCAGGATAATGCAGACCACATGTCGGCAGATCGAGACCGGCAGCCTGCCGGTGCTGCAGGAAGGCGCATCCACCTTGCCGCGAGTACGGATATTCCGTAGGAATTAAAAAGTTGTACCGAAATTTTATTTTCGGAGCCGAGGATTTTTTCCAGTCGACCGGAACGCCGTTCCGCACGAACGATCCTGGGGAGGAAATGTCGATGGAATTGTTTTATTAGCGGGGAAAAATGGAACACGTTTTGGTTGCTCGAAATCGATGGACCACCCCTTAAACTGGTCGGGTTTTTTTTCTAAGGCTTTAGGGGTCACGTTGTAATTTTCACGGTGATTAGAGAAGAAGGAATGAAAAATTGATCTTGTTTCGTCGTGAATTAGCCTCGTGCTACGAAACTCACACATCCGGGGCGATTCGATGCGAACCACCTGTCGAGGAACAAAAGTTCAGTGGCGCAATTCACCGATACAGGTGCATCAACCTCACTCATCCCGCGATCCTTACCGGTGCATCGCGTTTTACCGAACGCCTTCTGCAACCCGCGTGCACGGGACATATGGCGGCCGGAATACACCACTTTAGGAATTCAACAGGCTTTCGGCCTTTACGAGTCGGGTAAAAAAAACCATTCGAAGGCATCTGTAGGTTCATCGTATTATCTCACTTTTACCGTAAAAAATTGGGACCACTTTATGCGGAGCGGATTAAGCAATAATTTAAAGCTCCTCCAATTTTTTTTATACGCAACAAATGAAAATTCCCATTTATTCTTGTAACCCCGCAAATCACACTGTACGCCTTTTTTTACTGCGGGTTTAAGTAATAACTTCTATTCATCCCATTTGTTGTTTTAACACCGCAAATCACAATGCGCGTCCTTTATTTTACTGCGGATTTAAAGCTTCTCTCATTTTCTTTATGTGCCATAAATAAAAAAATTACTTCAATTCGTTCCATTTATTCTTTTAACACCGTAAATCGCAATACACACCCCTCAGTTTACTTTAAGGCCCGACATTAACAAAGTTTTTTTTTATTTTTTTTTTCGAGTGCCTAAACGTTAGATTCGCAACGGTCGTACAGAGTTTGGTGTGCGAGGAGAGAAGGAAGAGGAGGACTCGCAGGTATATGAACCGAGCCCGAGGCGATGTACTTGTGCGTGAGCAACGGTGCCATGTATTCGGCATAGAAAACGTTTGGACGTCGGTTTGAACGAGGCCTTGCCGACGAGGCGATAGATGGAACCCGAGCGAGAGCACCGAAAAGGCAACGGTTTCGCAAACCACCTTACGAAATTCAGGACACACACCACGAACATCGTGAATCGAGTGGCGTTAAGCGCGCTCTCGCGTATCCTCGACGTGGCGAAAGCGGCCGCTGTACAGAAACCACGAAGAAAGAAACACGGCGTTAGAACGATCTCCGATTACGCGTTCAAAATTCCAAAAAAACGTGAAAAAAAAAATATTCCCTAAATTTTTTACAAACTCCCTAAAACTTTATTCGCCCGATTTTTTTTCCGTACATACTCTCATCCTCGATAAGCCTCGGCTTATCGGTGATCTGGCTGCACATATGTATATATCGAGCGAGGGAGAGAGAGTCGCTACAGCAGCTGGTGATTCTCAGGGTCGATCACCGATACTCTGCGTGTGTTTCTAGCCTCGTTTAGCGATGACGACGCACCAAAAAAAAAAAAGCACGGCTTAATAGTCATACATTCGGAGCTTCCAGCGACCGTATGTTGACTAACTCCCTGCACTCTTTTTAGTTTATTTTCATATACAGTATTTTTATTTCCAAACTCCAAGCGAGAACACTATTTCCCATTGATCGATCAATGTTGCATTGCCGCTGTACGACTACACTGAAAAAAAATATCATTGATTCAAGAACAGTGACACTTGCGGGCTGCCATTGACATATGTAGTCAGTGTAATTATTATTTTCATTCCAACAATTATATATTAAAATGAACCAAAGTCTATGAAATTTATGAGAAGATATGTAATAATAGTTTCATTATCATGCGTCGTTATCTCAAGCAAAATAGACTTGAAATAACAGCGTATGTTCATGGCAGCGTGCAAGTGTCACTGTTCTCGAATCAATGATCTTTTTTTTTGCAGCGTATGTGCGCGATTGTCCGAAATCGCCCCACGGTCCAAAACAGCATCGGGCGTCGGTAACCGTGCGATTTTTGCCTCGGCATTAGAAATAGTTCGGCCATGAGGCCATCCATGCGAGGCGAACGGAGCGAGAGAGCGAGCCCGCATACGGGAGCGTGTACGTTTTATATTTCCTTCGTTATGTTTCGTTTGCCGAAACCGTCGGGCGCACAAGAGAGTTCGCCGATGACGATGACGATGACGGTGGTGGGGGCGGTGACCGGCTCGAGGCCGTCGAGCAGCCGCGGCAGAAGCGCGGCTCCGATGTTTCGCTGGGAACCTCCGACATTCGCGAACCGAAGAAACCGAAGCGCGACGGAACGCTTTCTAACTTCTAAAACTGCGATAGGCCTCGCGTGTACCGGGCTCGATGGCCGAACACGGATGTGACGTAGCGGCGACGAATGCCCAATCGCTCGCGCGGTGGCCAAAAACGCTCGTGAGGTTTGGGAAGGCGAGCGGTAAACGCCGTCGGTGCGCGCAGCCCCGTATAGGTGTCTTCGGAGCCGGCGATGACCTCGCCGAGCAGAAAAGACGACGCAGAAACATACGCGCCGACCGCGAGCTTCGCGACTCGCGAATTCGCGAACGACGATGACGGCGGTGGGCGAGCTTAAAAAAAAAAAAGAAATTTACTGCGATCTTCTCATCGTTTCGGGCTTATCAGAGGCTCCGTGGGGGAAATCAAGCCGATTACCGAGCGATCGTTCCACGAACGAGAAATGAGAATACACTGAGAAAAACTTACATAGTGGGGTAGAGCGGGGCAAAATGGGGCAACGGGGCAAAACGTCATTTTCCAATAATTTTTGGATGCCCAAATTCGCCCTATCGGATACATCAGGCTCTTCTGCCCAGTTTTGCCACCTTATCTGATTCAAAAATGATTGGAAAATTTAGTTTTGCCCCGTTGTCCCATTTTGCCCCGCTCTCCCCTAAATAGTTACCAGGGGGGATGTCTACATTTTACAGTTAAGACAATGACCAAAAATTGTAGTTGCAACTATAATTATAGTTTAATCAATTCAGTGTATAGTATCACAAACTATCTATATAGACGTCCCCCCTGGGAACTATTCGTTATATTAGGAAATACCATCCTTTTTCTCAGTGTACGGTTCGCTCGAGCACGATGACGTTACGTTATCTCGCCGGCGTCTCTCGCCCTTCCTCCGCTCTGGGAAAATTTGGTTCGGCGATCGGAGGAAAAGCGATGAAAGAGCCGAGGAGCGTTGCCTCGCCGCGTCGATGACGCTGGCAGATGTGGCTGGAAAGGAGCCGGAGGTATATAAAGCGGTAACCGAAGTTCTCGGAAGGATCCAGGAGCGCAGGGGTGCCGAATCATCGGGACTGCCTCTGGTACCTTTTTTTTCTCACACCGAGGCCGAGGCGCTTCTACGCCAATGGCGAAAAAGACCTCCGAAATAATACCGTTTCACTTAGCACCACCACCGAGCCATCGCCCCCGTATCGCGCTCCCGTCGGCGTCCCAAAGTAGTTGTTAATCCTCGAAGGACACCTACTACCAATATATCTTCGACGATATCCGGACCGGGCTCCTCTCGCAGACAGATTATCTCTATCGCACACCGAGCACAGCCTCCCGAAAATGTTGTATCTCCGATCCAATCAGCGGGTCTTCATCGTCAATTATCCGCATCCGGTCTGCGCTTCTGCCAAAACGCCCGAACGCATGGGTAAACTAATAATAAAAATTAAACGATTTAAAAAATGGAGATTAAAAATTCAATCGCACACTGCAAATCGTCTTCGAATTTGTAGTCTCTCTCTCACGGCCATGTACATCCAATATTCGGATGAGAGACCCGAGTGCCCCTTCAACCGGAGCAGATGAACCGGAAAGTTAGTCCTGGAAAATTGCCAAACTCATAGGTGATTAAAAAAAAATTAAACAATTTGAAAAAATGAGATTAAAAATTCAATCACACATTGCAAATTGTTTTCGAAGTTTTACTTCTTCACGCCTTCCCCTCATCCCTCTCTCACCGTTACGTACATCCGATATTCGGATGAAAGACCGGAATGCCCCTTCAACCGGAGCAGATGTCCCGGAAAGCTAGTTCCTGGAAGCGCGAGTCTCCGAAGCATGGGAACGGAGAGGGCAGTGGGTACCAGAAGCTGCGAGCAGGTATACCGTGTGTCGTGCACCGCTCCGTCGGTACAGTAGATCCCGAGGGTGAAGATCAAGCGCGGGGGCGGCCAGGATCGCGTTCAGCGCCGTCGGCCTGCATCTCCGTGTCTCACGCTGCCCGGCAAGGTATATAAGCTCGCACGGACCATGCATTCACGCATACAAGTATACATATATATATATGTATAAATATATATATATATAATATACACATGTATATATACATTGAATAAGGGACGTTAAAGACCGCGCCAATGCGCCAGGAATGCGCGCTGGGCGGACGGCGACGGTGATTCTGGTTTTTGTTGCCAACTATGCCGCTCGGCAGAGTCCCTTCCTTCCCCTGCCCTCTCGTCGTCAATTTCTCTCTTTCTCGTTCTCCGCTTTGTACTTTATTTTTGGGCGGAATGGTAAACACCTTGCTCACAGGCGCCGCCCTGCGGGTCCTTTCTGCTCCTCTCCCTCGTCCCGGTCCACCTTCCTCTCTCGCGATTCGTGCTTTTCTTTTCTGGCTCCGGAGCCCCCCGTGCCGTTCCTTCCCCATTCCTTTGGTCCTTGCGCGGATCGCGAGCGGCCGCGCGCACGTATGTGTAACAACAGCCATCGACGGACTCGGGGATAACGGAGGGAATGAGATGCAACGAGAAAGTTTCGACCCACCCGGATTTCTATCGTTTTCGCTGCTCGAGGATACACACGATAAATTCGAGAGTCTCGCTTCTCGGAATAACCGTGGCCCGGCGAAGGATTTCTCGGCTTCTCAGGGCCGCTGGCAGGACCCAGAACGAGAGGCCTCGATGGACCTCCGCCATTGCAGTTCGATCCATAAAAATAAAAGCAATCGGTCCAGAAAAAAAATATTTTTATATTTGACGAGAATTTGTTGAACGCAAAAATCTCGAATTTTGTTCGCCGCTTCAGCGAATTGACGTGACCGTCTCTGTGCCTCTTCCTTCCTACGGACGAACGTGTCTATTTGTCCGAAGGAGAAAAAGAAATCTAAAAATGGACCGCCGTGATTCACTTTCGCGTATTGCGTTACCAATCCTCGAGTCATCTCTCTTTCGCTTCCTCATTTCGCGACGTTCCTACTGTCGTCCGTACGTCTGTCGAAGCTACCCACACGCGGAGACGATGGGACGAGATCGCCGAGGGTAATCGTCTCTCTCCCGCGAGTGAGCCGCCCACGTGTCTACTGTACGAGAGTATTATACCACCAGCAGCGGCGTTGGAGGAAGGTCAGTCTCGTAAATTTCCCCTTCCATCCCCTGCCTTTGCTCCACCGCGAGTTTCTTCTCCTCTTCTTCCTCTCTTCTTATTCCCAGTTGCAAAAGTGGCCGAAAGAACCCTCCAACGATGTGGCCTCGATCCAGCTGCCTTGGCCACGCACGTGCCCACGATTTTTTTCGCGAACGAGACAATTTTCGTTCGCTCTCCTTGCGGACTTTCGAATCGATCGATTCGTCATCTGCATCCGATTTATTTTACCATCAACAAGCGTCACTTCTGGTTCAAAAATCTTGGTTTATTTTTTTACCGGAAGTAACATCATAAATGTCACTTCCGGTCGAAAACTCCGAAAGTGATGTTAAGTAAAACGTATTTCCGGTATGACGTCACTTCCGGTTGAAAACTGAGATCCTCAATGTAAAAAAAATCGTGGAAAATAAATTGTCGACGCCTCCGACTGAGAACAATTTCTCAACCGTACAGAGATCTCTTTTTAACCGTGTAGGAAGTGCAGAAGAGTTGAAACGATATTAGATTACCGGATAATTCTCGGGACCGTTGTAGAAAGGTTTTATGCGTGCGTGCGAACCGATATAAGCAAGTGGTACCACGATTGCCTCCACAATAAACGCACCCTTCTCTTCTGCATCAGCTTCCCCGCCCCGGTTCTCTCCGGCCTGCCCTTGGGAGACTCTCGCGGCGATGAACGGCGGATGGCTCTGTCGCACCTGTCCTCCGGTGCGTATCCCACGGCGCGTACCTAATAAACCATATTCCTTCTCCCCCCTCTCTCTCGTCCATCGCATTCTTTCGCTGCATTTTTTTTCCTTCTCCTTCTTACTACGATTTACTACGCTCGCCGTATTTCGACCTCGTTACGCGTCCGTGGGCGTTCGAGTTGTACTCTCCGTGCGTAAGTGCACCGGAGTGTCGCTTTCGCGAAGATCGGCCAATTGCCATAAGCGAAAGCGGCGCATTGTACAAGGCCCAGGTAATCGGGGAGTGCGTAAAACCGACAGAGTTCCAGTCTCGTCGGTTGAATGAAACAAAGAGCGTTTTTACTACACGCTCGCGTATATTACGGCTTCGTCACGCTCGGAACAAACGGTGCCTCGTCGTCGTCGCCCCTGGCGCAGGCAGAGCGAGCCCACGGTACGGTGCGTACGCACGCGTAACGCCGATCCGATCGTCTTAACTTACATACATTTTTAATACGCCGCTCGTTATATTTATAATACGCAGCTCGTTATATTTTCTCATTTTTATAATCAACGACCCGTCGGATTACCACCGTCTATGAATAATCGCATTAAATTATGAATTTATGTATTTTGTTAAATATTAATGGAGATCTTATTTTTTGTTCTTTTTATCGATTGTTGCAGAGGTGGGAACAACTCGTTGTCTCGAAACTGAAATGGGAATTGTCGGCTGTGACACCGGGCGACTTTCTTCTTCACATACTCAGTCGTCTACCGGTCGATCCACGGGCATGGGACTCGCTGATGGTCAGGAGACACGCCCAGACCTTCATCGCTCTCAGCGCGAGAGGTGAGCCAAGTTCATACGTATTTTACGCAGCGTCTCAACCACCACAACTTCGGATATACCTTTTCATTTTACGACCTTTTAATAACAGTATTATTGACTATTGACTATTGACTATTGACTATCGACTATCGACTATCGACTATCGACTATCGACTATCGACTATCGACTATCGACTATCGACTATCAACTATCGACTATCGACTATCGACTATCGACTATCGACTATCGACTGTCGACTATTGACTATTGACTATTGACTGTTGACTGTTGACTGTTGACTGTTGACTGTTGACTGTTGACTGTTGGCTAATAATAGTAGTAATCGTTACTGGGAGTGATAAGAATCTGACGGGACAGTATGCCATTATCGATTTAAACTTGTGTGCTCGCGAAGCGTCGGGGGCATAGCCGAAGATATTTATCCTTGAAAAAGTCCCCGACGCGCCGCAGTCTGGCACGATCGAGAACGGAGAGCGGCCCGAAGGGCTATCGCAGAGGCAGCGCAACGTCGCGCTTAAATACCTGGACGTCTGCGGAGCAACCATGGCCACCGACATTTCTCCTTCGCGTATTTCCCCCTTTCACCCTTGCCGCTTCGCCTCCTTACACCACCCGCCATCGCCATCCGTAAGGACGGTGTTGCCCGACGGTTGTTATTACAGCGTACGATCGCAAAAACAACGCCGAGTGTACGAGGTTCGGAGCCCTTCCGTTCGTCGGAACGCTCCCGAGACAATCCGCGAGCTTCGAGATGATTGCTTCTCACGGGCCCAAACCGGGCGCTACTCTTCGACGAGACGCCGCCGCTCCACGGCCAATAAGAGAAACGTTATTTCAATGGACCGTCCGAAATTATCCTCAAACTTTCACGATCATTGCATTACCGCCGAGGACTGTAATTCCGGGGTGAAACAAAAAAATCAAGTACGATGATTCATTTTGCTGCGTCTGGTGCGGGTTTACTGTTTTTCCTTTTTTTCGCTCCAATTCCTGGAAGATTGTCGAGCGAAAAACTCAGACGGACCTCCAGACGGTACTTTTTTTTCCTCGCGTCTCCCAGAACGTCACCGGAGTTTTATGATTATTGCATTACCTTCAAGTCCCGCAATTAGGGAGAAAGAGGAATCGAAGCGATTGGGAAGATGAAGGAGGCCTTTTGGAGCGATGCTCGGTTCTGCTCTCTGCCCGCTTCCGGTTGGGCGGTAAACTTTCATCTATCTCGGCAACGTCTCGAAATCTCTTTCTCCCGAGCCTTATCACATTCCTCCGCTATCGCGCAAAGGTTTTTCCTTTCCTTAAGCGTGACTAAGTCGACTCCCACGCGAGAACGAATCGAAGTCGTTCCCCCCGAGCGCCATTTATCTATCCTCAGATAATAAAACACCATCACGTTCGGTGGCATAAATATTTGATTTACGACAAACTAACGTTTTTTTTTTGTTCCTTTGTTACAGAATACAAATTTTCGATGTACACACCGAGCATGATCGCGGCGGCGAGTGTGGCGGCGGCTCTTCACGGTCTCGACTGGACGGGAAAGAGTGGATACGGTCTTTCCGGTCTCCTCGACGAGCTCACTCGCATTACCGCCATTGAACAGGTTTGTTAATTAAATCAATGTGCTGGTTTTTTTTTTCATTTTCTTAATGCCGATGCAAAATATGTGTAATCTCGAATGATATCGAAGCTTTGAAATGGCAATTAGACAAGTGTATCTCGATCAGTCCACCAGCCGCAGACCAGCTCAATTACCCATCCGATCCACCGGAGTTTCTTGCTAATAAGAAACTCGATTATCCTGACCATAGGAGTCTCAAGGTTCCTCCACCGATCTCCCCTTTTCTCAGCGATTTCCAATTGCGGAGCGCACAGCGAGAACGGCCATGGGGGGGCGGCCGAAGAAAGAGCCACAGGATTTCTTTGGTATCGTTATGTTGGGACCGTCTTTCTCCGTCTCGCATCCGCAGGAAGTGCTGCCGGACCCCCATTCCGAAACGTCCTCTCCGACGTATCGCAAAAAGCTCACGAGACTCTGCGAATGCCCGGAGAGGGAGAACGGAAAGGAGGCAGCAGCAGGTGCCGGACACATGTTTAAGCAAGAAAGTTCTCGGCGCAACGGTATCCCGTCTAATATAGTGTAACGATAGGTCAGATGCCGAGAGAGGGACGAGAGACTCTCGGAGCACGGAGTGCATGAATGGCTCGGCATGGGGTCCATGCCCTCTGTACGCGCAATATTTTTCTGCCCTCCGAGACATCTGCGCTTAGAGAGAACAGGAAGAATCACTGAATCCGGACCTCCCACTCTCTTCATTCATAAAGCCCAATCCGCGCAGACTGTCGAGACGATCGTACATTTTTTTAAGATACCATCTCATAGCTTCAAATAATATTCGACTGTAGAGCAGAATTAAATTTTGAATTTCTTTTTATTAACGAATGATTTTATAAAATTATATTTCGCAGACTATCGAGGCAACGTTATATATTTTTTAAACTATCTGAAAGCTTCAAATAATATTCGACTGTATAGAAAAATGAAATTTTGAATTTCTTTTTATTAACGAATGTTTTTTTGTTATATTTCAGGACTATCTGCAAGGCTGCCTGGAGCAGATCGAAGAGATGGTATCGCAAGCGCGAACCGGCGGCGGACATCAGGCTACGTCGAATATCGCAAGCGCTCCTCAAAGGCCGCTGGGGGAACAGAACACGAGCCAGGACAAGATAATGGAACATGAGAAAGCTGGCACACCCACCGACGTGAGGGATGTACATTTCTGAACCTGGCTCGGAGATCCTCGATATCGAAGAGAGTTGTTCTTTTTTCTTCATCTACGACAAAAAGCATGCGACGTACGTGTACGCGTTCCGATCGGCGAAAATACACGAGGAAGATCGTGGTGTGTCGCACGATCGACTGGCTGGTCGCCGAGGCTCGAACCGGCGTACGTCAACGTGGAAGAGAACGCGCGGAGAAGACGCAATGCTTCATCGGCGAACCGAAGTGTAAAACCGTCGAATCAACGCGAGAATCGACGGTGAGGCGAAAACGAAAAATTCACCTCGAAATATTTACTTTTTTTTTTTTTATATAGATTTTTGGAAATTGTAAACAAAGAACTATCGCGATGATGTAAGGGGGCGTGCGTGGGGGAAGGCAATGCAATACGCTTTACGCATTATTGTTTAAGTAAACTTAAATTTTAGCTGACGGATACTATTATGTTATGGAATGATTAAAAAGAAAAAAAGCACAAAACACCTAAACATGAAATAACAAAAAAAAAAAAGAAATATAGTCATATCGAGTCATTTAGCGTCTGTATATACGTGAGTTTACGAAGAAGCAATGGATATATATAGTTAGTTCGATATTTACCTAGAGCTGAATAATGTTTAAATAACTGGTTGAAACGCGTTTAAGCAGTGGGTTTTTTTTCTTCTAACGGGCATCGGTGCCTTCGACGCTTTGTATATTCCATTCGGTTCCTGCAGCGAACGACGCCGACCCGGGAGCAAGCCGCGTAGAAAAAGTGTGAGTGAGAAAACGTGAGAGAAAAGCGAGCGTGTGTAAAAAAAATAACGAAAAATAAAAATAAAAACAAAAGCATGTGTCTACGTTAGAGGGGAGTAAAAAAGTGAGATGAGAGAGAAAAATCGATCGATGAAAAAAAAGAGAAGAACGAAAATTTATTTTTTGCCGTTTTGAGAGAACAGAAACTTTTCTTTTGCAGTTTTTTTATATTACTATTACGTTTATATAATATATTTTTGAAGCAAAAAAAAATAAAGCGGAAGAAACAGCGGAAAAAAGAGGAAGTAAGAAACGTTGGATATTTTTATATGTCCGTTTGTAAATAGTATAGTTTTTTTTAAGGCTCGTTCGATACGTATAAGATTTAATCGTTTTTTAAGAGTATAATTATTATGGTGGCCGTGCGCTAAGTTGGATGGATCACGAACGTATTAAGAAGACTGGTGTCGCGAATGTTTAGCGAGATTGCGAAGAATGAGAAATTAGAACGTAAGCCGGCGAGATCTGAAGGAGTAGTTTGTTGGGCAGGAATGAAGTGAAATCAGAGATATCCACAAGAGAACAAAAAAATGAAACCGGGTTTAGTACTTAAAGGGGAAAGGACGCGAGTTGAAATACATGAAAATAGAAAAGCAAAAATAAACGTTTTCCGAGAGATCGGAAAGCTCAGTGCCACAGCAAACTAGTTACTTTACAACGTCATAACCAAATTGTAGTACAATCAAGGGAGAGCGAGTAATAATATAAAATAATAAACATTGGGAACCAAGCGAGACATGCACTGCCGATTATTAATAACTATTATTTTTAACCGAAAGCATCTCGTTACGATGTAGTTGTTGTTGTCTTACAATAATGTCTTACATATCGTGAGCTTGACGATAAAACTGCCAATAGAAGTCGTGTTCGATGTCACTGTTTCGTAGAGATGCGCGTGTTAATAGCGTGATATCCGTTTGAGGCTGGATAGCGAAATGAAATGATGAATGTAAAAAAGCGCGGGATAACCGATGTGTTTATCTTACCAAGCGCGCCCGACTAGTACGTAAGTGTGTTTTGATATCGAAGTCTGAATGAATGGAAAAAATCTATCAGCACATTTTTGTCAAGAATTCGTTTTTTTATATTCCGCAAAGTGCTGAAAGGATATTTTTTTTGTGTAATAAACGCGATGTATGATAGTCGATGAAGAGACGAAAAAGTGCCTTGGTACAAGGAAGCTCTGCGAGTCCTCCTCGATTTGTGCGCAGCGTATCTTACATTTGTTTTAACGATTATTTTATGCAGAGGGCACGAACGGTGAACGATTACACCGGCACCATACCTAATCGGACCACAGTCGTTTCGTCGATCCACGAAACACACACACTCGACTGTATCTTTTTATAATTTTTTTTATATCATATATAAATACTATACTTTTGTTTATATTTTTTCTCTCGTCAAGCGCCGGGTTAGCTCTTTTCGTACGCGATATTGTAAATAGCGCGGTTATCGAAACTTTAATTTCTTTCGTGCTTTCGTTTGTCGACATACTCGAGTGTGGTCCACTAAAAGTACCGATTCCACCCGCGATCTCGTAAAATACGAGAAAGCAGTGTGGACGATGCGCTTATATAGTTTTTGTTAATTTTCAACACCACGTTATAATATTGTATAATTATCGTTTGAATTCAAAATATAGATCACGGCGTTTGTGAACAGAAAAGAAAATTGAATGCAATAGTAATTGAGAAGAAAAAAAAATGGTAAATAATAAACCGCTGATATACCTCAGATCACACACATACACACACAAGTTTCACTCGATTCCCATACCGACTTATAGTTTTAGATCTTGGAATCACTCTTACACAGTTACTTTTAAATTTAGCATATTCATAATGTTTTTTTTAACGATAACTGCAACTTGTAGTATGTAAATGCCCAACACCTCTGTAAATATATTGTGCGTCGAGAGACGCATAGTCGATTGAAAATAAAGTATTGGTATTTTATACAATCAACCAAAGTCTGCAGATCACTTTCGACCCTTCCCTTTAAGACTAAGTAAGTAAGTGGTGGAATTCGAGAAAAAACTCGAATGAAAGACATCATGTTTTTTTTCACTTAATATATTTTATCATAGTTTTTTTTTACTCTACTGTACAATAGTCGCCTATGACTTATCGTATATACATATATAATCTATTAGTCGTTTTTGTAAAAGATCCTACGTATATTATATCGAGTTACAGATCTTATATATACATTCTATTGATTGGCGGGGTACGGTGGGCTGAGAAACGTCACGTGTGCGATTTTTTTAATAGAGATTATTAATTCGGAGCATTATTCTTGTTTCACTTTTGAAGCATAGTGACTTACGTAATAGGCGCATGAGTATTATTGCAGCTAAAAAGAATGAACGATCAATTCTCTAGCTCCTTTGTGTTAGCAGTATGGGAGTTTGGCTTTGACTTGCAGAAAATTGTATACTGGGTAAAATTCACATTTTATACGAGCTTCCATGAAAAAGTGCAATATTTGGCCACGGTTTTACGAAATTTCGAGTGTCTATAGTTTCTTTCGAAGAGCCTACAGGTTTGTTTCTTTTGTTTTTTATAGAAGGTAAAAAGTGAGTTAAGAAATAACTTTTTCATATCGGGGAAAAAATCGAGCTATCGAGACCAACCCACGAAACGGCTTGGTAAGGTATCATTTACGCCAAAAACCATTTCCACCTAAAAGTAATTTTAGGTTGGAAATGTCACTTCCGGTTTGAAAATCTCATCTGACATTTGTCAAATCGAAAGCTGGCGACTAGACTTTCCAGCCTAGTGACTTTCTGGCGGAAATGTCTTTTGGCATAAATAATACCCAACCAATGGCTTTGAGGATCGCGAAAAATTCTCTGTACGTGAAGAGTTACCGTATATACCTTCTAATCTCAACAGGGCAACTATATGTAGAGTTATTGTAGATTATACATATGTTGTGCACTTTGACGCGTCGTATGTACAATTCACGCGATTATTCATTTTTCTTTCGATCTCTACTTCCTCGTGATATAGATCGGGATATTGTACATATGGCTTTGATCACGTCCTCTTATTTGGTAAGCGATACGGTATTTTTTAGGAATAATCTCGTGAATCCTGCGTTATATGTTTATCGATCGTGTATGTTCGTCGTAATCAGAAAAAACAATGTTTAACGTCACACAGTTTTCTTTTTTTTTCAACATACCGAAATATGACAATCACAAATTCGTCTTATTTTATTGCTAGAAACTCGTTACAATTGCTACGACTCGAGTAACGATTCTGCTTTCTTTTTTCTCTTGTAAATCCATTCTGCCGAAAAGTGGCAACTTCGTCATTAAAATCTAAGTTTCGAGATTCTCTTTTTTTTTTACTACACACCGTTATTACTTCTCCGAATTCTACCTGCAGTCAACGAATTTATGGAAAAAACACGGGTTTACGACACAATTCAATATTTGATCGACTGAACACTCGACTTTTAACGATAAAGCATGCAAATTGTATTTTTTCCACGGACGTTCTTATATATTAAAACGGTGTAAAATTGGACATCACAGAACGATAATTATGAAACGATTCGCTGAATCACGGTAAAAACCGAGTACGTACATATATCGAAATGACAACGTATACAATTTCAAGGTTTCCTACCTACATATAATATATTATATACAATTAAAGAAATTCGAAAGATCGTATAAATTATAACTAATGTCATGTCTAGATTCCGCAGATCACAATCGCAAAAAAGAAAGAAAATAAAATCAAATAGGAGCTTAATTATAAAATTTATGATGAGAATAAATTGGGAATATAAATATCTTTGGTACACGATTCACACCGTCTGCTAAAGAGTCAACAAACGTTATCTCATATCTTCTATACGAATAATCGTGGCAAGATCGGCCGGAAATTTTTTTTCGCGTATCCCTCTAAACAGCAACGCAATCGCCTATTCTATCGATCCTCTAATTTTCCAAACTTCAACCTAGCAACATCGATTTTTTTTGTATGTTTACATTTCACTGGACAGTCTTGAGTCGCGAATAGGAGAAATATCGGCTAGAATCTCTCTGACGCATCAGGAATACTCACCCGCGCGCTTTTTGTCGGATTCGAGGAATGTACTCGATTTTTTTAACATATACTGGATATTCCATGTGTCAAACTCTTCTCTAGGACGATATGGAATTCGCTCAGCGGTTCAAGAATGTGAATAAGAAAATTTTGAAGTCCGGGATTTCTGAGGAACGATGCTTCCTCGTACATTTCGGTGGTGGATCGCGCCTCGCTCATCGGTCGCAACATCGGATGAAGAAGTTGTTCTCTAAAAAAAATCATTCATGAGAGAAATTACTTTGGGAAGACAAACATGTAATGCTGACCGCAAGTAGGTCTCTCTACTTTCGTCGGTATCTGCACATCTTTTCGTGAATGCAATATTGAAAGAAAAAGAAAAAGTGTAGAAAATATACCTTGCTGCTAAACAGATGAACAACTGAAACTTTCCATCCTTGCCCAGTGTCTGACTGAACGTATTGATTTGGTCGATTAAATGGCAATAACATCGAAGAATGGAGAACCTTTGATTACTCTCCGCATGTACTCGACGATCCCTATTCAGTCGTTGAGAGTAACCGTCCATTTCTTCCAAAAGCGACATTTCGAAGTTTTCTTTCACCCGAACTGAAACAACGCAAGCCAATCGTTAGGAATCCTTCGGATAGAACAGAATGAAGAAGCAAGTCAAGAAGCACGAATCCTCCATCAACTTACGGAAATAGTCCCAAACGTAAAAATTACGACCGAATATCCTTTGGTTCTTGAAGCCATACAAAAATGTTTGTTCCAACGAAGGTACCAATCCACCCTCTCCGCATAGAAGAGCTGTTAATGAACCGTCCAGTGGCTCTCTTCTGTAATGGAACTTGACGATCGCGTTGACTGCCTCACCTAATAAATAAAATTAATATCAAAATGAATACGCGAAAGACTGCACCCTCGTGGAAGTAAAATGAGAATAATATACTGCGAAACTTGTATATACCCAGGTAGCACATAAAAAATGAGTTATCGAAAAGTGATCTCAATGAGCTCCATATGTCCGTCTGGACTGTATCCGAAGTTACCACCCATACAAAAAGTTAACCTTTGGACGTAGGATTTGGTCGTTTATAGTTACTATCCGGACGGACTTATGAAACCCATTTAGATCACACTGTAAGAACAACGTGTAAATTGAATGTACTGGAATTTGAAATTTGCTTATATTATTTACATTAATTGAACATAACTGTACTTTTTCGTAAAATCAAAACACCAGATATTAAAATGACAAATTTTCGACTGAAATTTACAAACATTTTCATTAGAAATAAAAATGTTAAATTGCAACGCACATGAGTTTTATGTTTAAAAAAAAGCTTCCAATACCGTTCATTGAATTCAAAACAATTTTTTTTTTTACATTGCACTTTTGCATACTAGATATCTTTTTGCTACCTGGGTTGGCTCTCAAATTTTCAATTTTTCACGCACCCAGCATATGTTGCAGTTCGACTTGCGACAGCGTTGGTTTCCTCGGTATACTGGGTGACCTGCATCTCGGAGGAGTGGAGCAAGTTTCGACCAATTCTTCGCTATCGATACTTCGAGGAACGAGTCCACCGACCAACAATCTCTCCGTCGAGCTGTCGTCTATTCCTCTTCCTAGCCATCGTCCACAAGGAAACTTGAACGTATGTCCGGTAACTTCATTCCTCACGACAACGTGTTCCACCATCCATTTCGGTGAGAGACCCGTATTGTCGTGACCTATCCGCAACGTCGACAAAACTCCAAGATTTTTGTGCTGAAAAGAAGAAAAACACACCATCGTCTTAGTAAATTATTTACGGAAGAGCATCTTCGTATTTACGGAAATTAACTTACGTGAAACACAAATTCCAATGCTCCTTTTGGTATAGGAACCGGATTAGTCTCGCAAAGAGTACCGGAAATAGCCACCCAGCTGTTCGCCGATGTTGTTGCGGCGCTCGCTTTCCTACTCGGGAATATGATAACTCGATAGGGCAGTTTCGTCGTCGGATAGTTGTTCGTGAAGCAGAAATAGTCGACCGCATTGAGAGTCAAAAGATGGTACAAGAATTGCTCCTTTTCTTCCTCGCATCGAAGGAATGCAGATCTCTTGTATTGGCTCCTGAAGATAAATGTAGAAAATTATGCACTTTTTTATAGGATTTCCCACAATACCCTCATCTCCCCGGAACTGCAGTCTTAAATTGATGTACACAATACCTCAACAGCGCAGTATCGGACAGCAGCGTCTTCAGATGTCGGGAGAGCAATTTCTTTTCGAGGGCCAATCGAACCCACGCCCTCGCATAACCGATGTGAGTCTTGATGTCGGTCATGGCTTGAACGTTTCTTATGTCGAACGTAAGAGAATCTGGCAAAGGTCTGAGATGCTCGGGACCGATGGATTTACGTTCTCCCATAGATCTGTGTCTCTCGGTTCCCCGAGTTGGAGAAACATCGGTTTCCAATGCCAAATTTGACAAATCTGTCGAGATAACAACTTTATAAGTCCTGTTCAACATCACCTAAGAAATATTCACGCAAACACAATCTAAAGCTCAAGGCAGATGCACTGAAAAAAAATTCTGTTTGAAAATTAATGAACGGTACTGGAAGCTTTTTTACATCAAAAGTTTCTGAAATTTCAAACCCATGTGCATTGCAATTTTACAGAAAAATTTTTATTTTCGATGCAAATTTTTATAAATTTGTGGCAAAGGATTTGTAATTGTAATGTCCGGTTTTTTAATTTTACAAAAAAGTACACTCGTGTTCAAAGAATGCAAGTAATGTTAGCAAATTTCAAGCTCCAGTACATTAAATTTACAATTTATTTTGACAGTGTACATCTGTGAAACATTACAAAGCCGACTACATATTCAAGCTCAATCGAGGATGTACAGGAGGACCACGCTTTTCTTAAATCTACGGGACCGGGCACTTTTAGAATTATTCATCTCGCCTACGGTCCAATGGGCGAAAAGGGAAAGTTAAGAATAGCAAGATCCTACGGTATTTTAGCTTTCGGATTGTGGAAAGGATCCATACATGCACTTTATCATGCCTCATGCAACTTTATCTTAAACTCACAGTCACTTTTACGAAGTTAAGAAAAAAACGAAAAAATAATCCCATTTTGTTAATTTAAATGATAAACGAAAAAATCCGGCAAGCCAAGTGTAAGGCTTACCGTTGAAGTTGTCCTTGATATAGGAAGCTATTTCATAAATGTTTCGGATCTTAATGGTTGCGATCAACCGATCCGAAAACCCGTACGATTTATTACTCGACGGTTTCTTGGCTATTGAAACATAAAAGTAAATAAAAGAACGTGTAAAAAATAAGTCTAACGCTACTGACTCTCATGCCAATGAAAAGTATAAAGTATAAATAAACGCGAATAAAATCAATTGAATAATTTTCATCTACTCGGATGTGCGGCTCACATTGCAATGTGCTCGTTCAAGCTTAAAATGTGCGGTTCAACAACGACGATAGAGTGCTAATACATCAAACAGGAAATTATTTATGTGAGATGAGATATTTGACGTACAATCAAGTCGCTTCCGTAGCACGCACCAAGCTAGCGCTGCGTTTCCAAAAATAACAATGGCACGGTTAATAACGACTTAGGTGATGAAATTTTGTCGAATTAGTATTGTAATTTATAATCCACGTTTCAGCTGCGCATCAACATACGCAGCCACGATAGCTACTCCACACCGACCAGTAACCAAGTTGAGAAATAGTATAAGCCTTTTTTAATACCGCAGTACGTGAATAGTTATCGAAGACGCGGCGAGTCGCCTCTAGCGGATTATCGACAAATAATTATGTTAATCTGGCGTGATAAGCAGTTTCGATCGATATTTGCGGATGGCATCTTGATACTTTGCGATCCATAAAGTTGACAGGTGATATATAGGTTGGTGATCTTACCGGGCGATAGGAAATTAGGATCGATAGATTTGGCCGAGTCGTTACACTCCTCCAACTCTTGGTACATTGTAAGATGCGACCACAGAGCGCTCTTTCCCTGCTTGTTCTGCAGTCCGTGACTCCAAACTCGTTCGAGCAAATCGCAGAGACTCGCGACAAGCGTGTTCTCTTCGACATCCGAAAGTGATTCAGTTCCGTGACCCAAAGCCACGGCCTCCGAGCCCATTTTTTCCACCAACATCCGTTTCGTTTTAGACTTGCAGTCCTGAAACAACGTGAGACATTAATAACTCATGCTAAGCTCTTCAGAGAAACGACGTTTCCAATAATTTTTTTTATCGATTAATTATATATATTTGATGACGTTTTTTTTTAACGACAAATATTAGTCGGTATTATGTAGTATTGTACATTTAAATTTGATATGCCTCGTATTTTTATTCAGAACTTTGAGTTCTGTGTAAAAGCGTTACTCCGTTAATAAAATAAAATTACCTTGAGCAATTTCTCGACGAATGTCCAATTAGCCTGTGCTATCAGCGCAGGGCTCATATCAGCTGAAAGCTTCGTCTGTGGCCTCGGCGATTGTGTTTCTTGGGGCATCGGTGGTTTACCATTCGCCTCGAGTGATTTCATCTTGTATTTCCACTGAGTTTGGCCTCTTCGACTACTGCAGACGATACAAAAATTCAAATTTACGAGTTGTTGATTATTCATACATATCGTCACGATTATAAGGCACATGACATCGGATGTGACATCAAATTTTTGTCGATTCTTACCGTAGCATACTTTTGGTCAAGCACAAAATTTGAGAAATTCAAGTTAGAAAAACGTCTCTGTGCTTCAGTGAAACTGACTGTCAAGAATTTATGAAATTTACCTTTGAGCCGGTTCCTTGTTCATAGCGACGTTGTCCAAGAGCGGAAAGCTTCGGAAATATGCTGCTCGATGGGGTACGATCTCCGTCGGCGGATTAGCTTCGAAATCCACGTTGTTCAGCTTATTTTCCAGAGCCTTTTGAGATTCGACAACGTTGTTCGACACTTCGTAGCGCGTCGAGCGAATAATTCCCTCGCCAACTTTTTTCCTGTAGCGTTCATTAAAAATAAGTTCGAGGGACATCTCATCATAACACAAATATAATCCGTGTGTTCATACGTTCACTTAATTCATACGTTTCCATTACTGGCATTCCAGAGAAAGTAAGAACGTTCTCTGTACCATCACTTCCGGCTTGAAAACCTCATAGTTCAACCGGAAGTGAAATTTGAATATTGAAGATTTTCGAACCGAAAGTAACGCCTTTCCAGAATGACGTAGGATTAATTTACGTTGCTATGGCGAACGTGACTCACTTTATCTGCGCGATTCTCTGGTCGAAAACTTTGATATTGAAGTCCAATTCGCTCCACGATGACATGACCTTGTTATCGACGAGTGACGCGAACATTTGGGTCTCGAGAAATCTCGATAGAAAGGGCAAATGTTGGGCTGGCTGATCGGATAAGAATGTCGCTTTGTCGAATACGTGCATGCTGTCTCGATTGTTCAACCACTCGTCTTTATCCTGTGAGGCAAATATCGCATTATTTTCAATATTGATGTAATAAAATTCAAGTAAAAAAATATATATTTTATAAAAGTCTACCTGACTAGGATGAATAACGAAATGATCGTAGCCAGAGAAAAGTTGTACGAAACGATTCAGAAAGATCTCCCGAACGGCGTTGTTGAATACAAGTGTGTCCTGGTATTCCTCCTGAGTCGTAAGTATTTTGTCCTTCGTCACGTTCTCCACCGAGTCGATATCGTCCAAACTTATACCTGAAACATCCATTTATCCATTATAGTTAGACAATTAATTTTTCATTAACAAATCCAAGCGATTTTTAATGACCATACCTGTCTTCTTAACAATGTCTACTATTCTCTGAAGAGCGTCGGATTGGGGTAATGCTTCGGGTCGGTCCCAATCGAGAACATCGTGCAAAGAATGTTTTCTTCGTCCAAGATGAAATCCCGAACCGGGAAGTGTCAAGCTGGTCGACATTATGTCACCGTTTAGATAATTGATGACCATATTGTCAGTCCTGTAATGAGTTTCGTTTCTTCAAAAAAAAATTATGGTAGTCACCGAAAAAAAAAATCCGCGACGAAAGGTCGCAACGTCCTTCGAGATCTGATTAATTTTTATTTTTACTCACTTCTCCGATTGCGGTACTTTGTACTTGTTTAAGAGACTTCTAAGTTCAGCGATGAACTGCATTTTGTGGGGAAACACTGGTAACTCCTCGGGAAACTGACTACTTTGCTTATCTATATCTACGTAACAGAGATTCGCCTGAAACAAACAAAAAAATCATTAAACAAACTGAAAAATTTCCGATTTTCATTGTGAAAACGGTGGGCACTTACTTCGCTGGCAATTTTCAAATTCCCCCCTTCACTGTTGGCGTGCAGGCCCATTATGAAAGGCACCGGCGCGTCCAAAAAATGATGTAGGCTCGCGGGTAGTATAGGTACGTAGACGTGTTGCCACGAGAACGGAAACAGCAGAGCCGTTATGCACTCGGCGACTACCATCAATTTGTGAAAATCGGTGCTTCTCAGAAGAACCTGATTCTCAAGTAAAACGCAGGTGAACAATTGTATGACCGTCTCGGCACCGAGCCAGGTGAAAACGTCTCTGAGCGCGTAGTCCAACATCGGCAGTTCCTGCGCGGGATTTGGATGAAGTATCACCAGTTCCAGTGGCTGCTTGGCTGGCTCGTCGTTCGGCACGAAGAATTTTAGAGATTTGCCGGGCAGAGGGACCGGCACGTTGTATAGTAAATTGTACACGTAGGATTCCAGGCTCAAACCGGGTCCGGGGTGTCTAGGAACACATCTGCAAAAATTAAAAAAAAAGTAAAACTCTATGTTTCTATTTATTATTTCTGGCGAAATTATTTCTATTTATTATTTCTGGCGAAATTATTTCTATTTATTATTTCTAAAGGAATTATATCCATGTATTATTTCTAAAGGAATTATATCCATGTATTATTTCTAAAGAAATAATTGTAAAATTAACAATAGAAATTATGGATCCTCGTAATCAAGAAAGCTTTACTGGATATACAAGCCTCGTTTTACGGTGTAAAATGGAAACGTAGACTAGATCAAAGGCAAATAAATGCAATCGATGAAGGCCAAAAAAAAGAGTTCGAGTTCAACGACTCGGGGGTGGCGGGCGGCTTCCTTATCAAACTCACTTGTAAAGATTCGTGAGGAACGTTCGTGCCGCGTGGAGGTAGGGTTGTTGGCATAGCAGAGATATCGATTTGGTCACTAGGAGTTTGTCTTTGGTTGAATCGTAGTAGGCCAATGCGGCCCCGGGTGAATGTGCCGATAGCTTGAAGTGCCTCGGCAAGGATCTCGTGCTGTGTCCATCCTGGCCTCTGCGTGGACTGAAAAAAAAAATGCAAATTCTGTAGATAAGGCCGAACGGTTTCCAGCAATGTTTTACGCAAAGATCATTATTTTAAAGAATCTTACGCCGGTGGTGTGCCGTTCTGTCCGCTGCTCAGTTCCGTGATGAACATCGCCTGAAGAGTCTGCATCGCCGCGCATATTTTTCGATTCCGGCACTCCTCGTAGAACACCAAACTGAAGCCGTACGTCCTGTGGCCGTCCTCCTTCGTCAGGACAAACGAGTGAAAAGACGGCTCCACTGAGTGCTTCTGTGTTCGAAATCGCAAACCGCTCGGCAGACACAGCTATAATAACCGAAATAAAGTGTTATCGATGAGAATCGTATCGACTCTCCGTCCACTGATAAAAAAATACGGTTGAATCGACGAAACATTCGGGCCGTTCAAAATATTTTGTTGACACAGCTAAAAGATTGATTAGTTCAATAATTTTTTTTGTGTATTTCACCCAAGTATTTTGGAAGCATTAAAATAATCTGTTCGACCAATTAAATATTTATTTGAGCGTCCCGCCCGAACCTTTACTTGATTCAACCGCTTTTTGTATCAGTGTATGCGAAAAAATTTGTTAACGCCCGACACCGCAAACCGATTAATAAAACAGGTTGAACCTTTATTAGTCACGAGATAAATGGGTTTGACAAAAATTATATCTTCGTATCTAAAATTCAAGTACTTTAATCGTCATAGTCGTGATTTCCATTCAGCTCCGAACGAACACACTATAATTTAATTTCGTTTCGATTCGGGAAATTTTCATCGATGTCTCGAAAAAAAATATTCCCGGTAGGTTTGAATATTTTATGATTATTTTTTTTTTAGCTGAATAATATTTACCATGCAAACGGCATGTTCGTCGAATGGATTCCATGGCACGGAGTCCGGATAGTGTCCGAGAACTTTGCTCTTGTAAGCTCGATCCAATGGTGTGCATTGCAACGAGTCGCCTGAATCACGAAACAGAGAAGCACATGATAAGAGGAGTGGAGAAGAGGGGAGTAAAAACGAAAAAAAAAAAATAAGAGTCAAGAATCGGTGCGACGTTGGCAAGTGGTTTGTTATTGAAGGACCCCGTGTGGTATCTCGAAGCTCGCGACCTCAATGAAACTATTGTAGTCTTGGCAACGCTCAACCGAGCCTCGAAAGCCCGGAGCACCGTATTCCCAGTTTCCCATGCAGGGACGTATCCGCGATGGGGAGGAACACAAGTGTCCTTCGCTCTGTCGAGTTAATCGTTCGACTATTGGAAAGCTGCTAGAGCCAGATATACGGCGCGGATCTCGCCGACCAGCGGATCTCAACAATTCAAGCTCCACCGGAATCATCCACGCCTATACCGATAATGGAATATCGAATTTCTCGTCGGGAATTCGTGTCGCACTGTCACAGTAAAACAAACGCTTTGCACACTCAACTTGCAATTTTTTGACGATTTTTTTTTTGTTATTTTTTTTTTTAAACGAACTGCCAAGTATTTCAACGTATTTTTGCGCGCTGAACACGAATCCGCCGGTCTTTTTAGCCTAAAGTACAATGCGACATTATGGGACTCGATTTTATGCGCTTGGCCGGCTAAAATAGCTTGGCCGACTAAAACGGTTTAGCCGGCTAAAATTGTTTAGCCGGCCAAACTATAAAATCCATTAGGCGGATAAGATATTTTAGCCGGCTAGACCGGCCTATTTGTACAGCCGTACACTCAACGGGACGAGAATTGCAATATTAACGGGAAAAGGATTGTAAAGAGAACGAGAATAATAATTGTTTAAATGAATAAGAAAAACAATTGAAATTTTCATATCGCTTCCTTATAAAAGTTAAAAATGTATGTCTTTAAACATTTTTGCACTGAAACATTCATCAAATGTGTGAACCTTTTTACCGTGTGCGCCTGTGTGACAATGCACAGGAAAGCGAGGAGTCAAGAAAAAAAATGTATATAGAAAAAAAGTGAGACGTTAAGTGAGCGGACTGATTTACGAGTTTTAATTATTCGAGTAACAGAAAATTACACGCCGTTGTATATCCTTGGCGCGGGGAGGACGGAGAGGGGCGATAGGGCTCTTAATCAATCGCAACTGCGCCAAACGCCACTGTGCCTTTTTATCTATACCCGGCATTCATTTATTCCAATCTCCGTGAAACTCTGGATGGGCCGCATTCTTTCACACTTGGCACCGGTGTGCGTTACCGGCTTGATTAAATGGATCTCTCGCCAATGCGGGCTCAGAGTCGTTATACACACACCCGCACCCGTGCCCGGAAAAGGTACAAGAAACGGACATTTTATTGGCACTAGGAGCAACGTCGGCCGTTCCGCGCGCGCTAGCTGAATTTCAGTGGCGGTGTAATTCTCATTTCACGGGTATAAAAGCACTGCGGGCTGGCTGAACTCAAAAGTTTGTCATTAAACTACATGATTTTTCCCCCAAGACGTGCACGTAAAATTCCGCGTTCCGTTCCTGTGAAGTGAGCGCAGAAAAGCACTTTCTCGCACTAGTGCGAGAAAAATACTCCGCATGCGTACAAACGCTATACGGCTTTTTTTCTCACACAAGTGCGAGAAAGTGCCTTACCGCGGACACTTCTCAAAAATGAAAAGCTTTATGTTCACACATTTTTTACCAAAAATTATGTGAATGGCATGGCCGTAGAAAGGGCAGTCCAGACTCGTGTGAATGCCGGTATTTCACACTCGTCAAAAACTCCCTTTCCGCGCCCTTGCCATACAATTAACTATTATAACATATATCCATGTTAGATCAAAGTCACTCGCTTCATTGCGTTCTTCGCTCAGTCACCTCGTCATCGGCGACAAATTACGGCACGAATAAAACGACAAGAATGGGTGTGATATTGTGCATTATAAAAATTTCGAAAGTCGACTTATATCGTGACACACCAACTTTTTATGGATGGAGGAATTCCCTCGAGAGAAAGAGAACCGAAAAAAATAACGGTGACAGCTTGCAACCGGAAGCAAGATTGATTGTCGTCCACTCCACTCTTTTTCTATGTACTCAGCCACGGTCGAACAAAAAGCGTTTACGGAGAAATGCTTTAGCGTATATCTATATCCGAACAATACCCTTAAGAGAAACTCACCGCATTGGGGTACGAAGAATTATTTTTATTATCTTTATTTTTCTTGTGAACAGCGCCCTGCATCAGATGTCTGGCACGCGTCGAGGGTTTTACCAAGTAAAACACCGCGGTATCTTACACCAGAAATCGCTCAGCATTTTAATCAATCCCTTGCTGGCGATCAGCCTAGCGGGAATTTACTTTGCAAAGAAACGCGTCTGAGAAACTGCTGTATAGTGGCTGAGCGGGGCAAAACGGGTTATCACGAATTCGTGAGGAAAAAAATCTCATCTTCGCTGAATGGCATCGGTCCGTTTTGCCCCGCTCTTAGACCGAATGCATCTAGTGAACCATTTTCACAAATCGGTTGGGAGAAAAAAAAAAATTTAATTCCAAATCCTAGCCGCTGGACCGTTTTACCCCGACCTGTCCTGTAGCTTCGTGAATAAAATTACAGCTCGAATTATTGAGCGAATCGGTTCGAGCGAGGATGTCCGCGAGTGCGAAGAAACTTCTGTATCGTCGTGCGGATCCGCTTTCCATAATTCATCGAGCCGTGACGAGCGCGCATTTTTGATCTCTTCGGGGTCCGAGAGGTCTTCGGTCATCGGGTGATATCCGCGACACTGCGCGGCGGGAAGGCGGAGTCGTGTGCGGGGTCGCCGATCGCGCTGAATCGTCGATCGATAGCGAATTATACCGAATTCGGGAGAAGCCAACTCGCGGACTTTAATTGCGCCTCGTTCGAACGCTGGAATATACTCGGTTCTATCGGCCGGGTGAACGGAGGTCAATTTCCTCTTGATAATTGAGTCGTAAGAGCCGTTGGCTGTTGATCGAATAATGTCGCGGACGAGGTTGGCATTGGAACTCGGAGAGATAACGATTTCGGGAATATCTACGGTAGCGATAGAACTATTTCGGCCATGCAGTAAAAAAATAGTAAATTACGATACAAGTGCGATAAAGCGAACTTTATACTCACTTCGCTTCACGAGGAGCGTGTGTAAAGTACAAGGTGCGTGCGTAAAGTACGAGGAGCGTGCGTAAAGTACAAGGTGCGTGCGTAAAGTACGAGGAGCGTGCGTAAAGTACAAGACGGGTGCGTATAGTATGAGAAGCGTGCGTAAAGTACGGGAAGGGCACGTAAAGTAAAATGGGCCCGATGTGCGCATGCGTCGAGTATTTATAATACACTTGGCTGTGAAGTGCTACTTACGCCACTCACGGTGGGCACTTTCATGCATGAGTTACATAAAAATATATTTATCTATATTGCTACGCAACAGGTTTATGTACATAAACCTGTTTTGTAGAGATAAATGTTGCATAGAGCAATTCGCCCGAAAGCGTTACGCAGCGCTCGACATTCGTCAGAAACCTTTTTTTTATTATGATTTAAAGAATTCATTCCTGGCTGAGTTACCTAATGCGAAAGGGATGTAGGGGGGGATTGGAGTAAAATCTCCACACACGCGTATCTACAGGTTCGCTACGGTGTACACACCGTACACCGTAGCGAAAATGGCTCAACTTCGTGTATCCCTCGCCCCCGGCGCCTCCTCTTCGCCCCGAGACAAATTACTCTGCTCAACGTGTTTAATTGACCGTCGCGAATTGTGATGGAATTTCTTGACGAGTTAAACGATCTATGCGGCTATAAGGATCGTCGTTACTTTATAATAATACCTTAGGCGCACTCGTCGGGACATAATGGAAGGAAGAGGGCAGGACAGATTGGAGAGCACGAGTATCGCGGCCGAGGGACGTCCTGCGAACGAATTTATTGCGATGACACCTCGGAGACTGCACACGCTTACTAGATTCTTCGAGATAAGTCTTTACAAAGAATATAAGAAAATTCTATATAATAAAGTCTCATCCATGACCTGCGAGCCGCTAGTCAGTTTAAAGTGTCTATTGTTGTTGCAAAACTCCATTCGAAATTGTCGAAAATTTGGTTTTCATAACATATGGAATGTAATTCGAAAATCCGACATCAGTCCCACATGCTATATTCTCGAGAGTTCGGCTTTCATAGCATATGGGAGTGGAGTTCGAAAATCCGAAATCAGTCCCACGTGCTATATTCTCGAGAGTTCGGCTTTCATAGCATACGGGAGTGGAATTCGAAAATCCTAAATCAGTCCGACATGCTATATTTTCGAAAGTTTAGTTTTCATAGCATGTGCAATGGATTTCGAAATTCCGGAATTCCATTCTATATGCTATAATTTCGGAATTTCGCTTTTTACAGCATATAGAATAGACTACGAAAGTAGGAAAATCCGTCCCATACGCTATAATTTCGGCAGGGCGGTTTTCATAGCATATGGAATGGATTTCGAAAGTAGGAAATTCCATCCCATATGCTATCGTTTCGGCACGACGGTTTTCATACCATATGGAATGAGTTTCGAAATTGATACCGGATTGGCGTCAATCTGGAAATACATATTGCCGGGCGAAAAATGAGATTTTTAAACAGGAAGTTATGTATTTCCGGTACATCTCCGGAAATCTACATTTCCGGTTTCTAAATTCCATAGTCGATAGTGAGGGCGCGAAGCGCTCGAGTCACAACAACCTGCCAGTTAATCTAATAAAGTTCTATTATCAAAGAAAATTAAATGATAAAAAATAAAATAAGAAGGTAAAATTATTATTATAAAGATCCATTATTACTGGCAGATCTCTAACCGGCAAAAAAATTAAAATAAATCGTAGTCAGTTAAGCAGCGTTTGCGAAGTTACCGGCAACGCTCATAGTGTTGGAAACCAACGAGCCACTCTCTCTTATCGCAAAGCACTCGGTGTCTGTTACGAATGTTCGCCCGTGTCAGCATCCCGACGTTAACGCGTTTACAAGGGACGACTCCGACGGTTCAGAGGAGGGGGACTTGATCGAATATTCTTTATTTTTTTTATAGAGAGGCACGGTACATCCGATGGGAATTGACATCGACGTTCGATCACCCGGCTTCGGTACGCTTCTATACCTGTATCCGTATATAGCGTTGCCGCATCGTTTCGAATTTTTCTAATGGAATACAGAGCCCCAACAGGGAGTGGTTCGCCTCGGGTCCACGAGACAACATCAAACATGTACCTATATAACAAGCGTACACTGAAAAAAAAATTTGCTTGCGAGCTGCCAAAGAAAAAAATTGTTATTCCGATTCTACTTTCAATTCTTACAATTCCATATGATATTGAAACAACGACGGCAAGATTGTCAAGGTGACGTGTTATCGTCTCAAGTCCGTATGGAATTGTTAGAATTAAAAGTAGAATTGAAATAATAATTTTTTTCTTTGGCAGCCCGCAATCAAATTTTACTTGAGTCAATGATATTTTTTTTCAGTGTAATATTTGTTCGTTTTTTTTTTTTCAATCAGTCTTCTCGATTCCAAGGCTATCGGTAGAATTCCTATATAGATGGATCGAAGCTGTACAGAAAAGCAAACTGAGCCCGAGTTCATTTCAAGGGTTCGATGGCCCCGTAAAAATATATATATATATATACACGCCTACGGAATACCACGAGCGAAAATCGCACCCCTTGCTCCTCCTTGCCTTTCGTCACGCGGCGTAAAACGCAGTCGAGGGACTCTTATCTCGGTTCCGCGTTTCGGGGTAAAAGTCGTGGAGCGTGAGAGGGCGAGAGCGTGCCTCGAGGGATGCTGCGGAGGCGTCTGGAGGCGGCGGCCACGGGCCGGAGCGCAGAATTTTCTCGTGGCCTTAGAAGACCGACCATAAACAAACGTTAAGCTTTCGCGCCCAGAGATGCCCGCGCGGATGTTGGGGAGACCCGAAGGAGATGAAAATCCCACACCCACGAAGCTCCACGCTGCTCACACGTGTCCCCGATCGCGGCTCGGGTTCCCCGACGGATAAGCAACTGCAGCTTGTAACACTCGCCGTCGGGGACGATTCCACGACGCCCTCCACTTGTCGACGAGACGAGGCTCGGGACTGACTGAAGGCCTCTCGCTAAGTACGCGTTCAACTACGACGCAGATTGACATCGTTCGTCTACACTTAGTTTCATTTTTTTCGATGACTATCAGTTTATTTTATTTTTTCATCAACTTATTTTTTTTCAAATTCTAACTTTTATCTAAAACAAATTGAAGTTGAGAAAAAATGTCGAAAGTGTCGAAGGTGTTGAATTTACCGAAAATCCGCTGCGGGAGCGAGAATAATATTATTCCCGGTGTTTACCGTTCGCGAAAGATTCCGGAGCTCGCCTGGCGCGCCGGCACTGCTGGTAATGCTAAAAATATAATCCAACTGTGCGTACCAGATCGAGCGATTGATATCAATGCGGCTGCGACTCGGGATGTTTTTCTGCATGAAAATAAAGAAAAATATATAGAATGTTCATCGTGGCGAAATTGTGCGAAGCACTAATTTTTAGTCCAGACTTCGTGTATTCGTCATCGTCAACGGCGCTGCCGTGCGTTCGGACCGAGGGGGTAAATGAAACCCGCGGAAAGAACTAATCGACCGAAGAGGCCCTCGGCAGGGGCGGTCCGACACGGCCACTGCTTCCGAATAGTACAGGATGATTCAGAATCATCATCAAAGGGCTTTCCTACTCACTCCGTTGAAAAAAGTTAATGAAGGACCCTTGCTAATTTGTTCTTCCTTTTTTTTCATCTCACGCAAGCCTGGCTCGAATAATATTTTTGGGTCAAATTTCGTTAAATGGCCAAATGGTAACTTCGAGCCATAAATTCAATAACAATAACTGCATTTTTCTTTTCTAATTTTAATTATCTTTACATGCCTTTTTACTGTACGTAAATCAAATCTTTTGGATTACGTCGATTTTTCTTTGTCTAAAAAAACCTGGAAGTCCCATAACGTTAAATAAAAATTAATCTTCGTTTGCCAGGCTCGAATTTAATTTTTAACAGGTGCTTCATTCGATTCTGAATCACGCTGTAAGGCGGTACGACCGCGCTCGTCGGGACACGCGGGCCGAGGGTATTGATTTGGGGCATTGCACGCACCGAGACGGCGGGACAAACATTTTCTACGAACGTTAAGTACGCCCGTGATCCGCTTTAGCGTACCGCGAGTGCCCGAGTCTGTGTAGCTTTGAGCCCGCACGCGATATACTTTCGGCTCGGAACCCAATAAGCATATACATATTCGCGGGTAACGTATCAAACGCACGTGTTCCTCGAGTACGCGCACTTTTGCCTCGCCGACTAATATGTAGTTTTTTTTTACACGAGGAGTGGGCTTTGTCGAACGGACTTATACGCGTATGCTTTGCATACGCGTATGCGTTATGCGCGTGAGTCAGAGGCGGCTCTGGCTTCCTACTTGTGTCGCTCGTACGTTGAGTGACCGGCGATTTTCGTACAGGGGAGAGGCGGCAAAACGGACCAGTTCCATTTCAAACGAGCCATTGTTATTTTTTTGTTGCACGAAAAATGGCCCGGATGGTCCATTTTACCCCACGCTAATAGTTCCCCTATCTCGATATTTCTCACCCGCGATTCTTTCATGCTGCATAATGTATACAGATCTGTATATACATATGTATATAATGGCAGGTTGTTGTGGTTTCGCGCCCTCGCCTATAAACTATGGAATTTAGAAACCGAAAGTTTAGATTTCCGTCGATTCACCGAACATACGTTACTTCTGGTTTGAGAATCTCATTTCTCAACCGGGATTTACGTCATATCGGAAGTACTCAACTTCCGGTTTGAAAATTTCACTTTTCGACCTGAAGTGACTTCATACGGGAAATACATCGCTTCCTGTTTGAAAATCTTACCTTTCGACCGGAAGTGACGTCATACTGGAAATATGTGACTTTCGGTCCGGACCATTAACTTTTTGACCGGAAGTGAAAAAGATAATGCTTTATCTGATCGTGTGCACTATCGAGCCGTTTGAGGTAAGCGAGCCGTTGAAATGACGGTGGAAATGCAACGGAAACGGAGAGATCTGGAGGAGGCGACCCGAGCATCGGGCATTTTCCCCTGATCGACGAGTCACTCTTTTTTTGCTGTATTTTATTCGATCCGTTCGGAATTGGCGATCCGTGACTCGGCAAAAAAATTCGTTGTTGTCACCGGAAATGAAACAATGATTATTCATAGATCTCGTCAATAAAATTGCACAGCTTAAGTGTGGTGAATATGGCCTACCTAAGGTAATTGATGCAATGATAATGCAAAAAAATAATTTTCTCTGACTCCGTTTGCAGAAAAATTTCAACGCAATCACAGTCCCCCAGCGATCGTCGTAAAATCTCTCCAGAGGTCCAGCAATCTCAGCCGAGCATCTAACCGGAGTCCACTTGCGCCTCGGAGCG
The DNA here is from genome assembly GCA_917499995.1 of Ichneumon xanthorius. Classification (NCBI taxonomy): domain Eukaryota; kingdom Metazoa; phylum Arthropoda; class Insecta; order Hymenoptera; family Ichneumonidae; genus Ichneumon; species Ichneumon xanthorius. The sequence continues at coordinate 1,258,853 of OU824207.1, forward strand.
TCTCGAAGGTTTAGCACATTTAGAGCAGGCCGCCACGCGTGAGGAGGCCGGCCGGGTCGCCTCTTTTGAGCGCAAACATGCACTTGGATGGATCGATGCTCGATCGAATTTCGTCGCTCGATGCACCTCCATTTTTATAATTTTAAAAATGATTTTCCATATCGAGATACAATCCTTTTCTATTAATAAACATTTTATTTTCCCGCAGTCGCCTAACGCCGAGATCGCACTTGCGACCTAACCGCTTATCACTTATGAGCGAGACCACACATTTGGATGGATCAATGCTCGATCGAATTTCGTCGCTCGATCCATCTACGTTTTGATATTTTTTAAAATTTAATTTTCATATCCAGATAAAATAGTTTTCTATTACTGAAAATTATATTCTCCCACAGTCGTCCAACGGAGAGGTCACGCCTGTGACCTATCCGCTTATCAGCTGGACCGTGAGCTCCGCACGTTTACCCGGTTTTATCTGCATGCGCTATACGCGAGTCCACCAGTGCCGCGGTCTCGCCTCTCTTCGTGCCGTGGAGACAAAAAAAAAAGATAAAATTGAAAAAGACATAAAAAAGAAACTCGGTCGCTCATGCATCGGGAAAGAGACCCAGTTCGCCTATCGCACGGTCCCGCTCCGCGCCGATTCCGGAATATTAAGCGTGCGCCGCTTTACCCACGGTCCATTGTTCCGATATTCCGATGAAGCGGGCCGATTATTCGCAGCGGTACTTTCGACGGCCGGGCCGCGCCGGGAATATCAGCCATGCATCGAACGACGAGGTTTCCCTGGGAGAGAACGACGGCGCGAAAAAAAAACACAAACACTAGCCTCGTTCTTTGTCTCCTCGACTTTTAACAATGTCCCGAAACCGAGATTTCTCCGCGCCGAAAACTCGCTTCCCCGCGTCGGAACGATCCGGTTGCTATGAGAATATTAATTACGGTGAGAGAGACGTTTCTAATAAGCTTAATTGCAGTCCCGCAAACCAACCCGCCGGGGACACTGCGAGCGACGTCGCTCGCTATTCTTTCAATTTTTACCTCCATCCGCTTTTTTTTATTTTTCATTTACCTTTTTTTCCTCGAGCACTTCATCTCCCGTCAGCGAAAGCGCGGAGACTTTTTTTTCGCTCCACGCTCCTCGCTTTTCATCTACGGCACGTGCTCTATTTTTAGTCGCGGATTCTTCAGTCCCGAGGACGCATCTCCGGTGCTTTTTTTTTTTTTTTTTTTTTCTTTAATCCTCCGAGTTGCCCTTTCACGAGCGGATATCCGTTATTATCGGTGACCTTCTCGATTGTACCATCTGCCGTGTAGGTAGATAGATAGGTTCGTTTGTTGCGTGTTCTGGGGCCCAAGCCTCCTAAGAACACCGTGCTACGAGGTACAAGACCACGACATTGTCGTGACCACCAGCACAACGATTGTTTACAAACCAAAAAAAGTTACAAAATAAAAATAACAATATGAGAGGAATATAAAAGAAAAGTAACATCGAATGGAAATACAAATATGAATAGAATGCATATTTGTATTTCCTATAGAAAACAAATTTAACAAAACATAACCGAGACGTCCCTCGCGAGAAGCCCCTCGACATCAACCGATGTCAGCTGCCGCAAATATCGCGCCTCATCCGCTCGAGCTGCAGGCTGAATTAATGTCGGAGAATGTTAATTCTGTCCTAAGTGTACGGGTTGAGTTAATTTTATGATAAATTTATGTCGTGCAATCTCGTAGAAATCGGGCGACGAGAAATTGATTGCGACGAGTGACCGAACAGTTGCGTATATTGAAGAGAACATTTTTCGTCTCGGCGGGTCGTGCGAGCTGAGGCAGCGCTCGCTATCGAAGCTCTCCCCCCCCCCCCCCCCTCGCCACGGGTTACGAGGCGAGAGCGAGTTTACGAGGAGAACCGTCGAAACCGGCCGACGACTGTTCTCACCGACCCCTCCAGCGAAGGGACTACGCCTAGGGGGCTGTGAAAGCCCAGAAAGACGGGTATATTCATAAGACCGAAAGTACCCCGGGCGCGATAAAGATCCGCACGTCGCGCTGAGAAGACCAGTCTCCGGGGCTGACGAAAGAATATTTGCTCCGTGAAAAATATACCCCTCGCCGGGTATCCGACAAAGCCATCGACCACTTCCTTGGAATAGTCGCGGTAATGCTATCTTCCAGACTGAGACTCTGGGCAATGAAATTTGGGACAATGACTATCACGTGGTTTCGTCCAAAAAATACAAAAAATAAAAATTGAGACCATTGTAGCGAGCGTTACTAAGTTTTTGCAAGTTTATAAAAATAAATCATCAATTTCAGTTTCTTCTGGTTCAGTTTTTCATGAAATACATGATTTCGAATAAAAACAGAAAACAATGACTTTGCAAAAATGTTTCTCTATTTTGGACCAAAAAAATGTGGACAAAAATGTTTTTCGTCAGAGTTACAATAATTATTTTCCGTCCAGGGCGGTTAAAAAAAAAATATCAATGACACATTGTCTTGGATTGCAGGTTTACGCGAATTATCCGGCCCGAGAGCGGAAATGAATGTTGGATCGTGTTTGTTGCTTGCGTGTGAGTCGTTAACTCATGAAAGAAAAAAAAAACAACACGGAAATGGATAAGGTCCTGAGGCGTGCAAACATGATTTTAGTACGACCGTTCGAAGGTGAGCGATAACTTTATCGAGGAAGTTCCCGAGATGCTATAGGTCCGGGTGTGTTGACGAAGGGATCGAGGAACCGGCGTATGCAGCTGCTGTACCGAGTAGTGTATCTTTAGACTACGCCGAGCCGCCTCGGCTTCGTCGTGTGACGTCCCCGTCGGGCAAACACGGTTTCTTTGTGACAGTCACGAGCTTTCATACCCGAAGCGAGAAACGTTTCTTCTCGTCGTCACGCAGTCCTATTTTTCGCGCCAACCGTAGGCGGTGTAAATGAAGAGTTTATTTTTAGATTTTTTTTTCATCGCACGAAAGATTCAGGCATATTGTAATGCACGCTCTTCGTACAGGGCGAACCGCGGAGTCCGTAGACCTCGTTTCGTCTCTCGCAAGCTACAATGTTAATTCTACACGGAACGACTTAACTTGCTGTTATTGCGAGCGAAAAGCTGAAAGAGCTTCTTCGCTCTATTAATATTCCGTTGCATGGACGAAGATTACACGGTTGCATGACGCATTGGAGAGTCTCAGAATCTTTTCTCGATGAAATAATGCAAAGCTTCTCAACTCGATCAAGGCTCCTCTTTGTCCGCTTTTCCAACGGCTCTCGACCTCATTTTTCATTCAAAAACAACAACTATTGACACTCGAACGAAGTGAAAGCCGAGCTCGAAACAATGTAACGAAATTGTTCGCTGTAGGGTTCTACAGCGAACAATTCGAGTCTCACAAATCTCGAATCATTGTTTTTGTGTATCGAGTATCTGGGCTGGACATTCTCATATATATATATATTTTTTATTTCGAGCTCACCTTTGTAATCGACCATTTGGTGATTTTTCCCGGCTAAACATTATCATTTGTGCAACAGTCCCGCTAAACGTGTAACGGTGATTGGCTCGACTGTTATTTACATCACCGAAGCGTGTTTTATGCGCAGGAACGAGCTCAGCGTGCAACGCGGGTAATCGTCCTGCAACCGACGTATATATGTGTTTATTTTTAGTAGTTACGTATTGTATTTTTTTCTCTTATTGTTCCTTCCTGTTCATATTATTGTACTCATTTTTGCTTCCTCATAGAGGAAGTTTTATTTTGGTGAAAACATTTTTTTCGCGATTTTAATGAAAACGCGTTCAGAATGTCGCACAACATCGAAAAAATCACATTTAGAAAAAATGTCCGGATGTTTACTTTTCTTCTCATTCTTTTCACATTATTTATTGTTATTTATTGTCCTTTTGGCTTGTACACTGAAAAAATTTGTATTTCAATTCTATTTTCAATACTTACAATTCCATATGATATTAAAACAAAGACGGCATGACTGTCAAGGTTTCATGTTATCGTTTCAATGCTGTACGGAATTGTAAGAATTGAAAGTAGCATTGAAATAACAATTTCTTCTTTGGCAGCGCGCAAGCGAATTTTACTGTCATGACATTTTTTTTCAGTACATCCAGTTTTGCGTTATCAGCTATGCTGGTGTTTCGATTTTGTATATTGCGGGATGGCGTTCTTAGAGGGCTTAAGCCGCAGAACACGCAATAAACGGATCTATCTATCTAACAATGTAATTCTCGACACGTGAATATGCAGCGGCAGCACAGTGGCCCGCACGGCCACTGGATACGCCACTCGAGAATTTTCACGAGGGTGAAGTTGGCCCCCGCCAGTGCGACGTTTGTAAAACGATCTTTTCATCGTGTCTGCAGTATACAGCTTGTTCTCTTTCCTCTCCCGCGCTCCCTCTCTCTCCCTCAGCCTCTTTCACTCTGAAAAATATCGTCCCCGTCGGATCCGCCGCCCGACACCACCGCGACGTAGTTTCTCAGGAAGATCTGTTGCTTCCTGTGCATCATTGTTCGCGCATGGCTCGAGGATCCTCTCTGTGCGCTCTCGAAGAAAGCCCTGACCCCGACAAAGACACAGCGGTGCTCGTGGATAAAAGATTTTTTGGTACGAGCAAACTAGAGAGAAAGAAAAAAAGAAGACCTTGCACCGGCGCTCTACAAGGCTGGACGTACAGCGTCGATGCCGATAGTTTTGTGGAGCTTTACCGGGAAACGAAAATCACGAAATCTTTGTGAAAGAATCCAAGGTTATATTTCTTTTCATTGTACGGATGGACACGATAAACTGGTGGAAGTATTTATTTCAACGGGTGTACGTTTTAGTCGGGACAAGCCCGTACGCCGGCGTTCTTTCAATTAAGAGCTAATTGAAAGCCGAGGACGAGCGCGAAGGGTACGAGAGAGCTCCATTCGTTCACTAACAGTCTCTATTATGCTCGTGGTAATATTCTTTTCGAACACGCTACCAGTGTTTTGACCACTGCGGTTGAGCGATACACGCGGCCAATCGATCCCCGCGCTCGTCGGGATGAAACAATGATAATAATAATGGTCGGCCGATAAGCGGGAAATTCGAATATTCGGCTAGGATCGAGGATAGATACTGATTTAGAATAGCATTCTGTTTTATTCGTGTCCTGGGGCAGATTAAACTATATTACAATCAAACAATTAAACTGACGTAGCAAAAAATACAAGAATATAAAATAATGAAAATAACAAAAAGTTAAAAATGGAAATGAATGAATGAATTAAAATAAAAATGTTCAAAGACGAATTATTGTTGCAACTCCCCGATACAGAAGCTCCCGTCACCCGAATCCCAGCACACGTGACATTATTGACAATAGTTATGTGTCATGCAACTTCGGAGTCCGAGATTAGATACATACAAAATAAATGCGTGCGTGAAACATTCCACAACTTTTTCTTATCTCAACGAAACGACAATGAACGTAGAAAGGCGCTTCTATCTGTGTGTGCACAGTTAACGCGATGTAAACAAAAAATTGATCCAGGGGCAATTTTTGGATCGACATTCTGTGCAGGAATTTCGAATGAGAAAAAAAATATCAAGTTCCGTATTTTTACATTTTTTATTAAATAAAATTTCGTAAAACATATCACGCCTATGTCAATTCTACGGGTTTCCACGCTCGGCACACTCTACGCGGCCAAACTTCTCTTGCGCAATCTCCCTTCGTTTCGCAAATTATGCAATGACTTCTCTTTCTACCTCGCGTGGATAAAATCCATAATAAAAATAATCTCTTCGCGTGTTAAACTTTACAACACGAAACTGCGACAACAATAACCGACACGTGCGCGTGCATCGATGAATTTCCATCGTATTTTGTAACTCACCAAAATATTTATCTGGCTCGAGACCCGAATCCTTGTCGAGTCCGCAGATGACAAAATAATCCGCGAATCTCGTTGGATGTTGCACCGGACCGCGAAGTATTCCAATGCTTCCGTTCATCGTTACACATGTATCGTGAATTATTATGCGATCTAACACGCTGATTCTAATCACCTCACTCTCACGTACGTAATTTACATATAAAACACATCTTAACAACTGTCATTTTCGACTCGCGCGAGAGGGAGCGAAACAACACAGCTGATGTTGACGCAAACGGGACGGACCTCGCTCTGAGAATAATTGATCTTTACTGGAGTAGCTTGAAGTTGGCTGCGCGCAAGGTCACCCGCCGTGAACGAGAGCGGTTCGACGAGCGTGGCGCTACCTCGCGCCGAGATTGCGCTTGTCCAATCGAATCACCGACATTATCTGTGCACGAACTGTACAACCTTTCCACGGACAAATTATCTGGAATCTTAACGACTCACTCCGTACGAACTGTACATTAATCGATAAAAAGATTATCTCGGTTATCGCTTCCCTTAGGCTTAGATAGCTTCGGACTCCCCGACCAGATAACTCGTCGGCTGTAATAACCGCACCGACTACGAGCTACAGTATAGCTTTATTATCTTTATCTTTCTATCAATCGTATTCAATGAATTTCAATGCACGACTCTCCCTGCTATCGGGCCGACTCGCAGTGAAGCTGGGTTGAGCGTCCGACGATTGTTTTGCAGGATCGTCGTTGAATAATAATATGTCCGTGCGTTGAGAAACATCGTAAGTTTGACATTGAATATTTCGACGAAGCCGCCAGCGATACAGTATTTGTTACGTCCGATTTTCGATCCTGTCAAAGTATTGATGTCCCGACGACGTGTGCTGCCGTGTCAAACCTTCGAACAATCGGCTATTGTTTTTGATAGATTTTTCGCCTGTTTATTATTTTTTGTTTTTACAGATTGTTTGAGCGGATATCCAAGGCCGAAAAATGTCGTCGGTACAGCGCGCGTTCGCTCACAAGCTGAGCAAGCAGCACGCCGCCGATGTCAGACGACAGATAGCCAATTCCACTTCGTACTCGAGAGACCTGTCCAAAAGCGGAAGCAGTGTTTCAGGATTCTCTTCTACCGTAACATTAATTTTTATCCGCTACTTGCCACACCCTGGTTTGCCGCTATCAATTATGATTGTTTAGCCTGACTAGTAACGAAGCTTTTTTTTGCAGATGTCGCTGTGCGAAGTATTGGAGCCCTTGGATTACGAGGACTTCCTGGTGCAACACCAGTCAGTCCTGGACAGAGACCCGTTGCGCACAATCCTGGACTTTCCTCCTGGAGACGTGGAATTGCGAGTCGTAAAGCGTAAAATTAGAACCGAAGAACCCATAGTTCCGCTTGAGTCGCTGTAAGCAGTTAATTGGAATTGATTGCCAAATTCCTGTGCATGTATCGTCTATAATGCTGGCTAAAAGCACTTTTTTTCTTTCAGAGACACTGTATTGCCGTACGTTAGAAGATGCATCGAAACCTTCACCTCCGATTGGGTGGTGGTGTACAGAAAATTCAAAGGCAGAGCCTCTCCCATAGCCAGGGACAGGTTGCTCCAGGACACGCCGAGGCAGGATTTCGAGGTCGACCAGGAGGACACAAATGGCTCCGGTTCGCCAAACGAGGAGGAGGATATGTCGAATTCCGGGGAAACGCCGCGCGGCTCCTGGGCGAGTCTCGACCTGCGTCATTCCCAGCACGATCCGCTGCTCCCGGGTCTTCTCGATCGCGTCTGTCCGGAGACTATCGATCAGATGAACGAGCAAAAACGTCTTGAGGATCGTCAGGCACGTTTACTTAACGTTAACGATGTTACAACGAAATTTTACCGTACGTAATTAACGTGTAATTGAATTTTAGGAGGCGCTGTTTCCGTTGTACGCCCCGCCAACGTCGCCGGACGACGAGTGGCAAGAGATAAACCATGCCCCGGAGCCTTCGGAGCCGTTCGCTCACAGAGTCCTCGTAAAGTGCCTCCAGCTCAAGCTCGATTTGGAGGTCGAGCCAATTTTCGCCTGCCTGGCTCTCTACGACGCGAAAGAGAAGAAGAAGGTGTCGGAAAATTTTTACGTCGACATGAATCCCGAGGGCTTGAAGCGGATGCTCGAGACTCACATAGCGTACAGCGATACGAGTACCTTGGCGCGCAGCTGCGTGCTGAGCATCAGTAAGCCGAGCCCCGACCTCTTTCTCGTCGTCAGACTCGAAAAGGTGCTTCAAGGCGATATTTCGGAGTGCGCCGAGCCTTATCTTCGCGACGACAAGAACAAGGATAAGGTAATTATTACAATGTTCACGGGAGTTTGTACTGAGCGAAATTTATCGACATATTCGTGTAAGTTAAGAATTTATTATTCATCAGGTAAAAGCTGCCGCGGTTATGGCTTGCGAGCGTCTGGGGCGTTACAGAATGCCTCTGGCATGGACGGCCATTCACCTCTCGGGCGTTATCGGAGGCGGCGGTGACACGGATAGCACCGGAAGTGCCGGATCTCTGGACAGAAAATCGGGTGGTCTGGAACAGTGGCGAAAGAAAGTCGAGCAACCGACGAGAAGGGGCTCATTGGAACGACGAAGTTCCGACAAGAGACGAAGCTGGTCACCGGACGATTTTGCAAACTGCCTCGACAGCTTTCGTCCGATAACCCTGACGGTATCGAGTTTCTTCAAGCAGGAAAGCGAACGTCTTAGGGACGAGGATCTGTACAAGCTTTTGGTTGAACTGAGACGGCCGGGGTCCAATCTGAAACGACTCAAGTGTCTTCCCGGTATCCTCAAACTCGATCTCAGTCCTAGACCCGACGAATTGCCGAGATGCTTGGATCCCGATTTGAGAAGACTCTCGCCCTATCCTGACGAGAAAAATCGACCGGTGAAGGAAATTCTTGAATTTCCAAGCGAAGTAGTATCGCCGGATCTGACTTATCGGAATTTACTGTACGTATATCCGAAAGAGGCGAACTTCAGCTCTAGAACCGGATCGGCTCGTAACATAGCTGTGAGGATCCAATTGATGGGCGGCGAGCAGGAAGCCGACGCGCTCACCGCTATTTTCGGTAGATCGTCCTGTCCCGAAATGACCCACGAGAGTTTTACGTCGGTCTCTTATCACAACAAAAATCCGAGTTTCTACGACGAGGTTAAGATGCGACTTCCCGCCGACCTGAGCGCCAAGCATCATTTGCTGTTCACCTTCTACCACATAAGCTGCCAGAAGAAAGCTGAGCAACCGAACGTCGAGACGGCAGTTGCCTACACGGTAAAATATCCCAAACCGCGATATACGCCTCAATCGAATCACCATGCATGCAATAACGTATGCTCTTCTGATTAAAAATCAGTGGCTGCCACTTCTGAGGGATGGTCATTTACAATCCGGAGAATTCAATCTACCGGCTATGCTCGATCCACCGCCGGCAAATTATTCGTACATCGCGCCTGACGTCCTTTTGCCCGGAACCAGATGGGTCGATGCGCACAGAGGTGTTTTTACCGTCATACTGGAACCGGTCTCGAGTGTACATGCTCAAGACAAGTACATCGACAGGTACTGTATCGATCGTCGTTCCCGTATTAAAAAAAAAAAAATACTGTCGAATTATGTTACTTAAAATAACGAACTTCTCATAAAATTCTCATTCACAGATTTCTATCGCTGTGCGGTTCACTGGAAACAGGTCAGGTACCCCCTCGAATCGGCGAGGCTGGTATGGAGTCCGAGTTAAAATCTGCCCTTCTGGAACTCGCCAGAGCATCCCACAGTGCTCTCGTTCGTTCGCTTCCGCAGTTATTCGATCAGCTTGTGTCTCTGCTCGTTCGTCCACCGACGTTGCCCTCCCAGCCTTTGAACGTTGCGGCGACGGTTTTCGAAGCTCTTGGGCTTTTGGTACGAAACATAACTAACTTGCCCGACGGTCAATTGGACGCGCACGGTCGTCACGCTCTTCTCGCTACCTACACTGCTTATCAATGCTCTCTACCGACGATGTCCCAAACGCCGGGTGTTATCCGCGCTCAGAGCAATCCCGACTTACCGGTCGAGGACTTGGAAATGGAGATTCATTCTCGTGGCTTGGACAGGACCGCCTCAATGCGACAGGAGTCTCCGTCGATAAACAGTTCGCCGGCCAGGAGGCTCCTGCACGAGGAGCTCGCTTTGCACTGGGTCGTGTCGACCGGCCAGGCACGAGAACTCGCCATAATACATTCGTGGTTCTTTCTTGAACTGATCGTTCGCTCGATGGTCGTCCATCTGTCGGAGATCGGTGCCCTCGAGTCGATGAGAAAATCACGTTTTTCGCCCCAATTCAGCGACGACGTGGCAACGCTGACCGCGGCCCTGACATCCGAAGTGATAAATCGCTGCGGCAAGGACGGCAGAGTGGCGTCGAATTTGATCTCGAGCCTCGGCAACTTCCTCTCGGATTTGCTATCGGTGATGGACCGGGGTTTCGTGTTGTCTCTCGTTCGAGCGACTTGCTGCTCGTTGGCTGATGCCTCGATGCACGTGCCAGACTCGGCCGCTCTGTTCGCATTGAAATTGGATCTCGTGCGTACGGTCTGCTCTCACGAGCACTACGTAGCTCTGAATCTTCCGTTCGGCACGGGTTACACTTCCGGTTCCGCTCCCGCCTCCCCCAGCCCGTCGACCGGTAGCTCAGGGAGTTTAATATCGACTCTCGTACCGGGCGAACGGGCGAGATTTTCCGAACTGAGCCAAGAATTTCGCCAGCAACATTTCCTCGTCGGTTTGGTTCTGTCGGATCTCTCGAACACATTGGAGATACCGAATGCCATGCTACAGAACAAAGCTATCGGCACGGTCAGATATCTTATGGGCTCTCATGACGTCGATCCCAGATATGCAGATTCGTCGGCAAAGGCGAGAGTGGCCGCTCTGTATCTGCCCCTCTTGAATATATTGATGGACGCCTTGCCGCAGCTCTATCACTGGGACTCGAAGGACAAAAGCGTTTATCCTGACGAGACGGCCTCGATAACGCAATCAGTCGCATTGGCTATAGCCGGGGGAGCTTCGGCCGAAATAGCCGGCTCGCAGTGTCGCGTTTCGCTCAGTTCCGAAGCTACGAGACATCTTTTGATGTGCTTCCTCTGGCTACTCAAAGGACTCGAACGCTCGGCGCTCGCTCAATGGTGCTCCGAATTGAGCGCCCGAAGAGTTCTGAGTCTTCTGCAAGTATTGAACATAGCGACAGCGGCTTTCGAATACAAGGGGAAAAAAGCGCTGAAGAGATTGCCGCCCCAAGCAGCGGCCACAAGCGACATTAGATCGAGACTCGAGGATGTTATTCTAGGACAGGGAAGCGCCAGGAGCGAAATGATGTTGCGGAGGAAGGAGAGAATAACCGGTGACAAACTCAGGTGGAGGAAAGATCAGATGCCTTATCGGTGAGTCGTCGTATTTCTTTCATCATTTTTTTTATAATCATTTAAATTATATTATCTATAAATTCGGTTGATGAGATTTGGTAGATTTGGACATCGACGAAAATTCCTGTATGACAAATTTGTAACCTCGCGGAAAGGAATGTGATTTACTGATTTTATTCGTTCCTTTTTTTTTTTGTAATTCGTTATTAGAGCGAACGAACAGCCAGAGGGTCGAGCCGTGGAACAGGACGCGCATATCGAGGGCGCCCTCGCGGCAGAGGCATCTCTAGTGGTTCTCGATAGTTTGGAATCTGTGGTGCAGGCAGACGGTGGCGGAGGTGAGTCGAAAACCTACGTACCGTATCGACTGTGCACGTAAACTTTGCGAGTACTTATTAATCGGGCGGTTATAATTGACCCAAATTTGTCAGGAGCGGTAGTAGGCGCTGTGCTCAAGGTTCTTCTCCGGGCATTGGCGAGAAATCAGAGCACCTCAGTGCTGCAACATATGTTCAACACTCAGCGAGCTCTCGTTTTCAAGTACCACAGCGCGCTGTTCGACGAGGAGAGCGAACGATGCGGCGATCTTTGTCTCACTCTGCTTACACGGTGCAGCTCGCCACTGAGCGCGATCAGAAGTCACGCCGCCGCCAGTCTCTATTTGCTTATGCGACAGAACTTCGAAATTGGCAACGTGAGTTCTTCTTCGATCTTCAAACGTGCAACGGAGAAGCTTATTTTTTCCTACTCGATGATTCCACCGGACTGATTCGCGTTTACAGAATTTCGCGAGGGTCAAGATGCAAGTTACGACGTCGCTGTCGGCTCTCGTCGGACGCGGGAGAGCTCCGAGCGAAGGAGCACTCAGACGGGCTCTGAAAACTGTTCTCGTTTATGCGGAGAGAGACACCGAACTCGCTGATACGAGCTTTCCGGAACAAGTCAAAGATCTTCTTTTCAATCTTCACATGATACTTTCCGATACCGTAAAGATGAAGGAATTCCAGGAAGATCCTGAAATGTTGCTCGACCTCATGTACAGGTAAACTACGAGCATCTCCCGTCGACCGTCTCGGTCAACTCTCGAGTGGCTCATTAATGTACCTCTTACTTTCATTTCGTAGAATCGCGAAGGGTTACCAGGGATCACCAGACCTGAGATTGACGTGGCTCGCAAATATGGCTCAGCAGCACATGGAGCGAAAGAATCACACAGAAGCAGCGATGTGTTTGGTCCACAGTGCAGCTCTCGTTGCGGAATATTTGCATCTCTTGGAGCCCGGTGGTGGAGGACGTCCCATAGGCGCCGTGGCTCTGAGCCCGGTATCACCGAACGCTCTCGAGGAAAGTGCCGTCGGCGATGACGTGCTGGCCAGACGAGAAGAGGGCCTTTGCCTCGGTCCCGACTTTTCCGAGAGCGGTTTAGCGGGACTGCTCGAGCACGCGGCAAGCTCTTTCCACGCTGCCGGCATGTACGAGGCTATTCCGGACGTTTATAGAGTTCTTTTGCCGATTGCTGAAGCTGCCCACGATTACAAAAAATTGGCGAATATTCACGGGTATGATTGATTTTTTTTCTTTTTCTCTATTTCTGTCAGCCCCGATTTAATCGTCTCGTGGATATTTCCGTTGCAGAAAACTTCATGAGGCTTACACGCGCGTCGACCAGCTCGCCGGCAAGCGTGTCTTCGGCACGTACTTCAGGGTAGGCTTTTACGGCGCTCGCTTTGGCGATCTCGCTGGCGAGGAGTTTGTCTACAAGGAGCCGACGTTGACCAAGCTGCCGGAGATATTTTCTCGTCTGGAGAATTTTTACGCCGAGAGATTCGGCACGGAGAATATAGTTATAATAAAAGATTCGAATCCCGTTGATCCGAGCAAGCTCGAGACCGACAAGGCCTACGTGCAGATAACTTACGTCGAGCCGTACTTCGAGCCTCACGAGCTGAGGCACCGACCGGCCGTTTTTCATCGAAACTTCAACATAAGTGAGTAACACCTTAATTGTCATCCGTACCGTGGAAACTTGGGTCTCTAACTGTTTGTGCTCGTATTTTCTCCTGCAGAACGATTTATTTACGCAACTCCCTTCACACCGGGCGGCAAAGCTCACGGCGAACTTCGGGAACAGTGCAAACGCAAGACGATTCTAACTGTCGCCACGCATTTCCCTTATTTGAAGACGAGAATACGGGTCGTAGCGAGGAAGCAGATCGTACTGAGTCCGATAGAGGTCGCCATTGAGGACATACAGAAGAAAACTGCTGAAGTCGCAGCTGCCACCGCTCAGGAACCGCCCGACGCGAAGATGCTGCAAATGGTTCTTCAAGGCTGCATCGGTACAACGGTCAATCAAGGACCGGCCGAGGTCGCCGTGGTGTTTCTCTCCGGCGTTCGTGAGCAAAACGCTCAACCGTCCCGGCTTCAGCACAAGCTACGTCTCTGCTTCAAGGATTTTTCGAAAAAATGCCTGGACGCTCTGCGTCGTAACAAAAATCTCATCGGTCCCGATCAGCGAGATTATCAGCGAGAGTTGGAGAGAAATTATCAGAGATTGACCGAACGTCTCGCGCCTCTCATAGTGTGGCGGTAATTATTATTAAAAGATGTTCTTTCGCAAGTTGATAAATCGCGTCACTCGACGATTGACGATTACCAAAGACCCTTAGCTATTCAAGCGCACGCATGTAAACAAAATAATATTAGTACTCGGTTAATTATATACTCTATCCAAGAAAATCCATGATTTACTCGAATGATAGCTTATATTATATATATATACGGACACAACTAAAGCTGAAATATTTATGTACTCCCTATTTATACAGACAACTGTATTTTTTTACTCGAAACGAGTAATTTTTTTTTACTTCGTCCGTGATCTCTAGCGCGAATACATCGAAGAGTGATAACTCTAGTAACGCATCCTCGAGATCTTATTACATAGGTACTTAACTGTACGTGATACGTAGTATTATAGGGTAACGAAGTTTATCGATAATTTTTTTTATTGATCGAACGATGCTAAATATATATATATATATGACAATTTTACACGTCCACCACTGGTTCTTTATTTGCAACAATATACGGACACAAGAATTTCGCTCAATAGTTCGGATATTAGAAACTATTCGAACCGTCGGCGGTTCGGATAAGTGAGGGTTGGGAAAACCGAGGTCCTACTGTACCTCCCTTCCGTTGCCAAATCCAAGATCAAAGGTTGTTTTCAAAGCTTTTGTTTCAACGTTGTTGCAGACGTTAAATCGAAGATTTACAATTAGTGAAATGATACATCGATACTGTCGACAAATTGTTCGCTTGCAATTTACCGATCAAACGGTACAAATGTAGCTGACCAGTGTGCAAATTGTTGGCCCTCCAATTGACTGAGGCGAGTTACCGGGGGTCTCATGAAACTTCGTCCAACTCCGATAGTTATCGGACGGATAGTTCGAACCAACAGTTGTGACCGCAGGCCGCCAGTGGGAGAACGGACCGGCAAAGCGCGAGGGACTTTGTCTCAAGTTAATTTTGTTATTACAAAGATCGCGTTCGAGTGCGGAGTACAATGGCATACGAAATAATCGAAACCGCATCGGTTTGGTAAGGTTTTACCCATACATTGAACCTATTACCGTGAACATCCAACGTTTCGTCGAGCAGTACTCTGCGACAACAATACCCGGAACTCTATCTAATTAGGTTAATGCTCTCTCTCTCCCCGGATTCTCGAGAGTGCATTCACGAGGCAAGCTCCTCCCGCAATTTCCATTGTTGGCGGTAACCCTCGAGCTCCGCTATATACATTGCGTACACGTTATACTCCTTTCACCTTCCTCTCTCGCCCTCAAACCCCCTTACGTTTACGACGCAGGGAGTGTTTTCCTCTTTGCTTAATTTTTTTTCTCTGTCGCTCCGTCTTCGCCACGGCGTATCCGTTTCTAGGCTTTCAGCGACTCGGCCAGCTGCTTTGGTGCTTGGACGAAAAAGAAACAAAAAAAAAACATCTCTCCAGCGGCTGTGTTTGCCGGGTGGCAGAGACAACTGGGAAAACTGCTTCGTTTTACTACCAACCTCACAACGTGATCCGATTCGAAGATTGCGAAGTTTTTTTTTTTTCTTTGTCCCACTGCGTCTCCCACCACGGTCGCCGGTCGCGTCTTTAGTCGTCGCTCGCTCGCGCACTGGCAAAGTACCTCGTTATGAAAGAAAAACATCGGGAGACACCACGGAAGCATCATAGCCACCGCACTCGGGACTCGCTTGTTCCATCAAAGACACGATTCTCGTATTGCAACGAGGAAAAGACATTCGTTCGTAGCGGCGATAACAAGGCTTCATTGTACTGCCGACGAGAACGGCGAAGGGGGGGGGGGGGGGGGGAAGAGAAAAAAGTCTCGACGACTGATTGCTTTCCATCTTGGAAAACTGATGAGACTTTGCGAAACTCGGGCGACCGAGGAGCCTCTCGCCTCCATTTCCTCTTGAAAGAGAATCGTCGAACTTCTTTTTTTCGAGAGTGTTTCGCGCAAAGCTCTTTCTCCGTGCACGACGAAAATTATAATGATGGAATGTAAATTATTCGCGGAATATGTGAAAAAGATTGCGCTCTCGTCGACGAGAGCATTCGAGGAGCTTCGGGTAATACGTTCTGGAACGAAAAATATACATTAATCATGACATAACGATGATAAAGTGAAAGCTGCAATCCGATTTCTGCCTCTCGGTACGTTTTTTTTATTTTCTTGTGTACGTTGCGTACATTTCTGAGCGGTGGTAAATTTTTTTGTTCCCGAAACGAGATTCCACGACGCGACGGAAATCGACGTGAGGGATAGGGTACGATAAAGGGAATAGCTCGGAAGTTTCTTTTTATTCTCTTCCACCAAGTCATTCTAGCTTCGCTTCGTATGCGTTATTTTTCTCCATTTTCTTTTTCCTTTGTTTTTTTTTCTTCATCCGTTTTTCAACGTGTAGCTAGGCGTTCGATAGACGCACGGTAACGCGAAAAAGTTCCTCTTACCCGTGTTTATTTTATCCACGGCCCATTTAACTCTCAAATGCGAAAGTGATTTTCCTCTGTTTCACTCGGCCCCGCGATTCCCCATGGTGTTCCACTTTCTTTTATTCATTTCCCGATTCGACGACCAAAGAGCACTAGACGGGGTGAGGGGGGGGGGGGAGGCAAATCCTGCTTTCCGTTTTGTCCCTCTTCGCCGAAAAATCAGATGAGAGCCGATGGTATTAGAATCCTGAGAGTATCCACTTGGCTATCATTCGGGTCACCGAGTTTCGAGGATTCCTCATCTCGGATCTACTTCGATCCGGACAGCCTGCAATCCGGCTATCTGAGGAATTCTAATCAGTGGAAATCACCTCCCATCCGTCGGTATACCCGGGGCAAAGTGAAGACTCACCAATGAACAAACCTTTAAGGAGTTTCCTGCTTCTATTATCATATATAGTAATATACTACTGCCGGCAGTAGTAATATGATTATAATGTCTACACTTACTTTTCTTATAATATTTGGAGGGCAGCCGTTGTCCGAATACTTCCGCCTATAGTTATTATTATTATTATCAGTATGATTATTATTATTAGTATCGGTTATGCTCGTTCGCGCGCTTGCAGTTTCTGTGAGAGTGTCCAATCGACATGAACTTTATTATTATATATAATACTACTATTATTACTATTATACTACGAAAAATGCAGGCACAGTCTCGAAAATGGCGATTCAGAGTATTCGAGCTTAAAAAAACAATATTCTTTCAGCGATCCATCCGAACTACTACACCAGAGACGGTGATCTAGCACGCCCGGTCGTTCGGGCTGTATCGTCGCGCATTGCATATGAACGCGAGCCCAGGCGTATATCAAAATTTACTGCAAAGTAATCTTCCGAGACGTTGGACCTCTCAGACGTTTGGGACGTTCGTTGAGTAACGACATTTTCCGGGTCTCGACAGGACGTCGAGGGTATTCTCGTGGGCCGGCGGTGTGGGGCACGGGTGCGAGGGTTGATCGTAAAGTCCGTTCCCAATGGGCGTACCCGAGGAAGCCGCGGGATGCAGAGAGGCACGAAGGCCGAACGAGACGCGGAGTTACGATCACGCGTGCGACACGCGTGGCCCGTGGCACCGTCTCTTGCTCCTCGGAGAAGGCGCTCTCAGGGATGAGGTACGCCGAGGGGAAATTTTACACGGCAAGAGAGCCTCCCATATATACATATATATATAAACGTATATGTAGCCACTGGTGACTGAGAAATGTCGCATATACATATCTACATCTACTGTACGTTTCACCTACAGACTATAGTTATAGCTATATATATGCCATTGCATAAACGACAGAACGGAAAATACGCCCAACGTGAGGTACGCTATACGAGTTTACGTGCAGAGGGAATATCAAGAAGGCGACTGTAAAGTATACTCGTGGGTACTTCCCGACTACGGTACCAAAGTATGAATGCAGTATACAAGTGTAAAAGCCCCTAGAGAGATCGGCGTCCGAGCTAATCACTATCTGGTATCGGTCTAGAGCGATAACGGGGCAAAATGCATCCATTTTTATACCGATCATGCGAAGGACGCGAAAAAAGGAGTCTCATCTCGAATAGTCGGCACTGGTCCGTTTTGCCCCGTGGTCCATTTTACCCTCTACCGTACTTCGCAATGTGCTTCAGTAATGCAATGGACCGAAATAGAGCTGTGACCAAAGTTTTCGGGGCGAAGGTTACGTGCAGAGGGAATATCAAGAAGGCGATAGAAGTTTACCTGTCGGTACTTCCCGACTCCGGTACCGAAGTATAAATGCAGTATACAAGTGTAAAACGCCCCTAGAGAGATCGGCGTCGAAGGCTGCGACAGTAAGAACACTTTGAACATATTGTTACACACGATGCGACCTTTAGTCCGAGCTAATCGCTATCCCCTATCGGTGTATAGAGCGATAGCGGGGCAAACGGAGCCATTTTTACCGACCATGCGTAGGACGCGAAGAAAGGACTCTCATCTCGAATGGTCGCACACTGGTCTGTTTTGCCCCGGTGGTCCATTTTACCCCATACGATACTTCGCAATGTGCTTCACTAATGCAATGCGCCGAAATAGAGCTGTGAACAAAGGCCTCGGGATGGAGGTGCGCTGAGAGCGAACGAGGGAGGAATGCGAAGAAGCGAAGCGCCCGATATAGTAAAGCGCGCAGGTGGAGAGGACAAGAGCGGATAAGGACGAGAGGAACTCGGTGCTTGCGAGGAGGGTGTCTCTCTCGATTCGCGAGGATATCCTCGTACGCTTTTCCGTGAGAGGAGCGAGGGATCGTAAAGACGTTCGACTTCGTGGAGGAGGGTGGAAGCTTCGAGGGTCGAGAGCAACGGTTCGCACTTGGTTCCTTGGCTCGGCTCTTCTTCGGGTCTTCGCCCGGTGTACGGGACAGCGAGTCTCCTGGGCTTGTATACGAGCCCACGCGACTCTTCGGTCTTAACGTACGAGACAGCGTTTAAACATTTAGGAGCATACACTGTAGGGCCATAGTTTACTCTCTCTCGTATACTTCGGGCGGAGTGTACTCACACCGTGACACCGGAGCATGCACGCTGTACGTACGTATACGCGATGTCTGTGCCCACATACCTGATGGAAATTCACGTATGGCTATCCACGTCCGAGACGCCTAAGTAAAGACGGTGAAACGTACGGATGGAGGACGCTTTGATAGAGCTACTCTCACGACGAAAGGGGTATTAACCCCCTTTGGCGGGCAGTGGTAGCTAAAACCGCCGGTATGTAGGCGAAGACCCATCTCACTTGGGCTTTTATAGAGAAGTGTCTACAAAAAAGTAAGAAGCCGTGAAACCGTGGAATTACAAGAATCGCAGGCGAAAGAAGAGTTTTATGTTTTAAAAAAGTCTGTTCGATGAATCTATCGAGTTATCTGTTATAGCTGAACTACCGGAATTGATGATCGTTAAACTGCAAAAAAAAAAATTGTTTTTTCTAACGCAGGCAGAAAGGAGAAGAATAAAAAGTCTCACCACGGAAATTCGAGCTGCACCGTACTGTGCCGTAAATAGCCCAATACCGTTTAGGTGGAGTAACCCTCGTAATGGTCAGACACTAATGTTCTGCCGTGTGTTACAATTGCAGCTCACAGAGTCTCGACGCCGATTGCAGCGTACATTGGTTGGACAACGACAACGTCGACGTTCGACACTGGTACGAAGATTACCTTTGGCGAGCGTTGGGGCAGCTTCAGCGTTGAGCTCGTCGCACGGTAGCTGGGTCGAACTCGTGATGCAAGGTATTACCGCGCCGGAGTACATCCACCTCGGCCAGCGACAGTAGTGAAACTCGATCGCCAGTCGGCCAGTAGAGAAGGTCCTCTCGTAGCCGGACACCGTAACGGTCAGCTTCTGTTTTCCTCTGGTCACCCGGATCAGCTTCGCCACTCTCGATGGCCCGACCGCGCTATCTCGAATATCTCTCGCCCTTCCGAGTCCTCAAATCCCCGGTCCTAAATCTACCTACATACTGCAAACGCTGCGTAACATTACTTCTGCAAGTACGAACGGTTATATTTCGACACCCGTTACTTCGAGAGCACTTCGTTACCCTGCACGACGACGGCGACGACGACGACATCCGACTTGCCTGGGGATTAGGTTTGCCGAGAGTTTGGAAGGAGATGACAGCGGGGCGGGAGGAAGAACGGGGGGCGTAGTCGTCGTTCTTGTTCCCGAGGAGTTGGTGTTTCGGCTTGCCTTCCGTTTCGGTGGGAGCTCCGGGTTTGCGTATGTGTGTGTGGGTGGGTGGATCGGGTCGGCCCTGAGCTCCTTCAGCACCTTCCTATTGCCCACCTCCCGTATACCGACTGTTACGTACCGTTTCTATATGCATACGTGTTTCCTTTACGCTTCAGCGGTTTTCCCATTGAAGCTTCCCTTTCTATCCCTGAATAACGACTATCTCAACATTCCAGGACTGGTTTCGGGATTTAATCATTCGGTTCTGTGACGAGGGAAATCGGCGGAGAAATCGCACTTGCGTCAAAGGACTCGGCGAACGTTGGTGCTTCTGCCCCCCCCTTCCCGTACCCATTCGACGATTCATCAAATTCGAACTCGGGGTGCTTCGATACTACCCGGAATGATGGCACTGAAGTAAATACATTTCATTTAATCACATAGCAGCGGTAGTCAAGTAAGTACGTTGGATTCGATCCGTTCGTAAACCTAGGTATATGTAATTGCAATTAGGGTAAGGCGGGGGATAAGGGCATGATTTTTTTAATAATTAAAATTTGAGGTTTGGCGATTTGACAAACCTTTAATTTTTGGTCGTAACCAACTCTAGAAACATCGAACTGAAGTAATTCACTCAGAACTTTCCATATTTTTGATGCGTGAGTTAATTCCAGCTCTATAAATAAATATTTGCGATCGGCCATATCATCCGGACACTACAGGTAAGATATGGCCATAGTAGTAATGGTAGTCGACTAGGTCTGGACTAGGCCACATTGTACATCATATTGACCCTTACACATACAATCTTACCATTTTCGTTGTAATCATTATATCTAGATAAAAAGTGATGCAAACGGCAGCGCCATTCGTTTGTTACGGTACAAGATATTACGAATGGGTATATCACCCGCGTGGGCATATCACTCTGTCTTACCCTAAAACATGGTATTTTAAGTAGTGACATTTTTTTTCGCTGCATCTTGAAGGCATGTGGAACACCGCGGTTGGTATTAAAAATTGTGATGGCATGTTTTAAAACTATTGTAACCAATATCGTACGCCCGATAGGATAGACGATTTATCGATCGGTGAGCGGTCACGACGAGCCACTCGAACAGCATGACATTTGACGGACGAACAAACGGTCGATTTCACACCAATAGATTTTATCGACAGTCTTTTTCGGCACTTTAACACGAACAGACGTATCGACGGTTACGTAACGATTGCGATTTCCTATTCGGCGAATAAACATCCCGCTTCTCGTTGGGGTTCGTGTAAAAATGTTGAACGATCGATATGTGCAACAGCCGCTATTTTTTTATGAAAAAAAAACGAACGCTGAAATGTATAACGACCTGTTTTCTCAGAGACTTTAAGAAGTAAATAGAAATTGAGAATATAAATGTGTGGAAATAAACCATACATTTATGGCCGGCTATACCATAATAAACCATATATGGTCGGCTATAACCCCCACCCGTAGAACTGTTGCATCGGGATGCTATTTCCATTACACCCGGAGTTTCAGCATCCGTTAAATCATTTAATTTTTATTAGCCTCCCGAGTGTACCGTCCACGTGCCGGGAATCCCGTCGCGCGGAGTCATACATATCCATGAATCCAACGTCAGTTCGGACGCGTTCCCGTTTGCCGATGTACTTTTAGTGAGAAGGTTCTCGCTCGGCGCTTAGTCCGCATTTTCGTTTCGTCCGACGAGGGTTCGGCTGTACTCCTGTCGAGGAAATTCGGTGGAAAATATGGCGGGAGAGCGAGAGGGCGAAAGGACGAAACAGCCGTGGCAGAGACGGACAGGACTACGGTACGAGGGTACGGTAGGAGAAACGCTACGGAAAATAGAGGCATTCCCGTGTTTGTCCTGTCTTATTAATTTACAGGGTGGAGAACGGCAGCGCCGAGGAAACTAGCTACGGGGGTTACGCCGGCCAATATGAAAGAAGCCCGGTTAAATGAGACGGCGAAATTGGGATAAAGGATCAGGGCAGGTTTGCGAAACGCTGATTAAATATATGAAGAATGGAGTCTCCCCCTCCTCACGGAGGGACAAAGAGGAATTTCGGTACTCGGTATACATCGGAGTGCACACCTCCGCGCTCTCGTTTCTCGGTTGCGCGGGGTTAGAGATTTTCCAAAAGTCATCCACGAAAGAGGAGGAGATCGAGGCGGATTGCCCTCGTCCCTGACGCGGTACGATTTCCTTGTTTAATTTATTTCGACTGGCTAGGATCGGTGGCATTAAGCCGCCTTACCGCGAGATTCCCCGCTACAGTGTCCTCTCCGCAGGTTTGCTTTTTCTCCCTCCGCTGCTCGTCCCCGACGTTCTCGTATCTCTCTTTCACCGTTTCTGTCCCGGTCTTTCCGTCCCCGCTCGAGCACGGCATGATTCTCCTTTTTCTTCCCTGCCCGCTCGTCCACCAGCCCCCTCGTCCTCGCGCGCTCACCTCGTTCTTCTTCCTATTTGCCTTGCATTTGTCACGAGACTTTGCCTCTCGTGTTCGCGTTCCATCCTCAGCGGCGAAAGAGGAACGAAGGGTACAAAGTTTCTTCTATATCTCTCGTTCCTTCGTTCGAAAGTTTCCTCACTCGCGTTTTACTTTGCACATCGCGGCTCTGCTCGTGGCTCGCGCACACCGGTCTCTGTGCGAATAAAAAGTACAAACCAACGGGTTGTTGGTTTATACTTTTTTATTCCACCATGGGTTACGTCGGTCGGCGATCTCCGCGTTTCGGTAGGGCGGGGGGGTTTATGTGGGTCACTGGGTCGTCGGAATTAATAAAGATATTAAACTCGTAGGGATCGAGATTTCGAGAGGGCTCCGAAGTATTTCGGATTATCCGCATCGATTCTCGACGATACACGAAAAAGTTTGTTTCCGACGAACGGCCTCTTCGTCAGCGCTCCGATTTCACGAGGATATATTTTTCACCGAGCCCAGCGACAGGCAACTAATAAACACGTGCATTTTTTTTTTTTTTTTTCATTCCGAAAAAATCCTCCGCTAAATTTAGCTCGTCGATAATGTTTTTTGCGAAAAGTCGATGGAAAAATGAGAAAGGGCCGGGGCTTCGTTCGGATAATTTCGCAAGTGTAATTTTAATATCTCTTCGGCCGATATTGCATACCGATATTACCGTTGGACGGTTAATAATCGACATTCGGCAGAACGGTACTGCACGAAATCGAGGCTGCTGTGGTTTTCGATTATCGCGATTTATCATCGGCTCAGTTATTCTCGTACGCGAACAGATACGGCCTAGTTACATACATACATACATGTATACATATATATACGTATAACGGCCGCACAGGAGAGCGAGCGATGAACGTCACTTACAGAGGCCGATGCACAGCCGGAGCTCGAAAATCGGCCGATCCAGTACGAGCCTCGATTTGAAGGGTCTCGCGTGTTAATTAACCGAATCATCGACGCCGGCGGTGGACGAGCGTTGTACGCCGTTAAAAGGAAAAATTATTGAGTCGCGGGTGGCGTGGCGTCGAGCGGCAGTGGAACCGACGGACAGGCGGACTCCAATGGTTTAATAGAAGCGGCGCGATGAGGGGCGGTGGAGAGGTAACAGATTTCCCGCTCGGTGAGATATTCCAGCAGCGCGAGCTGTAAAGCGCCCGCAGTAATTTTCTGATCGAATTATCTTCGCATTCATAATTATAATCCTCGCGTTCGATAATTCCTGTACAAGCCAGCCCACTGAGGGAAAGAGTAGTCGGTCGATAATTCTGACACTCGTGTATTCACGCCGTTGATATAGCGAGCCAGACTAGACAACGCTGAAAGGGATAGAAAAATCGCGTTCATGTGATTTATAAAGTATAAAAAAATTTAATAGATTCGGAGCGAAAGTGGTGAATATGGACCTTTGCGTGCAGCGCTGATTTCATTGGAGATATACGTGGTTCATATTCACCGCTTTTATCCAATGATACTTTTTGGGCAAAATTCTCCACACAATAATTTGTCTCGTGACTCAATAGTCGTCTGACACTCTTCACTATAAAAGTTACTGACAAATGCTGACAAAAATACATTTTTGAAATCATTTTTTACGGGCGACGAAATTCCGATCGATACCGCAAACTTTTGACGCTATTTTATGATATTTATGTACATAAATATTTTGATATTTTACAAAATATTTATGTACATAAAATTGAATAGATCAAAGCCCCCGAGGCACCGTAAAAGCAATGTAATTATGGGGTTTACAATTCGCCACGGATTGGCTGTCCGGTGGACGAACCGGAACCAGCGTAGACCCGACCGAGACAGGATGTTTCATATTTAGTCACCCGTTGGGTAGACCGCGCCGTCATTCCCGTTAACACGTACCAACACCTCTGTACTCGATAAATCCTGGACGTGTTGCATGCTCGAGAGACGTGAGCTGAGGGCGGCTCGCCGCACACCACGTGCGAGATACACTATATACATACATTCACACACACCTATATATATATGTATGTATGAAGCGATGAGTGCAGGAGCAGCGGAGCTGGGAGACCCTCTAATCAAAACCCAGCCTGATTATGATTAGCCCGAGTTAACGTTAATTCGGGCTCCTATTAATTTTTGCGTTGCGAGGAGGGCCGCTCGGGCCTCCCCACAAGCTTTCACCGCACGAGACGACCTGCGCCTGCTTTACTCCGTCTGATGACTCGTTATCAGCATCGAAAGACACATGTATATATATATATATATATATATACATATATAAAGATGGAGAGAACCATCAGAGATATGCTCAGTGGCTCAACCCTTCGCTGACCCTTTTGCTGCGATAAAGTATCAGCTTTTCGAGCCTTTAATGGGGGCCCACTTAAGTACCAACCTACGCAAACTTCACCGGTAGCACACTCTGAGTGAGTAATTATTCTTTCATTCCGCTGACGATCGAAATTTTTGTTTTAATCTGTTTAGTTTTTAACGACTGGAGAGAGAGGCAGCGGAGACCGAGGAAAGCCGGAGCCAGCATTGGGCTCAACGAATATTATTACTTTTCTCATTCGTTTGTATTTGCCATTGCCCACGAGCTTTTCTGCATGGCCTTTCCGTGTTTCCATCCTTGGCTCTTTGTGCTTTTACTGTTTCCATTGCCCATACTCTCGCGCTTGCTGTTTACCTCGAGTAAACTTATCTCGAAGTTATTACAACAACAGTGGCGAGACACTGGGAAGCACGAGGAGATGGAACGGGCTGGATGAAGGGGGGAAAAAAGTAAAAAAACTTTGGACAAAACTCCTTAACGAGCGGTAACGGCAATGGGAGCGGAGGCGAAGTCCGTTCTTTACACGATCCTGCTAACGGCGAGGAGACCGACGATCGTGAGGAGGTGAGCACGGCCTCTTCCATTCCTCTTTTGTTAATTCGATCAAGCTTTCGGCGGCCCTCTGGCAAGATCGACGAAGACTCGGTAATAATATAACGAATCTAACATTTTATTATTACTAACCCGGCGGCCGTTCGAGACTGAAGGTAATGCGGAAGATTCGTAGGACAAAAGGATATCGCCGGGTTCGCTGAAAGAGTGTCGTCTGTAAATTTTCCGGAGCAGAGGGACTGCGGATAATCGGAAAAGGTATCTCGGGCCTACACCCAGAAAAAAAAAATTATTTGACGTCCACCGTTTATTAAGATTAAGTAAAATAAATATTTATTTAAATAAAGTAAATAGTTACTTGAATGAAATAAATATTTATTTTAATCAAATAAATATTTTACTTAATCTTAATAAACGGTGGCCGTCAAATAATTTTTTTTTTTTTGTGTAGTTGGGTTTATAAGTCATACTCTTCTATCCATAAACTTCGGCTTCCGATTAACAAAAATTATTGGCAAACTGCGTTTTACCCCACTGCAACATTTTGCCTCTTCCCTACTTCAAGTACAAAAATCCCTTGATAATTCGAGAGATGCTTTGTACTTTGTACTTGAAGTATTTTTGGTACTTTGCCCATCGCTGAAATATATAAATACATATAAAGCACCACTAAACAGCCCGGTTGGGTTCTCGATATTAAGCAGCAGACTGAAAAAGATATATATACCTATATATATATATATATAAATCACCAGGTTCCGTCCCGAAGATTCTCCCTTCCGTCTCGGTTCACTCGGCCGTATGAAATTCCCCCCGACACGCCAATGGGAATCATTTCGATAATTGGCATCCACAGTTCGATCCGCTTTGCCGGTGGTTCGACCTGGCTCTCTTTCGCTTTATCTGTCTCTCCCTCTCCGACGCTTCTCCGCTCCGCTGTACTCTCGCGGTACCTCTAATACACTATATACTATATATATAGCATACACATAGCGGTCACGGGCGTTTCAACCCTCGTCGCCGCGCTGCCAAGCCGTACCGTCAGCTTCCCTCTCGTCCTCCTCGTCCACTTGCCGCGTGTCCTCCCTCGCACGCTATAAACTTCACCCCTCGCACAGCATACCGCTGTCGACCACCGTCTCTCGTCCGCCGTACCTCGCACGCGTTTCCGATATATTGGACCCGAGACCACCCCGGCATCCCTCCCGCTCTGCCCTGTAAACCGACGTGTAATTGCACTGATAGGCGCCGGACACGCTCGCACCCCGTCGAAAGCCCCTCTACCTCCCGTTTCCTCGTCGCGAACCCGCCGCCGCCGCCGCCCCCGTTACCTCTGACACAAACGAACTCTCGAACGCGGGAATAATGGGACGCGTCGGGGACAAACCCCGGGACTCCGCTCTGTTTTACTCACTGTCAGTTGCGGTCCCTCGGATTACTTCCTCCTTCTCGCTTACTCCCCCGACCCGTTCGCCATGTTAAACCGGCGTTCCTCCCATCCCCCCGCCATTTCTCAGCTCGCCTCCGGACAACACCCCGGCCGGAGTGGTACTTACCTCTGCATCGCTCCGTGCACCCTCTCGAACCCTTTCTCGTCCGTTGTCCGGTGTACCGAGAACGACCGCGGAGCGTCTCGCGTCTCTTATAACCGATCGTCTGCGAGTGACATCGCTGCCAGTTCATCGGACATCTATCGGACAGCCCCTGGCCGGGCCTTCGCGTCCGGTAGCGGCGAAGAGGCTCCGGACGAGAGAATCGGCTTCCGTTTGATTTCTTTACCCTCTCGATCGCCCCGGAGGCTCTTTGGAAATAACTGAAAAAAAAAACATTGAAGGATGATCCTTGAAGCAAATTTTTTTTCTCTGTTTTTTTTTGCCCCCGGTGCACGTTTCACCCTCGATCGGATCCGACGGATCTTTCTTTTCGGCATTTGGAATCGTCCCTCCGGATATTTCTGTGTCTACGTCAATTAACCCGTGGCAGGAGCCAGCAGCGGTACAACGGGCGTGCAGGTCTCCCCTGCCCGATACACGCTCGATGACTCGAGTAATCGCGTTACCGCACTCTCGCGCGAAAGCCACCCCCGCGTACGCTCGGGGTTCGCTCGCTCGCGGCCGCCTCGGCTCTCCATCCACTCTCTGACTTTCCCTCTAATTCCGGCGTGACTCGCTCCGTGCCCAACTGCGGAGGGATGCTCGAACGGGGACGAACTGGCTCGTGAGCGGGAACCATCCGCGCCAGTGTCACACACGCAATGGGGCGCGCACCGTATAATATACTCGCCACATGGCCCCATGTGCGGCCGGTATAAATACCGTCGATATCGAATGCGCGGATGCACATATCGACGAGCAATTCGCCTGCAGGAGGGCCTCGCTGAGGTATTCGCGCAACGTTTTAATGCGACCAGTACATTTGATGAGGACATTTGCGGATCAATTAAACTCAAGCCTTCGAGCGCAGTCCGGGTAATTCCGACCCCAAAATCACAAAGTGTTATAGACCGCGGCTTCGATTTTGAACTCGTTTTTGCGATTAATGAAAATCGCGTGATTTTAAGGTCCGTATTTGCTTGCCGAGCTGTTGATCTCGTAAACCGGGTCGAGCCCAGAGATCCGCCTGGGACGGTGATAAAGGCATTTTTTTCGCACGCGAGGTTCCAGTTTTAACAAGGAAATTTTCGCGGCAATTAAATGCAAGCATTCGAGCGCAGTCCGGGTAATTCCGACCCCAAAACCCCAAAGTTGTATAGTCCGCCACTTCGACTTTAAACACCTTTTTCGATTAATGAAAATTGCAGGATTGTAAGGACCGTATTTGCTGGACGAGCTGTTGATCTCGTAAACCGAGGCGAGTCCGGTCTCCCTGGAACGGTGATAATAGTAATTTACGATACTAGTGCGATAAAACTTTTTCTGACGCGTGTGAGTTTTCAGCATTAGCTGTAGGCGAGTTTTGCAATTATACGTGTGAAGAAAAAGTATTTCGCACGAGTATCGTACCAAATTTTACTTATTTTACTAAAATAGTGGTTTAGGTACGCGAAACGTGCGTAAAACTGCAATTTTCGCACGGATTGAAGAAAAAGAATTTTCTTTTGCGCACACGAGATTCCAGTTTTAACAAGGTACTGATGAGGCCATTTTCGAGGCAATTAAATTCAAACTGCAGTCCGGTTAATTCTGACCCCAAAATCGCAAAGTTAGATAGTCTGCAGCTCCGACTTTAAACCTGTTTTCCGTTAATGAAAATCGCGTGATTGTAACTACCGTGTTTGCCTGACGAGCTGTTGATCTCGTAAACCGAGTCGAGCCCAGAGGTCTCCCTGGAACGGTGATAAAGGAATTTTTTCTGCGCACGCGAGGTTCCAGTTTTAACAAGGTACACCGCGTGTCGCGGAGTGCGAGACGTTGTAAAGGGAGGAATTTGTGGGTGACGCTTGTAGCGCTCATGTTTATTCAGTCGGAGAGCTGGCAGGCAGTTCGAGCGAGTTCTGAAACGAGACTGAGAGGCGAACCCGGCTTTGATACCAGGGGAAAAAAAAATTATAATGGAGTGGACTTTTGTGATTTCGGTCGAAAGGCGAATTCGTGAAAACAGCGAGGCTTACCGTGAAGTAAATTTTAATGAAATTTCTTGATAAAATATTTCTCGCGTTCACATTAAATGTCCATATGTAATCATTTCCGCCTATCACGTGTGTCTCGATTAGATCCTAATGTGCTATCGCACGAGGGTTGCGGAGTCTGTCGGATTCACGCATGGCCGCATGTCTATCCCCTTTTCGCGCGACTCCACGTCCTCACGCACCCTCTTTATCAGGATACACTTTCGCCAAAGTTACTACCGCATGTTGCCCTCCACAGCGCCGGAGAAGAAAGAGGATGAGCGGGAGGAGGAGGAGGAGCTGAGTGGTGATGCTGCTCGGCTTTATTGACATTATTTACGGTTATTATCATCGTACGTGAGTATCTCACTTCTCACTTAGGTCACTCTCATCCGAAGTACACCGTAATGTGATATAGCCCCGCCGAACGGGCAGCAAAATTTCTTCGCGAAGTTTGGTACGTCGAGAAAGTAGCAAGAGGGGTGAATTTTTTTTTGCCAGGTCGACAAACTTTCGTCCCTCGCATGAAATCCCACCCTGTCGGTTTTAAGTTTCGAGAATTCTATTTTCTGAGTCGTTTTTTTTGGAATGATTTTGTACCTCATACTGCGGCGAACTTAATTAGAATTTTTATAAAAAGAAATTTTAAACGTTGAAATTAAAGGACGGATCCGATTTAAGTAAATTAATAATTTCAATATTTGTTTATTAATTATTCCTCATTTGATCAACAGCACCAATGAACTGACCTTCCAATGGTGGATCCGAAAAAAAACAAGGCAAAATTTTCGCTCCGAAGTGTTGGATTTTTCAGCGACGATTCAGCCTCGGATTTTCCAGGCACCGGTGGAATACAGAGTCGGGGGAAGATTGGCTCGAGGATGAGAGAACGAGAATCGCGTCGAAGCCACCTCCGGCTCTCGCGAAAATCCCGTCACGCGCGGAATACCTTTCTCCCATACGACTATACGTGTATATCACGTTCGCGCGGCTGCCAATATTTTTTTTATCTTGACTCTACAGTATGCGGTGAGTGTTTTCTTTTTTCTTTTTATCTAGTTTTCCACGATTCTACCATCTTTTTGCGCTCTATCGCTCCTCCGGTTTGATTTTTCTTCTCTAATGCGTAATCACTCATGGTATTTTCGTGATTACTCGTACGAACTTTGTACCCATTCATCTACTGTGGGATTAACAATTGGGACGAACGGTAAACGCTTGAACGGGTAGGTGCGCTCCTAAACATGCTGGAATTCTCGTGTAGAGGACTGGGGAAAATGTCTCGCCCGCGAAAGAAAGAGCAAATACCATCTTTTTTCGCTCTATCGCTCGTCCGGTTTGATTTTTCGTCTCCAACGCGGAATCCCTCACAGTATTTTCGTAATTACTCGAAGCAACTTTGTACCCATTCATCTACTGTGGGATTAACAATTGGGACGAACGGTAAACGCTTGGATGGGTTGGTGCGCTCCTAAACATGCGCTCGTTGCCCGCGGCGCGCGTGAAATTTAGCTCAGAGGCGTTATGTAGAGTTGCCCGGAGGCGATCGCAAAATCAGTGTGGGGTGGTTAGTGGCACGGAGGGCTGAGAGTTGCATACCTATGTATCCCGAGGCTCCCGGCTATCAACCGCCAGAACACTGCGACGACGAAGTAGTAAACTTGACGCGTTTTCCAAGTACAGTAGAATCCCGTTTATCCGAGATAATGTGGGGAGAGCGTACGTCGGATATACGAAAACTCGGATAACACGGACAATATACTCAATTCGAACTTGTACTACTATTATGTATTTAAAAAATAACACACCACTTTATATAAACATTAACTTTATTAGTTAGGGTAAAAGTGGTGAATATGGCCCACCTCGATTTACCCGTAAATCAATGATATATGGACCGGACCATATTCCCCACTTTTACCCTAATTTACGACTTGTTTCCTTTCTTTAGACATTACGATTTTCTATCATTGACTCTAGAATCGGTCCTGATGTATTTACAGCTCGCAATATAAAGACGCAGAAAACTTGCACAAGTTTAAGCGCGTATTCAACAATCTAGCAGTTAGAGACTACTCCGCGCGCGGGCATGCTGCTTCATCCGTTTTATCCGAGTTTTCCATATTATCCGAGCCGATACCTCAGTTAACGCGGAGGGCGCGGATGAGTTGGGTGCTTCGGATAACGCGGAGGCTCGGATAATCGAAGGTCGGATAAGCGCTGTCCTACTGTAAACAATTATGTGAACAAATTATTTTAAAAACAAGAACACGGTCTGACTAATCCGGGTTTCGAGCTCGCTCCTGGATCATCGCGCGCGGGGGATAGAATTTGCGGGAGATGAAATCGCCGGGATCTTCCATTCAACGTCGCCTGCTACGTATACCCGCTTCGGGCTCACCGAGATCTATCGATCGTTCTCCCCGGGTGCTCACCACGTGAATCCGCCAATTGGCCCGGCGGACATCCGACGGTGATAGCGGATTTCCTCCGAGGCGTTACAACCCTCCGCCTCGTCGTCACGAGAGATGTAGGAGCTCGCCGGAGGCTGATGTGCATCTCCCACACTAGCTCGACCCCAATAAGGAAACTTTGCCGTACGGTCTGGAGATAGCGCTACGGAAATTTTGTCTTTTAACCGGGATAGGATGGGCAACAACATTTTTTTTGCGCCTTCTAATACGCTGACATTGTACATATATATATATTTTTTTTTATTGAAATTTAGTTTCCGGTGCACCAGAAATATTGAGAAAAATCCATAGCTTGATTTTAGAAATCTTCACATTCTAAATATTTTTATACCGGCTATTATAAAGGCTGCTAAAATAATAATTCGAAAGATAAAAATTTTCTAACATTCCGCCATCGATTCTAACATTGTTCTCTTATGAATTTCAGAATGGTAAAGAAACGATAGCATATCGAAAAATTTCATCGAGGTGGATATCGCGAATGTCCCAAAGGCGAGTCGGTGTTGAAAATTCGCGAAAAGTTGGCGAAACGGCAGCAGCAGGCGTCAGTGTGACCAAGAGTATGAGGGGTTGGAGTTTTCGTGCGGAGAGCCGGGGAAAAAAGGTCTCGACCGCGAAAGAAAGAGCAAATAAGTGCCGGGTAGTATACACAATGCTATATGAGAGTGGTGCTCTCAGTGTGTGCGGAGAACTCTGGCGCGGTGGGGCGGAGGGGAGGGTTGGGGGTGGTTGGTTCCCGATGATGGGAAGTCGCGAAGGAAGAGCGCCCGAGGGAATCGTAGTCTAGCGACGGCATCGAGGTTCTCGACCGGAGAACAGCGGCTATATAGTTTTCTTTTGCCCCGCTTTTCTTTGCCTCTTCTCTCGGTCCCGCCGACGTCGTCCTTTTCAGGGATGCACGCACTTCTCCGCTGTGCACACGCAGGCGACACCGTGCCGCAATACTTTCTTGTTTTTCCCATTTACGTCTCCATAGAATAAACTTGTACGAGTATATATAGCGAGTCGGAAAGTACCTTCGCCGCTCTTCTATAGCCTCCCCTCTTTCGCCTATCCGGGCTTCCCCCTGATAAGAGGAACAAGAATAAAGTAGCGAAAGCGAACGCACGGAGTCCCGTCACACCCTTCGGTCTCTCACCGCGCCACTTTTCACAATAAATCGTCGGGTAGTTACATAAAAGTGGACGTAATGCCCTCGCCTACCGAGGCCACCCGAGAAAGGCACAAAGGCGCGTTACATATACATAAATATACAGGTATTGTAAAAAACGTCCGGTAACGCGAAGAAGTTTCACTGTGGGAATGAAAGTTGAACGCTATTCTTGTGCTCCTTTTACTTCACTCTATTTTGCGTATTTCAGTGCTCCATTCTTCACTCCTATATTTCTGTAGCTAATTTTTTTTTATTGCCGAAGGAGAGCACGTTCGAATGATTTCCTTTCGCAGCATTGAGACTTCGTTCCAACCTATCTCGTATTTTGCCGCACCCGTCTCTTCGGTGGCGCTTAACTTTTCGTTACGTCCACGGTCTCGCGAGCCGGTCAACAGAAGCTCGCCAGTCGGGAGAGAGAGAGTCTTTCCGGTTTGCCCGATAGCGCCGAAGGAACCTTCCCTATCGGCACTTTCCTGTTCTCTCTGGCTCGAGCTTTTCCCCACTGTATTTTCCTTCTCACGAATTCTCCGACTCCTCATCTCTCACACTCTCCGTCTAAAACATCCTACGATCCAACTACCCGCGGCGCTACTCCGCCGCAGCGCAACATCCCCCTTGCTCGAGGAGAACGGTGATGTCCCTCGCGTGCACGAACCGAACTTCTAATCGAATCAACGGCACCCCAGCTACGATTCATCCCGTTCTGCTCGCTGCCGCTCCTTCGAGCCAGCACGGGAGTTTGCCGAGGAGCCGAAGACGAAGAGTGAAGAAGTATATAACACTAGCGCGCGCGCACACACACACGCACGTGCACTTCGGAGTGTGTACGAGGATGGGAAGGATGAGAGTATGAGGGCAGGGAATAGAAGTCTCGATGTCGACGTCCCTGCACCGAGCAGCTGTTACGAGACCTCTGGAGTTTCGATGTTGCCTCACCGCATTTTGTTTTTTTTTTTGTTTTTGCCGTCTTTTCTAAACTCGTTATCCCTTTCTCTTATTTATTTTCATCCCTCTCGGTTTCCATGGTACATCGGCTCTTCGCGAAATATTGTTTGCTCCACGAGCTGCGGCACACTCGATAAACGGGAGGGCGCAGAAGGCCGAGCGGACGAAAGGGAATCCTTCGGGAATCCCGGGTGTTGCGGATTCTCTCGTCTCTTTCCCGCGTTCATCGCCACGGATAAACCGTCTCCGCACCCTTTCGACGGTACTCGCCCTGTATCGACATACGGCGCTTCTCGCGGAGGCTCTGCAACACGGCCAGTGTTGGCGGCAACGGCGGCAGGTCTTTTCTATTTCATTTCCTTTTCTTCGCCGGCTGCTTTTGTTCTTTTTCTTATTTTTTTCTATTATTTTCTCTCGTTCTCCATTCCACTTAAATTCCATCCCTCGAATAGTCCGACCCACACCTCCGGGCTCGCTCAGCCTGCTCTCTTACAGAGATCTCTTTATCGTGTTACCCACGCTCTATCTATCCTGGCTCTTCTAACCCTCTTATCTCAACTCTCGATTCCTCCTTGGATATTTTTTTTTCTTTTTTTTTCTATCTCCGTCGCCGGCATCTTCACTTCTGCGACGCATCGAATCGCCTCGGGTGTTACTTGCGGGACAAATTATTCTGGACTTTTATACATAGGTCTGAAGTTCTCGAACCAGAGAAGTTTGCTGACTTCCCCGAATTTGCATTTATTTAAATCGGGTATTATTTTTAGTTTCGTTAGTTTCGTTATATCTCGTGGTAGGCTGGGTTTTAAATTAATCTCTCTCGAGCGTATTTGCCGCTGGTTGCGTACAGTGTTTATCGAGTAAATGAGATTTTTTGTTTTAATTTTACAATCTCACTATTTTATCGCTTGATTATTCATTCGCGGCGAAATGAATGTTGGCAGGGGAAATTAATACGAAGCAAAGTGCATTGTCTACGGCCGGTCCTCCGGAGCGAGCCGTAGATCAGTTTCGCAGCAGAAGATATCCCACGCTCGATAGAAAAATTAATTAATTTTTTTAAAACGATTTCCTTGAACTGCTCACGATCAAGTAGGTAATTAATTTTTACGCTAGACTACCGATCCAAAAAATAAAAAAATAAAAATTTGGGCCCAATTCTTACCCCATTGAATTGCCTCGGTTTTATTCCTTTCGTTTCTCTGCACTGAGAGAAGGATCTAGTAAATATTACTATATCGCTTGAGAGATATTTCCATAGCACATAGTAGTAGGGCGCTAGGGCGCCACCTATGGTAGGAAGTACCGAATTTATAAGAATTTTTCTTAGATATTATGGTACAAATTCTTGGAGAATCTGAGACTTTCTGCCATAGGTGGCGCCCTGGCGCCCTACTACTATGTGCTATGGTAATATTTCTTAGATGATCGGTAATTTTCACTAGATCCTTCTCTCAGTGTGCACTTTCACGCGGTAGTTTTCTTTACAAGCTTCATAACTTCGAAATTCGCGTACATTTATATCCAATATTATTATTATTTTTATTTTGTTTCATTCCACGTACCTCTGGCAATCTTCATACGTTCGTCCTATATAGTGCGGTATGCATGAGTATTTTTCGATCGTATTTATTCGGTATACGGGAGACGATATCAAGGCCGGAAACGGTTTGCCCCGCACATAAACTGCAGGGCATTTTTTTAAGCAATTTCCTTGCCCTGCCCACGGCCGAGCACTTTATTTATTTTTTTTATCCTACAACACCGATCCAAAAAAAAATAAGGCTCAATTCTTCAATCCATCAAATCACCGCCAATCCTCTTTTCGTTTCTCTGCACTTCCACGAGCTACTTCTTTTTTTTACCAAGCTTCACAACTTCGAAATTCGTGTACATTCATATCCAATACCATTATTATTATTATTATTATGTTTTCATTCCACGTATCTCTGACAATCTTCATACGTTCGTCGTGTACAGTACGGTATGCATGAGTATTTTTCGATCGCATTTATTCGGTATACGTGAGACGACGTTAAGGCCAGAACCGGTGTGCCGCGCACAGGTCTGCCCGGTACTCGGAATAACCAGGTAAGAGACGCGAGCGAGAGAGGGTCCTCTCTCTCTCTCCTGGTCTCCCTCGTCATCCGCTTGGTCGAACGTGGCGGGGAAGATGTCTCTTCCGATTTTCGCCGATCCTCGGGGCGATCGATTCCTCGACGTCGCATACCTCGGTTCTCCTTCGATATCCTCGCCGAGATATCCACCGACGTGTACAACGTCCCGCGTGTACATGCGCGCTTGTGTGAATCTTCGAACGGCACCCGGGATATCGTAATCGATATATCGAAGCCGATTCCTCTTCCTCCACCCGAGCATCCCGGAGTGAAGGCAACCCCATAATCTGACGTGAAATATTGCATTTCTCGAGTGCGCGACGTATACCAATATACGAGCGCGCGCCCGGGGAGGAACGACGGCGAGTGTCGAGAATGGCTGTACAGTTATGCAAGTATCGTACCATCTCGTCGGAGATATATCTCTCAACATGGCTGTGTCGCGCAATTTTTTTTATTTATTTTTTTACAGTCGTAACGAGTATCGAGTCTCACACAACATCAAAAAATACACATATTCCACGGTAAAATATTTGTACTTTTTTACATGTGGTCGTTTGTAAGCGCAATATGAAAATCCCAGTCGGGCCAAAAAGTAACCCGAGTAGAAATTTCCGAGCGTTACATCGGACCCTGATAGGGGCCTGATAAGGCCTTATCAGGCCCTTGTCAGGACCTTATCAGGGCCCGATGTAATGCGTGAAAATTTCTACTCGGGAATGATAATAATAATAATGAAAACAATTATTTTCATATACATTATCCACGGAGCATGAATTATTATGGAATAATAATGATGAAGGTAGAGTTTAAAAAATTCGTGATTGATGACTCGTGGATCAAACAAATGACAATTGCAGTCGCGAGGCGGAGGATGGACCAATGATGGAGACAGAGCGTGAGATGCGTATGAATATGTCCGGAGAGGGGAAAAAAAAAATTGAAACCACTTGAGGCAACGATTCTCCAAATTCTCCCGGATGGTTGGATCGACGAAGCTGTTCTCCGGACCGCACCGGAGGCGCACATACACAGCCATCGTCAGCTCTCCCAACAGCGAACCGGAGGCTTCCGCACCGAGCACCGGTGCATTCGGCAGGTCGACGCCGAGCACTCGACGTCGCGCACACAGGATATTTGCTTTCTCTCAATTTTTCATAAGCTTCAACGGTCTACCGTTCGCTCGCTTTTCACTCTCTCTCCACCCTGCCCCTCGGTTACTGCCCGGCGGCCTCGTCGCCCTGGCGCATTCCCGCGGCCGAGCGTTGAGAACTGGGTGCTCGAACACCGCGTCGATTTACCCTCCGGGCGTGTTTCGAAACCGAACGCCTTTCGACGCTCTCAAGCGTTCGAAATTTTCGGAAAACGCCGTCTGCTTTCAGACTCTGAAGATTATCTAATATTGTGCTCATGCCGATTATGACTCAGCGGATCGTACAACATTTTACAGAAATCAGTGATTAGAAATTTAACAGAAATCAGAAATTACTTACAATCAGTAATTAGAAATTTAGAGAAATCAGAAATTACTTAAAATCAGTAATTATAAATTTTGTAGAAATCAAGAATTACTTAAAATCAGTAATTAGAAGTTATTCGACCCTGGCATATCTCCGCGGAGGAGTATTGACAACTGTGTGCTCGAACACCCCGTCGATCTATTTTCCGGTCGTGTTTCGTAACCGAAGGATTTTCAACGCACTGAAGCGTTCGAAATTTCCGGAAAACGTCGTCTGTTTTCCAGCTCCGGAGAATATCTATTATTGTCGTTTTGCCGATAATGACTCATCGAATCGTATGAAATTTTACAGAAATCAGAAATTGCTTATTATTATTATCATTATTATAATGATAATTAATTAATTAGAACAAAGTACGATGCAAACAAAAACAGGAGTAAACTTTCCATTACGGTTTTTGCCGCATTTTTCGTCAAGAGCCGTAACATTATTATTTTTGTTTTCATTTATCCAAGAAATTCAGAGATTAGCGTCGAAACATGCCGGTAAAGTGTGACATCCGACAGAATTTCTCTGTGACGTGTCAATACCCCCGGCATCCTTCTCACTTCTTAAGCACACCCTTAGCGAGCTCGTACGAGACTCCAAGATTAATTAACTTTGCCGTCGTGTAGAGACAGAGTAAATTTTCCCAAGCAAACGTCGTCTTGCGAACGCACATGCCTCTCCCTCCCGTATATTGTATAAATATACGTCCGGGTATATTCCCGCTGTCGGTTGAGCCCGGCGCCGGTCGAAAGGGAATGCGAGAGGATTCATATGTGAAAATACGAAACATCTCGCGATGGATGGTAGCGGCGGACGAATGGAAAGGGTGAGTGGGGCAAAATGGACTATTTTACCACATTGTCGGAGGGTGTAAAATTAAAAGTTCCGTTCGAAACGAACGGCACCGGTCCGTTTTGCCCCGCTCTCCTTCCCCTACTGTAAGTGTAATAAATACCTACTCTCCCGAGTGCAGCCCGGTCGGAGCACGGGAGAGAGGATGACACCACTGTGCCAACTGCACGCGCAGTTGGCACAGGCGGAGAGTCGACTCGGCCTATCGATCGACCGGTAATCACCAGGGGGGGTCACTCCCCGTATATTATTTTTCCTCACGCGACTCCCCACGGTGCAATCCCTCGTCAAGCCCTCGGTGGATGAATCGTGTACAGCCGCAGCAGCCAAGCCGGAGCGGAGGCTCGTCGGGGGTTGCCGAGAGTGGCTGGTGGCCACGCGGGGCTAGGAACGACTCGTAACGCCAACCCCCGATGTGTACCCTTCATATCGGATCCAGGCGTGGTGCGAGATGTTTGCTCGTAAGACTCACGGCCAACCTTTGAAATTGCCACTGATCCTGCTCCGTTCAAACTCCGCCGAGTAAAACACGTCATAGATTTCTTTCCCTCAATCGGCCACCGGGGCCGGAGGAATCTCAGTCGAGGGTTGAAAAAAAAGTTCCGCTGACTTACGAGTCAAAGTTTTTTCGCCGTGAAAAACTTTTTTTTTTCATTCTCGGAGCGATTTCCACGATGACGCAGGAAACGTGCACGGCTCGTTAGCATCTGCGCTATCATTTCCGTGTGGGTAAAAAAAAGAAGAAAAGAGGATACCGTCGATTTTTTTTTACGTGCATAGTTGAATGGAGAACCGACGCTCGTAGGGGTGTCTGGAGCACGCCCAATGACTCGGCGAAATTATACGAGGGCCCTCTCGATCGGCCGGTGATCGAGAGTAGCTGTATATCCTCGGTAATTAAGCAGGAAGTGACTGCACCGGACACGCGCGTTACGTAACACGGTTACGTGGTAGAATTTGTAGTTTCAGCGGATAGTGGGCTATATTCCGCCAAACACCCACCTATGTACAACCGGTGTCTGCTCGGGGCTGTTAATATATTACGGAACACTTGGCGACCCTCCCGAATAGTTACCGTACTTGTTTCTGATATATGTGCGCTCAGCCTTTTTCCAAGTTCGGTCAACGTGAAACGCGAATCGATGCACGTAAATAGAACGAATAACACTGTAAAACCATTGCGTACATTAAAAAAAGTCTCAAATTTTCACACTGCTCCTGTATTTTTTCTCTCATGAATTTTACGAT
Source organism: Ichneumon xanthorius (assembly GCA_917499995.1). Classification (NCBI taxonomy): domain Eukaryota; kingdom Metazoa; phylum Arthropoda; class Insecta; order Hymenoptera; family Ichneumonidae; genus Ichneumon; species Ichneumon xanthorius. The sequence goes on from OU824207.1 coordinate 1,298,204, forward strand.
TTTTTCATTTTTTTCGTAAACTAAAACTGTATCAGAAAAAAGAAATTGTTGGAGTAACGAGAAAAAAGATTGTTGCCCTTCGTGGACGAGAAATGTTCGTTAAATGCGCAAACCTTTTTAAACCATGAAACAAACGAATAGCTCGATAATTGCAAATAACGCGACTTTTTTTTTAAAAAAGGAACAAGTAAAATTTTAGATACGCCACAATCATCCGCGACTATCTTGCATGAACGAGTTTCGAAGAGTCTTTCAGCGTGATTTACCCGTAAGTTCTTTTATTTGTAGTTCCTTCCGGACCAAAATTGATCCCTCGCATTCGAGGCTGTCAGAGCGATAAATGAACTTCGAGAATCGTGATTGAATCGTAACCGATTCATCGCACGGTTTACCTATCCGATTTTTTTTCCGTTCCTCCACCCAGCCCAATATCCATTCGTATGTTCGCCGAACCTCAGTCTAGTTACGCAGAGTGGAGAAACGACCTAATCCACTTACTCCGTCGTGATCTCTGCCGATGATGTATCGGAAATTCGAATTTTCCGAGAGACCGGTAGAGTTTCGCCGGTCGAGGCTCTCACGGGCACGTGGGATTCGATGCCACGGCCCGACGCAACCGTTGCAATTAAGCCGGAAGTGTGCGTGTGTGTGTGAGAGGGCGGGAGAGGAGGAGGGAGCCATGGATAGTCTGTAGCTGAAACGCGAGCCGGGGATGATGTTCCTCGACGGTCCTCTCGATGGACACGGCGCCGGGGGTCGTTAGGCACTGTAACAACGCGGCCCCCACAGGCTCTTTCCCTCGTTTCGCGATTCGAGCGCCCATGGCTAAGCCCCATTCCCGTTTCCGGTCATACGTACACTGCATATAGCCAGGGAGGAAACGGGGGTAGTACGTACAGCCCGGCCGTAATTCGCCGGTTAATTTATTTTGCCATCTGCACAGCCACTGCCCGAGGTCCTGTTGGTTCTACGCTATGGATGACTGCTGTCCCTGCACTGTTGGACTACACCACTATGTGGCTATACTAAAAAAAAAGAAAAAAAAGGAAGCGTTTCCGATCTCGGTCCCTGCACAGGGCAAAAAAAATCGATTCCACCGTCCCTGTCCTTGCGAGCGGGCTCGGCAACGACATTGGCCAAAGAGAAACGAAATAGAGAATCCCCGTGCCCACGTGCTCTCCGCGCGACGCCCCGATGCTTTTCGATTCCCGCAGGATCGACGAACCCCTGGCTCTCCCCGTACCCCTGCGCGATTCGCGCTCTTCATCCCTCTCTCAACCCCCTTCCCTCCCCTCCCCCGCGCCCCTCTTCGTTGCGCGTATTCGACTCGATCTTCCTCACTCGAACAGTGAACAGCCGTGCACCCTCGCGTTCGCTCCTCATATCCTGGATCCGCGGGCTCTCTCTCCATCGCCTGTCGAGCCCGTTTCACCATCGCGCGGAACCTGCCTCTTGCACCCTTCGCTCCTCTCCCATTCACCTTCCGGAGTGGAGGTATGCCCCGTGGATCCCCGTTTGACGTTTCGCGTTTCCCGTTACCGACATCCCCTACGGGATATTTCGAGGGAGAGGGGGCAAGCGGGGTCCTGGCTTTTCCGTGCCCGGAATTCACCCCGGGATATCCGCACGAAATGGATATCGTTCGCTTGGGATGCGATGAGGGGGGAGGGGGCGGTAGGGCCGCGCTGTCAGTGCTGTTTCCACTGGCGCTGAATGGCTGGCGCTGGTACCGCTTCTCGGTGTTGCATCGCTCGTGTATCGCCGGGACAAAGAGAGAGTGTGTGCCGGACCATCGTTCTCGGTGAGGAGGCTGAATGGGAATGTTTGGTAAGGGGGCTGAACGAGGAGAAACGACGGGGATGGCGAGATGTTGCCCGATGAGCATTAGAGCCCGGGTCAAAGAATACGGGGTATACATTATTAACGCGACACGGGACGGCTCGGAGGGCCTCTCCGAAGCGTCCCTTATCCATATCCATACGCTCGTCCCAACGGGGATATAAATACGTTCGCGATATCCTCAGGCTTCCATTGTCTTCCTGGCGAGCTTATGATTATGAATTATGATATACAAGGGGACGAGGTGAACGGCCCGCGTACCGGTGTTTATGTTACCGAGGTCCCGGACCCAATCATCCGTACGCGGAGAAAAGTAATTAGTTGGCCCAACAACCTGCGCGGTTGGGTACGGGCGGTTTGTTTTGTTGAATCGACCAACCGATCGATTAATTGGCTGGTCGAACAGTTTTGTTGTCGACCAATTAGTTTTTTGGTCCATCGAATTAATTTGTTGGTCGATCGATCGCGAGAAGTAAAGGCTCGCTTGACTCGACGCTCGATTGGATTTCCAATTTTTATTTTACAATCGTCGATATTGGAGAAAAAAAATCGGCCAGATTTTGAACCGACCGAGCTCCTGGACCAGTCATCCGTACGCGGAGAAAAATAATTAGTTGACCCAACAACTGCGTGGTTGGATACGGACGGTTTGTTTTGTTGGATCGAAAAGTTGATCCACCAACCGATCGATTAATTGGCTGGGTGACCGGTCTTGTTGTCGACCAATTAATTTCCCAGCCCAATCAATCCATTTGTTAGTCGATCGGACACGAGAACCAAACGTTCTCTTTGACTCGGTACGCGATTGGGTTTCCAATTTTTATTTTAGCGTCGTCGATGTTGCACAGAAAATGAAAAATCTTTCAGATTTTGAAGGCGAGTCTTCGAAGCCACTGGATAATCCTCACGGCACTTAATACGACATTTCTCATACCGTCTTCGAACTTGTTAAGAGCTCGATGTCTTCGGGGGTGTCGTATATCGGAAGTACATAACGCGCCATATACATATATACATACATATATACATATATACTGCAAAGGGATGTGGAAGCATCTCAGGGACGAAGAGATCGAATATGCATTTGCATAGAGCTGCGAAGAGGCCGAGGTAAGATGAGTCGCGGGGGTGAGAATAAGCGAGGGTGTGGTATACCAAGGGATGGGAGCGAGCTCGCTCATCCGCTATAGCGAAAAGGGGGCTGACAGCAGCAGCAGCAGCAGCAGCGGCAGCAGCAGTGGCTCTAGGAAGCATAGAGTAAGAAGTTCGATGTGCAAGACGAAATTTCATAATCCCCGGTACGTGGGCACGTCTTCGCAGACGGTTGAAGAAGAGGAAGCGCTGCGGAGGTTGAGACGGGAAAAGTAGCCCAGCAGGAGCAGCAGCAGCTAAGATACGTGCATGCTGAAATATGCCAGAGAAACCCTTTTATTTGCCACTGGCAGAGGAAGATCGACGTGTTGGATCACTTTAAATGTACACGTAAATATATATATATTCATATATATATCCACGTGTAGACGTATTATAGCCGCATTCATCGTCTCTTTGCTCCCTCGACCTTTTACCATGCAGTTTGCCGAAACTATGTTCTTTCACCTTTCTCTCAACTTACGTTCTCCAAAATTCAGCATAAAATTTGGCTGTACGTTCGTACTCTGGCCTTCAAAGTTTTTGTCAGGTTTGGTATGTATTTCCTACATTCGAACTCGACAATTCAGTCGAAAGTAGATTATCAATGCCGTTATCCGAATTTCAGGGTTTCATTGGCATCAATGAAGGGCATTGTAAAGTTATTATTTTTTTTTGTGCAAGAAATAACTTGTCGCAGCTAACGTTTAGTTCCCGCGGACCCGTAATTTCTTGGATCCGACACTCAAGGATAAAAGATTCTTCGGAGCAGTCAATAGGAAGGATTACGGTATGCAAAAAAGTAGCTTCGAGAGGTCCTCGAGGTACGACGATGATTCTCATTTGCGCCGAAGGAAACGACGTAAAATCGATTGAAGTGGGGAAAATTTCTATAAACCGAGATAAGTCGAGCTCGTGACGAGGGTTTAAGGGGTCGTGTGCAGCGGCTCGTCGTCGTTGCACCCGGAGGAGAGAGAGAGATCGATGTCGAGAGCACCTCGCCGCGTTGACGGGGTACACCCGTTTTCACCGATCGTCTCTCCTCCGCTTACCTCATTCCCGGGATCGCGGGCACCCCCGTCTTTTGAGCTATGCGCCCCGTGCCTCGTTCCCGCGATCCTCGTCCGCCTCGTCGCGTTCTCCTTCGACCGCTTCTTCCCGCGGATTGGCCGTGTCTATAGTGCTCGTGCCTCACCATCCCCGCGGCATTCTTATTTCCCAGGCTATAGTTACGAGCTATCGGAAGAGAGGCCTTCGGGTTGACGGAGCGTTCGGTATCGTCGTCTACGGGGTGTCCCCCCCGGACACCGGCGTTCCTCCCCGGCTCGAGGATAAAGAGGAACGCCGTTGCATCCCCTCGGCCGTCGAGCGAGAAAAGAAGAAGATATCGCGGGGCGTCCCGACCCCGAGGAACCCGGGACCAGCCGAGAGCCCGGCACCGGGCTGCTCTCCGCACGCTCTGTGGATATTACGTATTCGCTCGTATCTTTCAGCTCGATTTCGTCCGATATTCAGATATTCTCCGTGGCACCGCAACGCCAAAGCTTCCACCCCGCGTTCTCCACCCATACACCTCGCCGTTGTCCTCGCTCGTCGCGCAGCTGGGTCCTTTCCACTCCCGTGAACGCGTATTTCCATTGACCACCTTGTGCCCTGTTTCGTATACTTCTTATTTTCCTACGGTACCAAAGCCCCCCCCTGGCGAACCTATACATGTATCCGTCCATTGTGTACGAATAACAAAATTGATACCCCAGAGAATTTATTTATTCACGATTCTTTCCGACGAACCGTGACATTTATTTATCGCCGAATTTACCGTGGAACATTGTGAGTTTAGAATTTTCTTTTTTTTTTGTTCATCGTGACTTTATTGCGACTATTTTTATTTGACGAAAGACGTTGAACGATTCTCGATCACCCGTTACGTTGAGGAAGAGTGCGGAGAGAGGATGCCTCGGCTGGAAATAGGTGAGGGGAAGGGTGGTTCTCCTAGGCGCGAGGACGAGCTGTATAAGGCTCGCCTTCAGCCCTCCCGAGGTGCAGCGGAGCGTACACGCGATAAGGGCCACCCTCCCTTATTCCGAGGAGCGAAACCGAGAGAGCTTCGCGCGTTGCCTCCCTCCTCCCGCCGACGCTGTACGGCGTGGGTGCAGGTCGACGTCTTCTAGGGTGGATCGACAGGGGGGCCGTGAGACGTTCACCAAGGAGCTCTCCCGCAATTTATTCCGATATTTAGAACGTCGTCGCGCGAAGCGCGGTCTCACCCTCCCTCACTCAGCGGGGAATTAGCCCTCTGCCCGAGCGGCGATAGGGGTTGCTCTCTGCACTCTTCTCGCAGCCTCTCGTCTTCCCTTATTCTCCTTACTCCTCCTCTTCATCCTCCTCCTCGTCACCTCTTCAGCGTCGCAGTTTTCATCGCCCTGTTCTCCACCCGCTCCATTTTCTCATTGCAACTAGGATAGGGACAAAGACGCGGGCACAGACACACCGGACGGACAGACAGCGGATAGCTATAGATATACCGTTCACAGTGTGGCTCGTGACTATATAGATCGCCGATTTCGTTTATCCTTCCAGGATTCTCCGATCCTCCGGCACCCCTATCGGACTTTCAACGATCCTTGCATCTACGCTTTCAACCCTCTCGCGGTTCGCAGGAACGACGAGTATTAGCGACAGCCCGGCGAACGGCCCTGGCCACTTCGGGCACCTCCCCGACGACCGAACGGCAGCTTTCTTCGGGTCTTTAAGATTCGATCGAGGACCGCCGGTGGTCCTCAGAAGCGTCGAGTACGACCCACCTTCGATTCTTCTTCTTCTTTCACTTCCGTTCAGTGCATCTCCCGCTGCAACTCCGCACTGCACACCGTGGCCCTCCCACAATCTCCACCCTCTTCGGCTTCGATTCTCATTGTCTCACTTCGATTCTTCGTTTTTCGGTCGAACCTCATCGACTACCCTTTCGTGGTCGCTCGCGGGGAAACAGAGGAATCCTCTTACCGGTCACCCCCCCCCCCCCCCCACCCCACCACCCCTCACCGTCCAAGCACCACCTTTGAAAGCTTCATACCAGCTCTTTCTCCTATTTATCTTTCTCCATCACATCCGAGAACAGAGATGCACCGTCGGCACTGATGCACCCGCTCGACGATACTTTCCACCCGCCTCTTCGAGTAAGAACTCTTTGCGAATGAACGACGAGAACGGCGCGCACGGCTTTTGCCGGTATTGGAAATTGGCTCGTCTTCTAAAATGTATCGTACGCCGGCGTTTGTACACTGTCCCTGTCCCGATGTTTACCGTTATGTGTAGGTCTCCATCGATTGCACCCTCTTTGAAATGATAACAAAGTAGACAACTGAAGCATAGCATTTTAACAACGGAGAGTCAGCGACTACAAATAGAGACGTGTTAAAGGATACTTCTTTCCGTAAGGGAGGTTACGCTATTCTCAATTCTGAATCGGATAAAGACTATCTTAATTACATCTAAACCCGGGCATAGTATTCTCATTGTACATCCTAGACCCGAGTCGTTCGTCACGGCAATGGAGACACCTAGCGATTTATTTCACACGACGAAGTATTTTTCAAAATTTGCTTTGTACGGAAGTGTAGAACTCTTCTCGGTCGATGTCTAGGCTCATTTAGATGTCCCGGAGGGTTTCCGGAACATTTGAAAGAGCCAGTGCAAAGCGAATGACATATAGCGAGCCTCACCGTCAGAGTTTGGAATTCACTTCGGTCGAGCAACTTTGTCATCAGGCTGGCATTTATTGCTGCCAGTGCGCCACGTACGTATACACCGTCGGGGCGCCGCGTTCCAGCGAGCGAGAGGGCATGCATCAGCACAAGCTAAACCAACCCCCCCCCCCCCCCCGCCCCCCTGCGCCTCGCGCGTTTGCTTAAGCGCGATGCGACCCTAATCAATTTCCGCTTCGACTCCGGAACCCCACTTTCACTCAGTCACTCTCTTCCTCTCCTTTACCATCCTCTGTGCCTCGTGCACTATACACACTTCCTTACAGTAGCTTTTGCACCCCTCGCGAAATCACTGAGGCGTCCCGGTGCGCGACGTCGTCTCGTCTGCGGGCTTTCAGCTGTAGGGGTGTACACGAGCACGCACACCGTGTTCGTACTGTACAGGACCCGCAGAATTCCAGCCCCGGGGCAAAGTCGAAGGCGCCAGAACGTGAACGAGAACCTCCACCTTCCGACGTATAGCTTCTTAATCTCAGATTAGAATCTAATCGCGAGAGAGAGTCGGAGGGTGGTTCGGTGATTGTTTAAAATTCTATGGCCCCAACCGCAAAGCCGGAGTTTGCCGGAGGTGCATTTCCCTCGAAAAGGACCCTCGAGGATCGCCGGAAAACCTGCTGTAAGGTACTTCGCCTTTTTTTGCTTCTTACGATAGCACTTCGCAAAAATTTTACCTCCCGCGGTATACACGCGAGGGATTGTTTTTCCATTTTTTTCTCATTCACCGGTCGAAATAATAGGGAAAAGTGAAGGAGGCTCCGGGGGCCTGGAATTCATTTATTCGTTTATCCCTTTTTTGAGCCCCTGGTGAACGAAGAAGGGATCGTGGCCCGTGTGCTTTTCTCAGCAGGAAAAAAAATGCTATCCTGGCGAACAGAAGTGAAAGCTCAGGCCGTTCGGCAAAGGAGCAAAAGCCGTTCTACAGACCGGTGGCGAAGCCGGAAATGCCGCGGGATGGCCCCGAGGCAGGGCTGGGATATGAATACAGGAGGCAACTTCTCGCACCACCCTCCCAGCTTCGCCCTCGCCGGGAAAATCCGTTTCCCCAGACTTATTTATTTATATCGTGCCACTAAATCTCGGGCGCCATTTAACCCGAGATTCTCTTCCTCCGGCCCGCTTCGTCCTAGCGCACGATTTCTCTCTTATTTTTCCACCGTACCTATTGCTCCCGCAGCACCTTCGGAAAGCGTCGGAGGCCTTCGACGCTCGGCACCCTCTCTCGCCTCCTCCGCAACGGCGCTCACCTATAAAGCCCAGAGACCACATTCTGTTCTCCAATCTCCCACGTCGCGCACTGTCTTCGAGCTTTCACCTCCCATGCTTCCGCAACCGTCCTCTTTATACCCTCCCTGCGTGCCTGCCGCGCTCACCCGGCCTCCGGATGCCGGAGCCACTTTGAGTTGAACACCAACTCGATTCTGGATTCAACTTGCCGAGAGAGATCGACCAATCTCGACGAAGACTGAAAAAAAAATTGTAAATTTAATGTACCGGACTGGAGGTTTTTATGTAAAACCTTGTACTTTAAATTTAATGTACAGTTATGATTAAAAATTAATATAATTTGTCATTTTAATTAAAGTAAATTATTAAAAGTTACATATTTCCAAAGTTTTTAATACACTGGACATTAATATTATCGTAGTGACGCTTACTAATCTAATTATAATCTAATCTAATCTAATCTAATATAATCTAAGTTTGTGGTAAGTGGCTAATAAGTTTAGTTTTGAGTTAGGTTAAGTTTAACTTTGAGTTTAAGAGGATCATGTTGAATGAGAGAAGTGCTGATAGGTAGTGCAACTCTGTACTCTTAGCGGTGGGGCTTTCGACCGATCTTAGGCGCGTATTTCCTCGTTAGATACTTTTTATTATTCGGATGTATCGTAACCTCCCGGACGAGGGACGATATTACTCAGACGCGAGTACATCCAAGGGAAGGACAAATATGTATAAATTTAAAAATCACTAAAAAATTTGTTGTTTAAAACTTTCAAGATTGTTTTACTCGATGACATCCTCGTATCGGAGAAAAATGTTACGGTGAATATTGCATTTTCTTTATTCCTCTTTCGACGAGGATTATTATTGAGTAAAATAAAATGTGAGTCCGTAATCTTGGCGATATGCAATAACTTTATCGTGCTCTCGAGGTATTCCCTGCCGGGATTCAACAGCGGCAGTGTATTGTAATTCGCGGTGAGGGTGGATAAGGTCGTCGTCGGGCTCGGGGGTTGCTTGCTGCCCTGCGGCGTGAGGCTTTCCCTCCATCGATCGAGTGCCTATATCCGCCCGTTCTTTTTTCTCTGCGTAGATGTATATATTGGAAATACGGATATTGAAGACCCACCCGGCTCGACCCCCCCCCCCCCTCGCTCCCTGCACGAGAGTGCCTTCTTGACGGACGGATGTCTCCGTCGGGACAAAATTGTTCCTTGATATTGTGCTCCTCTCGCGGAGGCACCTCCGCAGTCAGTCTCCTGTCGAACCATGGAAAATTCAACGATGACGCGCGATCTCCCTCCACCGATCGGAAATTCCAACGCGTCCCTCAAAGTACAAAAACGAATCGGATAGAAAAATCTTCACCGAGAAAACCAGATTACCAAATTATTGAAAAATTTCTTTGTTGACACATTGTTTTATTGAACCATCATATTTTGTCGGTATGAGATTTATTAGAAAAAAATTGGAATAAAAGATTCGTTTGATTCAAGTATTTTTTTTCTGTGAATCTTGTGACACGGCAAACAAACATTTTTACAACAAAAATATTACCCTGAATTGTTTTCTGTTTCGAACTTTCTGTACCGAATGTTGGAACGAATATCCGAAGCTCGAGCGAAACGATGTGAAACAAGAAAAGCTGAGATTAATCGAGGAATAGAACTTTCTTGTCGAGGGGTGCGCGCCGTGGGAGTGTTACCTCCGCGACGTCACCGGGAATGTACGTCACCGAGGAGAGCCGGAGCCCTCCCGAACGTGCTATCACGTACCTATACTCCCCGGCTTCTTGATAAGACGCGCGTTCGTCCGTCTTCAGCTTCTTCTTGCCCGGTGGCCGTGGAAGACCGCGGTAAGAACTTATCGGATCGCCCGGGCGGTAGGGAGGGTCGCCTTGACGGGACTTGTGCCGTCGTGCGTCTCTCATGTCGAGAGAGATCATGGCCGACGAGGCACTCACCGGTTATTCTTATCAGATCGGAACGATCGTAAAAAGTTTTTCGGCAAACGAGGGATTCTCGAGGGCGAAAGGTTATTTGAGAAAATGAAGTCACCCCGCCGCGAAGGAACAATGACCCTGCACTGATACTCGCGACTTTTCTACCTTTGCCCTTTTTTTTGTCATCAAGAAGGACTTGCTCCGAATTTTCCTTGGCTGGGAAAAAAGTTTTTTTTTCTATGTCTATTCCTTTCTCGCAAGTTCACTCATTTCCTGTCGAACCGTTAAATTTACTTTATAAAAAAATCTTCGTCCCTCTTGAATCGAATGACAGTGCTTTTACGCGCGTGAGAGGATACGCCGGAGGTTGGAACGCGAGAGACGCGGCGCGAAGTGAGCAGATGGAGAATAGCACGCGAGGCGACGATATACTTTGGATGAAGATGGACGTCGATATGCGTGGAATTGGCTGACTGCGTATATAGCGAAGAACGGGGGAAAATGGTCCATTTGAGACGAGCTCTTTCTTACGTCAGGCGAATTTTTTTTAAACTGGTCCATCTTGCCCCGCTCACCCTTATCCGATATATACATATGTGTGTGTGTGGATACCCCAGGGGGTAAAAAGGCAATGGTAAAATAACTATAAAATTACATTTTACGAGGGTGAGATGGTTTATTGGCCAGGCACGTTTCCTTCTCGCGTCTCCTTCTGTCTCCCGGGTCTCTTCTGCCCTCCCGCGAATGTCTCTTTCCATGTATTTTTTTTCTCCCTCTTACCTCTCGCCGATTTTCCAGAATCCGGAGCCCCGCGGAGTGAGACAGAGAGAGAGAGAGAGCAGAGCTGCCGCGTGATTCCCGAGGATTCTCGTCGCACAGGGACGTCCCGAAAAGGGTGTGCGTAACCGTGGGAAGGTAAAGGGATGATTCGTAAAATATCGTTTCCCGACGCCCGCGGGAATCGCTCACAATCATCCCCCGCATACCCGGCGTTCCACTGTTGTCCGGATCAATTTTTATCGCGGGCTTCTTTACCCCCAAACCGGGAATCCAATCTTGCACACTAATATATATATATATATATTTAAAAAGTGCGTCTCACTCGTTACCGGCGCAACCGCGACCTGCAAATTTCTCGTCACATTTCTTGCGGCGCGAACTTGTTATTATTATTATTAATCATTAAAAATGTAGCTCTGGAACAGCGTCCCTTGAGAGAAAAAAATTATCCAAAAAAGAAGCAATGCCAAAAGGGCATAAAAAATAAGCCGCAATCATATAAAGCATATGTAAGATATATGCAACCTACGCAATATTCGACCGGAATTGCACACTAACGGAGCGCATGTAAATATAAATATACGCAATCTAAAAGCTACAGTAGCTGCATCGCTTCGCGCTCCTCCTCCGCCATCAAATACCGATAGCAGCAGCCGGGAAAAACCTCTAGGGAAGAGGCACGAGTCACCGCCCGAGGCAGCGAATTCTAGAACATCGAACCCATGCCGATGAACGACCTTTCAAACGCGGTGGTTCTAATAGAAGGGACGTAAAGCGAGTCAGTACAAAAATAAAATAGGTACCAACGTTTCTTGTCCACAAACGTTCACCATTTTTTTCATGTTATTTAAAAAAAAAAATCTTGTCCATTTTACAAAAATGTCAGTTAGTTTTACGAATATTTTTTCTAAAGTTAACAACTAAATAATTGTTGACCTTTGTGTACAGAAAAAGTTTGTTAAATGTACAAATCTTTTATTACTGCCTATGAGACATATCGCGCCTAGTTGCCGAGATTGGCCTAAAACGCAGCCTGTCCCCAAAAGTCCTGTTGTGTTTTTTCTGTCTTTATCAACAACAAACAACGCACTTGAACGCATCTGCCGCGGTTAATCCGAACATATATATTTTTTCACTGTGCCCATGAGCCTTTAATCAAGCCACAACAAAGTGGTCCTCGCTGGCAGAGTCGTGGATCGCTCGCTTTTCCTCGCGATTCTGTTGACCGAACCAGTAATGCTGCTGGTACCCGGAAGTATATAGAGCAGGGTGGAGGGGGGAGGGGGGGGGGGTAGTTGGAGGGACTCAGCGAGAGAGCGAGAGAGCTAGTCTTGCCAGGGTGGCTTTGGGCACACGATCCAGCCGTTGGCGTCGTATCTCGTTGGGTAATTCCCAAGGAATAATGGAGTGGACCGCGGCTCGTTCAAAAGTCCCATAAATTCCCAGAGGTAACGTGGCGAGCGCGGGGGTCGCGCCCGCGCCACCAGAATCAGCTATATAACGCCAGGGGGTGGAATATCGCGGGCGTTGGACGAAAGGCGGTAGATTGCCCCAGAACGGGGAGGCTTGCTGGATACTGCCAGCCGGTCGCGGTGGTGGATGGTTTCACGAAATTCTATGGAAGGCCAAGAGCCAAGAGTTAAACAGCCCTGGGCTACCAATTCCCTGGCTGCTAACTGCCTGCAGCGCGCTACCATACACATACACCTAACCCACCTATCCCGGCTTGGCCAATGTGCAGCCGGCTCCTTCTTTCTCGACGACAGACCGAGCGGTATCGGCGATGTAGGTAAAGCCGGGCCTCGAACACGACCCTTCGACAATGCGTGCGGTTCATATGCAGCCTGCTGCTGAGGGAGGGTGGGCGAGGACGCTGGTCAACCGGGGGAAAATCTCGGTACCCTTGTCGCGGAATCAAGTGTCTCTTAGGTAAAAATGTGCCTCTATTACCGTGGATGACTACTCCAAAAAATTATTTATTCGAGTACTCCGAAAAATTATCGACTTGAGTACGCCGAAAAATTATTTACTCCCGAAAATTAATATTTACTTAATTAAAATGAAGAATCGTTAAAAAAAATTCTGAATCTATAAATCCCGCTGTAAACTTTCTAGACCGGCTGAAAGCCTGAAGTTCGACTCAAAAGTGTTCGTTTTGACGTGCGTAGCGATACAAGTCAACACCCATTCGTACGTCACTGTTCAATCATTTAATATCGGCTCGGCCGGTATTCGCTCACTCGCCCATACACGCATGCGCGCACAATCAATGTGTGGGACCGGTGAACTCGCGAGGCTACGGCACAGGGATGAATTTTGGTAGGGTCGCTTCAAACCTGCGTTCGTGATACGCACCTCAATGAGTCGTACCGCCCGTCCCAGTCGGCAAACCGTCTCGTATATGTATTTTTTTTTTTTTTTATTTATTCACGCATAAGTAACAAGATTTTCATCATTTACAGTTTTATTAGAGCCTGTTCCATATCACTTGTTTCAGAGTGGATTTTTTTTTCTTTTTTTTTTTTTTTGCAATAACAGATGAAGAATTTCATAGCTTACGCTCGACCCATTGGAATTTGGATGGCCATAGTACGCAGCATAATAGTCACGATGCGTGTATGCATATGCATACGCCGGAGACCCGTCAGCCAAAGTACCGCACACACGCGGTTTGTTCCAAGCGTTTTTTGCATATTCTCCTCCCGGTAGGTTATTCGTTCTTTTTTTTCATTATTTTTATCTTCTTCGTCCTTTCCTCTATATCCATTCGAAGCTCGCTCTAATCCGTGGCAAGGATGCGGAGTCACGTAGCCAGACCTGTACCAGTGCAGCGGGACGAAAAGGGAGCTCGATCGAGGATAGGATAGCGAACCGATTGTTCGTGGGAAAAAAAGAGATATTCATTTATTCTTTTTTCCGCCACTATCGCGCGCGGCGCATCGTTCGTCGAGAATATTTAAACGGCGACGGGAGAGGGGGGCTGGTTACGAGTTATCGGAAATCTAGTAACTCGAATTACTATGTACACACGAGGAGATATGGTAAAAAATGATTTAAAAAAATTATTAAAAATTTTTTGTTATAACTCTAGTCCGTCCGGTAGCGTACACGTGTGGTGCGCGAGAGATCATAGTTCACTGATTTAATACAGCGTGACGTCTGTGCTAGGAATCGGGCGAATTACATTTATATGGTAAAATGAGTTGAGTGAAGCGCCTAGTCCCGTCGATGCCCTTTGGCCCGCGTCGTTCATCCAGGGCATCGTAAAGGAACGGAGATACGACGTGATTTCAATTTGGCGAGGAAGGCTCTCACGGGCGCGCGAGACCGAAATCCCCGAAGCTGTAAAAGTCGAGCCAGCAGAGTAGCAATAGCAGTGGCGGTGCTCCAGCCCCGTTTGAATTCGTGAGCTGGCCTCACCCACGGGTTCAACGATTTTTAATTTATTTTACACGTCTCTGTCATTGGCTGTATTCGAGATAAATTCCAGCGAAAATTTTTCATTTTTGTGTCTAATGGCACTTCCGGTTTGGTAACCTCATTTCTAAACCGGAAGTGACGTCATACCGGAAACATTTGACTTGTGGTTTAAAAAGTTTAGGTTCCGACCGGAAATTACGTCACTTCCGGTTTGAGAATATCAGTTTTCGACCGGAAGTGACGTATTTCCGGTTAATTCCTCGATGATGTCCGTTTGGAAAATTTTTTCATGAGAAAATTTGTCGATGAAAAATTGAGATTTGCAAACCGGATGGGACGTTTTCCTCGATGACGTCCGATAGCTTTTTTTTACTGTGCAGTGTTAATTCTTCTGCAAAGATTGAAAGGGCCGCGAAACGATTATACTCTGGCAACTACGAGTTGTAACCATCGATCTCGCGCACTTTTCCGCATCTGTTTGCGATAGGTTCCCATGCGCCCGCTCCTCTTTCGACACCGCCGCCGACTCTCCTCGGTTGGCAACGTAAACGCCCTCGGTGTTAGCGCACTGGGAAAAGGAGCCTGCCGGAGATGAGGCTCCATGAATATATCGATAACCCATTAGGGAGGGTTCTCTCGCGCTCTCGGTCCATAGCGTCCGATGGTTCTCTCCGCGCCCTCGCGTATACTCCGTCGCCGCATCGCGTCCATCCGATCCTCCTTGATGGTGGCGCGGGATTCCGGCGACCCCGTCGACCGTAGACTGTTTAAAGAGCGGGTGGTGGCGGGAAAGCGGGTGGAGAACCGAGTGAGAAGGACTCTCAATCTGCTTCGTTCGTGGCGTGAAAGCCAGTGCCCGTGTGCGAAGCGGTACCCAACTAGAGTAGAGTTGGTACGGCCAGTGGGAGGCCGGGGCATGGCCAGACTGGTATGAGTCAACGGTGAACACGGGAAGAAGAGGATCGAGGGCTGAATGAGGGGGCTTCAGGGCTGGCGCTGGCCGGTGAGGCTGGAGCGCAGATCGCGCGGGGCCAACTCTCGGCTCACCGCATCGGCTCACACCATCACGTGAATTCGGTACCAGCATCGGAAGCACCACTAGCAGCAGCAGCAGCAGCAGCACCAGCAGCAACAGCAGGAGCTTCTCCTAATCCCGGCATTAATGCCACGGCAGGCAGCCGTTCCCTTATCCATTTCGCTTCACCGACACCTCGGAGCGCCGCGGGGCGAGATGAACCGTTCCGGCCATGAAGCGAGACTACGATTCGGCGCGAAGCAGGATTGACAGACAGAGATGCGATAACGCAGCATCCGAGGATGCGCAGCTGGAAAAGCCGATGGGAAGAGATTTTACTGAGCTATCGCACGCGAGGGTTGAGCGAATCGCGGAGGACCGGGCGGCCAGTGGATACGCACCGTGAGGCTCGGACACGCCATACGCCGACCCGCACGTCCGCGACGTTTATCTACCCGGCGAACACAGCGGCCCTGGCGCCCGACGGGACAACGAGCTTTCACGGTCGTCTCGCCTCGGAGCTCGTACATTGTTCCACGTCCGAGGTGGCGTGAACTGCTTTTGAACTCGCTACGGTGACTCTCCATTATCCCTTGTACTCCGACCGTTTATCTGCTTACTCTATCAGATCGCTCGCAATTAGTATGCGTAACGGACGAGCGGTTTTTCCCACTCGGGCTCCCTGGCGAACTGTCGAGGCTCCGAACTCGCCTAGTCCGAGACTTCTCTGTCAGGACTCGCGACACGTTTTTGCAAATTTTACAACCATTTCTTGTGCACTATTTTTTTTATTATTTAAAAAAATAACACCGTTCGCTCAGTGTGTGATGGTTTAAAAATATAGCCTTTTTTATCAAAGTAGTCAGTTAAGATAAATCTTTATTATTTGAACAGCGATTTACTGTTTGCGCGTCAATTAATATTTTTACGTTTCTATCTTAAAAATAAGAAAATTATTGTGGACAAGGAGATGTTTGCCGGATGTAAAATTTTTCTTTTTACCGTGTATCAAATGGTCTGTTTGGCGAAGTACTCATGAATCCCCGCCGGCCCGAGGATGAATTCCGGGCCGCGCCGGTAGTTCAGCCAGCCGAGTGTTGCAGAGAGTGAGAACGAGGTGGGGTAAATAGAGCCGCTGGACGGAGGCGGGTTGGCAAAAGCGAGGATCTGGGGGGGGGGGGGGGGTGGGACCCGGAGAACGGAGCTTCGTCCGGTTATCCGTGAGTCGCGATCTCCCATGGGCTTTACGAGCGGGTTAACGACTTCGCGTATAAGCGCCTGCTCGTCGTAAAAATTGAGGCTACCTACCACCGACCGAGAGTCTCGCGCTCCCCCGCACCCCCCGGTCATTCTCTCCTTTCAACCGGCTTTTTTCCCCTCAACGGGCACGGGGTGCGCGAAGGGTCGGGCCGCTACCGCTCCGAAGTACTAATTAACTTGCGGCCTGACTGCCGCGACCGACGTTGCGGTGTGAGGAGCGAGGAGATAAAAAAAAAAAAGAAAGAAACCGTCCGACGGAAAGAGGATGAGACGAGAGGGGACGGTAGCGCGGTGAAAGAGTTGAATAAAGCGAACACAGAAAGAGCTGGAGGAGAACGGCTTGATTCCGGTGCCGAATACGAGGGAGAGATACGTGGCGAGCAAAAAAAAACCACAGAGAAAGCAATAGCATCCACCCGCTCGATCTATAGAACCGTTGATAAAAAGAGCGAAGCGCGAGGGTGTGCACGTACTCGTGAGCGTCAGAGGATGAAACGGGGTAGGTCAGTGCACGGAAGTGCACCGGTATCGTCGAGCACGTGGATGCCAAACAACTCGCGCCGCCTTTATTGCGACGCGTGAAAAAGGCTTCGAGGAGTCTCGCGCGGCCCTTTGTCGGTTCGAGAATTGGACACCGGCGAGAGAGCGTATCCCCGTCGCCACGGGGGTTGTTGGAACAGTGGACGGTAGCTGTAAACACCGCGTTGAAGCAAAGCTCACGGGACGCTGCGGAAAGGCATTTCGCGAGGGAGAGCGGAGGGGTATAAAGAGAACCGATACAGAGACGACAGTATTAACCGGGCGTCCTCCGGTACCATCTGGAATGAGAGTGGGTGATATGGACCAGCGCGATTAGCCCGACTATCAATGATGGACGAACCGGTCCATATTCAGCACCCTCGCCCTCTATCCTTCTTATCCCGTTACGAATTCTCTCTGTGCTCCCGGTTCAACGGGAAGGCAAGGTTCAACGGAATTACCCGGCCGTTACTGCGAGGGAGTTAAAACGAAGGAAACAAATATCCCGCAAAGGGGAAAATATCATGGTATCATGAGCTCTGTGGAAATTGTGTTGGACGAAGAGTCGCCGCGCGGTATCGTAAATATTTCGACCATCGGGATCCGCCTTCACGGTCGTTTGAGGATCGCGCGGCCCGACACCCACCACGGCCGAGTCGGGGGATTAAATTCGAACGTGTACGCGAAAGAGATTAAAGTGACGGGATAACGCATCGGGTACCGAACGAGGCTGGCCTGGCAGCGAAATTAAATTACTCTTAGTACGCTGCAGCCACGAAGCCGACTATCGGGAGCCGGTACACCGACGTGGGCTTCCGTGTCTGCATCATTCATGCTGATGTACACGTACGGTTTATTTGTCACCTACTCTGTTAAGAGCACAAAGTACAGTATCGATTTTCATGCTCGAATAACGCGCCGCTGGCGATTCTTCTTGTCTCTTCCCGTCTATGCAAACATTACGGTAAGCTCACCTCTGTACGAACTTACCGGCAGCTTCCATCGTGTTTCACGACCCTCCATGCCTTTGAGTCTCTGGCGAATAGCAGCCAATATTGCAACGAGGGAGGGTGAGAGTATCATTCAATTTTTTTTTACTGTAAGCAGATAACACTGATGTTTTGATATTTAGCCCATTACGTACAATCCATTCTATGAGCTAAAATAGAATAGATGAGTTAAACAACTCAAGGCCTGCTTTTCAACTAAACATGTAGGGGGGAGTGGGACAAAATGGGACAGTGGGACAAAACTCAATTTTCCAATAATTGTTGGACACTCCATTTTGCCTCATCAATAAATCTGGATTTTCATTGCCCCGCTGTCCCATCCAAAAATGATTGCAAAATTGGATTTTGCCCCGCTCTCCCCTACGTGATATTGCGTTGCCGTATACCCACAATTCGGCGAGTGTACAATTAAGGCCTGCAGGCACCTATTCGTATATATGCGCCCGTTGAACCACACTATCGTTCGACTGTGCAAACAACTGTAACGAGAGTAACGGTGCCCGAACCTCCCAACGCCGCACGTGTATGTCCATATCCGACTCCCGAACGGAGGATCGTCTATTAACATGTTAAAGGCCGAGGGTAGAAGGAGACCCGAGGGAGACACAGTTAGTCTCGTCGGCGAGGGGTTTTCCGTGTGCGCCCTCGGGAGTGAAACTAGACAGGGTGCAAGCCGGAGGGGAATCAGCCGCGGACTGCACAGCCGAGTGCTCCGGACACTCTCTCTGTTTCGTGCGCCAGATCCCGGTTCCTGGCCTTCTCCGGCGTCATGTGCACATGCACGAGCCCCGAGACCTCGGTGGAGAGGCGGCGGGGGCCGCGGATGCAACACGCCGCCGCATCGGGGCCAAAAACGGGCGAGCATAATCTCCGGAGCGGGCCCGGAGCAGGTGTACATGCGGAAGGTTTGGACGACTAGGAATTACATATCAGAAGAGCGAAGCGATCCGCAAGGGGCGGTTACGGGGTTGTCTATGTACAACCGTTGGCACATCGTAAACCCCCCTGTACACATAGGTTTTCCACGCGCTGCGGGCAAACAGCAGAAACAGAGGCGCAGCAGAACGACGACGAAACACGAGGACACACACACGCACACACACGGAGAATCGGGCGCGAGAATATCCTGTTTCCAGGTTGCTTGCAAACTCTCGGCGCACTCGACTTCTCTCCGTCGTTCTCGCACTGGATCTACTGCGCAGGTTCGACGGTCCCCCTCGCGCATATCCGGCCGGTAATGCGTTTCTACTCTTGGCGTTCGCCATCCGACGAACTCTCCGCGCGGTCCCCCACCGCCCCTGTATCATAATGAAATGGAACTCGTGTCCTGTTAACGGTAAATTCGAGGATTATTCCCCCGATGCGTTTGTCGAACACTATATACCCGCGGTACGGTACACAGAGTGTATCGTACGGAGAGTACACGGGATAAGTGCAACTGGATAATTAATTGAATGGATGGACGCGTTGATAACCGGAACGGCGCGGAGTGAGAGGCGACTCGGATAGCAGTCCGCGGTGATCCGCGGATAGTTGGGCTGTTGCGGTCGCATCGATTGCCTTATTCACTCGATAGATACAGGGATAAAAAAATATACAGTAGGTTGGATGGTAATCAACGTCATAAAGATTCTAGATGGGGAAAAAATGAATGCATTAAAAAAAAAGCGACGTGATCGCTCTACTAGTGTACCAAATTTCAACTCGCTGTCTCAAGCCATTTCCGAGTTATAGTCATTTTAAATGATACAACTCTGTTACACACACACACACATACTTCCGGACGCCAGCTAAAAATCATATTTCTCGACGTATGAGACTATTTTAAGTATTCTGACATTAAAATCTCAATTTTTTTTTACGAACAAAAACATCTCGCTGGAAGCGTTCGTTGCACTGTGTAAGATCGAATCCCGGACGCTCCCAATCAGCTTCCCGCTTTCTCTCTCCTCCGTGAAGTTAATTCGATTGATAGAGCAGACTCACAGTGATACATCGATACTCGCTTCGTCGAGCCCTGATTGGGAGAATCTGTTAGAGCCCGACGGCAGTCGATTTACAAAATTGGGAAGTGCGGGAAAGCGCCGTCGAGGCCAAGGTCCGTGCGGGTGGTTCGCGTCGGTCGAGGGCAATCGGAAGGAGTTTCCACGATCTTCGGAGCGATACGGGGACGGAGAGGCGAGAGAAATCGTCAGGGTTGAGATAGCGCTCGAAGGGTCAGCGAGAGTAATTGTCACTCGGTCGACTTTTCATCGTTTCAATGAAACGCGCTGCACGAAGGGGGGAGACGAGAGCCACGCCGCTCCGACTGCTTCCTCTTCCGTACGATCGCGCCCGCACCGCACGGCTTTCACTCTCCGTCCGGCGGATGTTCCATCGAAATACTCTGTCGCTTCCCTGACGCCTCTTTCTATGTATGTGTACACACACGCATGTATATGTGTGTATATGTGTGCACCGCGTCTCTCTCGCCGGTCCCTCTCAATTCGCATGAAAGGATTCTCTTGTACGTGGGAATGCGAACGCGAGACGGGGACGAAATTGAACGAACGAGGGAATACGCGATGTCGCTGCCGGCTGGCTGACTGCGGGGGTTCTTGCACGACCGCACAAACGCGACTCGACCCAGAAGCGCCGAGGACCGGCTCCGGCGGAATAAGCCACGGGCTGCGAACACCCCGATGGGATTGACGGCGCACCGTAAAGTAGATCACCTGTTACGCTCTTCACGAGCGACGGGGACCCTTGACATCCCGCCTACACCGTGATACCGACTATAGACGTTTTATCTATCGCCGGGGCCCCCTTTGCGCCGAAACGAAAAGTTCGGAAATACCTTATATCTCAGTCCTTCGAACAGTATCGCACGAGATTTGGGTAAATCCTTCGCTATGCGTCTCCTCGATCGACGCTCTTGTGTACACTCCATCTGTTGCGTCGCGTTTTTAGTTGGGGGAAAGTCCTGTATTGTAATTCATTTTTTTTGCACCGTTCGCAGTTTCTTGTATTTCACAAAAATTGCCGTGGAATACAATGATATATTACTCTGAAAAAAAATATATCAATGAGTCGAGTAAAATTTCAATATAATATGGAGTTGTAAGAATTGAACGTAGAATTGAAATAAGAATAGTTTTCTTTGGCAGGCCGCGAGCAAATTTTTTTTTCAGTGTACAGTTACACGCGCCTTTTCCATCTGGGATGCTGTGCCATTTTTTGGAATTTTTTTTATTGTCTCTTTTTACGAATTCGGGCAACAAAAATCTCTGCTTCATTCATTCTGTACAGAAATATATACCGTGATATCAACGGCAACGTAAAATAAAAAGATTTCGTCGGGTGCTCCGAGGGCGACGGAGGGAGGGCTTACGACGCGTCGTTGTGGGCGAATACTCGCTCCGGTTATGAAAACGAGTGGATGCGACCGGGAGAACGGGGCCCCCCTCACTCCCACCCGCACAAAGGTGAGAGCAGTTTCGGTATGTAGACCCGACGGCACAGAAATGAGGACAATCGTGAGTGGCAGCATCGTGAAACCGCGGCGCGCCTGAAGAGAAGCCTCTGCGACCGTGTGTTATCCAGCATACGACTGCACCGTGCGGTGCAACCGTACTCTCCTATCTCTGCGTACACGGTCGCTGTGTATGCCGACTCCTCGTTGTGTACCGAACCGTGTGTCCCATCGGCAGCGGGACAATACGAGGCGTGCATAATACACACGCAGGAATCCACCCTTAGCGCCAGCACTCTTAACATCACTAGGTACTCCCATCTCTCGTATATATGACTGGAGAATTCATGCGACGGCTATGTTAACAGCCAATCAACGTCGAAACTCCGACTACTCATCGTGGTTTATTAAAAAAAAAATGATATCATATGCTCTGAAAAAATATATCTGATAATTTGTTTTTGTGACGCCACATCCGGTTTGAATATCTTATTTTTCGACCGGAAGTGATCTCATACCGGAGATACGTCACTTTCAGTTTAAAAATCTCATCTTTCGTCTAGAAGTAACATCATACCGGAAATATGTCACTTCCGGTTTGAAAATCTCATTTTTCAACCAGAAATGACGTATTTCCGATCACTTCCGGTCGGAAGAATGAGATTTTCAAACCGAAAGTGACGTTTTTTTGGGTATAACGGCACTTCCAGTCGAAAAATGAAAATAATTTTTCATATTGAAAAATATGTTGTAGAGAATTTAAAAAAATGTTCTTCGGAATTTATCTCGAATGTGTCTAGTGAGAGACGAGCATCTTGGGAATTGTTCACAAAACCAAATCGCATTTTCGTCCTAATGGGCATGACAATACACGTGCCATAACAGGCACCGGAAACGTTGTAAAGCTCGCCGAGAATCCAGCATCATCAGCAGCAGCTGCAGCGTTCGAGACGCGGTTGTGCTCGGTGAAATCGTCGAAGATGTTTTGCGATGAATCGATTTGTCGTGGGCCGTTCGAGCAACGATCGTTATTCCGTGCTCGTCAAACGAATGTACTCGACCTAGTTGAAACGTTCGTCGATGCCACCTATGCAGCCAACCCGCCTCTTCGGTCCAAATGAATTTCTCAATCTTGAGAAGCTCAACGAGCATATACTCTCCCGGCAAATATGTCGAAATCGTCGATCCAGCAAAACCAATCCAAATTGGATTTGGACCAAGAAAAACCTTTAACTTACCCGGAACCTGCCTTCGAGTCTTCGCCAGCAGAACTTATCGGATATATATATCAATATTTATTCTCGATAAAAATTGATTGACCAAGCCTGATTTTATGGAAACATTTATCACTTCAATTATCTTTATTAATAATCCATAATCACAATTCTAGTTAGTCCAATCATACACTATGTACATCACCGCGAATAATATTCTCTCTCATATTTGACTCTTTTCTTTCGCACGCTCTTCACATCGATTATCTCGAAACTTACATTGCTAGTTGGTTTTTCGTTTGGTTTTATTCTTTCGTTTGTTTTTTGTTTCTTCACATTTATGTATGTATTGCTATCGCATTTTCTCTCTCGTCGGTTTTAAATTAGATTTTTTTTTCTCACGTACAGTTTTCTATTCGTTCATTTCGCACACGTGGCTGGGTCGGAAATAATCTTTACGACGTGACGGGAAGCGGAAGGTGAAGGAGAGTTATCGCGAGTGTGAAAATTCGAAGGAAGATAGGTTCGTGATTCGTCGAAGCTGCGGCCTTGGGTGGTTCCTGAGCGAGTCTCTGGTTACTGGCTGCGAGGGTGATGACTGCTTCCGACTTCCGGACCTCTGCACCCGGCACGCCGGGAAGACTGGATCGACATATCAGACTCAGATTTCCACCGGGAAAATGATCGCGCTCGAGCTTGAATGATATACCGAGACGCGTGGTGGAGACGACGCTTCCCTCGATGTGTCCCACGCTCGGCAGAGGCCTCGTCAGGGCTTTGCTGATCTGTCATCAAACACGAAAGATGCGAACATTAACAAAAAATGTATTGAAACAAATATTGAATAGAAGCAACGAAACGTTTCTTAAATATTTCAGGAACATAAATGACAATATATTTCAGAGATATTTAATCTTCCAACACATCTGAAATATTTCCGGAACACAGTGATAAAATATTTTGGAATATTATTAAGTTCCTTTTTTGCTGAAACATTTCTATGAATGATTCCGCATTTATGCGGGCGTGTATATGCAATTTGGGTTAGTGATGCAATCTTTCAGATTTCCTTGAAATGTTTTTTAAACATTTTAGGGAAACATATTTTAAACACTTTTGAAATGGCGACCTGTGACGTGTTCCCTTAAGAATTAATATAATATGATTACGAGTGAAAAATCGGATGCTGGCGTGTGAAAGAATGTCTGTCGAATCTAGTCAAGTTAAAGAATTATGGGATCCTTAAAATATTTTCAAAAACAGATCTTCGAAAAAAATGTATAATTATATGCATATTATCTTTATAATTCGTAAAATAAATTTGAATAGATTGCAGAATTGTGTCGTAGAACAGTTAAATCCGAGCATTAGTGTTACTTTTATCCCACTTCCGTGCTATTCGATACGTATATGATTAGATCGGCGAGTCTACTCGCCCATAATATGAATCGACATTGGGACTTCTGATAGAGTTTTGTTGGAATTCATCGCGTATCGGACTGGAGTGTAGTTTTCATCACGCATTTCCTAACGAGATGAAATTGAATGACGTGATGAAATGAACGACGAGTGTTCGTCCATAAATTAATTTTTCGAATTAAAATCTCGATTAAACTCTCGGACAAGGGAGAATTACTTTTCTGATTAATACAGTCAATCATTATCGAGGGTGCAGCGTGGTGAATCTATATTCAACGTATGGGGTAAACGTCCTCGAGACCACAAATTATTATCGAGCGCGAGAACTTTCTCGTCAGTTATTCACTTTGATTAAATCAAAAACAATTAAAAGCGCTGTCAACGATATAATATATGACACGATATCGCGAAACGATGACGGTACATCGTCCCCCGAGGTTTACCACTCTTTGTGATTGAAAATTAAAAAAACAAATTTCTATCTCCGGTCACCTAGTCATGCTATCCTGGGGATTCGATTTTCCGATTGAATTCTCTTGCCTCCACGGTTTATACTATATTAATTGCGCTCCATTGAAATTCATCAATCTCTCTCTATTTATCTCCGTTCTCTCCCTCTCGCACCGTATAAACTATAATACACAGGTAAATTCTCAATCGAAATTCCACATAACCCGCCCGATTCTATCACGTCCCCGAGCCCATTTGTTAAATCGCGGAGCCGAGAGAATAAAGTTAAAACCCGCCGCGGTCGCGTGTTTATTCAGCTATTATCAAAACTAACGGCTCTCTGCGCCTCGTGCGAGTTTGGCTCCGTTCGACACCGAATTATGTAACAAATGCGTTTACGATTTTCGGCGCGCGTACCCTGTCCACTAAAATTTACCGTCGAAATATTGGCGATAAATTTAACCGAGTAATCAACATCAAGCGCTTCGGGGGCGAATGACGAGGGCTCCCAGTTATTTGTATCGTCCGTGGCAAAGTGAAAAGTGTTCCCGATTAAATTAACGCTCATCCGACTATAAATTAATTAATTCACGTTGTTTATTTAATATATATATGTAGATTTTTTTTATGATGTTTGCAGACCTCCTTGTGGTTGAGCAGGAACGACAGAACAGCCGGTGGGTAACTCGGTGCGGAGGTGCAGTTTACGTTGAGAATGTCGCCGACGTCGTAGTGGGTCCTCAGTCTGGTACCCTCGAGGGCCGGATCCTGGTGCGGCAGCACGGCCACGCTCATATTCGCGGAATCAAATGCCGTCGAGAAATTCGGGGCTTCGACCGAAACCTCGCAACCGTAACTGCCTGCGTAATCTATTCTTTCTGCGGACAATCAGGCATAGTTTGTAGTATAAATGAAAAAATATTGGCTGAAGAACTTCGGTTGATGACCAATTGCCAATATGCCAATTACCAATTGCCAATTTGCAATATACGTGATAAGATTTGCATTTTTTAGGTGTCAGAAACTGTTACACGTTATGTATTGTCAATAAATTCACTACCACTACTAAAAAATAGAAATTTGCGATACTGGTGCGAGAAAGCGGACTTTACACGAAGGTTTTGCCTCGCCCTACAGGCACGAAAAGTCGCACTTCTCATGCATGCATTGCAAAAATCAATTTCCGGCGTAAATAAATAATTGGATCGAAAGGGTTGAATCGCTAAAAATTGAAGAAAAAATATGTTATTTACTTGTCGGAGAGTGTGCTTGTCCGAGCAGTATGACTTGCTTGCTGTCGCTTCGTCCAACGTCAACCTTGACACCCGCGACGTCGTATTCACGGCCCGGGGGCGACACGGATGGCATGAAGGTGAAGAATTCGTCGCCGTTTTTGTACCACTTAACCGAGTACAATTCCTCATCGCCGAGATCGTATATGCAGCGCAGAGCTATCTTTTCCCACCTCGGATCTACGACCGTCGGCACTTCGAGCCTCTGAAGCTTCAAACAGTCACCTGCAACGGACGAAACGAATTATCTAATTTTGTGCTCGGATCTGACATGTCTTCCGTTAACCAAAATTATCGGGGAAAAATTTATCATTGATGGAGCTAATAAGATCCATTATTTACTTAATTACTTATTCAATGTAATCAACTCTTCAGCACACAACGTACAAAATAAATTATTCGATTTTGTCCTCGAATCTGCAATGTCGCCTGTTAAAAAAAATTATCACAGAAACCGACGATCATTAACAAGATTCATAATTTATTGAATTACTTAAATTCAATGTAATAAATTGTTTAGCACGGTAACGTTACCACTAATACCAAATGTCGTCGTTGATACAACAAATAATTTATCACATTCGTTAAATTTATTGATTTGTATTCTCCACTGCTTATTTTAATACAATAAATGATTAAACTCCCCAACATTAAATGTAATTCCTCGCCTCGATATCCGCCCCGGATATGCCCCGCCAATATTTCTCCCCCATTAAAATATACCCAACATTTTTTTTTCGCTTTCATTGTATCCAGCTATCAGCATTCGCAATTAGCCGACAATGCTCTCGTCTCCGGCCGAATGTGTGCCAATCAATTTATTTATCCGCAGTTTCGTTTCGTCCTCCGGTCACGCAACGGGGTCTCCGCCCCCCCCCCCCCCCCCCTCTGTACCTCGTTCATGTGATTAATAGCGTTCGGTAACGAGGTTCATGTAATAACGATGATTATTTGCCGGGGGTCGTCGAGCATACCCCCTCATTGGAATTTTCATGAATTCTGTATCGTGTATCCCACTAGGTTGTGTTATAACAACGACGCGGGGCACGAGAGGCCATCCAGCGAAAGAGACACACAGAACGCGGAGCCATTGTCCACGAGAATTTCCCATCTCCACCGTTCCTCTCCTGCTATCCAACCACCCTCGGGGGAAACCGCTCGCGCAATCCTCTTGAATAAATCCACCCCGACGATTCCTCCTAATTTCACGTGCGTCGACGGTCTCTGTGTGTGCCCTCTCTGACCCCCTCCAGCTTTTGTCTCCAACTGCGCGTTTCCCTCATCTCTCAGGCTCGTTTCGTCCCTTTTACCCCCCGTAAGAGGAGAACGTCCCTGTACTCCATCTAAATAATTCCCGGCCCTCAGAGCGTTTCGCTCTAAAATCATAATAGGCTCCCCCCCCCTCCCGCCCCCGGCTTCGCTGCTCGAGATTCGAGTGGAAGCCTTCGATCCCCGGGTGACGGTTCGAGCCTCTCTTTTCTTGCTCTCGCCATAGCGAGGAGCATCGATGAGTTCGAACGGGAAAGAGGGCGAGGCAAAATTATTGAGAGGCGCTCTCGGTTACATGGAAAGCCGCGAGGCCCGCTGCTGAATATATCAAAACCCGCATAACTCGAGTCTCCGAGCGAAAGGGCCTCGAACGGTGAGGGTGTCTCGTACGTCCGTTTCTCCGTCGCATCGATCTCTTTTATCTCCTGTGATTATCTATTCGTTTCATTTTTTTTTTATTTTCCCTTGATCCCTTTTAATTTCTCACTCGATCGATCTCCGGTGTTGCCGTGACACTGGCCTTTCAGCCGTGTCTCTCGGAGCGTTATCGTCATTTTCCCCGCGGACGGAGAGGCGAAAGGATTCCGATGAATTTTCTGTACCCGGACAGGACACAAAGAGGGGCTCGGCCTCTTCCCTTTGTTTCTTCAATCATTCACCTCCCGCATTTTCGTTTCGAGTATTGTCTGGCTCTGCAGGGGCCGGCCGGCTGTTTCGCGAAAAGTTGGGTCGCTCGAGAGGGTTCGCCGGGGCGGACGCCGCGTCGGGGATGCTGCCGGTGGATTGCGCCGGTGGGGAAACCGAGGGTCGGCAATAACCGGAGCTTTTTAAATAATTCTACGGTGCTTTTAGGCGAGTTTCTACCCTTTGTATTCGGTTAAGCAGTAGTTAACCGTCGTACAATGGGACAACCCTTTCCCAACCGGGTCGTACCCTCGTTGACTCGACCCTCTCTCCACGCATCGCAACCTCCGAGCCCCTCACCGGTTCTTATATTGCATCCTCCGGGGGCTTAACCGACGTTTCTCCTCCCCCCCTCCCCCCTCCACCCCTCATGTCCCAAAAACATACATGTCGTTTCGCCGGTAATCTCGCTCGGAATAATAAAAACAACGAATGAAGAAAGAAAAACTGCTGAATCATGTGTCTAGAGGCGAAAATAATGAAATCCCGCGGGTGCGGAATGCGTGCGTTTTGTTTAATTTTCCGTATTATTTGTGCAGACGTGTAATGAGTGGCTTTATTTTCCTCTTTTTTTTTTTTTGCTGTCGTGCACAAAACGCCCGTACCAACGCCAAACCTTGGGCACTACCGCGCTCTCCGACAATTGCGCGGCCCGGGTCTGGTCGAGGAATCGAAAGAAAAGAAGGAAAGCAAAGACCACGAGACTCGAGTTAGGAGCGTTAAAGAGTCCGGTGGGCGGAGGGTGTGTTCGTTATGCAGGCCTTATAGCTTCGCGTCGTTTCGCGTCGGCGGTATCCGTCGGGCCAATTAAGCCGGCAATTAGTTTAATAATTACCAGATTAATTAATAAGGCTTGGTTACGCAGGAGGGTAAGAAGCTGGGAGGCAGGGCGAGTGCGAGCGGTAACGGTGGAGTATGCTAGCTGCGCTTTGGCGAACCAGACTGCCCGACCGGAGTCGAGACAATGACTACCAGCTCGGCATTGTGGAGGCAGCGCGAGCCGCCCAGACCCTCCGTAGCGATGTTTTTCTCGGCCTTGGATTTTTTTTTAATCCCTCCCGGTAATATTTCCGAAATGAACGTGCAGCGATCGCACGACATACTCGAGGTAAATAAAATTGCGTCTGGCGTGCCTCGTCAATGAAAAAGAAGCCAAATAAAAGAAGAACGGGAAAACAATAATACAAGGGCGTGTTCGGGAATTTCAGAAACAAATATTTAATCGATCTGCAGAGGAAAAAATCGTTATCGGATATTTGTGTTCAGCTCGAAAAAAAATACCGAATCGTCACTTCCGGTTTGAAAATCTCATTCTCCAACCGGAAGTGACGTCGAGCCGGAAGTACGTCACTGCTGGTTTGAAAACCTCACGTTTCGACCAGAAGTGACGTCATGGCGTGAAATGAGATTTTCACACCGCAAGTGACGTGTTTCCGGTATGACGTCACTTCCGGTTGAAAAATGAGATTTTCGAACTAGAAGCGACATATTTCCGGCACGGCGTCACTTCCGGTCGAGAGGTCAGATTTTCGAACCAGCAGTGAAGTGTTTCTGGCAAATTTCCAGTTTCTAAATTTCATATTCCGTAGCGAGGCAGCAAAGCTCCGGAGCCGCAACAACCTGCTAGTGCTGAATAATCTGGAGCATCCGTGCGATAGCGAAAGATTCTCGTAGCCGGGACTTCCGGAAAACGGGTGACTCGTGGCTCGAGCCTCCGCGCTCGCTCTCCGGGGGATCGAGACAGCGATGGTCCGAGAAAATTTATTACAGTGCCCCCCCCCCCCCCCCTCCTGCAGCAGAGAGCGGTGGATCTCGATGGTAATTTTTTATTCACAACCGCGAGCAGTAGAATCGAGCGGGACGAAAGGTACGAGAGGTCGAGGGACACGTCGTTTCCAGCGTGCAGCAGTCAACCAGCCGGACAGGCGGCGACCGAGGCGACGTGGGGTTGCGCCGTTATATACATGCACCGGTGGCGAGCGAACGTCACGATGCGGAGAGCTCGCGGGAGAAGGACGGTTCGGGTCCGGGGGCTTTTGCGGATAGCCGGTGGTGCCCTGTCACGGTAAACACGACAATACCATCCCGACCGCCGCCATTAATCGTGTTATTTGTACGCTAATTAAGCGAGCGATAAATTCGGACGGGCTCGCCGCAACGCGCGTACCGTTTCTCTCCGCCCCGCTGGGCGCCCGGCCGCGCGTGCGACCGAGCCTGAGACTGTATTCCACCGCGGAAATTTATATTTTAACCCCCCCCCCCCGGTTATTTATATTTCTGTTAGGTGCACCGCTGCATCGTTCCTCACGCGCTCTCCTCGCCGATTTTCAACGGTGCAACACACACGCGCATCCCCGCCCCTACGTGCTCGTTCGTTACATTTCGCGGTTTCACCTTTCGTCCGCGAACCCCCAAAACACCGCCCCCCGCGCCTGCAAATTGCATCGAACCAAACAAACCCAATTGCGCCCCGCGACCCTCGCCAACTCGCTGAATTATAACGTGCAATTAGAAGAAATTGACGCAAATTGTCGTAAATTTAAGCATCGCAGATATTAAACGAGGTGGAGAGCCTCGTTATCCTTTATCCCATAAAGAGTTCCTCTCCTCTCGTTTATTTATCGCCGGCTCTTTCGTATACTTTGCCTGCTGCTCAGTTATTCCCTTTTCCCCGGGCTCGCTCCTCGCCCGATGCTCCTCGGACTCTCGGGACCGCGTCGGATATGTGGGTGGGTCACGAAGTCAAGTGGTCAGTCGCCACTCGTTCCTGGTCTCTCATTCGTGGCACAATGTACGAAGTCGATTGCTGAGCATGTGGGTGAGGGAAAGATTGTGACGAAAGAGCTGCTCTTCCTCGGTGCGTGCGAGCTCGTCGTCTCGTTCTCCTCCTCCTCGACTTCATCCTCGTCAACGTCGGAGAGACAACGCTCCGACGACATTCACGAGGAGATATAGTCGGTACGCGGGGAACATGTGCAACCGCAATTGAGTGAAATTGGCTGCGAGGGTAAACGCACGCTCTAACGCCTCGCTTCGCTTCTGTTCAATTCGCGTC
This sequence comes from Ichneumon xanthorius, assembly GCA_917499995.1. NCBI lineage: Eukaryota > Metazoa > Arthropoda > Insecta > Hymenoptera > Ichneumonidae > Ichneumon > Ichneumon xanthorius. The sequence goes on from OU824207.1 coordinate 1,328,939, forward strand.
TCCTCTCTTCGACTGCTCGGAGGCAGCCGCACGCTGTGTGTGTACGGAGGGTATCGGTATGGACCACACTTCCGCGGAGACCGCATACATCGGCGGCGGCACTCGGCGAGGAGAGGACCGATGGGAAGAGCTATCGAAGGAGCGAACCGCAGCCAGCGGGACTGCCTTATCGCTCCATAATACCGTCGACGTCCCACTTTTTCCCTCTCTCCCCTTATTTCTCGTCTTCCTTCCCATCCGGTGCATTGATCACAATAGCTCGTTCGACCTGCGAGCGATTTTTCGCGGAGTCGAACGAAAAATTTACCTTCCTCAATTTCTGGCTCCCCTTTATCTACATCGAATGGTTGCCGCTCCTCCCACCCACCGTTCCGATCGCGCGAGCCGACGGGGCAAGACGGACACCCGGGGGAAAATGGACTATTTTTTACCGATTTTCTTTTTTCGCTGGGACATGAAACAATGGAGTAACATCGGGAATTGTGGGTCCGTTTTGCCCCGGTGCTCCGTCTTGCCCCCGTCTCCCTCACAGCGGATGCGCCCGCGGGACGGAGAGGGTGCAAAGTGTCTTTTATGGAACTCCGAAGACGCCAGATTATATATATCTTGCTTTCTTTCTTCCGAGATCTCTCCGTTAGTTCGCGGATTCCTTTATCGCGGAGTTATCGGGTCATTGAACATACGGACGGATAATTGCTTGATAATTCATGCGGAGAATAGACTGGATTATCCGTCCGGTCGATCCTCAGCCAATTCGTATTAACCCGTTACCGATCGTGCCGCTTATACCGTGGATTGGCGTCGCTGGAAAAGGCCGGCGCATCAATCGCGAATTCGGGGTGTCTCAATTTCGATCGATCCCAATCGAACTCCGCCCGACGGCGACGAACATCGCGATGAATTATCGCCGATCGAGTATCGCTGTCTTTCCGAGTCGGGAATCGAATTCCGCCGATACGGGAACTTGCCCAGTGTGTGTGAGTCGATCGTTTCGTCTCCGGCGGCAAAGACGCCTTGAGTCGACGCGTCTGGAAGCGCGACGTAGAGAGAGGTCGCGTTGCAGCTTCGCAAAATTAGATTTGCCTCCTCGGAACTGCGACTCGTAGGATTAGATAATCGTTCCCAGCCGCAACTTGCTGTCTCAGCTCCCTCCCAGGTTTCTCCCTTCGGAGCCCTCTCCGTACCGGCGAATCCCCCTCGCGCTCACGACGTCCCCCTCGGCCCGGCTTCTGCGTCATCTCGGCGTATATCGCGGAGAACTCTCCCCCGGAGCTCTCGGTCTCCGGGGGAGGCGGCCGGAGGGTGGCCGGGCGTCGAACGGCGTTGCCGGGCAAGCCGGGAAGCTCAGGTGGTTCGCGGAGGGACGCGACATTGCGGGGGTGAGGGGGGCGAGGGATCGTTCGATAATTGGTTCTCAAGTCGACTCGAAGTCGGTCCGAGACTAGCCACCATCTCGCCACCGCACGATCGTTGCTCCGGCCAACGCTCGTACAATGCAACGGTATTCCAGCCACGGGCTATGCATTAATTCGGAAGCGATCCCGCGGGATAGGAGAGAGAGAACTCCGCAACATCAGCCAGTCGAATAAGGAATGCCCCGACTGCTGTAACGTATTCCGGGGCAATGGCATGCCCCCATGGTGCCGTAGGCGCCCCACCATGGAGCTGCCCCGACCGAACCACCGCAGGATAATTGCTTACGCGAGTTTACCCCCGGCGTGACCGGCGGGCCCTTTATACCGATGTTCTCGAGACGCGGGGCATTTCGGGCTGGAATTCGGAGAGTGTCGGAAATTTCACGGACGAACGGGCGCTGGACGTCACTTGGACACGCCTAAAGTAAAAACTAAAGTTCGTACGCTGCTGTCCATGAATCCCTGAGTTTCCAGCATGACCGGACCGAAAATGTAATTTAACTGCGGCTATGGGCGACCAATCGGCATATTCGTAAGGTGGAGAATCATGTGCGTACTCGTGCGTCTTCATTTTAAGGTTTCGGCGAAATTGCTGGCCCTCTTCAGAAATGTTGTCCTTCATATAATTATGTGTCGTAATGAAATCCTTATTCTAAGCAGTTTTGGTTTTTATACAATATTTGTGTTAACATCAATATTTGTGTTAAGAATCGATCCAGTGTAACCCTTCGTGGTCACACTGGATCGATTCTGCCCGGTCCATTTTTGAACCAGTGTCGTGACCAAACTATCGGTTGGAAAAATCTCAACAAAATTATAGAACATCTTTCAAACATTCTTGTTGAAGTACGAAAAAAAGGTGTATGAGAAATCAAATGGCAACATGTTCAAAAAAAATTCATAAAAAGAAAAAATGAAAAAAAACGTTCACTTTTTTTTCACACAAATCATAACTCCGTAAATTTTAAATACTTTGCCTAAAATTTGAACCTGATACTCCTTAGATATGGTAAAGTGGTCGTCGTATGGATTCTACCCAGGGTTACCACGAAGGGTTAATGGTTAATTAATGCGCCGATTGATCGTTCGCAGCCGCAGTTAAATGACAACGTTTCGGTTCATCGACCGCTGCAATCGCATCGCGAGTATCGAAAATATCATTCGGAGATATCAAGTAAAATCGACAAAGACATCCAGTCCGGCTCGATGTCGCGCTTGATATCTTCGATCCCGTTAAGAGATAGAACAAGATATCCAGCCCGATAGAATAACCAAAACAACCAGGAATTCATGAACAGTGTATTTCCGTGAAACATTTTTTCAATCCACAATTTATTTCTAGTTAATTTTACCACTCGTTCTTCCGTCAGCGAAAGAAGGAAGAAGAAAACTTGTGGCCTTTTGTGAACAAGAAATGTTCGTCAAGTTCCGCGTAATTAAAGCTCGATCGATCGTAGGCTCGTTACGAGTTACGAAAAATGTTCATGAATTTATCGTCGGAACGTGATGACTCATGGCGCGTGGAGCTACGATCAGTAGAACGACGGGGGAAGAATAATGGTCCGGTCATAAAGCGCAATGACAACGAGGCCGATGAGCACCAGCGCGCGGGGGCGTTGAGACCGCGAGAGCTCCATCGGCGAATCAGCGTCGTGGCGGGGAACGATGCCGATTAATAACCGAGTTGAACGGTCGATCGGCAACGGCGGAATCGGGTAACCCGAAGAGCCACCGAATATCCAACTGATCGCCGAAGCGATTTAATAACGATCGCACGGTGAATTTAACGTCCCCGAACGCTGTGTCGGAAACACCGGAGACTTCCACGGCATCCTAGCTTCTTGTTTTATTAATTTAATAACCGGAGCTCCGGCTACAGTGTACACACGTCCGTCCCACTGTGCGTTCATCCGAGCGAGGGACCGTGTAATTCTTTAATAATATTTGGGCTCTTCCGACGAGGCCATCGAGGCATCTCTCGCCGATGTAAGCTCGGGCGCGTTGCACGTACGAGGAGGCTAACGAAGTCGGGGACGGCGCCAACGCGAACAACGCCAACGCACGCTAATATTACGTACACGCAAGACGAGGGGACGAATACACAATTACCGTGAGCTAAAGGGAAAGCGGGGGCTCGCGGTGGCGTTGCCGCTATGTTGTAACGTCGCCTCTGAAAGGCTCGGAGCGGTGCCGACTCGACACGGGCTTCGAGCTCGTGAAAATCTCAACTTAATGAGAGAGAAAAAGGCTGCCACGGTCTGTTTCATTCCGGAACGAGCCGGGACTATGCGAAGCTTATTTTACTATGCTCTTCGCCGGGCGGCGCAATTGGGTCGAATTTTTTTTTAAAAGCTCGGAGAAAAATTAATAGGGAGCGAAATAATGGAATGGATGAGTAAACTCGAATTCAGCGGGGCGAGTTTCTGTTGAAATATTTCTATTTTAAAAAATATGAAAAAAGGTTCTTTGGGAGTTTTGAGGCAGTACTTGTTCGGCATCGTACATCGTAGAGCTTGCATCTATCGAATTTTTTTTTTAAAGAACTGTAAACTTTGTTCGCGCATCCGAGATATTGTTTTCCCTCGGATGGCCAGTCGGAACCTCCGCTGGACCCAAGCGCGCAGCATCCCACCATCCTTCGAATTAATCTCTCGGGAAAGAAACGCCGGAGCAAAAAAGCCCTGTAACACCGTAATACCCGGTGCTTAAGTCGAACACCCATATCCCCGGGCGCTTGTGAGGGACGGTCAGATGTTTTATAACGAGCGCGCCCGTAGGAGCGGCAATGAAAACATAACTCGACGGATTATCCTCTGCAGCGACTGAGGGAGGCTCCGGCTCGTGCAACCACTTGTTCGATTCATCAAGCCGAGATTCAGCCGGGGCGGTTATAAATCGCGCGTACCTCCCGTGGATGCCGTTCGTTAATCAGGTCGGGGAGGACGAACGATGGTTGGGTCTTTGATTCAATTATTTCACGGGCCAGTTTTGCCAAATTACGTGCCTGGAAGTCGACAGCAGTTTCAGTTTTTCGTACTTTCGTGCCATCGGTACTCAATGGCGGAGGAGTTAGCGTTACGTTAGCTTCAGTATATTTATATTTATATTTATATTTATATTTATATTTATATTTATATTTATATTTATATTTATATTTATATTTATATTTATATTTATATTTATATTTATATTTATATTTATATTTATATTTATATTTATATTTATATTTATATTTATATTTATATTTATATTTATATTTATATTTATATTTATATTTATATTTATATTAAATACGGAGTATACAAGTGTTATCGCTTGTGCTTCCCGCATTGCTTCCGTTATGATCTCATTTGTATCTGGAGTTGGCTCTCAAGAGTCCTCGTCCCAGATCTTCATTATCAATAAATAATAATAATCGGCATAAAAAATACGCCTTTCCGGCTTCCCTCACGCGGCGAGATAACAGATACGCTGTGTTCTTGGTGTATTAATGGTACAGCGGGAATACGACGACGGCATGGAGGTCGACAGGCGGAGGGTCGAGTAACCAGCGGCGCTCGAGTAACCATCAAGCTCCAGAGTCCTCTAATAATTGGGACTAATGAATCGAGTCGGAGCAACTGCGGGACTATCAGAGGAGCCCTTCCCCCCCCCCCCCCCCTCGCCCGCCTCCTCGCCAACCATTTCACGAATGCAACGAGCAGCGGCTAACGAGCCGCGCCGGGAATCGGTAACGACGACGACTGAGTGTACAGATACAAAATGAAGCCAACCGAGCATCAGCCCGAGAACATTCGGCCGCAGCGATTCCGTCACCCGTGCGCTACCGGGGATTCCCCCGGATTGCCCACGGTTCGCCGTGCCGAGGGCGCGATCAGCGTCCGCAACGAAATTCTCGTCACATAAATCTCCTATATACATATATGTTTGCTTTAACTGTAAAAAAATCGGCGCTTTACCGGTGGCCGGACGGCGATGGGCCAAAAAATTGCGCCCGCCAATTTAAAACCTATAACTCCCCGCGCGAGTTTATCCGGTATACGGCGAACACGTACATAAAAGCCGGTGGACAGTCGCCGGAGCCCATTATCCCGTCCATTCCCGAGCCGGAATCGCGAGAGCGCGTTATTGCGGTGGGTACCGAGGCGTAACGAAAAAACACACAGGACACGGACGAAAAATCGCGAGTGCGCGAAATTTTGACGGACGTTCGTGGCACGTTATCGGGCCGAATCAACGGGCGGCGAAATCACCTGTATATAACGTATCCTATATATAGCATGTATGTATACATATATACATATATGTATTTCTGTGGCGGAGAGAAATAGTTAACTACCCGCTGCAGCGTCGATGGTGGAATGAATACGTTGATGGGTTACACGCGGGTATGTTTTGCTGCTCGCAAATACGGCAGTGATTCGGTACAAAACTATATTGCCGCAGGGGCAACGAAAGGGTTGAAACGCTATTAGGGAATGCGTGTACTATGGAATTGTGCGTTCAGCGCGCACCGCGGAAGCGCGCGGAGGCGGATAGCATAGCGGAAGGATATTATTGTTATTACTATTATTATTATTAGGGCATTACTGTGCGTGGAAATCACCTAGGTATGTGAAATATTGCGTTTCCGCTATAACGCTGATACCGTATATAATACGCCGTTCGGTTTGACTGTGGGTGTGTGCGATAACATCGACACCGCGCTTCGGTAGATCGAGTATGATCGAGTAGGGTATGTACGTCAGAATAACTACAACCGGTGACCGGGAATTAGCGTGGAGAGGTACACGATTCGGCGATGACCGAATGTAACGCGCGACGAGTAAATAATTCGGACGCTGCGCCAAAACGGCGGAATGAGTGTGGGTTAAAAAAAAATGGGAGGGAAAAAATGCATTCCAATAAACGCGACGAGTACACGCTGGCTGGCTCGCTATTTTTGTTTTTTTGTTTTTTTTCACAAAAACCATATATCCATCGTAGGTTCCTCGAGGCACATAAAAAAAAAATAAAAAAAATAGAGTGTGTGAAATAATAATACGAAACGAGAATTGCGAATGTAAAAACGGGATGAAAGGGACGTACGAGTGAGAGAACGGCCGCTCGGAATGGACGAAAAAACAGAAACGCTAAATGTTAGCGTGCACACGATCGTTGTCACCATTTTGTCATATAACGGAATTCTCGAATAATCTACATTAAAAAAAATGAAAACATTTTTATTTACATACAATTATTTTTTTAATCAAATTTTCGATTCTCATTTATTTTTGTTTTTTTTTCTCTCCGTTGATATTGAAATTATTACCAGATCCTTCTCTCTTCCCCTACCTAAAAACAGTAATTTTCGCACCGGATCGAATTTTTTAAACCCACTAGAAAAATAAATTGACGAAAATTGTACTGATTAGATAACCGAACAGTTATGAAATATCAATCGCTCTAACGTCGTCGAATTCGACAATAGTCAAGGGTCTCTTCAGTGGCGTTACAACGGGGGAGCGAGAGAGCTGGAGAAGCCAAATTGGTTTGAGATCGAGAGTGATCGACAGCTGAAAGTGGCGGACCGGGGAGATCTCGACAACGAGTGCCGTATCGTTCGCCTCGTCTATCGGCTCGAGGGTGCGCGCGCATTGTTTTGCGATAGACGTCGAGAGACGGCCACTCTACGATCTACGAGCCGCGGTTCTGCTGCGACGAGCTCCGGACAAGTTATAGTTGTACGCATATATGCACGTATTGTAAATACACGGCGAGGCAACGAGCGACATTGGCCACGTTTCTGGACGAGACGCGGCGCAGATCGTACGGTTGCGAGAGAGCCCGGAGCGACGATTCACGTGCATTGCCTCTCGATGAATGCACGTCCGCCGTCGACACAATGACGATCGGTCGACGACTATAGCAACGGAATGCCTCAATTACGATTCCATTGTTAATTATTGCGCCGGCGGTCGGGCGCCTCTATTGTTCCCGACGTTACAGGCTGCCCTCTCTATCCACCCCGGGCCCTTATCCGTACGCGTAACTCGCGCGCGCTGTCGATCATTGTTTTTTTTTTTTTTTTTTTAAATATACAATGCACACACGTTGTTTTGCTTGCTGTTTCTCGGGTGTTTTTTCCTTCTCTTTTTTTTCGTTCCATCACGTTCTTTCATATTGTTTGCTTTCTGGGCCGAACCGGCAATCGCGGTCTTGCAAATTGCCCCGGTGCATCGATAAATTATAGACAAAAGAGCGATGTGGTTCGTCGGGCAAATGAGATTGCGTTCGAGTTCGATGTATCTACCGTGAGATTCTCATCGAGAGGTGGGGGGTGGGGCTAAAAAAGATGTATACCTTCGTCGACACGTGTATTTTCGGTTTATACCCGCGGAGAAAAGCGGCATCGTCAGGTGCTCCAAACTGCACCCTCGAGACGCCCGGTTATTAATTGCTCTTCGGTACTTACTAATTAACCGCGTTTTGTAACGATATTGGCTTTGCAGAAAAAAAGCTTGAGAGTTCTTGATTATGTTTTAAAAAAAAAACCTTGAGCGTTCTCAATAGGTCTCAAAAAAAGCACTTGTCTGAAGCGTTTTTTTTTTTTTTTTTGCTTTTTTTAGTTCATCAACGACCCACTCATATGCATTATTGTTCGAGTGACCGCTGTTATGCCATTTTTTTTTTTTGCTCCGGTATACAATAGCGTAAAGTACACTTCGGCAACGATTCGAAGCGACAGCAGTTCGCGACGTTGTTTTATACGGCAGAACAATGCTAACGGCAATTTTTTACCGTACGCGAGCCACTGCACGGTGCAACATTGGCCCACGGAGAGTAAGCAATTTTTTTATTTTCGTCGCTTTTGTTTTTATCAAATCAGTCCGGGCAAACATCGTTCGTACCGTTTTGCCTCATACACGATAGTAGGCGCCCGGTTAAAAAAAACAACAAAAAAATCTCTTCATTATACAGCGATGCAATTAATAACGATTACTCCATCGAGCGAACGAGAGGATATAACTTTTCCGCGCTGCGCTACATTGGGATTGCGAATTCCATTGTTCGAACTTCACAAAAGGGGTTGTTTAGTCAGCCAGAGCGCAGGTACGCGTAGTCCCGAGAACCTGGCCGACCTGAGCAGTAGAGTCAATACAGTCGACATATTAATTTTCGTTTGGACGAAGCGCCGCCCGTCGGCGAGGCCGCTGGAAACGAAGCTCAAACTACAAAGCTTCGCCACGCTGAAACACAATCCAGGTCGGGAATGAGAAAAATATGAATTTCCCGCAGTTTATCAGACGTTATGGAACCAACCGGCCGTTTTGCAGGAGGGCAATACCGGTGAACTTTTGCACGTCATCGATCAGGATAAAACTGTACCGTAGCGGGAGTATTATTTTTTGCTGCTCTTTGAGCGCGTACGTGCAACAGTCCTCGTCTGAAAGCTGCTGAAGCTACGTTCCTTTTAGCTTCGACATAATTTTTCACGGGGTATTAAGCTTTTGACGCGAGGAAGCGATCGACCCTTCGACTTTCTCGGGCAACCGAGAGGGAGAGCCCGCAATAGAGGGTCGCTACAAATTGAGTTAAAAGTCACTTTTTAACCCCCTCTCGTCTCTCGCCGCCCCTCCGCAAGGGAATTATTCATTTTGCGCGGTAAGAGCAGAATCTTACGCCTGTGGCGTCGTAATATTCCAGCTGGTTCTGCACTATCGGACAATGTTCGTAAAGAAGAGAGTTATCGTAGAGAAATAAAAAAAAATTTAACTTAAAATTAAGTTATGACGTCATTTCCAGTTTGAAAATCTCAGTTCTCGACCGGAAGTGACGTCATACCGGAAATACGTCACTTTCCGGTCGAGAATCTGATGTTTCGACCGGAAGTAACGTCATACCGGAAATATGTCACTTTCCGGTTAAAAATCTCATTTTTCGGCCGGAAGTGACGTCATACCGAAAATACGGAACTTCCGGTCGAAAAATGAGATTTTCAAAAACATCACGCCACAGCGATGTGGCGTGTTTCTGTCGGACGGAGGGTAAATGAGGATCACGAGAGGGTAAAATAAAATTAATAAAATTCTCAGCTGCCCCTGGAATTGTTATTACAGCCACGAACTCCGGCCTTCGGTAATTTCGTGCGGCAACGAGCAATCGTCCGAGCTGCCGACCCTTCTCCCAAAGTTCAATATACTGGTCGTCTCGCTCTCTCCGTACCAAGAAACGACAACGGAATCCGGTCCGGCGAGTGAAGCCCGGACAAATGTGAGAGTACAAGAGCGAAATTAAAAATCAACGTGTGACGTGTTATCGATTGGGTATACTTTATACGTATTACGTGACACGGGAGCGTGAAACCTCACCGTCCAGGAAATCCCTTTTCGCCTCCCAGTTCTGCCGCGCTACCCCGGCGAGAGAGCTGCGTCTCGATTTTTCTCGCCTCTCGTTTTCTGTTTCGCTAATACCGCACCAGCTGAAAAACAGAGCCGGCTCGAACAACGGGCTCTTTCCCATTGATCAAGGACCCGGCAGCCATTTCTCGGCAACGAGAATACAACCCATCTGTCATATTGCCACCCCCGCCGTGGCCGTACCTGCTTCGGCTTTCTCCTCCATTCTCAACCTCAATACACCCCACCGTCGGCTGGGGAGAGAGAGCGGGGCAAAACGGAGCGCCCGTTTTTTACGAATTCTTCGCGAACCCTAAAGAGTCTCATTTCAGATAGATGACCCGTTTTGCCCCGCTCCCAGCCTGGGTTGCACAGATTCGAGATGCAACTACAACTCTATGCACTCGCGACTTTCGCATCTCTCGCAACTCTCTCCATTTCGTGTTTTTTTTTCTCATTCCACTTCATCTTCATCCTCTCATCCCGAAACGTATGTCGCGCCTGTTAGCGCATGAGAAGATGCACTTCGGAGGGTGCTTCCGGGTCTCCGGGTTTCAGGGCTCTGGAGATCCGCGAAGATGGATCCGCCACCGGGCTCGTAAAGGGAGCCAGAGGTGTGCGCGGTTTTCCGGACGCGGTACGCACCCGCGCATAAAATTCGCACGCGCAAACATGCGCATTAATTACCCTGCCGGTATATAATCGCTCGTATAATGCTCGTTGCATACCAAATCCCACTACTCCGGGTGCGGGTCGTTGGAATCTTAGTAATCCGGTTGTTCTCGCACGCACACATTTTCCTACTGTTCGTGCATTAAACTCTCACACAGGCGACAAAAATGTCCTCGTGAGTTTCGTTGTCGCGAACCCGTCCTCCGGCTAACACACTCGCGGTAGACTGTGCGCGGTAGTACCGCGAATATTCGTGTATTTCGTGTATTATACACCTCGCGAGGTCTTCGCGGATGCGAGCTCGTGAGAGGAAGGACGGAAAACCGAGGGAAGAGTATCCGGGCTCGGGAATCCTTGCTTTTCCTCGTGTTCGCCCAGGATTATCCTCGACCGTCCTCGAAACACCCTCAAGATACTCCCTACACTCCCGAGAGGACTGACTCCCGTGAGATTTTCCAGCAGCCAGGGATATTCCCCCGCGTGTTATTATATATTTATCATATATATATATATTAGGGTGTTTCAAAAAAAGGCATTGTTTTTTAAATTTTTCTCCCACCTGTTTAAAGTACAGATTTCGATCTCAAATTGAACCTCACAAAAGGCGGTACCAAGCAAAAAATCCTAAGAGGTGCCGCATTCGACGGTTAACCCAAAAAATGCGGCACCTCTCAAACTTAATTGTCAGCGACCGTCTTTCGCTGGATTTTTTTATCAATTAATATATATAGTTCTATAGGGTGGGAGCTTAACGTTTTGCCATTTTTTGTATTAAACACAAAAGACTACAAATAAAAAAATTATTAAAAATATGTATTTTGGGTTCACTACAAAAAATTACAAAAAGTTAATCTCCCACCCCGTAGAATTATATATTTCGATCTAAAAAAACATTTCGCGAAAGGCGGTCGTTGACAATTAAGTTTAAAAGGTGCCGCATTTTTGGGTACAAACGTCGAATGCGGCACCTCTTAGAATTTTTTGCTAGAGACCACCTTTCGCGAGGTTCAATTTGAGATCGAAATCTAGACTTTAAAAAAGTGGGAGCAAAATAATTAAAAAAATGTCCTTTTTGTGAAACACCCTAATATATATATATATATATGTATATGTAGGTGTGTATCAGCGGAATTAAACTGCGTCGGAGGGGGCTGCAGCTAGTTTTACCGAGGGACGTGATGGAAATTTCAATGACCGTTGGGACGCGCATGCACCCCGTGTTATACCGGAATAATAATAACAATAATTGTTCATAAAACTAGATGTTTTTTTTTTTTTGGATCGCTAATATTCGTAGAGCCGATGAGAAATCGAAGGTCGAACCTGATAATGATCGATAATACGAGGAGATTTGCCGTGGAGGGCGGGCGAGCGATACAGAAGAGTCGCGAGAGCCGATAGCCGCACGGGGAATCGCCGCGAGGATTGGCATAAAGCGGTGGAAAAAGCGACGGAACAGCTCTCGCGTGACCTTTGGCTCGCTTTTGCGTTCCAGCTGGCGCCGCCGCTGTATCTGCCCTTTTATATCGGAAAACGGTATATACGATCGACAACGCTTCCAGCGGCTCCAATGTTCTCCGCGGATAGAGAGGCAGCGATAAAGCCCGATCGAGTAGGCACTAACGCTGGGCCCGACCGAGATTCCGGACACGGATGGGGGGAGGGGGGGGGGAGAGCCTTCGAAGTGGTCTCTCGTCGATCCGGCGAGGAAAATACTCGACGGAGTCCCTTTTATACGTGCTCGAAAAATATTCAGCGGTAATTAGCGGAAGATCCAGGTGGAAGAGCGTTCAATATTAATCCACCTTGGGGGATTAAAAAAAAAAACGATGAAAATCAAACCCGTCGATTCAAGAGATTTTTTTTTTCCCGATATCGCGATGTTTTATTTTTGACGCATGAAGCATGCTATCGGTTAATTATTGTCGTCGGAAAATAATGAACTATCGACGAACTACGAATGTCGTTCGATCGACATATCGAACTTCCGCTTGACTTATCCGTGGAAGTTAATTGTTTTACGGAATTATGAGATTCCTCACTCAAGCTTTATCACTCACTTTATCTTTTAGCGCACTTCCTGTCTCTTTTGTACTACGATCTCGCGCACTTTACCGCCACGCCACGCATACTCTGTACTTTCGCTTTAGATTAAGAAAAATCTGCACCTCGGTGGAACCTCTTGAAGGGCTACGGTACTTGGATTTATTCCACGATCAATAAAACTTCTATCTGTCTGTCTATAAAGCAGTCGCCATTAACCCTTTATCCCCTAAACAGTGTTTCCTTTCGTCGGATAAGCCCGGAAGAGTGTTTGTCATCGACTCGACGCTATGATAATTCACGGTTTCTTATGAATCATTGATAAACGCTAAAACGCTTTTCGAGCTCTGTCGAAGCTTTTTCGAAGATCGTAGGAAGGGGAGGCCTCAGGAGTGAGGCGCGAGCGAATTCGAAATGAGCCTCGCTCATCCCTCTCGGGATACGACGATCGACGAATCGCCGGGTTGGATAGGACGGAATCGGGCTAAAAATAGTAAAGTTACCGCATACGTACAACGGTGTCCCATTTCGGGATCGAAAAACCACACCATGGTTAACCGTACGATATTCTAATGGCACGTACCACATTCATATATAAGGGCGCCCGAGCGGCCTCAGCGTTTAGGGGAACCCCCGTTTCCCGTTAAAACTGCGGTTATTTGCGGTGCACTTCAATCGAATTGGGTGCAGTTTGCATAATCCGCAACGACGAACAGTGCCGGTGGGGGAGAGAGAGAGAGTGGTCGAAGTTGGTTGCGAGAGGGAGAGGTGCGAGGCGCAAGCCCGCGGAGGGCACACTATATACGTGTGCGTAATGGCATTCGTGCGACCATACACGACCCTCTCGGCGAGCCCCAGAAGGGGCACCAACTCCGCCTCGCGGACTACCAGCTTTTACCGCTTCCTCCCCCCCCCCCCCCCTCTCGCTATCTCCTCTCCCTCGTATCTCTGTTTTATCCTCATTTCGCGTCTTCATCTTTTTCTCCCGCCACCGCGACCCCTTTACTTTTCTCTCGTTTTCTCGCAATCGTAATAACCCCCCTCCCCCTCTATATATACAGTTCGGTTCTCATCCCCTCGGGGTTTCCAGCCCCCCGCGACCATCCACCCGGTCCGATTGGCAAAACGTTCGGATTCGCTCCATAGCCACCCATCTCGGCCTTTTCCTTGTTCCACCGGAGGAAAAAGGGCCTCGGGGCCAGCCATAACTCTTTGCCGCGAAAGGCGATCGGGTAATTCGCTAGGCGAAGCCCCCGAGATCCTCCGACCGGCGGGGATATCCTCGCGGCGAACGATTCGTCGATTTTTATGCCGCTACCGGTTATCGTTACAACCGAACGACTACAGGTGATATAACGGTATATTGGGGATATTCGATACGCGGGACACTTCGTATAGATTCTACCTCCCGATCGCTATACATTGCGCCATCCAGAAGCAATTCCGTCGTCTTTGCGGGTCGAGCCCGACGTACATCCCCGACCGGATGGAGCTCAGTGAGACGGAACATTTTTAGCGAACTTTCGAGGAAGTTGCGGAGTTGCTGGTTTGATTTTTCTATCGATTACCTTCACTGGGGAAACGGACAAGGGAGAGCTTGGTTTTTGTCTACTTCAAAAAAATCTGATACAGTGTCTACAAGAGCATAGCGAGGACCGGGGCAAAACGGTACCCCGGGACAAACCGGATGTCCTCTATCGGAGATGAAACTTCATTTCATGTCCCAAAAAAAAAAAAAAAAAATTGATTGCGATAGTCCGATTTGCCCCGGGGGTGGAAATGTCGCCTCCAATGCGGCCTACCGGCTCAATCCTGCGGGTAGGAGTCTGTCCGCTTTCGATTGAAAAATAATACTCTCCGCACTGGGTCAGCAGAATCCGGCTGGCACGTTTTTTCCACCGACATCGGAAGAATCCACGAGAAGCGTCGAGTGGTTGGTTGGTCCCTACTTTATTTTTTTTATCATCCCCGTGCACGTTTGAAGCCAAACAGGGCTCCCCTACGAGTCTCCTCTTCCGAGCAGAGATAGGAAGAGAGATCGTCGAGTGTCGGTTTAACGGTGTGTGCGCTCTGCGGCGGGCGAGAAGGCACAGGAGTGAAAAAAAAAAATGAGAGCTACGAGCGCACACACCTAAAAGCGAACGCAGTAATAGCCGCAAGAGGAACTCTCCGCTCCGTGTGCTTGTGTGCGGTTCCGTGTGTCCCGCGAACTACACAGTGATCCGTCCGAGAGATTAAAGCTCTCTTACCTGCCGTCAGCGACGCGTAGAGTAGCACCGTCAGTAGTAAGAGCCGCATTGTAGTCAGGCAGTGCACTCGAGCCGTTCCAGTAGCTTCGTTGTGCGACGACGAAGAACTATGGTCGGAGGCGGAGGAGCGCGATTCACTTTTCGAATCAAAGACGCACGGCTCAACCCCACGGTTCATCGTTCTCTTGACATTTCCTGGTACGAGGGAGATCAGAAATTCCGCGCACTTTCGAGCCCCGGATTGTCGAGGCTGGAGGACTGTCCCACAAAGCGATTCGTACGATAGTTCGAGAATTCTTGACCGACGATAATATCCTATCTCGACTCACTTCCCCCGGTTTTACATACGAGTCATTATTGTTAAGCCTTCCTTTTTCTCAAATTTGCGTCTCCTTAAATCTTCGTTCCTGCCGTTTCCTCGTGTTTAATAAATCTTGGAGCGACTCGTACGGTAGTTCGAAGATTCTTGTCCAATGATTTTCTATCTCCGCTTACTTCCTACGGTAGACAATTTTACGTGCGGATAATTATTGGTAATCCTTTTTGTTCTGTTTTGTCTCAATTTTTTGTCTTCTTAAATTTTCTTTTTTTCCGTGATTAATAAATCTTGGAGCGACTTGCACAAAGCGTTCTAAAATTCTTGTACGACAACGATTTCTTATCTTCGCTTCCCTCCTCCGCCGGACGATTTTACGTTCGTATAATTATTGGTGATCCTCTTTGTTCTTTTCCCGTCTAATTCTTTTTCTTCTCCCTCAAATCTCCGTGCCGTCGGTTTCCCCGTGATTAATAAATCTCAGAGGGAATCCTCGAGCGTGGAGCCTCGCCGATCGGGAATATTCGAACGATAATGAATCCCGCGGACGAGATAGCGCGAGAGACGCCGAAGGGCTTTCCCTCCCGTCGTCGAGGTAGCGGCTCCTCGACTCGCGTCTCTATCTCTCGGCGATGATATATACAGAAGAGGCGGTACCGCTAATTGGCACGACTCAATTAATTTCCTGCTAAGACCGAACTCTCGTGGCTCATCGGGTACGGAGAAGGGAAGTACACTCGCCCCATCGAATATCGCTGAGAGCCAGAGTTTCCGGATGCGATTCCCTTCTCACTCGTTTCTCCCTTACACACACTATATATGTATATACGTGTGCAATATATCTATATCTATGACTCCGACACCGCGCTATCTGCTTTCTCGCGGAAAACTTCAACACCGCAGAGAGGAATTTCCCGGGGCGCGCGACCCGGCTTAGCACACTTCAAACTTCGTTCAACGGCGAAGCAGCGCTGGCGGTGTCGTTTCGGATCCGCTTCGCACTCGTTCCTCCACCCTCGCGCCACGAAGATCAGCCTCTCTATCTCCCGGCCTCTCCGGCACAGCCCTCTTGACGCACTCCGAAGCGCGACAGCCGCTCCTACGCGCCTAAAGTCAACCCCGGCGCGTCTCGCTTTAAATTTGTTAAATGTTATCTTCACCGATCCACTGTGTCACCGGGTTAGCCGACTTTCCAGCAATGTTTTTTTTTTTTTCTTTCAACACCGCAAACTTTGGCTCGCAGAAAAATACGCGCGTTTCGGCCACGTGCGAGCTTAGAACACCGGTTCGTCGACTCACTGATCGTCGTCACAAAAATGCAATCATCTTGGCGAAGGAAAAATAATTATAGTTTAATGAACAAATTTAAAAAAAATAATTTCCTTCGAGGGAACTTCGCGTGTCTTTCTTGTTACAGACAATACCGACGATATTGATAATTAGTATTATTTAGTGACAATTCGAAGGGGAAAAAATCGCGTAATCTCGTTCGCACAGAGCGAACAGAGTGCGTCGAGAGTGTCACCCGCGATTAAGTTGCGCGCACGTTGACAACGTCAACCGGGGAACCTCGTGCTCTCGCGGCAGTTGGAAGTTGACAGAAAGCCTTGGCGGGACAGCCTCGACGAATACGCGGGCCACTCCCACCCGCGCATGCTCCCGCACTCTTCGCCGTTCCCGTCGACGATTCGGTCCCGCTTTGACCACCGCAAGGTTCTCGTTCTCTCGCTCTCTCGCCTCCCCCGCTGTTTACCCTTACTCCTCGTTCTCTTTACTCCCGCGAGATCTCTGCCCCCCGTGCCCCCCTACCCCCCTCTTTATAGCTGTACCAGCACGTCGACGGAGTTCGAACGAGACACGTGTACCAGCAGCACCCTCCTCGTGGGGTGTCGAAGGTTGCTCGCGGTGGGAGCGATTGAATATATCGTCCCGCTGGATGCCCCGCTGTACCGCGGGCCATGGCATAAACCAATTAATTTTAGTAATAAGCGCCCGGGACTAACTTTTATGAGACGGGCACGTACGAAAAAGGCGTTCCTGAGCGAACCTAGGATACATTGCCTTGGCGATCGGGCAGAGAACCCCGCCGGAAGAACCCGAAACTCTCGCAAGGGCTCTCCGGCTCCTCGCGAATTCTTCCGTGGGCATCGCGCTTACACTGAAAAAAGAAATATCATTGATTCAAGAACACACTGAGAAAAACTTACATAGTAAATAGTTCTCAGGGGGGACGTCTACATTTTATAGTTACGACGATGACCAAAAATTATAGTTGTAACTATAATCATCAATCTCAGTTTAATCAATTGAGTACATACTATCACAAACTATCTATATAAACGTCCCCCCTGGGAACTATTCGTTATAATAGGAAATACCATCCTTTTTCTCAGTGCAGTAACATTTGCGGGCTGCCATTGACATTTCATTCCAACAATTGTATATCAAAATGAACCAATGTCTATAAAATGTATGAGAAGATATGTAATAGTTTCATTATCATTAAAATAGACTTGACATAACAGCGTATGTCCATGTGCAGCCGGCAAGTGTCACTGTTCTTGAATCAATGATATTTTTTTTTCAGTGTTTTTTTTTTTCAATTTTTCGTGAGCATCAATTGACCAAAAAATGACCGAGTTTATGATTCCCGAAAATGTTTGTTGGGCGATGACCGTCGTTTTTGTTCGGGGCAGAGATATTCAATCGGAAAATTCAATCTGTCTAGACGGAACGAAAAAAAGGACTGCGCGGGGAGGGATTATTGAAAACGTAAGCTGCTCGCACAAGAACCGACGGGTCCAGTTTGCTGTCATACGAACGAGCCGATCGGACACCAACGCGTAAGCGCCAGCCAATCTCGGTTGTTGGTGTCCGATCGTATCCGAACTCGTCTGTGTTCCGTACGTTCTTTCGTGTGCGAGCACGCTTAGAGATTTTTTTTAGTGTCGTTTTTGGTTTGAGTCTCTCGGGTAAGTTTCCATGCGAGTAACTGTGCGAGTCTCAATGATTCTTTGTGAGCTTCCGCGGGCCTCTGTGTGAGTGTCCAGAGACGCACCGTAATTGGTAATCTTGTAAATGGCAGATACCGCTATCTTGAGGTTCACGACATTTAACCAGTGCCGCGACGGATCTCGGAGAGCCCGGGACTTTCTTCGCTTGTCCGCTCGCTAATTAGAACTTTTCTTGCATGTTGCATTGTTAAGTGGAGTATCTATAGATTGGGCTCGTCGCTCGCGTCTCCCGGTCGTTATTCTTCCACTTCTTCATCCAATCTTTTTATTTTCTTTTCCTTTTTAATTTCTTCTTCTTTCAGTTTTTCATAACTTTGTACCCGGAGGTTTGCCGGCGGATAAATTTGATCGTTCGACCCCGCCGAGCTGCTTTGTACGATCGGGGCATAGGCGAGCTCGGAGAGATTGAAAGATGCATGTCCGCATGCATTCATGGACGGAGGTAAAGTCGAGAGTCCCGCAGGGTGGATTTATGCATGGTGCTGCGGTTGCGTCACTGGCCACTGAATTTACGGTTACGGATTCACGAATGAAGCGATTAATTCGGCCACGAAGTCACCCCCCCCCCCCCCCCCTCCTCTTCCACCGCCGCGCAACCACTGCCAACTGTTCTCGCTATATAGCCTATCAAACATACAACCGTTCGTTACGGTCCTTCTCGTTGCCCCGCTTCGCTTCCTACGACTCTTTGTCCACGTCTCGGACGCCACGCGTTTCGTTCCCCGCACCGTTGTGTACGTCGCACACATCAGCGCGATACGTCATATCGCGCGAATCGCCGGAGCGCTGACGGCTCGAGAGAAATTTGGGCCACGTTAATAAACCTTCGAATTGGAAAACAAAAACGTGTTAATTTTCGTTGTCAATTCCTGTGGACAGGATGATTAAAAAAAAAAGATGAAAGAATTATTCAGGATTATTAATCAGGAATTAAATAATTTAATTAAAATAATTATGTTGGCGCAAACATTTGCTCCGAAAGTAACCGGCTGGTCGGGGTACCGTGGCGTGGTAAGTAGTCGCAATTAACAGAGTGGCTTTATCGGAGGATTAAAATGAGGACACTCTCGGTGGATCCGCCCACGCTCCCGTATTACGAGAAAAAAATGAATGGATAAAGTCTGAAGCGCGAAAAAGTCGAGTATTAAAAAGAAATACTCGACCAAAGTCAATGAAAGAAGAAATCAGGTACGTAAGTACCGGAATAGTTCGCAGGATAGGGAACATCGGAGGGTCGATGAGCCGGAGGATTTCTCGTTCTCAGCGTACGCCGGAAAGAAATGAAGAAAAAAAATATATATCGGGGTCAGTAGAGTTCCGTATAATAGACTCGTCGGCGTAAGAGCTGCAAAAAGCTTATTAACTGGATTAAGATACCCTTAGCTCCGCACGGATCGATGAAAGTCGCCGATGGAGGCGGTAAAAATTGAAGAGAGCCGCGAAGAGGCCGAAGTACCGAGGGAAACCCACGGTTCCCTCTCAACCGTTCATTTTTTTCTCCCGCACATCCATTCCGTTTCTTTTCATCCTCGCTGCTCCGCCGCTCCGGAGGACGGCGCCCTTCGCGTTTATCGATGTGTTCAATTTTATTTTTTATCTCATTATCTCGCCGATCTGTGTGCGCACACCCAGAAAAGAGATTTATTGAAATAAAATAAATTTCGATCTTCAAGTTACGTTTATTCAGATAAAAGAAATGTTTACTTGCCTTAGCAAAAAATCCTTGTAAGATTCGAGTAACGGAGATTCTTTAGTGTAAGTAAAAAAATCTATTCAAAGATTTGTACTTTAAAATAAATGTTTATTCGCCCCGAAGAAATCATATATTTGACGTTAAGACAAACGCGACTATTATCCTGTAGCGCGCATTACCGAACCATCAACGCGTCAGTCGTCTGAAAACGTCTCTGGCTGACAGTACAAGGCTATATTTATTCCTTACGGGGAACCGCAACATTGAAATAGATAGGCAACTCATCGGCTTGTTTTTATGAAACTTTGTTTACATCAAGATGCATTCATCGATCAAAATGTGGTTGTGGAATGCGTCCTCGAAGAACCAACTTCGAGATTGGTTATGTCATGCGTATAACTGATACGTGACATGATTAGTGAAATCGTGCGTCGATAACGGATGTGTACGCTTATTTAATAATAAAACATTGCTAGTTGATGCTTCGATCATAATAAAAATGACTTATTCAACAAAAAAATCGTTTCTGCGTCATTCATATATCACATTATTCGCATACGATGAAAGATAGCAAGTCTGTCACGAAGTAAATAACAAAAATATTTTTACATCAATATCTGTTTATGAGATCCAAATAAACATTATTGAATAATAAGAATGATACTATCAAACAAATAAATATACATATCAGAAATTAAAAAACGCTCCGTTAGGTTATGAAGCATACAATAATTTTTCTTCGTCTTTAATAAATTTTCTTTGATTGGAATAAACGTTTTTCTGCGTGCAGCCGTTGAGCCGGTATCCTCGGCTTCGCTTTGGTTAACGGGCGAGCCCGCGGAATTTATTTCCATCAGCGAAGTCCCTTCGCTGGGCGATAGCTACTTCGCCGTTATACCTTTACGCGCCGGGGCGTTTTACTCTGTACAGGTCTTACGGGTCCGTCTTACGCAGGCACTTTACTTTACCCGCCCTATTTCTAATCATTACGGCGAGAGTAAAACGCGACGAGGGCGCGGCAGAGATATGAGAGGGAGAGCGGAAACTGGAAGAGCGAGGAAACGAAAGTGAGCCGAGTGGAATTTCCTCTCGTTCCGTCCGCCCTGATGGCGGCCCTCCCTCCATTTCGCTGAGCTCAAGACTCATCTCCCGGCACTATTCGAGGAGCTCATTTAGTATCCTCTTACCGGGAACCCTACCGTGGCTTTTTCCTACAACGTCTTTCCCGTCCGGCCACCCTTTCTTCGACTCGGCGTGTGCACGGCGCCGGACCGGGGCAAAATGGCCGTGAAAGGGGTAACGCCCGTACAGATACCCATTTTACCCCAGACTTCACGAATGTTTTTTGAATGAATTTTCGTTTTTCAATTTTTTTTCTTTCGTTTCCCATTTTGCCTCGTTGTTTTTTGAATGCCTACGTGCAGACACGGGGTGTGGATACAGTGTAGAGGAGAGCGGGGTAAAACGGGACAGCCAATAGGGATGCATCGATGGGCAAAGTGGGACGTCCTAAAATTATTGGAAAATTGCATTTTTAAAAACGTTTTTAGATTTTTTTTTCAATTTCTTTTCTTTTCAGACCCCATTTTGCCCCAATTTTTCTTTGGATATCTACGTGCAGACACGGGATATGGATATAGTGTATTCTATATATATACATATATATATTGTAAGAGCTTCCTCTCCTCTATCCAGCAACGTGTACTTAAATGCGACGTCCGAGAAAAACCTTGTAACATGCATACTCGCGTGCGCATAACTATCAGTTCGAGGCCCCCCGCCGGCTTGTCCCCATAATGGTCCGTGACACTCGTCCCGATTACCCTCGGACTTCCCTTTTCCATTCATTCGTCATTATCCTCGACCGAACCAGAGCTCAACTTTCCGGAAAAACGCTTTACACTTTTTTCTCAGTATCAATTTTTTTCTTACCTCTACATAATTTCCCGATAATCTATCTTTCGAATCGTGCAAAAAATAAAAATAAAATCTACACAGCGTACAAGACCGGAGAATGCACCGCGAGATCTCCCTCCACCACTCCGCGAGTCGGGGGCGCACAGTTTAGCCTCCGAATTCCCGGGGTGAGAGTGAAAATTTGCGAGGATTCGCGAACTCGGTCTTTCCATCCCGCTATCTCGCCGTGATTTCGGAGCTACGAAAAATAATCGCGCACGCTCGTCGACGGCCGAGCGAATGTGGCCAGGTCGCGGGGGGGGGGGGGGGGGGGGGGGTTGAGAATTTCCGAGGTTTACCCCGGTTGCTACAGGCGGGTAAACGCGATACACGAGAGTGATTTTTATTTCTCTCGTTATCTCGGCACTGCTCTAGTTGGAAGAGGAACCAGGCAGCGAGGCTGAGGGGGGAGGGGGGTGAGTGGAGTAACGAGCCTATAGTGTATCCGTACGCCACCGATACCGGGGGCCCCCGGAAACTCGAGCGAATTCATGCAAAGCCACGTTCGCTTACTCCAGCAAGATGTTGGACGAACACCCACCCACCCACACACACACACACACGTGCACTTACACAGAGAAGTAGTAACGCCAGGGAGTCGAGTAGAGCCGCCTGTCCCCCCTTGTTATCCGTCTCCGCGCGTCGCGGCAGCGTTAATCCTAAAGCCCTTCGACAACGTAAGCTCATCCGCGACCGAGGTGAGGCGCAGCGCAGCGAAGAAGACGGAAGAGGCAAAACTGAATGGATCGTGAAGGGGCGGAAAAAACTAAAATAAAAACGATAAAGAAAATAGAGAGAATTAGCAAACGAAGCTTCGGGACAGAAAGGCGGGAGAACGAACGCGCCGAGCGGGCTCGCCGGTATGCAGCGGGCCCACACACGGACACATAACTGCGGAATACACGGCCAGCACCGGGTTCCCCGTGGCAAAATTTATTTCCAGACTTTCCGTCCTAATTCCCCTGATTATTCCTCGCGTTCGGCCTTCTCACCCCGCTTATACGGACATAAATTTCACGAAATAAAATCCCTACGCCGTCGGGGGGCTGGAACATCGCGAGGTCTGGCCGGGGGCGCGAACCGTGTCGGCCTCTATCCGCGAACGACTCTATCCTACCCGGCACACGGTTTCTCTTCTCGCGATTTTATCGTCCCCTATATCCGTTAACCTTTGGCTATCCGCGATTTAATAAACCGCTCTATACTCTCGCTATCGCGCCCGTTCGCTCGCTGGCTCGCGCCTCGATTTATAAATATTCATTTAGGAATCTCCGATGGGATAGGGAAAGATGAAAATGGGTTGGGGAAAAGAAGAGGCGAACCAACGCGCAGGTGGGGGGTGAGGCGTTCCCGAGTTTGTCTTGAAAAGAAGCCGAAAGTTCGCAAGACGCCGCCTCTCGCAGTTTATTTTTACACCGAGAACGAAAGAGCGATAAAAAAATCTTGTTCCAATTGACCGTAATCTCCCGTTTTTTCCTCGAGAGACTCGAGATTTTTTTACGCCACTCTTTGTAGATCTTTGAAACACCTTTTTGCGCGTAATTTTTTTAAATAATTTTTTTTTTTTTATGAACCTTCCGTTTCCGAGGCGGCCTCTGGCAAATAACTCATTGTATGCTCGGAGTTCCCAGGAGCTGAAGATGTACACGCTGAGGGGAGGAAGAGAAGTGAGAAGAGATCATTCCTAGAATATGAAGTCGTAAAGTAGGTTGACTCAATAAAGGAACGTTCACACAGAACGACCGTGAGGCTGTCGCTGCTGCTGGTTTTATGGTCCCGAAGGGTGGTCGAAAATTTACTGTACATATAATGAATATAAGGGGGGGAGAGAGGGGCAAAATGGAACACCCGGGGTAAAACGGACCATTTTTACCTATTTTTTTGGAAAAAAATACAATGTCTCGTCTTGAATGGAGGAGGCTGGTCCGTTTTGCCCCGCTCTTTCCTACAGTCCTGCAAGGTTGGAAGAACGATCAGTCCACGCACGATTGTACGTCGTATACACTCACACATATGGTCGCAAGATCTCAGTCTCGCTCATCCCTTATTATTCTTCCGACTTAAGCCACCACGCTCCCTCCAGGACAGCGGAGAATCGGTATGGAACCAGCGGAGCAGCAGAAATGACCAGATATCCCCTGCGACGATCGAGGGGAGAATCCTCTCAATGGAGAGATAAAGAAATACTGTCTGCGGGAAAGGTCGAAGAAAACGGGCATTCCGACATAAATCATCTGGCACGATGAAGATATAAAGAGCCTTTAACCATTTCGTTATTAAATGCTGCGAGAATTATGGACGTGTCCCTACTTTTTTATTTCTATCACATTTGCCGATCTCGAGCTAAGGTGGCTGGACCTTTTTTTCAACTGAATTCTTTTTACCGTTTCCTCTACGATTCGCCTCAGATCGTTTTTTTAACCGTAGCCCTCTAGGGAGACCTCGAATTTTTCATCCATATATATTAATATAATTCACGTTTTTATTTCAGTCACATTTACCGTTTTCGTACTACGGTGGATGGATCGTTTTTTGTTCAGTAAATATTTTTTACCATTTTCTCTACGATTTGTCTGAGATAGTTCTTTTGACCGTATTCGTCCATTGCCACCTTAAATTTATTCATATATATATATATATATAATGACTCACTCGACGTATTTTTTCCTAATTTACTTAGGAGTTTTTTCGGACATGGTGACGAAAGTTGGACCGAAGCTGCTAAAAAGCGGTGAATCTACCTCACCAGCTCGAACCCCAACGAATTCCACATGTACCGAATCAGCGGTGAAAAAAATTGGGAATCTCGATCGACAATAAATTGCGGAAAAAAAAATCAAGTATCGCAAAAATAGTTCGTGTTATTAGGTCGAGAGTCCTCGACCCAATCAATTTCCTCTTTCCCGACAATCCGTGATTTCAAAAGCTCCAGAATTTCCAAGCGGCGACGCCGTATACCTTGGCGGTACCTGCATTGATTCCCTCGAAAGCAGTAATTTTTTTTTCTCCCTCCGCATTACTGGTCCGCCCCGGTAAAGGGAGGCGAGAGAGATCGTCAACGATAAACCTCAAGTTCCGAGACACCACCCGCGCCCCCCCCCCCCCCCCCCCCCCCCCCGCGTTCGGCGCGCCCTGATATCGCCTTGTTTTTTTTCGGTCTCATTCAGAACGGTAACGCTCGGTCGAGGCTTCGACTTTTCCTATTTAAAGTTTAAACCGCCGTCGACGAAGACGACGATAGGGTCGGGAAAACGAGCCTCCGTTGTGTTATTCGCGAAGAATGTTGGAGTGGAGTGAAAAAAATAAAAAGACGTACCGAGCTTTTCCGCGATCCGAGCCGCCAAACCCAGCTGTACCCAATTCACCGCCTCCTCGAACCCATGCACACTCTCCCGTTTACTCGTCGTTAAAATATTATTTGAACGATAAAGTCCGGTGGGTAGTTGCGTCGGTAGTTCGACGTTTGAGTTCCCTGTCAACCCCCGTTGTGGTAATCGGGGTTTACACGAGATCGAGATACTTCGACGGACGTGAGCCCGAACACCCTCCGGGCTGGTGATTACACGGGTTCCGACGTCGCGTGCATCGTCCAAGTGTTCCCCGCTTCGCATCTCGCCCACCGCAGGGTAGTTTTTGGCACGCTCTTCGAATCAATATACAACCTCGATCGCGTGTACATCGCGGCTACAATAGACGACCGATGGCCACGTGACTGCCAACTTGTAAAACTATTAATACAGACACACTGGCAGCATATTGTATGAAATTCCACCCTCCCGTTGAACAAAGAGCTCCGGTAAATTGGCCATTTTCCTAGTGCGTGATTAACTTTATGTACGTCACGTGGGATTGAAACGTTAATAACGCAAAGCCGACGTATTGCTATCGCTCGATCGAACAACGAATTGCACTCGCGGGTCGGTACAGAGGCGGCAACGCAGAGTGATGCTGGGTTATGCGGACATGATATTTTTTTTTAACTGCGGAAACGAGAGGTCCGTCCATTAGCGAAAGGGTTGATATATCGGTGATGATAAAACGTGTAAACGGTAATCGTTAAAAGTCGTTAGTCATTCACCGATAGGTTAATGCTAGAACGATGTTAAAAGTTAGGGCTGCCTGCTAAGTAGGTTAAAATTATTATTCGTCGAACAACTGGATCGATTCGGTAATAATGCTAGTACATTAAAAGATTAGAAGGGACGCTAAGCAGAAAAAGCCAATCCGCAAGCGATATAATTTAGAGTTACAATGTTAAAATTAATCAACAGCGTGAGAGAAAAAAAAGTCGAAAGATTGTATGGCTGAATGAGTTATACAAAAAATAATAATTTCGGGTTGGCAATAACGCAAGGCCGATGTATTGCTATCGCCCGATCAAACAACAAATTGCACTCGCAGGCTGGTTCAGGCGCAGCAACGTTGAGAGCAACGGATATGATATTTTTTTAAAGTATGAAAACGGGAGGTACGTCCATTAGCGAAAGGATCGAATATCGGTGATGGTAAACCGTGTAAACGTTAATTATTATAAGTCGATAGTCATTCGCCGATAAATCAATGCTGGAACCCTGTTAAATGTTGGGGCCGCCTGCTGACTGTTAAATTTATTATTCGACGAAAAACTGGATCAATTCGGTAATAATCACAGTGCATTAAAAGAGTAGCAGGGAAGCTGAGCAGCAAAAGCATATCCACAAAGCTTATAATTTAGAGTTGCAATGTTAAAATTAATTAACCGCGTGGGAGAAAAAATATCGGAAAATTCTCCGCCTTCAATGAGTTATATAAAAAAAAAAAAAAAAACAATAATGTCCGGTAGGCCATATCGCCCCGCTTGATCGAGTAACCCTATCACAAACAATAATATCTCACGGGAGATAGAGAGCCAGTTCATACGAGCCGCTCCAAAGCAGCTCCCGGTGAATATGACAATGTACTCTCTCCACTCCGCTCACTCCAATGTACAATATTATCGTACGCGTGTATATCTTCTCCTGCCACCTACGATCGTAACTAACGCTCCATAGACATTGAAAGCTATTGTTACCTAATTAAACGTACACACGTACACATCCACGTGCACGCATGTATATATTCGTATACACATATATAGCGTGCAGTACGTAGAGTTCTGCCACAGTCCACCATAAACCCTTTGAACGTCACAACGGGAGCGAAATAAACAAATTAACTTCGAAAATTGCTACTGCAAAATGAGCGAGTTAAAACACACCCCGGAAAACCTCGAGGCAATTAGTGCTATATTGTACCAGTGCGTTTATATTCCGGAGTGCGTGAACGGAATACGAGCCCGAGACAATCGGTTATGAAATTTCGGATATTTAGCAGAAAATTTACAGCACCCTGTTCGAATGGTAGGAGGAGGGGGTGGGGGGGGGGGGGGGGGTGAGACGTAGACGTGGCTCCGGTGAATTCCGCACGCATCGAGTGTTCCGATGGGGTGCAACTTGTATTATAAACATACTTTATAACGCGTACAGGCAATTCGATGCTATAGTGCATTAGTAATATCCACAGTGTAGTGCAACTCGGTCATATACATATATATAGTATAGAGTGTACGAACAGTGAACGGAGCACCAGCAGCGGGAGCCGCCGCGCGATTGTAAAGGCAAATATGTATTCGGGGGAGGCAGATTGGGGGGGGGGGGGGGGGGAAGTTGGGTTCTCTGTGCTCTTCGGGTGTATCCCGGACGTGGTAGCGGCGTAACGACGTCGGGTTGGCTTTATACGTGTAGAGCTGGTACACGCCTGAGGGTTGACCGTTTTCGTTACCGACTGAGCAGCGCGGGGCGCGCGCGCACCGCGCGGTTGTTATTGAATTATTAATTAAGCCGGTTAATTAATAAACGATATAGGGGGGTGGGGGAGGGCGTACACGGCGAAAGTGCGGGTATGGAGGAAGAAAAGCGGGATATAGAGATAGAGGTAGGGAGTTAGCCGCGAGCGGGTGGAGGAGGCCAGCTCGGGGCAACCAGCCAGGAAACGGCGAGGCCGTGCCACTATGCTACGCCTACATGCTGTAGTATCATACACGCAACCAATGTTCCCTCGGTTGCGGCGACTACCTCTAGTTTGTTCTTTCTGTTTTTTTTTACGTTTTAATTTTTTTTTTTTTATGGCCCTCCGAAATGGTCTCGTGTAGGGGAAGCTAACACCCCGTTCTACACGTACGACTAGCAGCCGCCTCTCGCGGGCGATCACAGCGAACAACGCGCTCTGTGGTACACGGTGGAGAGAGAGGGCGCGAGCCCGGAGGTCGATTGTCGGGCCAACACGAATTTATTATAACGTGCGGGTCGACAAGCCGTGCATTAGTACCGTATCCGTGGATTCACGTTATTATTAATCGGCATTATCTCGGGATATAATGCGGATATTTTATTACGTCGGCGCGGGAGGCTGATGGACGATGTAGACTTTATAAACCATTTGTTAGAGATGAATAAAAACGAATATCATTTTTTTTTTTTTTTTATGAACTCGTTTTCTGATGCGGATATGTGGACAGAGATTGCGTAGAAGCATACAAGGATAGAAAAATAACGGTGATACTTTGGAAGAAAAAGAAAGAGAAAATTACTCTGGAAAAGTAGATGATATATTTCGTCGAGAAGACTTTATGCGACTTTATAAACCATTTGTTAGAGATGAATAAAAACGAATATCATATTTTTTTTTTTTTATGAACTCGTTTTGTGATGCGGATATGTGGACAGAGATTTCGTAAAAGCGTACAAGGATAGAAAAATAACTGTGATAATTTGGAAGAAAAAGGAAGAAAAAATTACTCTGGAAAAATAGATTATATATTTCGTCGAGAAAACTTTATGCGACTTTGAAAGGGTTTAAGACACAAACGATTAAATTTAGAGCCATAAATATAAAAGATGAAGAGACTAAAAAGAATGCCGTATTATTATTTTTATGAAGTCATTTTCTGATCCGGATAAGTGATCGGAGATTTCGTACAAGCGCGATATGACGAGGAGTAAAGGTGATACTTTAGAAAAAAAAATGACTCCGAAATAATAGATGACATACTTCGTCAAGAAAACTTCATGCGTCTTGAAAGGGTTCTGAGACACGAGCGATTAAATTGATGGCCGTAATAAATTACGGTAAATATTCGCGATTATCTCTGCACCCCTCGTTTATCGTGAGCGTTGATCCCTGCCGTTAATAGGACCTTCCCGCAAGTTCGGGACTTTCGCCTCCCTTAAGTATGGTCTCTCATCCGTGTGTCGCCGGCTCCGCGTTGCCGAAAAGCTTCGTTCGCGAAGGAAATTTGAAAATTAGCTCGCACGCGACCCGCCGCTTTGTCTCGTCCGCCGTTCGGCATTATACCGGGCCACGGTCGTTAATCATGCTCGCCGGGGCGCGAGGGTGGCGATCGTCGACGGAGGGCTGTCGGTCGGAACACCCCGTGACGCGGCTACACCGCCCGTCCGACTACCCCGCGGCCCGGCGCAACGTTGCTCTCCGTGTACGTCTACGTACGCTTCGCCGTTGCGCTCTTCCAATGAGAATATATTTCGAAGCAGCGGGCAGAAACCGGAGAAGAGCGGCCGCGTTGAAAATTTCAATTGGCACGAAGGCCCTTCCGGAGGCCGCTTCTCTCGACCATCCCTGCCTCGCTGGAGGAATATCAACTCAGCCCCAGGAGCTTATAATTAAAACAATATTTCCTCATTACCCTACGGCTCGGCTCCCGCGCAACTCTCAGCAAAAATCGCAAAAATGCAAACGCGGATAGGAGCGAGGAGGAGCGAAGCGTCGCTACCGAGAGCTGGTGGAACAGTGGCGAATGATTTTTTAAGCAATTTTTTTTTAGTGTCTACAACAGACGCACGACTAAAAGATATTATGAAATAAAAAAAAATGGGGGGGTTTTCGGAGGCGTAAAAAATTGGATTGGTCGCGATATATTGTACAGTGATTCGATGGCTATTCTCGTGAAGCGAGCGCCGCCGGTGATCGAGACGAAAAGGGTTGTAAAAATGAAGCTTTATGCGAAAGGATCGATCACAGCAGGTAGGCTCCACGCTCGCGCTCTTTTTTTTTTTTTTTTTTCGATGCGTGCGTCTCTGTGCGTTCGCAAATATTGGCGGTAGACCGCGCGTAAAGTTTCGTTCGTGCGTTTTTTTTGCTTTTCTTTTTTTTATGTCGGTTCTCGTTAAAACCTCGATAGATTTTTATCCTTCGGACAGCATCTGTTGCCGTCGGGATTGAAATTCCAGGTTTTTTTTAACGACGAAATACTCTCGCTGCCTTGTCCGTAAACGCCGTTGGCGCGTGGCCTGGGTTTCGCAAAACAAACGTTGACCGAACGGAAAAACATATTTTTTCTTCGATATTTTCCATGTTTTTAAGGTTTTCCGTTTTTTTTTCCACGTGAAAAATTTTACTTCGCGGAACGAGCGTTGTGCGTGACTACCGGTCGACTCGAGAGAGCGAAATCAACTTGGCTGGTTCGACGAACACTAGCGGATCGAAATATGCTGATGAATTAGAAACGGCCGAAGGGAAAAAGCGCCGGAGTTGGCCGTCGCTGCTGTGGATAGGATTAAATTATACGATACGAGAAGGGAGAAAAAACAAAACAAAATTATTCGTTGTGTTTCGCCGATGGTCCGAAAAATTACGCTAAAATATTATCGCTTCCTCCTTCCGACAGATCCGCATACCTCGTCCTGTTATTTCTCCGTATCAGTGCTTCATCGATTTTTTCATTACACAGATTCTTTCTTTAGCCCTCAACGATCATACACTTTCGACCAGGCCCGCTCGTCCGACGTGGGAAAATTAACTGAAATAATGAAAAGAAACAAAATTCCCTCGCATGATGAAATTCCATACATCGATCGGTATAGATCACCGCTCGGCATCGAACATTTATAGCATTTCTCTGCAAAATTTCCGTTCCTCGTTAAAACAAAGCTCTCAAATCGATGCGGACAAAATTACATCCGAATAAATCCGTTCGACCGTTTGAAAATTAGGACTTTTGATTGAAATTACCTCGCGGCGATGGAATTATAACGATAATTAGATGCCCGTGCGACCGCCTCGTTGCATTCCTTTATTGAAAATAAAAAAAAAAGTTTAATGAAACAAAATTCTGTTGCTCATTGAAATACAGTTTTTGCATCGATGCGGAAAAATTATTTTCCGGACCGGAAGAGTTCGGCTAATGCGTATACTCGACAATTGTACTATTCATATCGGGACGGCGAATTATTATTTTTTGTCCCTAGAAACAATGCCACATAAATAACTGACCATTGTCCGTTTCTCGAATGTCCGATCACTGTATGTTGCGGCTCACGGTATCCTATTTATGATAAAAGGAAAATTAGGTAAATAAAATGTTTCGTTCGTTCGTCGATGGAGATATTTTATGCTTCGTGACCATTGCATCAATTTGTCGACTCCTTTTACCAAAAACGACAAATCTTTGATTTTTTTTTATTAACTTTTCTTACAACAAACATATCTTTCCAAGTGAAATATTCGGTTATTTTTCTGAGACGGATCTTCACCTTCTACATTTTGTAACAATTAGTTATATTGTCGAAAACTTTGTTTTTTTAACCCTCGGTAGCGAGCTCTAAAAATGCTTCGATTTCATACGGATTTCATAGAGTTTTTTCTTATTCGTTATACTTTGGAAGTGTGGGGTGGCTCCAAGGAAACCTCGAATATTTCAATTTGACTTCAAATTTAGATTTTCCGAAGTTTAACATTTTTAAAATAGCCGGTAGCGACCTCTAAAAATGCATTCATTTCGGAGATCCTTCGCACATCGCATTTTTATTATATACCTCACGATAATACCTGGTGGCCCCCAGAAAATTCAAAAATGTTCAATTTAGGGACCATCCTAGTGTGTATACGTGAGAACAGTGGGTGCGTTCGGGGTGCGGACAGCCTCGTTCGACTCCATCGCACAGTCTTCCGCAGGGGTGTTCGTCGGACCATCCCTGACTTTTGGACTTTCGGCCGACGCGCCAGGATAACTTATGTGATGCAACGTGCCACCTCAACTCCGGGCATCCCGCAACGCGAAGGCGAAGGCTCTCTCTCTCCGGGGAAATTTTAAACTCTCTCCTCGGATCCCCCCTTTTCGTCCGGCAGACCTCAAGAATTGCGAGAACTGCTAACTCGCATCTTCGGCTGCTCCGCACGCCGTACACCCTGCATACTGATCCCATGTGCGATTCGAGCGTGGCGCATTCCAACCGTTTACGCTCACACGACTCTCACCTACCGCGAAAAATTGCTCGTGTTACGTCCCGAACGTCTCGCTCAAAGATGACCCCGCGCGGTACGTGCTCGCGCTGCCGTCGTTTCTCTTATTCCGGGGAGTAACTCGCACCGAGTTAGCGCCGGAAAAAATATCCTGTGAAGGAGGCATCACTCCTCCGGGAATAAGATGGATTGCGAACTGGATAGTTCGGTTTATAGTCGAGAAGGTACAAGATTGGGATTAAACGTTTTCTGCCGGAGAATAAAAAAAGAGAGATTATATATCGTTATCGATCAAAGATCCACCAGTGAAATTTATAGATCTTCGGCGAATCCACCGGGTTTGACCTCGCCGGCGTTTCTTAAAAATCGGAGATCGGATTTAAGCACCTCTTAAAACAATATCAGCGCATATTTATGCATTTCTTTCTACGAACTACCTCTGGGTTCAAAAAATTGGTAAGAGTTTAAACTTGTAGAGTTAAAGTGGCGAGAATCGTCCGATAAATGCATCGACTTTACTGGTCCATATTCACCCGTTTTACCCTCCACTATAGCGAAGCTCCAAAAAAATTAGAAGAGTGATTAGCCAAAGGGGTGAAAAACAAGAAATGGCAAAACCCATGCCGGTTCCAAGAAACGACGCACCGCGCGCGTGCGCGTGAGGCTCGTCCGTAGGTTTAGCCCTGAAAAATTAATCGGTTTCATCCTTCCAGGGTCTCGTGAGAGCGGGAGGTTCGGATGGAGGGTGTGTAGGCTACGTTCGCCGTGCCAAGTAATTCCGTAAATTGTAACGAACGGTGCGCGCATTAAAATTAATGACAAGGGCGTGACGGGGGGGGGGGCGAAGGGGGCTGTTGCGCGTCTCCCCGCGTGATAACCATGGTCAGAGAAGTCCGTTGAGAGGGTTGCTCGGGGGTGCCGGGGAGACTCCTCGCCAGGAAAAGAGGGCTTGGGCCAATAACGCAAACAGACACGCGATAATCCGAGAACCCCTCGTTAGCGAGTAGCCCTCTGTTGTCGCGAGGCAACATCGTCAGAACCCGAAGTTTACAGCCCAGCAGCGGGCGTTACTATCTCGAGCACGCGAGATATAGACGTCGTCGTCGTCAGGTCGCTGGGCGATACAAAATCCCATCGCTCTCTTCTTTTTACATTTTCGTTAAACCCTGCTGCGATAGCCCTTTTATTATTTTTCATAATTTGAATAGCACACTGTAAAAAAAATTATTTGGAAATTACTGAACGGTACTGGAAGATTTTTTACACAAACTGTTTGGGAAACTTCAAACGTATGTGCGTTGTAATTTTACAGTGAAATTTTAATATTTTTAGGAACATTTTTGTGAATTTCAGGCAAAAGATTTGTAATTTGAATATCTGGTATTTGAATTTTACAAAAAAAGTATATTAATGTTCAATTACTGTAAGTAATGTAAGTAATTTCCAGTACATTAAATTTACAATTTATTTTTACAGTACAGAGATAACAATAATATTAACCACGAAACAGACGAACTGCCTATCGAATGTCATTTTTCGAAAAATGTTATGAAAAAATAAAGAATTCATACCCGAAGGTCATTCATCCAATATCCAATGCATGCTGGGGCGTTTCCATAGTCGACTTGAGACCCGGGACGTGATGCCGAGACGACGAGGAACCGGTATGAATATTTTTGTCGCGTGTAATTCTCGTTATTCAAAATTAATATATCGCGAGAGAGCGTGACTGGAATGGTACAGCGAGCCTCCGCGGAGCGGGTGTACGTACACTCCGGTACGGTGTTTCAAAGAGAACGCGATCCCGCTCCAAGAGGCGGGAGGAGACGAGCGAAGGGTATCGAAGGAAAAAAGTAAAACAGACACGTCGCGGTGGGATTACGAGAATGAAAACACCGAGGCTAGAGAGAGATACAGATAAATTGTTGAACGATGTGGAAGCTGTGATGCACGAGGATTAATAGCGTCGAGAAGAATATATCCCTCGCGTCCCCTCCATCGGGTATAAAAATAAAAGAAAAAAAAAGAAAAGACAAAAAACCTTATGTGCTCGGTGCTACAGAGAGGCGAGGTCGACGCCGGGTCAGGTGAGCTGCCAGCTCTTTTTTTCGAGGGAGCGCAGAAAATGGTAGAAGAGAGGAGAGCGCGAGGTACACAGTACCGGGGTTAAAATTCTCTCGCCATGTCGGAACGACAGGGCAGGATGGAAAATCGCTCGGGCGAGGGTAATGGGAGAGAGAGCGAGGGCGAGAGAAGGGATGATCGGAAGCTTGAAGCTGGAAGTGGGGAGAAAAGGAAGAACGGAAGCTCGCCGGTAGCACCGATTAGGAATGCCGCGGTAGCCTCTGCCAATCACCGTGAACCCGGCGCTAGCATACAAATTTACCATTACAAGCGTGCGTGCTGTATGTGGTCCCGGTTGGTCCGGGTCTGCACCTATGCAGACACGATAAAAGTGACTTCCATATCTTCAGGGTGGAATCTGCAGCTGAACCTTCGGCAAGGATCACCCCCACCCGGTGTATTATTATTTACCATGTAGGGCCCTTCGGATTACCTTTCTGGTGGCTCAATCTCTTATCGTCCTTTCGACTTCCCTCTTATCCTTCTTCGTGACTCCGCGAGGCTCTATCCGGAGGCCTGTTTCGCAGTAGGGGGAGGAGGAGGACGTTTATAAGGGAGAGAAAGGCCGAGCCGCGAGAGGTTCTCCCGCATCGCGAATATATCGTCGCCCGGAGCCACCCTTATCTCTTACGGGGTCTTGGCGCTCGCGAAAACAATCGATGATATATTACTCCCGTTGGTATATTACGTGGCTGAGAAACGCTCACGGTATCCGTGGGCTTTCCCGGAGTTTCTCGTTTATCTGTTAGGTATACGTATATGGATTCACGGGCTTGTCGCGTGTGTGAGTGTGGGTCGCACAGAAAACGTGTGAGACGGGGTGGATAGGAGGGAGACTCGAGATTCGAGGAAATTCTTGAAAAGGAGAGAAGAGAGATGGTGAAGAGGACGGACCGGAACGCGAAAAACGTGGCGGGGGGACGATGTGTGTGCTTTGGACTCGCGAGGCTCGCGACCACTTCGAATCCCTTCCCACATAATCGTAGATCATTGGGAGGAGAGATGCCCTACCTGGACCGTGGACCAAGAGGCTGGGGTCATCCCTCGAGTATCTCCATCTCCGCATCGACCGTGGTCCGTATTATCAGCATCACGTTTCGTCTCTTCATCCTCGAACAAGAATCTGTTTTGTCCCAACGAGCTCTCGGTGAGGTGGCATGAAACGTAACGGCGGTCTCGCTTTCGAGTCAAGGCGTTGGCCCTTTACATCAGAGACGAAGACCTCACCTAACACTGCCTTAGATATGAGCGATGCAACGCGTGTCCAACTCTATACAGTGTAGGGACTCGTGGCAAAAGGCTATGTATTTAAAAATCGGTTTTCTTCCGGGCGATAAGTTAAGCAAGATGTAATAATGCCCAGTGTCCGTGGAACCAATTTTACCATTAACTCTGCGAATGAAAGTGTTCTTTTTCAACGTTGATGCATTCTATTCCATCGGTCATTTTTTGTCTAACGAATGATGAATATTCGATGCGTTTCTTGACTCAACTAGAGATTCAGCTGTTGTGTACAGCGCGACCCCGATGGCTCTCGGCTCGCCCACGCCCGGAATAGCTGACTCTCTTTACCCGGTTGATGCAACCGATGAAAACCTCATGCCTATCTCGAAGCTCGAGCAAAGAGCACAAGAGCGCATCGAGCCCGGTGTGACCCGCGAAGACTCTCGTCGCTCAATCATTCATAAAATGCGAGTTTTAAAGGAAAACCTCCCACCCTCGATCCTACGACCGGGATTAAATATTCAACGGGCCGACTGGCACAACCAACCGCCCTCCTACTCCTCCTTGGGGTCCCCGCAGACTTCTTTACTTAGCCTCGAAGCAGGAGCAACAGTACACGTATAACTATAGAGTCGACACAGAGAACAGCCAGGATAGCTTTTACGCGGTGGGGGCGCGAACACCCCACAAGTCACGGCTATGACGCCAGGTCGGCAACTACCCATTCGCGATGCTCATAAACGTTCCTCGCCTCCTTCGCTACACCGCACCCTCCCGAACCGACTTTTGCATTTCTTTGCTCATTTTTTTCTTTTTTTCCAATCGTGAGATGAAACGTTGACAAAACTTCGTTCTTATCGTCATTGACGATTAAGTTTCAATCAATTTTCCGTTCAATAAAATTATTGCCCTGAACCAGCTGCATCGTTTAAATACACTCCGGGCGATTTACTGTGTTGGGTCGAATATTTAATTGTTCAACCAACCGATCGATTGGTTGACGAACGACTAATTCATGGGCCCAACCGAATTAATCGCCCGGAGCTAGTTCGGCCGCGAAATTTGTCGGGGCAGCTGATTGCTTCTTCCCGTACGTGCTTGCGTCAAATTCGGGTCCGATCGGTGCATAGAAATTCTTTTATTGACACCGGGAATTATTCGCCGCTGGGAACAGTGCGACGAAATTAATTAACGTCGATTAAAAACGGGTCTGTATAGCGTGGCGCAGCAAGGAAATGCCAGCGTTGTTCGCTACTTGGGTCACCGACGAAGGCGAGGACGAAGTGTGTTAGGCAAAGAGGGGTGGCGCGAGAACCACCCTCTTAGCTCCTGTTTATATTTAATGTAGCTCATCCTGGCCCCGGATGTGCCCCGCCCTCGCTCCCGTTTCCCCATCGTAAAACCCCTTCGTCTCGGCTCGACTGCCACCTCTCACCGGTGCCTCTCATACCCGACCATTTTCTATCGAGTCCGACGATCTTCGCTCGTTCCCGAGATTAACCCTACCCTCGGCCTTAATTTGCCGAATCTAAGGGATGAAAATAAATACACAGCGACTCTACAGTTGAGTACCGCCTGTACAATTCAGCTCGCCACAGTCGTTGCATGAATCGTTATTAATACATATATATATATATATATTTCGTTTTTTGTTTTCATCGTTACACTGGAGTTTCGCTATTTTAATTAATTCCCGCGAGATAAAGTAACCGAGTCCAAGTCCTTCTCCCGTCCCTCCTGTCCGCTCCCCCCCCCCCCCCCCTCCGGCGAATCCCTAATTATCCTGAATGCCCTTTTATATGCATTTTCTTCAGCCTTACGAGAGCCCATATTTCTTTACGGATTTTAATGCCCTTTTTACGATTCCCTACCAGCATCTTATGACCAACCGCGCGCAGGTGCAACTTGAAATACATCGGCCAGATCTCCACCAGTCTGACTCACAAATCACCGTGACGATCGTCGATCGGCTAATTTTTGTGAAAGAAATCCAAACAAAAAAATCTTGGTGAAAGAACTCTGCACCGTCATCGCGACCGAGTCGAGTTAAGCGGAGGCGATGCAAGTGGTAGATAAGTACGACGAAATGTGCTACCTTAATTACAATCCGGATGGAATAAGGAGGAGAGAGTTGGGGTAATGGAGAAGGAGGAGCGGCCCAGAAACGATGGAATAAGAGTAGAAAAAAAAAGCGGAAAAGGAAGATAAAATGACCCAAGGACCTTCCAATATCGAAAAATGTCCTCGTCGCGGAAGAGACCCAGGCTGCTAGGCCCGCGAGGGAAGGTCGGCTCTGAGTGCTCCAGGATAATATCCATATCTACGTGAAACACGCGATAGTCCGGAGGGAGGAAGGGAGGGGGGTTTGTGACTTTTCCGCGTGAAAGCCAGACGGGGATATTTGCCGCTCCTCGCGAAGCCGGAGACAACGTTGGGACCAGATCCGCCAGGCTGGTACAGTTTCCCTCCTCGAATTCTCCCAGGTATCGATCCGGAGGATCGTAAGGCTTTACGATCTCGGGAGAGTCCCGCAAGGGAGAAAAATATAAGCGAGGAAGTAAACGGGGTATACGGGAGCGTAAACGGCTGTACGTATTTTATGTCCTTAAAAGCAACCTCTTATCCCTCCAGCGTCCTCCGTACGTCGCGGAGGGGGTAGCAAAGGGAGACCGTGAGAGCGACGCTCGGAGCAATAAGCAACACCCAACGGCGTATCTTCTCCTGAGAGGGCACGGACGGCCGAATTCACGGTCTCCTCGGGAGCGATGGAAGACCGGAGTGGAGAACGTCCACCGAATACCGCTGTTTCGTCCGCCGCGGTGTTTGTCACCGTACTTAAATTCACCCGAGACGATTCGTCCATCTTATCGCAATTAAGACGATACATAAACTCGGACGTTCAGGAGGAATTCACCGTTGATGGATCAACTCTCGTTTTCCTCCCACTCTCCGTCTTGGGTCTTAGCTTGATTAAGCGATAAATTATGCACGAAGCGGTAAAACGGCGGACGCAAGAGAGGCAATGGAGTTTGTTAAACCCAGAACACCACACATGGGACAGATGGGCTCCGGTGGAACAGAACCAGGGTGGAAAAGAATATGTGCGGTGTTCTCGTGGGTTAATCTTGGCGAATTGTTAATTCAACGAGAAGCCCTGATGTTGATAAGCCGTTATAAGCGATTAGGCAATGGACTTTCTTAAACCTACAACACCACACATCGGACACATGGGTTCCGGTGGAACAGAACCAGGGTCGAAAAATACGTGCGGTGTTCTCGAGGATTAATCTTGGCGAATTGTTTAATCTCCGGGGTTGTTGCAGGTTTAATTTAACAAGAAGCCCCAATGTTGATAAGCGATTAGGTCGTTATATGGAAATCAAAACTTGATTGGATAATCCGACGTATCATGCTTCGCGGGATAGTTTAATCGTGTTTGTCTTGAAATAGATTGGGAGTCTCGAGGTAAGGACCTCCGGTCTGGCCCTTCATGCATGCATGTGTATATGTGTGGTTTACTCTCGCAAGCGTATGTATACAGGTATAGCGGGGGTCGGGGCTGGTGCGATCAACGTTGCAGATATATAGGAGGCGAGCCTCTATTAGCGAGGCCACTTTGCGTGTCTAGGCACCGTAACATCCCCCGAGGCTCTCCGAGAGAGAGAGCCAGAAGTGGCAGCGTGCCGCCGCTATGACCGTAACTTATCTTCGCGTTGATTGGTGGGCGTCGAGACGCGATGGTATATTCCATTCCGCTTCCGGTTTTACCGGGGCAGACAGCGAAACGCTTTCGCCGCACTGTTCTAATGACGGGCTACACTCTGTTTTGCCAAATAAGCGCTGTTCGTGCAAGACAAAAAAATGGGAGCGCCCCCCCCCCCCCTCCCCCCCAATTTTTATTCGTCGATGCCAATTTCGCCTCCGAAAGACTCGTTTCCAGCAATCGATATCGGAATATTAAGTGACCGGTGATAACATAGACGTATACTTGCTCAATTGTTTGACGAAAAAAAGCACAACCATTTTTTTCATCGACTTCACGTTTTGGTTTCGAAGACGAAAAATGTTGATATACTCGTGGATATAATATTACAGTGATCTCGATATCACTTTTATAGATTGCTAATCGACGATCCGTTACTGATATTGTATTGTCGATGTAATAAAAATAAAGGTAAGGAAGACACACGATGGATCGTTGCGCTGTATCAGATGAAGCTCCCATCGTTAAGGGGTTGCGTGGCGTACAGATAAGACGTAAACGCGAACGCGCGTGGGCAGTGCTACTGGTGTACGCCACCCTCTTGTAAAATGTTAGAGTAGGCGGTCACGAGACAGACAGTAAAAAGGTAGAGGGAAAGGCAACGAAGCGTTGAAGATCCGACGAAGCACCGTCAGGCACGCGACTCTTTTCCTGCCCGAGCGTAAGGAGTGTCTTCAATGGTGGTTCTCCGTCTCACGTAACTACCATTTATACCCCGCGGTTTCTGTATTGAACCTCTCTACAGCTAAAAAAAAATCTACCACCAAAAAAATATACAATTTCCGTCGAAGTGCTCGATTTATCGAAAAGGGCAAATCGAACCGCAAGGCAGGAATATGGTAGCGGTGGAAAGGTAGGCGGGCATGTATAGTAGGAGAGTCGCGGGGCAAAGTGAACGCCTTCCATAGAAGCTGAGACTTGTGTTGCGTCCCGGAAAAAGTTCGGTGAAAAACAGTCCGTTTTGCCCCGGGGTTCCACTTTGCCCCGTTCTCCCCTATAATCTCCCTCCCTTCCATCACCCTAAATAAACTTCGGAAACCATTAATTAGTCGCGTTCGATTCCGGCTAATAATTAAATAAGTTTTGACTTACTCTCTCACTGTGCCTCTCTGAAGGGTTTTGGGAGCTCTCACAGGAATCCGTGTATCCGTGTACGAGTGTGTTCACTCGGTACGTTTACCACGTTAAACTGCCGTTATCGCATTCGCGCCGGAAGTCGGCAGGATTGATTGCCGCTAGATGGGTACCTGGAGCGTTAAGAACTTTATGAGAGTTTGCTCTTCCGCGGTATAGCGCATCCAAATTACAAGTACACTTACGAACATCGAGCTCTCGCTCTGGAGGAAGCTCGAGAAACCCCCGCCGATTTTCCGTATCAGCGAGAGACTCCGCGAGGGCGTTACACACAGACGAGCTGGCAAAGTGGCTGCGATTCCTATCGAACGTGCCCCCGATGTTTGCACAAGCTGCACGGAACGGCGAGGATAGCACCGGCAACTGCGGGATCGCGTGTTGTCTCCTTTACTCGCTAATACATTGTGTATTAGGTGCGATGCTTCAGGGCGAGGAGGCACGTAGCCGGAGAATGATAGTTCCTTGGCTTGGTGACAGGGTCCAATCTCCGGGAAACCCCCTTCGGTAAAAAAGAAAGCATCGATAAACAAGAGTTCCTCGAAGCGGAGGAGTACGAGGCTCGATGGTGGGAAGGGGCAAAGCCCAGACCATCGGTACGCAGGAGAAAAGGCTGGAGAAGCGATTTTCTTCCTGAGACGAATTTTTCTCGCCACCCATCCTTGCTTCTTTAATATACGGGAGAGGGGGAAGAACCTCCCGAGGTTCTTCACCCTCTCCCGGCTCTTCCGACGCTCAGAGTACGAGGACGTAAACTAACCACCCTCTTTTGATGAATCGGTACCGAACTCCGTTCGGCATACGTATACTACTCGCGTTAAGGGGAGGGGGGAGGGGGATATTGGCTTGCGATCCTGGGAAAACTGTGGGAGGTCGTGAGGTTGCTCGTTTCTGGAGTCCTCTCGTCTCGTCCCTCCCCACGAGAATTTTTATTCGCCCCCTTCGATCCACAAGGGTCTCTTCTCCCCCTCGCACGGCGGCTGAGATAATCGAGTCAGGAATTTTCTTACGAATCCTCGTGAAACATCGCTGAGTGGATCGCGAGATAGTGGTCATTGAACCCTCTATAACTTTTTCTATCCTGTTTGTATCCCCTTTATTTTTCGTTAGCTCTATTTCTCTTGTATTTTGTAGTATTGAATCTGCTTAAGTGGGGGGGCCCTTTTTTTAAACTACTGGTTTTCGTCTATGGATTATCGATATTCTGTAATCTGCACCGCGAGTTATACAGAATTACCGAACATGGATAATCGATTATCGAAAACCAGCCTTATGGAACAAAGTTTTTGCCTCCCCCCACTTAAGCAAAGGCAACAGAAGAAACACAAGAGAAATCGAGCTGACGTTACATTTAAGGGGAGCTTCATTAAAAAATTGTTTTT
This sequence comes from Ichneumon xanthorius, assembly GCA_917499995.1. Lineage (NCBI taxonomy): Eukaryota > Metazoa > Arthropoda > Insecta > Hymenoptera > Ichneumonidae > Ichneumon > Ichneumon xanthorius. Next base: position 1,370,574 of record OU824207.1, read on the forward strand.
CCCGCCATTTTTCCGAGATAAATTGACCGGTTCACTATGCGCTTTACCGACCTCCGTCCAGAGTTATAATTCCCCTCAATTCGCTTACTTTCTCCGCGGCGCTCTAAGGCAGATATGTCCTCACCCTTCGGTTCCGGTGACCTCCGCAGACGAAGTCCGAACGGCTTCATATCCTGAAAATAATTGAGATTCACGACGACACTCGTGCCATCATGGATGCTGAACATATCCCCAATGGAAGCGTTTGTCCGTTCGAGGTGAAGAGGAAGAAAAACTAGTTGACTGCTTCTCGGTCGGTCTCCGGAGGAAAGTTAAAGGCCGGCGCGATAGAACGGGCGTCGGAGGTCCGCAGCAAGAAAAGGTATAACAGCTCGACGTACAGCAATCTCGATCCTGACGTCCCGGGGTCCGAGTCGCTTACTCTCCCAGAGGCTCCGTATCCATGCTCCCGCACAATTCTCCGCTTTCTCCTCATCTTATTTCTTACACAACTTTCTTTTTTTTCCCTTCTTCCTCATCTTCCGCGCGAGGGAGTCCATATAGGAGGTAACCTGGGCGCGCGCGCGCGCGCACACTAAGCTGATGCTATAACCTTAAAGCCCCATGGAGCGGACCCTGTAATTTCCGCCCGCCACTCGGCCCATTCTTATTTCCCGTCACGTTCCAAACGCCGCACAGAGAGGGCATCTCGGGCGTCTCGCACTTCTCCTTTCTCTCCGTGTCTTCTCATACCCCTCTCATACCCACTCCTCAACCGCCACCTCTTCTCCGCCGGCGGCTCTTCGGCTCGCTGCCTATCCACGTTTCTCTCCGTCCTCGCGCCGCACTCGTTCGCCCTTGGGTGTAATGGACCTCGAGAAACAGATAATTACCCTCCCTCTGGCTACTCTCGCCACTGGTTTTCACTACTGGTGCTAGCTTCTCCTAACGGCATACCCAAGACTAAGCAACTCTATGCCAAGGCTTTAACCACCGACCGAGACGCGGAAATAACTCTCTCTACTTTTCTATCCCGCTCGAGCCACGACGCTTCGAGACGACCTCTTGGGAACCCTTGGGAGCCTCTCGACTCCTCCCACGAAAAAAAAGCCTCTTCGCTACAGGCCCGGAGTTAATAACCAGGTGTAGAAACGTGTCGAGGTTTCTGTTATCTCTCGGATAAAGAATGAGCTGAAGAAAATGAAACAGTCTCGTTCCCCCAGGGGCTCCCGAGGGTTGTTTTTCCATTAACTCGACGCTGGCGAAGGAACCCGCCTCCCGTGGATTATTCGCTATTGCTATTATCGATCGATCGAGACGACTAATTACTTTATTAATTTTTTTTTATATTTGCACGATGCTTGTTTCCAACAAGTCCATAATTCTTTTACCACGGTGTTTACCCTGATAGACAAAGCAGCACGAAACGCAGCACATGACACAATAATTACGGCACGTGCTGCACATGCCGTAATTATTGTGTCATGTGCTGCGTTTCGTGCCGTTTGTCTATCAGGGTATCTACGCGGTTTCAGCGAGCGTAGAGAGCGATAATGATTAACTTATACACTGCAAAAGAAATGCGTATGAAATTTAATGTACTGGACTGGAAGTTTTTACGCAAAAACTGGTATATTAAATTTAATGTACAATTGTGATGAAAAATTCATGTTCAGTGTCTTCAAAACATTAGAAATACTTTGTTTTAAATAATTTGCTTTAATTTTACTATGAAAGTATTTTAATTTTTATAATTTACTTTACTTTCAATGAAAAAGTACATTAATTTTTCATCATAATTGTACATAGAATGTAATGTACCAGTTTTTGCATAAAAACTTCTAGTCTGTTACATTAAAGTTACAATTCTGTTTTACAGTGTAGACTGTGTTTATGCGCGATCGGTTTTTGTCGACAATCTTACTTACCGCGGTCGGTAAGACAGTCGACGAAATTCGGGTGCGCGTGAACGTAGTTTAGACTCGTTTACGAATCGTAATACTGACCAGGTGGAACGCATATTTGTCAAAGATCATTGTGGTACGTATCGATAAGTAGTTGTTTGCGGCAAGTGAGCGGAGCTGTTACCGGCACGACAATAGTTTCGTATATCTCTTTTACACACCGTGTCGGTGTTCCTGTAAGCTCGCGCTGCTTTTGCTCCTGCGGTCGGAAGTAGGGTATAACACGGAAGGAAAGTCTCATTCAACTCTGATCGACAAAGTTCACAAGGTGGGGACCCCCCACCATCGCCACCACTGTGTTCGTTCCTTTGCTACTGTACGGACGAGAGGAAGTTGGTGCCGAACACGAAGGACGGTCGTGGCTGGAGTGCCACGGCTATGTGCACCGGCGGCAACGCAGGCAGCCCCGCCACACAGGCAAAGCCGAAGATACCCTACCGTTACACTATTGGTTCCTCCAACTACCCGAACTTTCGTCCTAAGATGGGGTAACTTTGATAAGATATCAGTTTACCCTCGCCCTCGATTGATTATCTTTCTTCTCTCTGACCAACCGTGGGTCCCGAGAGGGTCTAAAGGGGACTATTCTACCTACCTACCCAACGCTGGCAGTACAGACGGCGCTGGTCATGATTTTACTCCGGGATTCAGCTCACCCGGTCCTCTGTACTGTAACGGTCCCAGCCTCTTAGTAGGACTATGAATCGCAGTGTTATTTTCCACTGCCTCTCCGTTCGAACGAGCACTGCAGCTTATTTGCATCCGCTCTCAGCATGAGAAGGGCCACTACATTGTATTGTTTTTGCGGTTAGATCCGATCTTTCCCATGTTATAACACGTAATTTTGAAATCATGTTGCAAAAAAACTAGATGATTAAAAAAATCTTAAAAAATGGTGACAAATAAAGCGTGTTTTTTCTCTAGATCACATAAGTTTGATCAAGATCGAACAGAAACGACTTTTGGTAAGGATATCCTTAAAAGTAAAAGGATATCCTTAAAAATGTAATTAAAATTGGCTCACCCAACCGACGAAAAAAAAAAAGAAAAAGAATTCCCCGATTCCGGCGCGACAGAAGTGACCCAACACGAATAATATTTCGATAGAAGTTTAGAATTTTTTAAATAGGATTGATTGATTCGTGACACGACATCCATGGATTTTTATAGAAAGTGCCTTTTTCAATTTTTCAATATCGATGAGTCGATTGGAATGTTTTTTTTCAACCCTATCACTCACAATTACAATCAATCGAAAACCTTCAACTTCGACGATCGTTCCCGATTCGGCAATATATCTAGCGTTCGCTGCTACCCGTTCGGATACAATTTCGGCGAATTTGTCGTAGCCCAGTTACCCGAGCCCGGCTCTCAACAACGTCAGCCGGGGAGCCAAAGAGAGTGTAACAATTTCGGGCGAACCGAGATCGGCGAAAAGTTTCCCATAACATCGTTACCGTTTCATATATGTACATACACTGTATATATAACTATATACACATATATAATATCCCTACCGACGTTTGCCTGTTCCGAAACGTCCACACTCGTTAAATATTATAATACGAAATTTCGTATGATAAACAATTTAACGGTAATACGTAGCCGGAGGCGTGTGCGGGAGATAACTCGAGCGGCGAAGCCCGAGCGTGGTTCGGGGTGCCTTCGGCCTCGAATCGCGAGACGAGCTCTCTCTACTCTTTCCGGATGAATATTCACGAGATCTCTCCAGCAGCGAGTTTTCGGATCCTGCGGCTTTGCGGCTCGGGGAAACCCTCTAAAATCCATTCCTCCTACCTCGCTCTCTCACTCTTACGCCCCGTTCGTTCTTCCTCCGTGCCTATATAGCCTCACCCCGGTAAGCGAGCGAGTTTACGCCGCTTGAATCGCGAGCGAGGAGCCAAAGCTGCATCGCGCAAGTCGAGCGAGCGTTTGTACCCGATATCGCAAGAACGCGTACTAACGTCTGCACGTATGAGGTACTCCGGATACCTTAACACATACGGCATGGGAAACCTCCTCCCTCGTCTCTGGTGCACCCATTGACCTATATAAGTGGGCACTCTATAGAGCCGCGCAGCCCCCGCGTCTGTTCCACCGGCAGTTCACTGCCGTTGGAATACAGCGAACCGAGACATCCGATTGATAATAATCAAAGTCTGCGGTTTGGGGATTTGGATACGCGAGAGGGCAAGAGAGAGTGAGCGTACGCACTACCGTCGCGATGCGGCCCGTCGGGTAAAGTGGAACCTGAGAGGGTGAGAAAACGACGGATTCGGGGGGGGGGGATTGAGCCCCGGGCTCGCAACACGTAATCGTATATCTATGGAAGACCATAGATAGCACGGAGAAACGTGTCGGGGAGTAAAGGAGGGAAGCAGCGAGAACTTGAGGGTGGTCGGGCTTGCGATTAAACGCGATTATAATTAAGGATAATGGAGTTTCGGTTTGGTAGTTTCGCGTCGAGAGGAGACTCGCCTATGGCCCGGCGCACCGAGAGACGACGATCACCTTCGGGTACTTCGTCTTCTTTGGCTCACACTCCTGGGACGCCGCCTGCCCGGTTACACGTGTATCTCTGGAAGCTGCAAAAAAAAAAGAAAACGGGGATGAGTGGCGAGCAAGTGGGTGAGAAGTGCGGGGCGCGAGGAAAACTCTTGGGCATTTGGCCGAGCGACTCGAGTGGAGTTTGCCAAATTCTATCGACAATCGACTCGTTACAAGGGTCTCGGCGAGGATCTAATGACCGGGGTGGATAAGCGAGAGACCACGAGCGCTATATCAGCCTCTTCGATACTGCTGGCTCTGGTCGGGGCTTTTTTTTCCTCTTCCTCCATTGGAGTCGTTCACTCCAGATTCGAGATATTCTTCTCTCCTCGGCGCTTTTTAGCCTCGAGAGGCGGAAGAGAGGAAAACGAGGGGGCGATATCGGGGAGTTTTTTTTTTTCGTTGCACTGTGTTAACTGTTCTCAGTGTGTTATTGGCTCGCCCAACGCCCCGAGCACCACCCCGGGCTGTGACATTATTTATCAGCAGACTCCCGGAATTTCGCCTTTCCCTCACTCGTTATCGCCCGTCCTCCCGCGGAGCCGAGCGTAGAGTTTCGCTCCAGCTCGGGATGTCTCTCAAGGGCCTCGCCGTGATTACGCAGTTAGTCGCCGCGATCTGAAGGGGTGGCTCGTACAGCGTTATCTTCGCGTCGCCGGAGAGTCGTTGCCGTCCTATTGAGAGCCGGGACCTCACCCTCGAGTCGGGCTGGACTCTCCCGCGGCGCCGCTCACGGTCGGTTACAAAGTGTCCGGACTTTTTCATCCCCCCGCACCGCCCCCTCCTCTCCGACCTCCGGGAATTCATCCGAAGCAACAACGAGGTACTCCCAGGAATCCGAAGATCGGAGGGTTTCCTTTCTTTATCTCCCCGTCGCGGAAGAGCGAAATTTTGTTATTGCAAAAAATTCGCTGACTCTCCGGAACATCCGAGGCCACGACGAATAACGAGACTAACGATCGCTGCCAGTGGGACATTTTTGTCCCAGTTATCGTCAATGAGATTCGATATTTCAGAAGAAAAAAAAACAACAATATTGATCGACAGTGATAGAGGAGAAAAGAGTGATTTGGCAAATTGCATTGATACATTTTTTTTCCTCTTTTGGAAAGTTTGAAGAGGGGTGTTGTGAGTAGCTCACGGAGACTACGCTCGGGCAGGCCCGTCGCTGTCGAGATTGAAGAGGGTCTGGTAGGAGAACGTACTCGATAAGTGGCACGGAGTTTCGCGGTCCTTTTGCTGCAAGACGCGCCATCAACCGTGGAAGTTCGAGTTCCGAATTCGCAAGTGGCGGATGTTCGGGCGAGACGGCCCGAGGGAGAAACGACTCGTGTCGGTGGGATGTCCAGTGCGGCTCCGTACCGTGCCGCGGCAAACGGTACGGCGTCACGCGCAAATACAATCAAGGATCGTAGAACCGCGTCGGTGTAGAAACGCCGGAGAGACTTCGACCGGGGAGCTATTGCGTTGTCGGAAATTTCTCGGTCCGACAAAGGTCCAAAGATTCGTCGTACAATCGGCCCTGTGACGGAAGCCAACGGGGAGCGGGTTCGACCTTTCCGAGTCGAAGAAGCCACGAACAGGCGTCCAGGAATTCGACAATGGACCCCCGACCCTCGTTCCATTCGAAAAGCCCCTTGTCGGTCGGTACATGCGATGCGAAACGCGGTTTCGAAACTCTTCGTCAAAGTCTCGTGCCATCCACCTGAATACTGAAATCCGAATATTGTGAATCAACGAAGCGTCCTCACGGAATGGAATTTACGTAGTTTTTCTGAGTGATCGTAATATCCGCGATATTCGGTTGCACAGGTGGAAACGCTCGCGAAACGTTTCTGTATCCAGAATCTATACACTTGTATAATTGTTCGTAAAAAAATCTCAAAGTCCGAGACTGTAAAAAAAATCACTTTTTTGTGTAAAAATACTTATTCATGTTAAAAAAACTTATTAATAATAGTAGAGAGATTTTATTGGAGCGTACTTATTTATTTATTATTGCTCGCCGTTTCACGCGGCAAGCGGTGCGCTTGTATAATAATATTTTGAGAAACATAATGGCGTTTTGTACACTGTGGATAGAAAAAAAAAATGATACTCAACTCACGACATTAGTCATCGTCTGTTGAGCAAATAAATCAGATTGCACGGCATTGATGAACATGGGGACACTGTGCTGTATCTGAAGGTGTCTCTCTATGAGGTTGCCCAGGGTCGCGGAGAAATCGGTTTCGAGAAGATCGACACCTCCCTCACCGACGTGGAAGAAGAGAAAATCATCGGGGGACTCGGCGTACTGACTGAAGAGCTTGTATTCTCCCTCCTTCGTTCTGTCGACTCTCCAACCGAACAATTGATAGCAAGCCTGACGATACTCTTGAGACGAAACTCTGAAAGCGTCCTTCAGTCTGGCTATCTTGATCTCGTGTGTCTGCTTCAGTTCAGCTATTTCTAAATAATCAGAACAATTCATTTTTTTTAAATGTGTTAAAATTTTAATTTTTTTTTTTTGTTCATTGATTGAATATATAAAATAAATAACTAAACAAATATTGGCAAACGATACCGAATGATTGTGTTTAAATGATCTATGAAGGCGTTATAGTACCTTGCGATTGCAGCGAAGAAACACCGACTATGGAGCTTCCAGCTCCAATCTGCACTCTGGCCCGCAGTTCCTCGACCTCGCGCAGCAGAGCCTGTTGCTTCTCCTCCGCGTGTTGAACAGCTATAGCCGCCGGGTTCATCGAGAAATGCAAAATTCTAGCGTTGCAATTAAAATCCCCCTTCAAAGCTCTGTGCTCGAGCTCCCCCTTGAGTCTGTCGACTTCCTCGCGAAGTTTCTGACACTCGTCCTTCGCCACACCGGTCTCTGTCACGCCGAGATCGGCTTCGAGTTTCGACACGAGATCTCTAAAAATTCGCAATATCGAACAATTAATTTGCCATCTTAACAAAAAAAAAAAATATAACGCTGTTAACGTTATGGAGTTAAAAAAAATCTGTACCTGTAGCCTTCGAGAGCTCGTTCCAGTGCCGGTACTCTCTCGCCAACCGAGTTACCGCTGTCCACAGTCGTCATTTCTTTTTCGTACAAGTCAAGCTGTTGTCTGTAGCTATCCCTCTCTCTCGTGACGAGCATCATTTTTTTCTGCAATCTGCTCACAAGTTTGTTGAGTCTCTCGGTCGAAGTCGTCATCTCCGTAGCGATTTTCTTCGCTTCTTCGTACTTCTTCGCCAACGTTTGATTCTCGCGCTGCAGCGACCCGATCTTGGAGCGCAGCTGGCCCTCCTCGGCGGTAAGTATAGCTTCGGACTGCTGCAGCCGATTCAACTCTCGTCTCAACGCCGTTGCCTCGCTGCCGAAACCGATCGACTCGTAATCGACGAGTTTGCGCAAAATTTCGTCGCGATTCGACTCGAGAGTCGCCAATTGTTCCTCGACTTTGTCCATGTGCTCGAGCCTCTGTCTCATGTTGCACATCTCTTCCTCGAGCAACAGTTTGCCCTTTATCGACTCCCGCATCGTCGATATCGTCTCTCGCGCGGACTTCAGCTCCTTCTCGAGATCGCTCGCCCTCGACGCTCTCGCCGACAATAATTTACCCTCCTCCCAGAGTGCGCGCTCCGATTCCAAATTCTCGATCTTTATACGCGCGTTCTGAAGTTCAACGCCCCGCAGCTCCGCGTCCTGCTGGGCCGCTCGGCTCTCCTTCAATTTCTCCTCCAACTCCGCTATCCTCGCCTCCGCTGTTTCGTATCTCATTCGCAAATCTTTTATCTCCTCGTCGCTATCCTTCACCGCCGAAAATATCGAATTTTCAGCGGCGCTCGCGTGTCTGTTGCTCTCGACGAGTCTCGCGTTTTCGTTCATCAGCGAAACTATCTTTTGCTCCAGCTTGGCTCTCATGAGAGACAAGTCCTTCTCCGCCAAGGCCTGCGCCTCCTTGGCCTCCTGTGCGCCTCTCCTTGCCGCATCCACCCTTGCCTCGAGCTGCTTGATCGTCTGCTTGTCCAGTTCAGCCTGAATATCCAGGATGCTCTTCTCCTTCTCGAAAACTTCTTCCATCTGTTTTCTTATCTTGTGCAGCTGCTGGACGTTCGCCTCCTGATGGGAGAGTTTCGTGCGTAGAGAGACCAGTTCTCCCTTCAGTCTCCTCCACTCCCAGGGACTTCCCGGTACAGAGTCGCAGATGCTTTTGTTAACCACACTGGAAGCCGATTCGTCGAGTCTCTTGCGCTTTGGCGGAGTCTGAAGTTCCTTGTCGTCCTCCATGAGAGTCATCGGAATTCCTGTGCCCGACAGACGCAGTGACACACCGCTGTTTCGACGAAAGCCGCTCGATGCCGATTGCATGTCTTTAATCATTTGTATGACGCTCGTTGGATCTTTGTCGTCCATCTGGGGTTGAAAGCAACGTAATAAATAATAATATCCATCGGAAGCTCGCTTTCGAAAAAAGCAATGTAGATTTTTGCACATTGGACAAAAAGGTGATTAAATCTATGAACCTGAACATATCTGCGTGACATTAAATTTTATCGTCGGCAAAAAAAAAATTGTTCACTTGTAAAATTCTATTCTCCAAGTGTACTTCCCTGAGCGAACTTTGTGCAATGCAAAACACAGCAGTTAGAACTTGCTCATATTTTATCTCGTGCAGATACATATCTTTAGGATCATTAAGATCTTCGATCCTGACGCCAATAATATTTCGTCTCATAGGAATTATTATTTGGTACTTTAAAGCTTTATGACATCGCGTAAACATTATATGTACGTTCTAATTCGAAACCGCAGGCCGTATAACCTCGCGGAAGTCTCGTGAATTACTCGAATATAAAATCTCGTTAATTGTTTGTTGAATTTTTATGATCGCACTTACCTCGCAGTTGTTTCGTTGTTTCGTTGACATGCACAATGTAATCTTTGTCTACCAAAATCCTCGTGACGAAGACGCGGTCTTGTAAACAAGAAACAAACGATCTCCGACGACCATGAAAAACGGAGCCGCGAAGCGAAGAGCGCGCGTGCGCGCGCACACGCATGCGCATCGTAAAATAACACCGTCGGCGCAAGCGCCGACAGGCATATCGTTCGGAATGAGAAATTAACCTCAAACTCGTCGTTGAATTCGTAAATCTCGGACGCATAGAATGTATGCGGGTTTAAAAAGAATTATAAACTTGTACTTTTTGTGAGTTATGATAAACTGAAGATTTCGAAAATTTACTGCAGTCGCAGTATGAGGATTTAGCGCATTGTTTATTGCTCGTCGTTACGAAGAGGTCAACAGACAAAAATTAATTTATCGTAAAATGTACTTTTCCTACGTGGCTATTTACGCTCTTGTTAGCCTGTGTTCCATCGTTAGTGGGGTATGTTCAATATATCCGAATTATAAATATTAATAAACGAACAAAAAATTATATATATAATAGCAATCATAAAATTATTCCATTTTTATACCGTAGTGTATTTTTGTATGGCCCGTCGAACCTATTCTACTGTATTGCAGTGTTCTGTGGTTTTCATAATTTATATAAACGAGATCGAAAATGTGAATTCAATTTATCTACTTTGGAATTTGACAGAGCGAGCTCGACTACGACGGCTGGTTGCAACTGAGATTATGGCATGCGCTCAACGACGACCCAACCCCTATATTCGAGGAGAGGGGAAACATAACTGTCTCCAGTGTGCGAACTGGTGCCTCCATCGTTGGTCAGGCGGGCCTGAAGCCTAATCAACTGGCAAGCCTCTACAAGCTTGCTGAAAACAATAGCAAATATCGTTTGAAAATTGTTGCTCGGAGCTCTTCGGGGGTGGAAACCACTTTCTATACTTCCGTGCCAGCTGTCAGTACATTTAATTCGTATGACCCTGAAGATATCCGCATGACCTCAGATTTCATCTTTGTCAAGTCGCTATCGACGCACTGCTTTAGGATGAAAAAAAAAAAGTGAACTCTTCCCCGAGCAAAGTTTTTAATACGCAAAACACAGCCATTTGACTTGATGAAATTTAGTTTCATGCAGATATCTTCAGGGTGATTAATTTATGCGCTTCGTGCAAAATTCAAGTTAATATTTTTGGTGTTTATTTATTTATTTATGGGCTGAACTCTTTTACATTTACAATTTTTACAATTCAGATAATAACATAAATATAAACCAAAGTACAGCATGTGTAAACGTAATAACATTGTAATATATTATTTTTTTGTCCACAGTGCCATTTACTTGGCACAGACCTGGAGGATATCCTCACAGTGTGGCTGGACAGCGTCGGAGAGCCCGTGTCCGTGAGCGAGATATCGCCGGGGCCATGCAGCGTGGACAGGCCGACCACCAATATGTGGACGACGAACGTTCAGATAAAGTATCCCGACGGAGGTCCGGCACCCGACACTGCCTCCTACATCTGGAAGCTCGAGAGAGAGAAGGAAGCTAGGGATCGCGGAGAGACGAAGGACAATCGTTCTTTCCTCGCTAAATATGTACGATATTTTCCAATCCCCAAAAACTCGTCAAAAAATTTACCAAATTCTGTATTGAAGTAATAACGCTGTGTATTTAATTTTCACAGTGGATGTACATCGTTCCCGCTTTGATATTCGTCGTTCTGACGTCGGCGGCGAATCCCGAGCCCGGTGCGGCGGGTGGCGGCGGAGGCGGCGGAAGTAGTGTTCAGAGACAATAATTTTTTAAATATAATTAAATAAAGTGTTGGTAATTTGTGCGTTCTACGCTACATCGAGGATCCGAAGCTTCGTATTAAGCTCCATTTGTCACAATAATTGTCGTAATAAAAAACGGGAAGGAATCGAAAAATGGATAAAAACGTTGATCTCGTTTATGCGTTATTTATAACTTAAATGAAAATAATAAAGAGTCGAGTCAGCTTTAGTCTGGATAGAGTTAACGCGATGGTAATAGGATCGATGTGTGTTTCGTAGGTAGAAACAGCTGGGCTGTGAGAAGGAGAAAATCAATAATTCGCTCGGGGCTCGACCTGAGAGCAGGTGGATAGAAAAAAAAACAGGTGGAAGGAAACAGTCGAGCATTGGCGAACACAATCGTTCGTCCACGATGTAATCGCGATGGCCGCGTTTTCGTTAAATCTACAGAGAAAAGTCGAGCAAAGTTTGGTCACTTGCGGTAAGTTCGATGGATCGCACGCTTGTCTCGTTGCGGCTACGTCGTCCGGGAATGTACTGGTGCACAGTCCGCATCGTCAGCCAGCGGCCAAAATTGGGGAAAATGGAAACGAGCACTTGCAAGGTAGATTGGCCTGGAGTGGAGAACTCGCCGAGCTGCAGATCGGCAGACAGGTAACTAATATCTTAAACAAAAAAATGCTTGCAGAGTTAATGATAATTTCATTTACAACAGGTGATCTCTTTATGCGCGGGTCGCCTCGGCGAGGACGAGCGAGACATTCTTCTCATCGGAACGCTCACCCACGTTCTCGCTTATCAGGTAGAAGAGAATGCCGATCTCTTCTACAAGGAGGTAAACTCGAGAATAGTAAAAGTTTGTAGTTCATCGTGTTTGGAAAAAAATGATGAAAATGAAAACGATTTTAATTCTCGAAAACAGATGCCTGACGGAGCTTATTGCATGGCTATAGGAAAGATCGGATGGTTACCGAACCTGGTGGCTGTTATAGGTGGAAACTGCTCGGTCACCGTGATCGATGCCGAAGGAACCGAGGTGTTTTGGACCGTCGTCGGTGACGTCGTTAAATCACTGGCCATATACGATTTCGACGGCGATGGAGAGAACGAGGTTTGCGATACCTTACTATCTTATCTTAAAAAAAGCTATCGGGATGTTTTTATTAGTCTTGGCAATTTTCACAGTATCATCGGTCGGTAAGCGCGACAATAATTTATAAATATCTTAATTTTATTGCAGTTGCTCACCGGTACCGAGGACTTTGAGATCAAAGTTCATAAGGACGACGCGGTAGTGTGGGAGACGAAGGAAACAGCACCCGTGACGACTCTCGCGGGACTTTCGGAAAGGCAATTCGCCTACGTGGTCGGCAACGGTACCGTGGGTATCTACGAGTCTGGTCACAGATTGTGGCGTATCAAAGTATGATAAAAAAGAGTATTTCGTCCCACGCTGTTCGTCGAAAAAATAGATTTCATCTGTTTCTAAACTGCAAAGATTTTAGTCCAAACACAGAGTCGTTTCGGTACGAAATTTCGATATAAACGGCGACGGGATTATGGAGCTTCTGACCGGATGGAGCAGCGGCAAAGTGGACGCGCGATCCTGCAGGAATGGGGAAGTTATATTTAGGATACAATTGACCGCAGGAATCGCCGGCCTCGTCGAAGCTGATTACAGAAGAATCGGAAGAGCGGATCTCGTGATAGTCTCCGTTGCAGGGGAAGGTAAAAATATTACTCAGTCGGTAACAAAACTGTAATCCATTATTTTTTTCTCAATCTTCAAAATTTTCAACTATACGCGAATTATGACCGCGTTTATACGGATGTGTGATACACTTTGGATTGATGATGGAAGCATTCCCATTTCGTTAAAATATTAAAAAAAACATTTCTGAAATATTTCAATGTAAGATTTATGAGAGGACAAAAAAATATTTACACCTTTCAAAAATATTTCCGTGCTATGTGAGACGTGTTACATCGTCTCGAGTTAAGTATCCCAAAAAAACCATGCGAATTCCTTCCAGTTCGGGGTTACGGATCTGGCACGGCGATGGAGACACCCGAACCTGGCGAAGCGATGAGAAACTTGTTGGCGCGAAAGCAAGCTCTTCAGGTCGAGCTCCGCCAGCGCAATGCCTCCTTTCCCAGCGGATACATGGGCACGAAATTGGCGGTCAGTCTCTCCTCGTCGAGAGGCGCTGCGAGACTGGCACTGGCTTCCGGTCCGGGGCTTCTGGTCCATTGCGCCGTGGTGTTCGCCGAGGGTGTCTTCGAGGGTGAAACTCTCGTTTCCCATCCTGGAAAACCGACGGGGGAATTGGAGATCCAGTTGAGACCACCGAGGAACGGCGTCGTCGATATACACGTTAAAGTTTGCGTCGGGCCTCCCGGAGTCGATTTGATGCAGGTCTTCGAGCTGACTCGGCAATTGCCGCGTTTCTCCATGTACGAGGTCATCGTGCAGCCGGAAACGTTGCCCGACGGTCTGCGGGACTGCGGTGTCGTCTTCGAGGTCGCCGAGAGGCCGCAGCGAGTGGCGCTCTGGTTAAATCAGAGCCTGCTGCTCGGCGATGATTTGGAAATTCCAGAAGAGGGCCCAAGAGCCGGTTTCATCGAGATCTGGCTTCGGTGTCTGCGGGACAACGAGATTCACTGTTTCAGAGCCAGTGGTATCGGCAAGGCGAGCCTCACGACCGAGGATCCAGCGTTCGCCGGTGATGTCGTACAGTCATTGGCAGCTTACTTGGGCATACGAGAATTGAACTCTCAGGCCAGATTCCCCAAAGAGGAGGCCAAGCTGACGGAAGCACTCGAACGAATCAAAGGTTCGAATTAATTGTTAATTATTTTTTAACACCGATGCGGAAGGGTGGGGCAAAATGGACCAGTGTGTTCTATTTTATATGAGCCCTTTGTTTCTAAAGAATATTTCTGCGTGCTCGTCAGGATTGCGCGAAGTCGAGACGAGACTGCAGGCCGACACTGCCGGTGGTGCAGCGCTTCTGAAGAATCTCGTCGTTCGATTGGAGGATGCTAGGATACTCGAGGATGTCGAAGGCATGAAACGAAGATTGCAACAATTAAAAACCGTTAATGGCGATCTCATGAGGGAGCATGAAATTCGAACGAACAGCAGTAAGGAGCTGACCGTCGCCTTGAAACAGCTAAATGTCGGCGTGAGACACGCTTCGAGGCTTCGCGGTGAGGAATAATCACCTGATGATGAAAGATTGATTACTTTTCCTGATTATTATCGAGAATCGTGAGAGTTTAATTTTTTTTTCTCTTTCTTTTTAGTTGGAAAAGCATCTACCAACGCCGTCAACAGATGCAGGTCAGCGATACAGGATGAAAATCCAAAGGCCTTGGTTCTCGCACTGAGAAACGGATGATTACAATCATATTATTTGTACCAAAAATTAATTGGCATCAAGGCGAACTTTGAATATATTTTTTAAACTGCTGTGGAAACGTGATTTAATTATTTATTAGGAGGAGGGCGGGGCAAAATGGACCGTCACAATTTTTTTTGTAGGACATAAAAAAATCTAATCTCAAACGGATAACGTGGGTCCGTTTTACCCCGTTTCAGTACAAAAATATTTGCTCCGAACAGTTTTTCAATTTTTTCGTCGATTATACACGGTAACAGGCTTCCTGGAAAGGTACAGTTTACCTATCGTTGGATTTACGATGCCATCCGTGGAAACTGATGGTCCAAACATATTCACGTGATTCTCACCATGATGGTAATCCGCAGGCCCGGTTGAAATCAAATATTTTCGCAACATCCTAATTATAACTCTCGTGCCGGGAATTAATAGCGAGAGTAAGTGCAGTTTTGAGAAATATGTTGTGGCAGATAAATTTGATGTTCTACCGAGCATGCAGTCATGCATTATCTATAGCCAGATGTTGAGCATTAAAAAAATAATAATAACAATCATAAAAAAATGTGAAACTGGGAACTCGGCAATTACAAGCGTGTAATACTTCGCGGGATCGAAAATTGATTGATCGCAGGTATGACTTTAAAAAGATTCGAATGGATGAAGTGATTTATTCTACGGTAGGAAATTAAAAATAAAGATGAACATGAAAGCAAAATAGAATTGTAACGGTCAAATTCTGATATGTCGAACATTAAAAAAAAAAAGTGGTCGTTTGTGGCATTTATCTAGGGATAAATACTTCGATAGCGAGACGAGCTATTTCCTGATTCTGAAAGAGATCGTGTCTATGGCATGCGCCGGTCGTATCACATCCGGAGGCAGCTTCTAGCTCCGGCCGGACACCATTGAACACAGTCTGCCGGCGGTATAACTCCCCCGGTTATCTCGAGTTTGTTTACGGGTTGCCGACGATCACGCGTAGACGCCATGACCACTCTCGGCCACCGCCGGACAAGAATGAGAGCTCTCGCCGATGAGTAAACAAGCGTCGATGAAAAAATGTTTAAAAAATACAATAAAAATAAATAAATAAATAATAAAAAAAAATAAGTTGAAGTGCATAGGCCAACCGAGACTGATGATCGAGAGACTAGAATAATACTATCTTTGTGTTTTCGTACAGACGTATCAATAATACATATCACAGTCTAATTATATTAGTCCGAGAATCGGTGGTGTTTCCGATAATCCGAACCGTCTTTTGCATCCTCGCCGCGGCTACGAGCGAAGGATTCAACCGAGGCGCTCACGATAAGACCACAGCATCGAATATCATCTTCGTTGCATCTTTATCTTCTCTCACGAATTACCGAAAACAAACGTGCTCGGCTGTTTATTTTTCATTTTTTTTTCCCCCATATAAACCGAGTTTACAAAAAGCGATTGCTGTCTATTTACAAGACCAGCTCAACGGGAAGGATTTGGAGGATTATGTGATGTCTTCCTCAATAACCCTGAACCAAATTTATTGAAACGTGGTAACACGTGGAATCGTGGTGAAATACGTGATGATAGTTTCGGGTAACAACATCCGTCTAGTGTTTTTCTAAGTCGGATGTATTCGGGGCGATATCGTAACCAAGATTCTCCTATCAATGGGACACACCATCCGTTGTTTGTTCCCACTCGGAGATCACGATACGAAAGCATGAATGATGCATAACAACGGGAGACACGTCTCTCTCCATAATAGATATAGATAGTTCGTCGTGTGCGATTTACGAAATAAGCTTCCGAGAAGTCTGCACCGCCCCTCCGCGTGGTATGTTTATAGTCTATAAACTATAAATATACCACACACGATGGAGAACTAATAAGTATATATATATACACACACACACAAGCTGCGGAACATCGAGATATCGACGGTGTACATGCTATGTTTGTGGTAAGGTATCGTTTATGCCAAAAAGTATTTTTTCGATAAGAAAAAAATAAATTATCGTCACACAGTGATCATGCACTAAACCCCGATAAAGTAATAATAAAAAAAATTACAGCATGTATATAGTTTTGACAGCTGATTCGTAGCGAAAGGCACAATGCTCGAGAGATCGTGCATTGAGCCACTGTGAAATTAGCTGCGACACACGGTGAAAAAGTAAATGGTGGCATGCCTCGCTGAAATTTCGATACGAACAAACATGTTTTTGTCGACTCGGAGAACACTGGACTTGGAGAAAACACGTGCCAACTTTTTGCCCTAGCGGGCTGTCGAGAGTAATAAAGTCATTTTTTGCATACCAGAAATCGGAATTGATCCATTTCCCGTATGCCGTCGCTTCTTGTCGAAAAATGAAATTTACTTAACTCGGTGCGAAAATTGCAGATTTACGCACGCTTCTTGCGCGCAACACCCCCGTTCGACAGTTCGATCGAGACTGTCGTCATCTGGTCAATCGATAATCTGTACGTTAGTCATTTCTCATACCGAGCTATTCCAGTCATCCATGTAATATTTTCAGTCAATCTTCATCTGTATATTCGTTGCAATGTTAGCAAATTATTATTAATAAAGTTAAAGCTATGATGAAGAATACAAATTTACAAAGGTAGAGGTAGTTGAAAAAAAGCATATCCGTGAAGCGTCTCGCCTCGTGTATATACGTATGTACACGGTATTTTCGCTGAAATGAGTTTAGCCGTAAATGATACCCTACCATGCTTGTTGAATGCCCGACTATCAAACGGCATAAACAGAGTCTCAGTTAAATGATAATGATAAATTGATAAACGCAGCCCGCCGCTTTGAACTCTTAATCGACCGCGATCCTACGGCAAGTGTGTGTGGTCTCCCTTGTTGGACCGTCGCCTTATTTTACCACGCTGCCTACAACTAACCTCAAATATAAATCAAGGCGTATCCGGTCTATGGCACGAAATACCTCGGAGAACGCCGCTAGAGCCGTATCATCCGGCGAAAGTCTGCGGGCAAACGAAGCTGTAGAATCTAATAAGTGCGTCCATCCAGCAGCAGGTGTTAGCCTGCCGCTGACTTTGAGCCCAAATTAAAGACACTGATCCTGTGAAAACTTACGAACCACACATTTATGGAAATAATTGTTAAAATTTACTTCTCGAAATGAATACTACTTCTACGCGGAATAAAAAAAACCTTGAAATCCCATCATAAAATAGAAAGCAACGAAGTTGAAAGAAAAAAGCAAAAAGAAAAAACGAGAGGAAAGAAGTATCTGATTATTTTGAGGATATCGTGCTCACTACTGCCTATTCAAAGCGTGCGGGAGGTAATATGTAATTAAGGTACCCTAGTTGTTTGTTATTATATTGCTCTCGGATTATCGGTGAGATTATTAACCGACTCTCAATTGCTCACACGCGATGAGCAAAGTGCTCACGCGACTTCGTGGAAATTCGGACTTCGGACTTCGGAGAGCAAAGCAAAGATAGTTGAAAAATTAACTGCACATTGTGAATAAAACACCGAGGATATAATAATCCACGAAAGCGTCGAGAGCGAAATTCTCGTAGCACGAAGCACGGCTCCATGCTGAAGGATCGTTGCGATATCGTGGCGAGAAATCCATGAGGTCTCCTATCTCGCCGATTGTCGTTTGCAACACAGTCAAGCTCGCGGAGCCTTGCTGTATGGAAAAAAAAGATCCTCGCTTCTAATCTACCGATCGGCGTACCTCTGCGATCTCGCGCTGGTTGCATCACCGCTGCAATGTGCTCCGAGGGATCACCGAGAAGCGCCTTTGCTCTCTTGGTAATAATAGATGTAATTGCGCGTCGACTCACTCGGTCCCCCGGTCGGTGCAATCAGCGATGATTATTTTTACGAGAACGGTTTCAAAGAGCAACAATAAAATGGCAATGTGTACGTAACGCACGCGAGCAACGTGAAAATCGAGGCTCGATTTTTTCATCCACGGTGCCAAGAATACTGAGAGATTCGCTAAGGAAAAAAAAATAATAATAAAAAACGTTAGAGCGATTACAACGTTAGCCGAGGTAGGGGCGGCTCTAAGGCGCCCACGAGACGTTACTCCACCGGGTGAAGTATTACAACGGCGCGGAATATCCACCACTCTCACTCTTTTCCTTCTTCGATTTATTTTCTTTTTTATTCCTGCTTTTTTCTCGATTTTCTCGCGGTCGCCGACACGCCGGCTCATCGCGAACATAACCTTATCCCCTCGCGCACGGTTCGATGCTTTCACCGGCCTTTTTACCGCGCTCGTCGATGATACCATAAGGCTCGTACCAACCGTCCCGCCGTATATTATCTTCGTCCTCGTAAACTCAACGTCACGTAGTATATGGCCAGGTGGCGCTGGCGAGCACCCGTGAGTCCCAATGAACAAGGAAAATCTTTGTATCTTTCTATCTTCGATCTAAACGGGAGTCGAATTTACGATTTAATCGGGAACGTTCAGCAGTAAATTATCAAAAATAAAGTATTCTCAATATTTTCAATAATACACTGAACATTCATTTTTCATCACAATTGTACACGAAATTTAATATACCAGTTTCTGCATAAAAAATTCCACTCCGGTACATTACATTTTTTTTTTACAGTGCAGTCAATGAGTCGTTTGTTTGGAGTTTTTATGCTTCGGAGGTTAAACTTCATGATTTTTCGGGACAATAAACAGTGCATTAACGGAACTCTGCCGCATACGTGTCAATGACTTGCTAACGTGTAAACATGGAAAGTTTCGGTATTCTCTCACGATTATTTCCATCCCCGGCGCCGACAGTTTTCTCTGTAGTCGAGTAATCACCGTCGCATATATGTTCTCGAATATATAGAATTGAAACTATACCCGCAGCGGTTGCGAAAGGGGGCATCTCCCTTCACTCCTTTTTTTTACCTTCGCCCGTTCATCGGCAGGTAACCTAACTAGTAGGATAACTGAGCCCCGTCGTGTTGTCAATACCGGTCGTATCTTTATCCTGTTTTTCTTTCATTTTTTTTTTCACAACCGAAGAAACACGTAATCGAGATAATTTTTTCTCGAAAACATGTATGCCTTGGTGGCCGTTCTAAAAATAGAAACATCTCATTTATTTACGGTACACGGTGAGCGATAAATAACCGACTGCGGACAGTGGGAACGAGCGAGACGCGCCGAGAGGCGGAGAGAGATAGAGGAGCGAAAAGCGTGCCGTCTCTTCGCTGACCCCTAGTCAGCGAGGAGCCACTCCACGGGTTATCGTTACACCGCGGCATCTCTTATCTGTAGTGAAATACACATGCAAACGCAGATACAAACTCGAGCTCGCCCCCTCTGCCACAATTTCCTACAATAGTCAACATACTCGAGGTTTGAAAAGAAAAACAAAATAAATAAAGCAAAAAGTAAAATGTAAAATAAATAAAAATAGGGACTCCGCTTGACCGATTATCACGCCGCCGGGGAGCTTGCTGCCTGAGGGGATAAGATAAGCTCGAGAATCGGAATCCATCGGGGGGTTCGAATTACTCGCGGAGATTCGAGATGGAAGAGAAACTACAGGCGCCAGGGGTTTTGTGTTTGGCTATTAATTACAGAATTTCGTCATCGGTAGGGCAACATTATTTTTACTCCACACTTGGGTCACGACGATAAAATTTTCGTACGGCGAGCGTATCTGTGGCTCGTTAATAACGGATTTAAAAGCATTTTTATTACACTACGCTACGCTCTTCTCTTACTGACGCGACTAAACGATTATATTTTACGATTACACACGTCGGGCTTTTAACCCGACGTATCTCGAATCTCAACGGCAAGTTCCGCTCGCTCTCAAACAAATACGATTAAGATTAAAAAATTTAATTCAAAAATAATTTTTGTTTTGTATTTTTTTTTTTTTTTTTTGCGTTATCGTAAACATACTGCCCCGTTCACGTGGTATAATTGCGCCGAGATAATGTATATCGCACGGGGACGGTGCGTGCGTACTGTAATCATGCGTGAGATAAATTGTCGCGTTCGCATTTAAGCGCGGTTAGTCGACCGTGGTCGCTGATGGTTAGCGAGTCGTGTTAAATTTTGTATTCCGTCGACTAACTAAAGTATCCCAGGCGCGTCAGAGAGTATATATTTTAAAGGCTTCGCAAGACGAATTTAAAAAAAATTATTTAATAAATGTTTTCAAATGCTTGTGAAAGAAACCGCTGACATGTGCCACGCGCGCATTATCCGTACAGTTATACATATAATACAATCATCGATATATGGATTATCTCCCTTAAAGAGAAGATCCGAAAAAAGAAAAACATTTTTTTTCAAGCTACGATAGTGTGTGAAATCTCGCGTTGGGAACCTAAAAAATAAAATCGTGAGATAAATTCCCGTACAGCACATATACACAGTGACGATAAACTCAACCGGAAAGTCAACACTTTAGGGATAATAATTCGTAAGACGATAAACCACAAAGCGAGATTGAGAGCAAAATTTGCAAAAAAAAATTATGTTTCTTCAAAGAAATTATATACTGTCTCTGTTTGTTTTTTAATTTTTTTCTGGCTCGAGGTCATGTGGCAAGAAACGCGGGTCGTTTTTTTTCAAGTATACTTTATCGTGCGATAAATATATTTTATTCACCGTAATTCGAACACGTCGATAATTATTTCAGAGTCCAAAAGCCGAGGAAGCTATCGAGATGTTGGCGAAATAAATGAATATATCAGGTTTCAGACCGCTATACCCGGTCATCGATTCAACTGTCTTTTCACGGTTCAATGACCTCTTTCTATCGATCTTGTTTTTTTTCATCTCGAATAAAAAATACATTTTATCGGTCGCTTCGAGAAATGAATTAAAAAGAAAAAATATATGATTGATCGTAGTTTGGTAATTTGAATCAATCACAACATTAACTCCGCACCAATCGTTAAAATTTCGACAGTCCCCAGTGATACATCTTCGACAATCAGCTCGATAGCGTATTGTTGGAGCAAAAAATAAAAAAATAAAAAAATATTTTTTCGATAAAAATAATTAAATAATTAAAAAATAAGTCATTAAAAAAAATTCAACCGACGATGAACCCTTCGATAAACTCGCCCCGTCGATAACTCTAAATATCGCGGCAAACCGGGTACTAATTGTTTAGTGTGAATGTCCTTGATTGCACGTTCAACGGAGAGGCTGAGACGGAATAATCGCGTTACGGTAGACCGGGAGCGCTTAATGTTAATTTCTCTCCGGTTACGCATTTAATAATAGATTTAAACGCCGATGTATAAATATCCGTAATTAATACGTCGGTTCAAAAGTCTCCGAGGCCGCAAATACATATGCCGTCTCGAGGGGGCGAGGAACGCGCAAACACGTCGCTGAAAAGTTATATTCGATAATGTTATTGTAGAGAGAACGCTGCGAAGAGAGGGGGGGGGGGGGGGCAGAGCCACCTATATCTCGTGTTTATGTCTGGGGAAAAACGTCGGGGGTGTAAGTAGTCCCCGCTTCGGCTCCAGCAGTTATCGCCAACGGTGTGTACAATACAACACGAGCGCCCCTCGATCGTTTCCCAGCCACAAAGAAAATAATGATTTTTCACAGAGCAATTATAGTGACTAAGAGCCGCGCTGTTGCGGATGAACGACCCGGTTTTTCCTCCGGAGGATAGCCACATTAACGTGTATCGGTGTGTTTAAGCGTGTGCAGTTTTAATGTTAACGTATTTTACAAAAGGGGTGATTAAATACAAAATCGGGGGTCAGAATCAAAAGGGCGCAACTCCCATGTTGAGGTAATAAGAGTTAGGCCCTTTTGGTTCTCAGCCGTCGATATTATTCGCGATCGTCACAGTTCAGCGCCCTCGTAAAATGCGAGGGTGATTGAATTTAAATCATGCATGCAGCAACATTATATATCATTCAAATACACGATATTGGCAGCGGTCGATGATAGATATTAAAAAAAAATTGAAAAGAAGACACAGCTGGCCCGCGAGGACGGACGACCCCTCGACTTCGATTTGGCAAGAGGGGCCTATAACTGGGGGCCGAGCCGTGTGTGCAAGATGTTTCGCACTTTGAGATCCGGAGCCACGCTTTCACGTCGTGATGGGGATTAAAGAGACAATCTTCTTTTTTTCGTCGAAAAAAACAAAGATTAATGGAACTCTGTTGCTCAACGTCAGTCCCCTCGTCACAGAAGAGTCACGTGAAACCTCCAAGAAAAAAAATGTATTTCTGGATTTTAATTTAACACCGGGCTTAAAATAAAACACCGTCGCGACCTTAGTTTCCCAAGATAGTTTCTTAACTCGAGACAGCGGCGATAATGTTATTCAATCGGCGATTAAAGCATCTCGGGATTAGCGAGATCGAGTTCGAGCTTTTCCAGTCCCCTGCCTGCTTTATCTTATCATCTACCATTCCCGATGCCTGCACGATTATTACCTCGATGCACGAGATCGTTTTACCCGTAATTACGCAAATTGCTCTGATTGCCGTACAAATGTCTCAGATGGAATATTTTTTTTTTGTTTTTCAACTTCACGTCTCGTTATTCGCGGAAGATTTTTAAAAAAAATTTCTTTGGCCACAACCAGCCTCAAATAATTGTCGAGTTCGCGAGGCGCACGCCCGATGCCGCCATTGTGAGACGATTAACCTCAAAACGATGTCGATCCTCGAGATTCCCGTACCGAAATAAACAGAAAATAACTTTAATCAACGCGGAGCTACCTGCAACGTTGTAAAAAAAAAGTCGAGTGACACTCGCGAAGCCGTTATAACGCGTGAGTCCTCGAAATCGTTACAATTTTAACGTAATTGACGCTAGTGCAGCATAGGCGAGTGATTCTCGACCCCGTTTCCGAGTAGCGAAAACCGAGCGTAGTGCGAAGAAAAGGAAAGAAAAAAATACACACACACACATGCGCGTAGTTGAAACGCATAGCTCGAACCGTGTTTTCGCCTACGCCTTCTCGAGATTATTTCAACGTGGCTCGAGGCTCGTCGCGAACTTAACCTCGTTCCGGTGTCGCGGTGAAGGGGTCGCGTCTCTAGTGGACGCACACAACGAGACGGCGCCACTGTACACGTGGAAGAGACTCCCGATTTTTCACAGTAGTCTCGTGGCGCAGCTAGTGTTTTCTCCGATCGAAGGCTAGTTCGACGTCCTCGACAATGAGCACACTGGTCGCTGTTGCAGGGAGGACGGGAGGAGATAACCTGCATCGTATAATAAACCCCGGGAAGCTTTCTTTTTCTTTCATTGATAATTCAGGCCGCGAATCTGTCGCTGAAAATACATTGCACTCGGTGCACAATCGGAGATGGGGCCACAGCATATAATAGATCGATGAGCGAGCATTCGAGATGGGCACAGAATTATAAAATTAAATGCAATAAAAATGAAAATAAAATGGTAATCAAATTAAAATTAAAAAAAGGATCTCGGTCTCTCTTGCATGGATCTCTTTCGAGTCCATGCGAAACATTTATTCGCTGCATGAACACGCCAGTACGCTCCCATCTCTGAGTGGGGTACTCGTTATCCAATCTTTTAATAATATTAGCGTGATATAAACGATCCCACATTGTGTTTAATTGGAATACTTATAGAACAGCAAACCCGAGCGGATACGGGGAGTATATATCGCAGAGATAAAAATAGAATCGACCGATTTGTATTCGCCACCCCCTCTGAAGCCGAAAAAATAAAAACTCCGACTAGCCTTTATAGAAAATCTATCTTGCTCCGAGACCTAAATACGTCTGACTTCAGTGGCATCGCAACCGCCGATTCGTTTGTAACTAACAGTATCACTTAATTAGACATCCCGTCAATCAATTCTGCGTATGAGATCGAGCGAGCGCGGGCATATTTTCCTGCACTCTATTTACCGACCTCGTGGAGTGTACGGCTCGTCGATCGCGGTGAAAAATCCTACGATAAACGCCTTTCTTTCACTCGCACTGCTTTTTGTTTGTTTCTTCTATTCTTTCGTCGTAATACAATTTCAGACATCTTGATTGTTAATTTTGCTTCCTCATAGATGGAGCTTAAAATGGAGGTTCCTCATTCCTTACAATTTTGCCCACAGCTTCCTCTACGAGGAAGCCAAAAATCGATCGGCGAACTTTCTCGAAGCTATGCGCAAAATTGTAAGAAATGCGGAAGCCATGTGCGAATTACTTTGCAGCTTTTTCATACACTTTTTAGATCCACACAAGTTTTTAACTATCGAATCAACGTTACTGCTCCTTTCCTCGTGTGCACGTATCGTGTCCTCATTTTCCTATGTCTCGTACATCGCAGCACGCCGCTATCAGTACCGTAAGTGCTATGAGACTCGTTGTGTTTTGTTATGGCTCGAATGACTAGCAGCTGATGCAACGCGTGCGGGGCTCATCTATCGACGTTGATCGATCGACGGCGAAGCGTTGCCGTGCCGGGACGGCCAATCAACGTTGGCCAATACCGACCGCCGATTGGACGTACTTTCACGACAGTGCGTGTCGTCCAGAGTTACCTATTTCATTCTTTTTTTCCCTCCCGTGTGACATTCTTTGTGCGTTATAATTTTTTTTTTAATCTTTTTTCTTTTTTTCAAATAAAAAAATAACATATCAACTGGAAAGCGCCCAACGCGTCGTGCATTCATCGAATCGCCCGAAAGGCACGTGCGAGAAGTGCGACGGACGTCGGTGGACTTCGTGCGAATGGTACTGGAAGGCGATAGAACCCGGGTATTCGCGTCATTCGAAGATTTAGCCATTACGAATCGTTTTGCGCGTGAAAATTCGTTGTTGACGGAAAGTACCGGCCGGTACGTGTCGTCGAGATAAATCTATATTCGTCCTCGGTTTTACGTGCGGACTTGCGTAGGTTATCAGGTTTGTTGGCAGTTAGAGCCGTTTCTCGCGCACGAAATATCATACAGTAGAACCTCGATTATCCGAATCAACTGGGGTCGAGCCTAGTTGGGATTGAAGATTATTCGAACAATAAAAATTTTGAAGACCTAAAATATCAAAAAGGAAACTGGCCATGTCTCGCTTCGAAAACAGTTCAATTTTTTTTTGTCCAGCCTAAGAACATTATGCTTCTGCTTAGAGGTGAAAGTATTGTTCCTCGAAGCCACAAAGCATTCGACTACAAAATTATTATTTGATTACAAATCATTTTTTCTATGCATGCACATGAATATCTCTGCGCGTCGCCAAGAACGAATGAATATGCTGCGCGAATAATCGACGTGCAAGCGGTGTAAACGTATACACGGTGGCCGTTTTTCCTCGGAAAAAATTCCTTGACTTTTCCCTGAACAATTTAAAAGATTCCCTGACCAAACTTCTAACGACTTCTATAAAAAAAAAATAATCATGGAAATGAAAATGCCGAATCATTGTATTGATGTTTAATACTGTTAATATTTTTCAATTTTTTTTTTCAAGTCTTCCTTTTATGTACTTTTTTATTTATTATAGAAGTTTCGGGACCATTTATTTTTTCCCTGACCAATTTTGAAATTCCCCGACTTTTCCCTGCTTCCTTGACCAAGTTTTTTCCCCCAACTTTTCTCGTTTTTGCTATCGAAATTTTGCGCCAAGTTTTATAATAGAAATTTGGATAAAGCGACTCACAGTTCGAATACCGAAGGTTGGGATAATCGAGGTTCTACTGTACGCATCGGAAGACGAAATTACGACCGTATATGCGACCGGATGTTCGGCTCGCATCCAGACTTCTCCCATCAATTTGCAACAGTCAATCTAACACTTGATTTACAAAATATCTTCTCGAAATACCAAAAAAAAAAAAAAATTCACAACAACTTTTAGTTTTCTCGCTCTGGTCTAAAAAAAAATTAAAGATCGGATGCGTATATGTGGGAGATATTTTCACAGTTTAGAATAGAGTTATTTCCGATAGTTTAATGTGTCACTGGGTCACCGATAATTGAACGACGCGGACGGAACACTTACCGTCCCTCTTCTCAATCCTCCGATAGGTACTTAGCATTTTTCCGTATTTGCACACAGCGAAATGAAAAAAAAAAGATAACATTTATCCTGACCTACACCCGAACGGTGTTTTCATCTTGATATCGACGACCGCCAGACATCGACCGTTGCAGCCATGTAAGGTTGCGTTCTAATTTTTGTAGATCGCAAAAGGCTTGGATCTACGACTTAAGGTGGGTTCGGAACAACCGGCGAAACGCAGAAAAACACATAGAAAATGTTTTGATTTGTGGCCGTTGTAATCTATCGTCCCGTCGCGGAGATCTCTCTTTCTCGGGTGAGCCCGTCGCTCTCGGTCCCGCCCTCCACCATTATCGCAGACCGGGCGCGTATGCGGTCTCCCCCTCGTTCCTCGCTCTCTCGCTCGTATCCACGACGAGCGCGTACGGATAAGCGGCGAAGAAAGCGAAACTGTGGATCAGTCCGAGCGAGGAGCGCGCTACCAACGGAGGGCCCCCTACACAAGCTTCCCGTCGCTTCTCTGGCTCCGTCCGACGCTTTAAAACCTCGACACGCCGAGGATCGAGCCAGAAGATCGATCGAGCGTCGGCAATACTAGTTACAAGTTCG
This sequence comes from Ichneumon xanthorius, assembly GCA_917499995.1. Classification (NCBI taxonomy): domain Eukaryota; kingdom Metazoa; phylum Arthropoda; class Insecta; order Hymenoptera; family Ichneumonidae; genus Ichneumon; species Ichneumon xanthorius. Next base: position 1,397,719 of record OU824207.1, read on the forward strand.
CGGAACAAAATACATCCTCACGAAAAACCGGAAGAAACTGATTGACTCTCGATCGGAAGTTTCTATCGACAGAAGTCCGCCGAACCGTGAAGCTATACACTCGAATAAATTTTTTTCTTCAACAATAATAATCATTAAAAAGAAAAAGAAAAATACGAGCCAAAAGTGCCGAATATCCGAAGGATTGAAAAATCGATAAATCGGTTATAACTTTTTTCAACGATTCGTACGATAAATCTACGCTGTGTAGACGAAGAACCGAAGAAAAAAGAAAAAAAAAATCGACAGAAAGTATCGATTGCCTTTAAACCGAGATATCTGCAAAAGGTGCACATCGACCTTAGAGCCACGAAGTAAATTGAAAAATTATAAAATCCGTATTAAGCTGGCCGTCGAAGGGGAGACGTGTACGAGTGATCGGTTGCCGCGTCACGTCGGGAAACTGGGTTTTCGATATTTCGTTGAAAACGTCCGAGCGTCAACGTCGGCGTTGGAAATTGCGGGTATCCTTTGCTGCGGTTCGAGGTCCTCCCACCCTGCGGTTTCCGGTGCTCCGCTCCTCGGCACCGCCGCCAGCGTCTCCGCCGCCTCATCGTCGTAACTCGGTATAAAAGCCGTCGCGATGCCCGGTGACTCTCGGTCGTCTGCGAATCGGTGGCGAGGAACGACGGACGCGACGACGACGACCGGTAGAAGAATGCCTTGGATCCGTTCGTTCCGTCTGAGCCTGGTGATAATCGCGATTTTCGGACTTCCGGTTCTGATGGTGAACGCGATACCGCACGCTCGTGGCCATCAACGAACGATAAGGCTCTGCTCGAAGAACCTGAGCGACGCTCTCTATCTCGTGTGCCGGGACCGGGGCGGTTACAACGAGCCGTTCGCCTACAGCGGCGAGGAAAACGTCAGGGCATCATCCGGCGGAGGCCTCGTCGAGGAATGCTGCTACAGGCCGTGCAGCCTCGAACAGCTCGAGCAGTACTGCAAACCCGCACCCGACGACAAAACTCAAGATGGAATGTAAGTTCGATGTAGGTTCCATGGCAATTTTGCATTTTTTTTTATATATGTATATATATTGATATATATATATATATATATGTGTATATATATAAATATTCATCACGGCGGGACGGCGTGAGGGCAAAATTGTTGGGACGAGAACGCGTCGATTTTGAAACTATTATACGCGACGGCATTCACACGAATCTTTTATCTTTTATCTTTTTTTTGTGCCCGAGGGCTTGTGAAATACCGCGATCAGTAACAAAAACCCTTCGCCCCCCCTCACCTTCTTTTTCCGATGCTTTTAACGTTTTGAATAATGGCAAGGTGGGTTTTCATGCGCCGCGAGAAACTAATTTACTTTTGTTAACAAATTATTGCGATTTTTGAAGAAAATAGGAAAGTTGATTTGGTATCGACCGAGTCAGCCTTAACATTATTGTGAAACGGTGTTTGAGAGCTGTTGGAAGTCGGGTGAGAGAAACCATCGGGACTACACGTGGTGTTGATCTCTGCAATCTGCACGCGGCGCCTCCCATCGATGTAAGCTCGAGCCTGTAACGGCCGCGGGAAGCCGGAACGCGCACGACCTCTCGCCACTGTTTATCTCGGCTCAACGACTCCGCGAACGTCGAAGCCTCGTCAGAAAAACCCGAAGCACTTGCAACACAAGATCTCTAGAAGTTCTTTCCGGCGAGCTTCCTATCTCGTCGGTTCTCTCTATCAGTTCTTGCTTCGTAAAGTTCACGGCTACGTATCCCGATGTAAACGAACGAACGTTCGTTTACATCGCCAGAGTCCAAGATAGTAAAGTTTTTCGCTCCCGAGTTTTATCGCGTTCGCCGTTGAACTCCTCATAGTGGCGAGTTAGTTGCGTTACTTGTTTTACTTGTTTTTTTTTTTTCGACCATCTATATCGCTCGCAGTCCGGAAATATGTTACACAAGTATGTTTACATGCCCGATAAACGTGCACGGACAGGGACGCTCATGCTATGCAACGAGAAACGGACAAAGTCCATCGAGGACTATGTTTTGTTTTTCGGCCTCCGACAGTGACTTCCGATTCGTATCGTTATCGATAATTAATTTGAAAAAAAAATATTACTCATTTATCGTTGTTATTATAATTTTGTTTTTGTACGTGACAATAATTCGTGCATTTTTGGAATTTCAGTGAGGAGTCATTGAGAATCGTCAATTTGCCGTACTCCTCGACGCGGGAACTGGCCACGGAGAGGCGGGCGAGTGGCGCTGCTGTCGGCGAGAATAACGAGAGTCCGAATAAAAGTAAGCATCGCAAAAAAGCGAGGGTTAAGAAATTGGATTGTAATACGACGCTAGGACGAAAGCATGGCTATCATGCGGAACGGGGTTTGAAGGGGACGAAGATTAGCGAAGCGGAGAGAAGGAGGACGAGAAAACGAGTTCGCTCCCGTCGGATCGGCAACAGCGAGAGTAGCGGCGATGACGCTAACGATGACGCTAGAGAGGCGTCGATACGCGAGTGCAGGCGTCGACGCCGATGGCGTCGTCGTCGTCAGGGAAAGGTGCTTCATTAACGAGAAAAAAAGATTGTGAAAAAAAAAACTCTTTGCACGCAATGTGTACGTTACGTCATTAGGCACTCGTTCTCTGTCCCTCTCAAATCTGCTCTGCAAATCTCGCACTTTCTCTCTTCTTTCTCTCCGCACTCACACACCAGCTGACTCGCACGCTACGGATTCCTCGCAGTCTCCGGCTTTTTTCCTCATTCAACTATCGTATTTTTTTTATGCAGTTATTGAATAGAAAGCAAAAAAACAAATTTCCGCAGGCAATCGATAATTTACATTTTTCTATCAGTAGAATAACTCTCCTAGTTATCAGTCTGAAATTTATAACCGGCCTGGATATTTTTAATTCCTGTACTATCGTGATTTCGATGTTAACCGATAATTCGCGATGCAAAAGGCAAATGTTTTTCTGCCATGACCTTATCGATGCATTATGTGGAAACTGTAACGGTCGCGATGCAGGTTAATGCATGGTTAATTTTACGATTCGTTCGCATGCGAAATATAAAATCAATTTTGTCGGGGAATGAATGTCGTACCGAGGGGTTAGCCAGATGACGGCGATGTAAGATTCGCGTAGAGCTGTGTACCGCATGTTATTTCGTTCCGTAGAATCGAGGCATTTCTTTGCACCAGTGATATTCATGTAAAAAAAAAAAAGAAAGTTAAACGCCATTGTTTTTGTTATCCGGTAGAACGGAAATTGGAGGAACGGTAAATCTTATCGATTTAAGTTTATCGATTTTTCTCTACAGGGATATTTATTCTCTCTGGTGAAAAAAAGTTCTCGATTCGATATTTGATTATAAAGAGAAAAAACGAGACTAATTCATTTCAATCTCTTCACTTCCAGGCTCTACTTGAGGCAGCAGCCGCAAACGTACCCGAATTCAAGGTCGGAACTACCATCCCAGAGCCAAAGGACTCCCTGCTGTTGTTCCCATCGAGATTGAATAACATTTTTCACCACACATCATTGGATCTCGCTATCATCGAGGACATCGAGGGTCTCGATAAATTCAATAGTCTCGATGTGGACAATCGCTATCGAAATGAAAATCGCGGGATGGACCGTGCTCTCGCCGTCGGCCATCCGTAGGTGAAACGACGCGGGCGAGCATAGCGTATCTTCGCTACTATGTTACTTTAGGGAGAAAAAATTACGCGAGAAAGTTTCGGAGGAAAATCGCGATAGTTTAATGTTTCGTAAAGACGTGCCTCGACGAAGAAATTATTCGAAGATTCGATATTACATTTGGCCACGCTGCGGACGAGAAAGAAGTCTTTCGTCTTCTTCCAATTTGGTGGGGCGCTCGCGTACTAATAGGCAGCGCCGCAACTGGCTACCGGGTGAAACCGTGCCGGCCAACACTCGATAGGTATGGCAAGAAAGAAGTCTTTAAGGCGAGGTGAAACATGTATCACGTGACATATGAGTGCAAGAGAGATAGTTGCATTTTTCGAATCAATGCCATGTAAAAATAGATGACATTTGGGGTAAAAGCGAAGTATCGTCGGACGCGGTACTGGATTCTACGTCGGCTAATGCTTTGCTTTTTCGCGATATGTCTACCGTTTCCGAATACCATTCGTTACAGTTTTTGTTACCGACTGAGTCTGTTTCACCTGGCCTTAAGGGAAGGCTACGCACGTATGAGTGCGAGAGAGGCAGGGTTAAAACTTTGAATCCATTTTTCTCGGAATCGATTCTATAAAATGAAAAAACGTTTCGGAAAAAAATGGATTCAAAATATTTTAAGGTTACGATGATCTTTAGCCCCACCTTAATAGACTCGAATTAGTCGCACTGAAAATGAAAAGAGCGCCCTCTATTCGACGAGATACGTTCGTGGTTGCGGTGCGCGCGTAATTTTGCTGTTACTGTATTTAGAGAGAGGACAGTGAACGAGAGTGGTCGAGCGATCTCGTTACTTCGTAAAATGGGAAGGATTGAAAAAAATGACTAATATTCTCGACGAATTGATTGGCCATTAGAAATTAGGTAGAAGCCACAGAGAGATCTGTGAGTCTCGAATGTTGCCGGTGGTTAAACAAAACATGTAAGAAACACCGTATTTCGCGGTGTGTCGCCGACTGATGATCTCACTAGTATTAATCGATTATTAGAAATTATTAGATAACACGAAACGATTATTAGAGTTTAGGCTTGCGATATAGAAAACGACGGAAGAAAAAGAAAAAAAAATTGTAAAATACTAAGTAGCGTGAAAACAAAATCTCTAGACGTGTATTGAGTCGTTGACGCGATAATGCGTGTAGTATTAGAATCTCTCGGATGTATCTTGCGAAGATTCATCTACATTTCAATGACTCGAATGCGAAACCAAGCGAATAAATTATAACGAATTTATACTAAAAAATAAAAATAAAATCGACTGTCTCATGTATGCATCGTTTTGTTATCCTGTTTTTCCTTCGAATCTGTCAGACGCGATTAGAGATGGACGCCGACTTTGCGATCGGTCATTTTTTTTTGTTGTGATTTGACTCACGTGACCATCCATTGACCGGTCACGTCTCAACTAATGGTGCGGAAATAACCGCATTGTGACAACAGCAACATTAACTATAACAATCGTGAACAAATGAGACTTTTTAAGATTTTTCTATTTGTAGAATAGCTATCGGCACATAAAAACAAACAAAATATAAATTAGACACAGACAAGGTACAAGCGATACATTAAATATAAACAAAAATCGAATCGAGTCGAGACGAAAACTCCACCGAAAAACCGACAATCATACCTGCAAATACCTGTTCGGGCACGGGTCTAACAGGAACGAACTTGTCGCCCGGCGGTCGACGCGTATGCTTTACCCGATGAATACTTTACCCTTCAGATCGTGTATTCGTTGTTTGTTTCACAATGATTTGTACACCGAGCTCAACATTCGATATGAAAATACACGCCAGAGACGAAAGAAACATTATTTTCGGTGCTTGTCGTGCACAAAACGTTGCGAAGCGCAAGAATGCACGGACCAAAAAATCCAACCGGCGTCCTTTTTAAACGGCATATATAACCGTCGTCCCACCAAACAGCTGAGGTACCGAGCGAGTCAGAAGAAAAGCTTTGAGCGCTCGACGAGCGATGCAGTTCGACGATTGACTCACGCGAGTCTCTTGAGAAGCGACATTCACGGGACGTTCGTTAGGTTATAGGAAGTCGTTTTATTCGGCTTTTCTTGCTCGTGAGAAAGTCGATTAACAAAGATGCGTTTGACATTCGTAAACTTCATCTTAAGAAAACGGCCTCACGGCCACAAGTACCGAGGGTGAGTAACCTGTGACACGTGACCCAACCGGTGTTTACGACGAGGAAACATTCACTGCTTTGCCGTTGTTGATGCAACCTTTCCCCCCGCCCCCCCCCCCCCCCCCCGACAGTTTGATTCTCCTATTAAAGAAAATAAATTAACACTCCTTGGATATAGCATCGATAATCGTAAGCGTTAAATTATGACCTTGACGATATCTGCACGACATCAAATTCCATCTACGGCAAGTCTCTGTCAGTGCGAAAGAGACAGAATAATAATGTTGATTCCTTTTTTCTCCGAAACTATTCTACAATTCGATTCTGTTTGCTTGTAGAAATTTGTTCTCCGAGAGAACGTGCCAAGCGAAGTTTGTGCGATGCAAAACATAGACGTTAAACTCAATGAAATTTTATCTTGTGCAGATATGTTCAGGATGATGTTAAATTGTGTATTAATTCGAGAATTTATTTCGTTTTTTTTTACCAGAAAACATCGTGAGGTCAGAAAAGTGGAACTCCCTGCCCTGAGAAATCGATACAACGACCTTGCCTTGCAGGAACAAAATATGTTCTATCTGCGCCATCCGTATCTAACGGTGGAACAATCAAAGGGACACATGGAAGGACTGAAAGAAGACCCCAAACTGAAATGGAATCTCCAGAGGGAAAATAAGTTTGCCAGAAAATACACTTGGGCGGAGCAGCTGAGCCACTTGCGCGTCAAAGATTCTTGGGAATGAAGGAGAGATTGACAAATCACAATGGCGTCAGTTTGTGTCGTAGCAGTGATACTTCATTTCATGCCGATATAAACAAATATACATGTACAGATAATTTCTCGAGATATATAACAATAAAATTATGTTCTGTGTAAAGATTGAAAAAACAAAAAATTATGGTCCGTCAATCATTCATCCGAATCGCTGTCTCCTCCGCCGAGAGCGCGCAGCGTTTCTTGTACGTAGCGTTTTACATCGTCTCTGCAAGCGACATTTAACGTAAGAACTTATAGACAATGTTTAACCGTTCCTCGCCGATTAAATTTCATTTACGCGATTCGCCGCAGATTTTTCTAGGCCGAAATTCGCGAGTATTATAAATCGCGAGCCTAGATAATGTTCAAGCACGCAGCAGGAATCTCGAGCACCTTAATAATTTTTTTAAACTCGTTGCCGTAATGCACGATCGATTTAACGTGGAACAAATATCCCGCTGGTTTAGCGCTAACGTATGATAAGCATGTCGCGGCTGGCTTCCGAAATTCGCACCTTTCCTAGAAGTTTACAAATATTAGCTTTTAAAAATACTGTGGTTTCTGCTTGTACTCAAGAAAATAAACGGAAAAAAATACTGTGTCAAAATGCATGCACCTAGTCGAGCCGGTAGTAAAAAAATACGGCTTCAAAAAAAAGAGTATTAAGACCCTCGGTGCTTCAAGCGGTTCGTGCAACGAACAACTATTTCAGAATGTACGTATCAATACTCTTTAGGTAGCGCAATGTTTAAAAAATAATAATAATAAATACAAGAAACGATGAGAGAGGAATAATCGTGGATTACGGGATCGGATGCGGATAGAGCGCGCGCTCGCGATTCAATTCCGAGTGGGACACTAACAATATTTGTTAAGTAAACACGGAGCTGGGCTCGTTATTTATACCGATATCGTGATTCCTTACGAGCTGATTGCGGGTGATCCAATCGATGTCGGTGGTACAATTGATGTTAGCAAGTTCTTCGGCTTATTGCGCATCCAACCGGTGGGATCCTTAGTGATCTCGGACTCTGTCAAGGTCTTTCCTTCGTGAATATATTCCGCGAAATCTGAGACTATGGGGTCGGTGCCGGCGCTGCTCATAGCAACAACTTTCCCGTCGTTTATATGATAAGCGAAATATTTGAGATCGGCCAGCGATCCGTAAATTTTTATGCTCGTCGCTCTTCCGTATCCTGAGACAGAAATATACAATGCATTGTTATAGAGCCGTTCATGTTTCGCGGTGAATATAAATTGTTCAGAAATGGGGCTTTCCATTCAGCCGTAGAAATTATCAAGTTGTGATGACGGATTGATTTGATTAGTCCATTTTGTTAAATGATGATAGCATGTGACTACAGGGACCAATCAAATAAATCTGTCATTTTAAGGATGACACAGACATTCCCAACCTAAAGTTTAATTCTATCAAAATTTAGGTACTTCCCGATATGCGAAATATCTGAAATGTTGGCACCTTTAATAACGTTTTTTTTCAGATTTTTATACCATTAGAAAGTTTTCAAATTCTCATTGACTTAACGTAATAATTTTCAAGGTTGAATGGAAAGTGCCGAAGGCTGTACATACCAGCATATCGGTAGCCCTTTCCGAACAACATTGTCCAGAAGAACGGTACAGCCCGAAGGGGTGTTTCCTTTCCGCAAATATTCAGTGCAGCGATTTTTCCATGATAGTGAGCCAAGGGCCAGTGTCCTATGGCAGCCGAAGAATCACCGGCGGCGAACACCGGAGCGTGGGCTATGTCACCACCGGCGAATATATTTTCCACGCTAGTCCTCAAGTTCTAAAATAACATCGAATAGAATAAAAATGGGTAATTCTAAAATCTTTGCATACCCGACAGTGATTGTCATACCTTGTCGACGACAACGCTGCCCTGTTCGGTGAGTTCCAGTGCCGTTCCTTTGAGCCAGTCCGTATAAAACGTGGATCCAATGCCCGCGATCGCTATATCGGCTTGCAACATTCTGCCGTCCGAGAGTTCGACCTGAGCGAGACTTTTACCGTCGTCCTTTGGAACGAACCTCGCGATATTTGTTTGATAAATAAATTTGACTCCTGAAAGAAGTCATTCATTAAAATCGCAACGTAAATATTAAAATATAATTATCGAAATGTGATTTATCGACGGACCTTTCTTCTCGTGCTCTTCCCTCACGCGATTGCCGATATCCTCGCCGAAGACAGCTTTCAGAGGGACGTTGTCACGTCCGATCACGGTAACTGAGGCACACTTGTCGACGCAGTAAGCAGCAGCTTCCATACCGATGAAACTCTGTCCGAGCACGACTAAGTGCTTGTCCGCGGAAAGCTGTTCCTGCACCGCCGCAGCGTCCGTGTAGTTTCTCAAGACGAATATGTTCTTCAAATCCGATCCCGGCGCGTCGGGCATCCTCGGTTTGCTTCCCGTAGCGATGAACAGATAATCATAATTCAATTCCTCGCTGTTGCTCAGCTTCACGGTGTTCTGCGTGGTGTTCAAACCTGCCAAGAGAATCAAACAGCATTGAATTATCTGCGGTTTCATAAAAATTAAAATAACGAAAGTAAATCGGCGCTGTGTTGTTTCTCGTTACCTGTAGCTTCGACACCGAGCTTAGTTTCGATTTTGTTCTCGTCGTAGAATATCTGCGATCGCAGTGCCGCCTTGTGTACGTCCAAGTCCATCGCTTTCGATACTTTTATCCTGTCGTACGGCAAAACGGGCTCCTTGCAAACTATTACAATACGACCGGTGAAACCTTCCTGGCGAAGACTCTCGGCGCAGATAGCTCCCGCGGGTCCACCTCCGATTATCACCACGGTTTTCATCGCTGCAGATCTGAAGGCGCACATTCCCTTGATTCGTCTGTTCGCCTCGAGATCCGTCCGTTTGGCCTGCACCTTGACTTGGCCATTGTCGTTCACGGACACCTGGAAAGGCAACAAGTTTTATCATAAAATCGATAAATATTCAATTGATTTATTATGTTAATTATTGTATTTTAATCTTTTACTGTCATTTATTTTATTTTAATTTGTAATGGAGATATTTTTTTTTATTGACTCATACAATACACTAAACAAAATGCGTATGAAATTTAATGCACCAGTTTGTGCATACAACTTAATTTACAAATTTTTTTATTTACACGGTAAGAAAGTAAGTAGAGACGAGTGTTGACTGAACGGTACCTTGTAACATGGCAGAGAATCCAATCCAGGATAATCCTCGATATCTCCGGTTTTAATATTGAAGCAAGCTCCGTGCCAGGGACATCTGACTCTTCCGTCTCCCAATGCTCCGGTGTGCAGCAGAGCTCCATAGTGGGTACATTTTGTGCCAATGGCATGTAGCTCGCCTTTCTGTTTGATAAGTAATATTTTACCTCCGTCATCTCCCAGCGGCAGCAACTTCATCTCGTTGTCCTTGATGTCATCCTGATTGCAGACCACGCCTTCGACATAGTCATATTTCTCAGACTTGCCTGCAAAAAAAAAAAAAATATAACAAGTAAGCCGTGGTAGCTTTCCATGCGGAGAGAAACCTTGGGGATTCTTGGGCTCGAGAGCAAGGAACTCACAAGAGCAACAACAGCTCGGGACGTTGTAACTCGTGGGCTTTCCTAGAGGATGTTTCGGGTGTCTGCAGAGTTGGCAGATGGGATTCTGGTATTTTGGATTCATGTTGCGGTAACTTTCGCTAACGGACACGCATGCGGGATATCGACGACACAAACTTCGGTGGTGGTTAGTCGTAGCAACAAATGTGAGTAATTATTGTATACTTTTCTATTGTCTTTATTTCCGTACCTCCCATTTATGCAGATTTTACGAAACGTCAACCTCAACGAGGAGAATGGTGTAATCGCCTTGAACCGGCGAAAGTCAAGGCCGTCGAAAGGTTCGAAGTGTTTGCAAACGTCTGGACAAACAGCCGATCTCTCTTATGATATATGACTTTACGAATTATTTGCGTAAACCGATAATCCATCCAACGTAATATCGGCCGGGCGCTATCTTGGGGGTTAAAATGCAAGCTCTCGGTCGGAACGGCGGAGGATCAACAAGTAAAGTTGAAAAGTTTCTCAAATATGTGTTTTACACTCGGTCACGATCGTTGTTTGATGATTGATAAATAACGATATACTTTGTACGGGTCGCGGAGTGTTTTCTACCGATGGTCATGACTTATGAGATATATGAGTTACTGTGTTGTGACAAACGAGATGAATCGTAGGGTGCGGAATGCAGCTCTGCTCTGTTCGGCTAAATCCAGAAACATTCGAGGTGTATACGCAGTTAAATAAGCGTGCTTACATTCCAGTCTGCTGTCAGTGCAGAGTTTAGTTTTGACACAAAGCTGCTCAAGCGTTTTTTTATTATCAAAACAGATGCAATCTGTCGGCAATTTAAAAAACCCACTAGCAGTGGACAATGAAAAATAAAAGAACACGCGTAGCTGGGCAGATCCGCATTCAAGAATGCACCCGTAGTGCATGCACGCAGATAAAGCAGTGTGTACAAGGTGTGACTGGTGAACACGTGACGGCGAACCGAAGAACGAGGAAACAACTGACCTTCGCTAGGGCCGGCAGCACGACCCTTTGAACATTTATTTTCTCGCGGCGAATAGGACTTAGAATTTCTTCCACCCATCGCTGTTCCGGTGCTGTTTCACGAACGTTTTTGTATCAATTCCAGTTGACAGCGTAATATTTTCTTATCGGCTGTGCTCGATTGTCTCACCGCAACGTACTGGCTCCGTTCTCAGACTGAAAATACGACACTCGTAATTAACAATTAGTACCGGCAGTTAGACTATTTTAGAAACACGTCACAGCTTTTGTATTTTTCTTATCGTATCGCGAAAAGATAAAAATAAATTCTACGTGACTCTATGCATCTGAGTTTGCAACTGCAGGATGCTTTAAGATACATTCGTCGTGAAATGAATGACTAATCCTTGTTTTGTAAAGGAATCAGCAGCCGCACCTGTGCCGACGTGACATTTATTTACGGTCTGAAGATGTTTATCGGGCAAAGACATCTTATCGTACGACTTGCCGGTCATTATGAAAAAAAGACAGTCAGTTAATCTCCCGAATAGTCAAATTATTTGATAAGATTAAAGCACGATCGAAAATTATCAAAGCCGCGTACAAATATGCAATTCACGATATCGAAATGTCTGATTCTTATGTGGAGCAAAATAAATCCGAAGAACGTACCTCACGACGGGTTTTTTTTAGTTTAATCACTTATGACGAACCCGTTGCTAGAAGCGAACTGAGTCTTTCGTGGAGACACTTCCTTAAAAGTGAAAGGAAGTGGTGGCGGGATTCGTACAGCCTTGCCATACCATTGCGTAATCATTCGCTCTCCTAATCGAGGTACGAGATACGAGGTCTTTCAAAATATAGTCGAAACGACACTGTTTCACGGATCCGTGGATTTTTATCTCTCACGGCACACGTTAAACTGCAAGTCAATAAGACGGTACGACGACGTCGATTAAATCCGTATGCAGTGCAGACCTCCATTCATTATTATTATACTAGTAATCTACTAGTCAACGGTTTACTACTTCGAATAACTATTTTCTTAACGCACAATGTGTGAAATATTGATTTCCTTGTCTTTTTCTTTATTTAAACACAACAAATATTCATCATGTTATTAAAATATCACTTCCCGTCTACCACTAAATAAATAAATAAATAAATAAATGAAATACGATTTCCGTTATTGCGTTCCACATGCCCGGACTAGATAAGCTCTCCGGGTAATACCTCGGCCAATTATGATCGTGCGTCGTATTGCAAACATGTTCTGAGGAATTCTAGGCCACGGTCGCTCGCGAAAAAAGAATTTTACCTCCATTTGTTATTATTATCCAAATCTTACCACGGCCGATTGCGATGGTGCGTCTTGCGAACATGTTCTGAGGAATTCAAGGCCACGGCCTTATTCTATCGTGTCCGATCGCTTTTTACACAACAACAATGTTTAGTAAATATAAAATCAACCTCGTGCCTGACACTGTTTGTGAGCACCCCAAACATCGCCCAGTAGCACTCCTTTGACCGAATGTCCTGGGGGATGGAATATTACATTGAGGTAAATTACATTGGGGAAAACAAAATCATCATTACGATTTCAATTATTGCGTCTCACAGACCAGGACTCGATAAGATTAACCGGGTCTTGCGAACATGTTTTGAGGGATTCTAGGCCACGGCCACTCGCGAAAAAAGAATTTCAACTATACCGCATTCTACAAGTTCGGTGTTCAAGATTGCACGACATATTCGTCACGGGACACAGAGTCGAATAATTATTCGCAGCCGCTGTGCGGTGTTGTGTTGTTATCTGCATTGTCTTCGCGAGAATGTTCCCGGAAATGACGTCATCCACCGAAATGTTAATACAATCCAGTGGGAATGTACCTGGATTACCGATCCACTGTTTTTACAGCGTTACGACAACATTATTTTATCGTAGAGAAACGAGATTTTTTTTTTTCTAAATCGGTTCGGAAATCTAGGTCGACCTTGGAGACCAACGACGGAGCACGGCTGATTGACGAATGTGGCAATGAAAGTTATAGCGCACCCGATTACCCACATTCCACGCTTGCTATCACTCCGATGTGCAGAATTAATATTATTTATTTTTCTTTTTTACAAAGTTTCAAGAAAATTAATATTAAAATTATTTCGGTGCATCGATTTTCATTAACGCAAGAATCCCACAATTCGTTTTCCATTGTATGAAATCGTTACCAAGAAAATCGTGTTCAAAATTCTTATCGTGATTCATTATTTTTCGGAGCATACGAGGGAAAAAAATACATCCGATAGAATGCTCGCGTGTACTCGCATACACACGCGTTCACACATGGACATATTTAGCGTGAAATACGATTTGAGAGGCCAAAAAGTGGAATACTCTCAACACTTCACACACGCGTGCATACGTGGGCATATTTCGTTTCCGGTTACCAATAAATAAATAAATTATTTATTGTCTATCCGGAAATTCTGTACAAACCTGTGCGTATACAAAGTCAAAATTCTTCCGAATTTCTCCAAGTCGGAACGGCTGGTCTGCGGTGAAAAATAAATGTTAATTCTTTCAGTCATATGGCGAGTCTTTAATTTCAGCAATCATGTACAACTTATTTGCCTCCGTTGTTCAAAATAATCGAGGGTATAGTAGTGTTCTTTTTTATGTTTTTTTTTCTTCTTTTTTTTATGTTCTCATGACCACACATCGCACACAGTTTCGATCGGAAAAGCTCGGTTCCCCAATCATTAATCTTTTATTGTCTCTATATTACAAAAAAAAGCAACAATGCCATATTGCTTGATGTGCTTAATTTATTTTTCATTTCCGGTATTTTTTTTGTTTCTTGTTGGAGTATTCGGTTTATATTTCATTCGCATTTTTTTTCGCGACCACAGAATTCTTTCTTTCTCTCTCGGTCTCTCTTTCTCTCTCGCTCTCTCTCTCTCTCTCTTTCTCTCTCTCTCTCTCTCGTTCGACCCAGCGAACTTTTTGTCTTCACACTGAATACGCGCGTATGCAGAAAACCGTGACCGCTACTGCCGTCACGAATTCGTCAAGCAGTGTATTAATATATATATTTTATATTTAGTCTCAAGTTTACTCACGCGAACCCCTCTTGACATTATATTTATGATTAATAGTTGTGAAAACGCGGCTGGTTCTATTTCCGGCAAGAATTTTTTTTTTATTGTTGTATTTTTATTTGATGCAATAATCAACAGAGGACGTTCTAACATAGGAATAATAGTTTCGGAAGCCACTATGGCAATTATACGAACCCACGTGAGAATTGATGTTACACGCTCCCAACCGCGTTACTTTTAATGGGTAATTAAGTTTTCGTCGCGTCTTACCGTGGCGCAAGCACGATTATTTATCTATAATCGTAATCACCATTTGTACCTTTTTGCTACAGTATCTCCTATATTTACCCGTCCTCTCCCGCTATGAGGTGTGAAATAATGTTTTGTTTTCTCAAAGTAAAATAATTTTTTTTATTAAAAAAAAAAACATAATGTGTTAATATTAAATAATTGGATTATCATCTTCCGCGTAAATGCCTTGGTTTTCTCGGGGAAAAATATTAGTGTGAGTGGAGGCGAAATTAAAAAAATTGCAGTGACAAAATCGATCGAATGGAAATAGGTGTGGCAGTGATAAATAATAATCTGTGGAATTGAATTATAATTGTTTTGGGTGCGGAGATACGTGCAGTTTTTTTTTTTTTTTTGCAACTTATGGAAATAAAAGTGAGGAGCAAGCATGAACGCAAGACATTTTACGGGCGAACGCAAACTTCGTAATTCGCATAGTATTAAATTTTATTCACCCGTGTTTTTTTTGTTTGCTATTTGTTTTTAACTTTGATAAATAACATGTACACCGTGCAGGCGTGCACAATGAGGCGCGTTAACTTAAGAACCTTAAGGTAATGGATTCGGTAATAATTGTCGATATAGCGTTGTTTCGATAAAACGGTACTACATCCGGTATGAGAGTGGCTTTATTTGAACGTATGCAATAAAATGAATAAACAGCGACATATCACAGTACCGTACGCAAAGCTTGAATCAATTGCAGATAGAACAGCATAAAGGCCAAATGGCGACACTACTTCCTCACCATAATCATCGTCACACGTCTGAGGACACTTCTTTTTTATCGTTTTTTTTTCTTCTTTTTTTTTGTTTTTTGTTAACATTTTTTATACACATTTTGTTGTTGTTATTTGTTTCTGGTCATGACATCTCATTTTTCGTCAGCTTTGCATGAATATGAGGTGTTTTTCTTTTCTCTTCCTATTCTGTTTAGTTTCTTTTTTCCATTTTTTTTCTTCATCAATATTAGTAACAAAGTAGTAAGTGATGGTTGGACGTTACGTATCTGAGAGACTAGCGGAAGTATAGCGTCGAAGAAACAATTTATATTTATCGGGACCGGTTTATCCGGCTGTTACATTATTTACAACACACGTCTTTCTTTTTTATCGATTAAGTAACAATTAATCGTGATCGATTACTTTTGATTTTTGTAGGCTTGTTGAATTACATTTATCTCTTCGTTTCTCGATTCGGCATTGATAGAGGTGGGAGGGATGATATTGGAAACTCGGTCCTTTCGACCTGACAGATACGTAACGTCAACTGCGAATACAGTACAGAAGCATAGTCGTAAACCTTTGTAAATGCTTTTATCATATTTTCAAGATAAACGCGGAGAAAAATTGGGAGGGAAACAAAAATTCTGTTTTGTTGTTTCGTTATCGATTCATCGCTTAGTAAAATAATTTTCGGGCGTGGGCAGCTCCGAGGACATACCCGGAAGTTACACGTCTGAGGGATCGTTGCATCGAAGAAAGTTGCGTGGCTGTGGTTTAAGTATCCAGGTCTCTATTTGTAGTATCAACGCCGAAGAATTTTCTTTTTTTCTTTTCCTTTTTTTTTTTTTTACTGTGGCGCGATAATCGAAGGCACGTACAAAGGTATTCGAATATTACTTTGTACCGTATGCTTTACCCAAAAAGGGACTTTGGCAACACACTAAACGTTGGCAACAACATCCTTACATATGCTCCACAGCTGGGCAACACAGCCTCTCAAATAATGCACGAGCACGCACAATCCACGCTCTGTACAACACTCGATATCTCATTCTCACAATAGGATTAATTTTTATTTTTTATTTTATTTTTTTGCTTTTTTTTCTCTTGTCTGTCTGTTTGTCTGGTTTTTTTTCTTTTAACTAATTATAATAGTATCATGATATTATAATCTTAATAGTCGAATAATTCGAATATTCTTGACAGTAAATATTATTAATAATTAGTGATAGGTTTCGTTTTTTCTTCCTTTTTTTTTGTTTTTCCTCTTTCTCACTTTGTATATATACATTTACAGAAAAAAAAGAGTGGTTTACACTGAATAACAAATTGTACAGTCGTACAAGGCTAACTTTGAGATCGTCGGACCATCTTTCGTCATTTTTCTTTTCTTTTCACTCCGCATCAAAGCACAACTGACATCCGTACGTGACGTTCGATTCGTACAATTGTCCGTGGATATACAGAAGCCTTGTATTTATTTTTATTTAATTTTTGTTTTTCGTTTAAGGGTTCGTGCAAATGTTTTTTTGTTTTGTTATATTTTTTAATGAGGAAAATCGCTTCTGGCGACAAAACAAAAAGAAATTTATACCAATTCGAAGCGTGTTACGCAGAACACAATTCTGATCGTGAGAGATCATTTGGATGCTTGTTACAATAAAATGCAATATATCAATTTGTTTTCTTTTTTTTGTCGTTGAAAAAAAAGTTTTGTTAATCACTTCTGATAAGGCCCGGAGCTCTCGAACGCTCCGATGTCAGCACACACCGTTGGCTCAGTCCAGCGGACAGGCGTATAGTTGCTTAGTCGTAATTTACGGAGATTACATTTCTGTTCTTAAAAAAAAAAGCGAGAGACAAACCAGATTCTACTGCAAAGTCGGCGAGATAAAAGAGCGACGGGATATTTATCGCGAACGTCGGCGTCTTGCGAAAGTACTTTGGTTTTTTTCTTCTCTTTTATGCCAACGATTCGTGCCCGCCTCGACCCCATAACACATTTCGATCGGTTCATTGCCGAACGCATCAGCGTTACCTTGAGAAACGGTACAACGTATTATGTCAATGATTGATTTGAGAAATTTATCGAGCTTGTCGTTCATTCATTCCAACGATATCGATGGCTAAAAGCCGCGAGGATGTATCAGCGTGGTGCAAGCTCGGTTGATACGCCCTTCTGGCTATAGACACAAACTTTATTATTTTGCGGTACGGTTTTGTTTTGTTTACTTTTTTTTTCACCATACTCTCTTTGTCAAGTACTTGCGTGCATTTTCTTTGCGCGGGGCTCAACGATTTTTCTTCTTTTAATTTATTTTTTATTCTTCAAGATTACAAATACGATTTGCGAACCGGCGCCTGGCCGATCGTTTGATTCGCGAACAAATGTGAAGCACCCAGCTGTTTGTACATTTGATCGGAATAACTCGAGGAAAAAAAAACGAAATAAAAGAAAGTGACAGTCGGTGCGATAAAAAATATTGAGGAACTCGGTCTACAGTAGTAAGAAAGAAAAAAAACAACAAAAAAATCGTAACCGTGACTCGACGTTAAAATTCACTGTAAATAGAGCTTTCGATGATATTGAACTATTTCGAAATGACGATAGTCAACATCTACCGAGTGACCATATTACCGTTCTGCCTCAAGCTTCAGCTTACATATAAATATTTTTCATTTTTTTTTTAGTTTTCTTCGGATTACAATCACTAAGCAACAAGGCTCGTATAACATTCGTAACATTCCCATGATCTGTTCGTTTTCGGCTGCGTTCCCAGCTGAACCGTACCGCTCTCTTTAGCTCGCACTCTTTCTCTCTTTCTTGTTTTTATCGCCGAACGAAATCATAAACGACAACAAAGAACTCCATTCTTTCTTCGTACACAATTTTTGGGACTTCGCGTGAGAAAAGGGGGCGAAAAAAATACAACAAAAAATAGCGAATTTCAATGGGTTAATTAATATGGATTAATTATCATTATCACTAAACGGACGTCACACGACATTCTCGCACGCAAAAATTTACCCAGGGTTGCTTCACTTATTTTTTTTTTATGTCTTGTTTCGATATATCTTTTATTTTTCTCGGGGTAGATTTGTCGCAATCTCTCGTATTTGCTTCAGTGTTTTATTTTTTATTTTTATATTTTTTTCATTGTCCTTCCTTCGCCCACGAGATTACTGTTCGAACTAAATTGTATCGGCTTCGAAGGCTCGATGTGTGTTTCGGGAGGAAAGAAAATCAGGGCAAGCGGAAAAATTCATTGATTCGTATTATGTTCTGCTCGAACGGAAAGGCCTAGCGATGTGTGCAGTGAGAAAACAGCGAACTAATTTTAAAAGGTGCAGGCAGTTTTTTTTTTCTTCGTTAATATTATTTTCGATCAACTGCGTCGAGAGTTCGATGTCTCGGAAGTGTTAGACCGAGTTTCGCGGGTGCTATTACTTTTGTTCACTGCCGTTCAACCCAACCAGCAGGTTGACTGAGAGTGTTTCCACGATTGGAAGTCGCTGCCCCGTTCACAAATTGTTAATCACCCTTTTTCAGCAGAAACGATAAATGTAAAGAATTTTCAACAAAAGCCTCCGATTTTTATCCAAAAAAATTCTATCAATCAAAAACATTGAATTTATGATTACATAACAAGACGTTTAAAATAAAGGGGACTGCGCTTGGCAAAGATAGAGTATTGAGAAAAAAAATTGCAAGGGCCTCGATCATAATTTCGTATAAAAAAAATAATTTTTTTTTTTCTTAACGACGCTTCCACGCGCCTGCCGCCGCCATGTATCCAATGGAAGAGTATGTGTGTAGGGAAGACCGGGGCAAAACGGGGCGGCTAAGAAATAAAGGCCGTTCAGATGAGACCGAAGTTGAGAATTGACTGTTTAATTGAAAAAAAAAAAAAAAAAAATCGTTTCGGGGCAAAATGGGGTACCTCTCAACCTCACCGTCACCACAAGAACTGACTTTCTTTTGTTCGCCTCGATTTAGGAGGTACCGCATTGTGCCCGATATGCGCGCCATGCCTGGTGTCCCCATTTAATCCCGGTCCATCCAGAGTATTGAAGCGAATTTTTCCGAAATTTTTGGTACCCCATTGTGCCCCGTGTCCATAGTCCGCAGCTTCCCCAATAATTACGCGTTCGAACAGCAAGCTTCGTGTGGAAAACAACTAGCGTCACGACTCTTCGACGCCGACCGGACAACTCGCGCAGCCGGTCGGTCATCGAGGATCACAAGCGTCGTATCTTTACTCAATTATTTTCTTTTTCTTTTTTCTTTCTTTTTTTCTCCCATCATATTCATTATGTAATAGTTAGAGTTTATTTAATGTAATTTATTAAATAAGCGAGTCCGTTTAATAAAAACTCAGCGCTTCTTTTGTCACACGCGCACTCTCTGCCCTGTCGCGGCAATCGCGTCCAGTCCTTCTTCGAATCTCATATCCGTAACTCAAGCATTCTCCTTTCTCTTGAACTTCGTTTTCTCCTGTTTTTTTTTATCTCAATAATAATCCAACCACGCAAATCCACTCTCCTCCGCTTAAATTATTAAACATTTGCCGCAGCTGGAAGAAGAAGCCACTCCGCGTATTACACAGTCAATCCATCACGCTATAATATATTTATTTTTATTTATACACAAAGGTCCGTGTGTGACACGAATTGAATCCATCGACGCGTTAATCCACACGCTGGACACAATTTTATGGCCTCCTTTTCTTAATTTTTTTATATTGTGTAGCCTTCCGTTAAAGGTTGTTCTTCCGTTCATTCTTTTTTTTATTTGTATTTTTTTATCTTCGTTTCCATACGTGAAGGCAAACGCCGAATCGTCCCAGTCGCCCCCTCGTGCTTCCTCATGGACCGAGTCATTCGAACGTTTCCGCCAGGGTTCACGTCGAAGGGATTTTTTTTTATTTTTATTTTTTTTATCATTTTCATTTATTTACTCTCTCATCCCACGTCTCTTCCGTTAGTCCCGTGACAAGACAAACCTGTGTCTTTTGGCCTCAATTATCGTGAGCTGTTTTTTGTTTTTGTTTTATTAATATCTCGCACAACTTTGCGAGTCCTCGATGGAGGAAGCCGTACTGCGTTGGGCACGGCCTCCCATGATCACGTTAAAATTCGTCGAATCGTCCCGTTTTTTTTTCTTTTTTCCTCTCTCGAAACGAATGACCAGCATGCATTCACGGACCAGACTCGCACATGAAAATCGAAATGTGTTCTCCGATCAGTTTCGTAACGTATCTCCTTGAAATATATTTACACTCAGGTTGCTGGTGTTTTTTTTCCTCCGACTTGGAAGTGATTCGTTCGCAAAAAAGCAAAGATCGACAAACGTTCACCTCGACGTGTCGACACCCTTGCTCCGTATCGTCGAACATCCCAACAGTCATCGCTGGCTTCACACGTTTCTAC
Source organism: Ichneumon xanthorius (assembly GCA_917499995.1). NCBI lineage: Eukaryota > Metazoa > Arthropoda > Insecta > Hymenoptera > Ichneumonidae > Ichneumon > Ichneumon xanthorius. The sequence continues at coordinate 1,418,423 of OU824207.1, forward strand.
GAACTACGAACGAGGACACGTCGATTAATTTTTCCAGCAATCAAACGTAGCTCGCGATAGTTCATCGTTACACGATCTAAGTATTACAGTAGTATTATTATGTACACGTTTGATCTCTCTCTACCGCCTGAGACACTCTACCCGGCATCGCACACACACTCTCTCTCTTTCTCTCTCTGCCTCTCCCTCTCTCCCTCTCTCGTCTTGGACGATTCAGCTCCGAGCTCGAAATCATTCACACATTTCCACGATCAGTCATCGAAAGTGTTTTTTGTTTTTTTTTTGTTATAATATTTTTTTTGTTTTTGTTTTTTTTTACTCTTTTCCACCATTTTCTAAAAAGAAAACTGCAGCTGTTTTAGTACGTTACTCATATAGATCTGTTCCTTCACGGATGATACGGCGAACGCTGTCCGGCTTTTTTGACCTCGCAGCCAATCACTCGTTTGTCTTTCTTCCGGTAACACAGAATTCACGACAAGTTTGTCGAAAGCACTTTTTATCGCGTTACGTTTCTAGCGTTTGTTTTTCGATTTTTTTTTTTCGTTTTTTCTTCTCTTACGCTTCCTTAACATCTAGTTTCACTGTCCACTGTAGTACTGCACTCGGCCGGTCGCCGCTGTCACTGGTATTTCGCGCATAACTGCGTCCCATGCTGAAACAACATTGAAGAAACAAAAAATACGTCAGAGCTTCATTTAATTCACGTAACGTTCATTCATTCTTATGTTTGCAACGCTTCTAGCAATACCAAACAAGATTTTCCAGGATTTTTTCAGATTTTTAAATTGTGACGTTCATCAAGTTAATTTTATTAATAGTAAATAATTATAAACAGTTTTTTTAAATCTAATTGAAAATTCTGAGTGCTTCTGAGAGTTAGTTCAGTTATATAAAAAAATCAGTTGCCCGATCCAAGATATAAAGGGTTAAGCCCCAGGTCGAAATGGTAAGGAATTCCCCATATACTTTGTAAATGCCAAAAAATAAAGTCCCAAAAAATCGACTCGTCTTCCGGTACAGTACGACGAAGAATTAGACTCACCCAGTCCAACGAAAGTAACGATCTTATCGTGATTGTAATTATGAACGTTGATGGACTCCTCGGGTGCTACGTAACGTGCTGAGAAGTCTTCCTTCGGCTGTTGATGATACTTTTCGATAATACTTGAAGGTGGTGGCTGTGACGGTTGATACGCCGCGAGTGGCTGAAATCTCGGCGGATAACCGAGGTACGGCATCGAAGTTATCATCGCCTGTGGATGTGGTATTCCGTGATGATGCGCCTGCAGATGTGCCGGATGCATCGGGAAGTTAGGCGGAAATTTATCGTATCTGACGTGTTGCTGCTGCTGTTGCTGCTGCTGCTGCTGTTTGTCGAAGATGGGCGGCGGTCTGCCGAAGTTTGGCGGTGGTTTGGTAAACATATGCGGTGGCTCCGCTGGGAAAACTGGATTCTCATCGGGTTGCGAATTCTCGACGTCCTCGGACAGCAACAACTGTTCGTTGACTTCGAAGCCGAACGTAAGCTCGCTCGGTGAATCGATGTTCCTCGTCGGATCGGAAGAATTTTCGTCCATAAGAATAACCGCCGGTCTCGTCAAGAAATTTCGTCTGTTGGCATTCTGCTGCTGATTGTCCGACAATTTCTGCGACTGCTCTTTATCGTTTTTGCCACAATTCTGCTGCCTCGATCGCTTAAGCTCGACGCTCTGATCCTGACGATCGGCCTTGGCGTTCTGTACACTCGTCGCTTTCGAGCTTTCAGACTTTGCAACGTTGTGATGCTGCTGTTGATCCTTCAGAGCTCGCGAGAGTCTCTCGGTCTTCGTACTGCTCTTTGAGGAATTGTCCGAATCGGTTGGAGGACTCTGCTGCTGCTGTACATTTTTCGGATTGCTGGTACCTTTCGTTTTAGAATTATCCAACTCTTCCTGCGACGAAGACGACGACGAGTTTCGTGGATTCGAAGATTTCTTCGAATCTTTTTCATCGTTGTGATTGACCAAGAGAATTGTATTCTTGTTTATTTCGTCGACATTGGGATTGCCAGCTGTCGTTCTACCGTCGCGCTGCGTCGTCGATTCTTGGGCCATCGACTGACTCTGGTTGTGCTGCGCCGCTTGAGCCGTCTGTTGATAATTTCTTCGCGATCGATTGTAATTAGCTCTGGTGTTAACGTTCGACTCTTTGGTGATGTTCGTCGTCTCGTGAGGGTTGTTCGCTTCGCCGTCTTGGGCAATGTTGTTCGTCAAGGGCAAAATGTTCGATTTCGCTTGTGACGAATTGCTCGGAGGACCGGTGTCGTTGGAACTTTGATTGTTGTTCGACGCGTTGATCGGATTGTTGTTAATCGTGCCGGGCGATTGCTGTTTCTGCAGTTCCTGATGCGACAGACTCTGATGCATCTTCTCGATGTCTTGAACGTACTTGAAGACCTGAATATTCTTGTTTATAGCCTCCTCGCGTGCCTCAGCTTTTTTCGACTCGGTAACATTTTTCGTTTTAACCTGAGTCGGCGAGGGTGGCTTGTCGAAACTCAGACTCAGGCCGTGCACGTGATTCGAGTAGGCGAAAGTGTGCTGTCGTAGTTTACGGTCCGACTGCTGAAGCTCGTCCAAGCTCGGATAATAGTCCTGGGGAAATTTGTCGGGCTCCGAGGGCGACTTCGTCGGTACTGTTGGCCACGAGCCGGTGTTCAACATGTTCGGCACCATCGTCGATATACTCAACACTCCACTGGGCGACATATTTATCGTTGCAGTTCGAGCTATGTCCGCATAACTCGCCTGTGGAGTTCCACCGGAAGATGTGGCGTTCTTCGTCAAGTTGTGCTTCGACGAATTCGAGGTGACGGGAAGCGAGTGAACCGAGTCCAAATCACTGCTGTCGGATTTGTCGCTAGGAAAAAAACAAAAATACACGTAGAAGAATAAAGAAGTCTGTGACGATTGGAATGAACGACAAAGGTTGCTTTACCTGGGCGGCATACTGCTAGTAGATTTTCTTCGCAGCTCTGGCGACAGTGGAGTTCTGTATTCGTTCGCGAAGCCACTGGATCTCTGGAGATACGAGCCCGAGCTCGCTAAATTTTGTGCCCTTCCGCCACTCGAGCTGCGCCGCTGTTTTTTACTCTTCTTTTTCTTCGTCACAACGAGAAATTCCGTTTCTGTTTCCGCCTCGGTATTTGTCTTTCGCGTTGAATTTCTACGCGTCGTGTAGTCGTCACCGGTGTCGTTGCAGTAGATCGATTGGCCCTCTTCGGTGCCCCAAGATCGTCGATCGCCGCGCGAGTCGACCGCCGAGTCGCCTGTGCTACGCTGCTTCGCTCTTCGAAGAGCGACGTTTATGGCGCCTGCAACGAAAGACACGATATTTAATCGACAGTAAAGTCGGAACTATAGTTAAAAACCAATAATCGCAAAATCATTCATTATTGCAATTTTGGCTATAAAACTTCCCGAAACTCACCATGCTGGCTCGAAATACTGCTGGCACCGCTCGAGCAGGTACTCTTCTCAGCAGTGAGATCTTCCAATTTGGTCTTCGATATTTCCTCCAGCGAATTGGATTTCTGTAATTTTGCCGGTAACTGTTCCCTCTTTGCGTCCTTCTCTCTGGTCCTAGGTTTCGTTCCCGACGCCGCCTTTACCCTCACAGCGTTACTGGCCTTTCCCTTCTTTCCCTTAGACTCCTTGTTCTCTATGAACTCGACTATCGTGTCGATGTCCTCGATGTTACGATGTCCCTCAACGTTCTCAGCTTTATATACAATAACGTTAGGCTCTTGGGTGTGCTTTCTCCTCACTTTTTTACGCTCTCCGTTGTGACCTTGAACCGCATTTCCATTCTCATCCAGGGATTTCTTCTCGGCGGACGGAATGTGTTGTGCCGTTAATCTGGAAACGGCTTCTGCGCAAAGATCACACGACAAATGTTAGACCATCGATTTATTTTGTTTTGTCAATACCTTTGTGACTTTAATTTTTTTTTTTTTATAGAAAAACGATCGAACGATTATTTACCCATGGCTATGTTAGGCGACGGCCAGGAAACAGGCATCACCGAGTACAAGCTCGAGCTTATGACCTTCCCCTGTGGTGTGCTAGCAGTGAGATTCAACGTACCGCTGACAACGCATTTAACGCTATTGTACGTCTGGAGTGACAATGCCCCGGACGTCTCGGTACCGTTCACTGATGATACCTTCGACTTATCCGTTTGTTTGCTCGTTTGCTCTCGTATAGGAAATTCAATCGCCGTGTCAACCGGTGCCTGCGCCGCGTCGAAATTAGCTCGCGATATTACCTGTACCGGTCGTCGTGGTTCAATTATTTTCATCTCAGTCCCTTCGTCATCCTCGGTGTCCACCGAACGAGGTCGCTGTGCCCCTACCGTTGAAGGTACCGCATTCCGGTCGCTGATTGCATCTACCTGCAACCGATCGTTGATTAAAAAAAATGTTTTTTTTAATTTTATCTTTTACCGTCCGTCCGCCGAATTCTGCTTACACTGTAAAATATGTACTGATGTTTCTTGTCCAGAAACGTCCAGTTCTTTTCTCGTTAATTGTACAAAAAAATGTTGACATTTTACAAAAATGTCTGTTAATATTACAAATATTTTTTTCGTATTTAACTTCCGTACTAAATATCGTAACAAGAAAATAATTGTGGACGTTTGTGGACCGAAAAAGTTTGTTATATGTACACATTTTTTTACTGTGCAAGCGTCGAAGATATTGACGAACCTCGAAATCAAAATCAATGACCATGTAATCTGGTTTATACTCCGGCGGTGGGTTATCCGATTCGAGCATCTCATTTGTCGCAGATTTTCCTTTGACCCCTTTTTTCTCGCGACTCTCGCACTCGACCTCGCTCGTACCGCCGACGTTGTCCCTCTTGGCGACTTCCTTCTTGTCCTTATCCTTGTCCTCCTTCTTGCCGCAGCCGTACGACGGTTTATCCAACGATTTCGATTTCTCCTTGTTTGTCCAATCGTAGACCGAACGCTCCTCGGAGAAGCCCTTCTTCGTTTGCCACAGAAAATCGCGGTAACAGAGAAATTGAAGAAAATGAAAGGGGAAGAAAAAAACGAGTAGTTGATTACGTATCCGAGTGATGGATTGCACGGAGATAACGCATATTGATCGGGTGAAACTGATGTCAGGTATGAATTTACCTTTTTGTCAAACACGAGGTCTAAATTGGCCAGGGAGGCGAGACTGTGCGAAGCGTTGACGTTGGAGGGAAGTGAGCCACCCTCGCGCTGCCTCGCCGAGACACTCGGGCCCGTGTGTTTTTTGCCCTTTCTCCTACCACCCCCGTACGTGTGACTCGAGCCGGAAGTGAGATAAGCGAAACTGCTGTCGAACTCGGAATTAATCGGTTGTGCCAAATTCTGCAAAGAACCACCGTGGGTGAGACGCTCGGAGACGGAATCGCGCTTGTGCCTTCGCCTGTTGGATCCCGGTATACAGCGTGAGCTCGCCACTATCCGACGTCCCTCCTCGGTCTCATCGGCTTCGGCCTCTTGCAGAAGTTCCTTCGATTGTTAGAAAATGAAAATAAAAAAAATAACCAAAGAAAAGAACCAAAAAACAAAAACGAGACAGCGGCAATTAAACGAACGAACTTATTTATTTTTCTTTCATTGATTCAATTTACCTTGAAGAGATTAGACTTTCCCTCCCGATCTTTTGGAGACTTGTATGTTATAGCTTCGTCCAGCAATGCTCGGAGTTCACCCTCGTTGAGAGTCGCGAGCTTCGCGGGTTCCTCCTGAAAATACAAAATTCACAATTCGTTAGATAAAGCGGTCGTAACAGTCGTCACGATGTTCTTATCGCGGGGATGCATGCTATTTTCTTGTAAATGAAATAAACGCAGGCTCTGCACCCGGTTGACAAAACGCGTGAGCAATGCGTCTGCGGGAATCGCGGACGTTGCGGCAACCTTGAAACTGCTTTGCCTTGGATAAAAAGGAAAAAAAATGTGTTCGCGATTACAAAGCAGAATGAAGGATTACGTAACAGGCATTACATGTCTGTGGTGGGTTCCCTACAGGTCCCGATATTACATTCGATTCGCTTCCTCGCGAATAAAACGAATTTCATCATTCTAAATGGGATTGTTGTATCGCCATCGCTCTTAAGTTTAATTAGTCTTCTAGTCCCCCAACGAGTCCTGAGAAATTCGCCAGCGCTACTTTTTCACGAAACTCACGTCAGTAACATCGCCTCGTTGAGGCCGTTTGATGAATATTGCTTGGGTTTGAGATTCACTGGGAAAACTCTCAGTGTTTTCCGGAATCGTGCACGAGATATGATTCTCGCGTACGAATAGCCAAAAGTAAAGTTAATGTTGAATTTAAGTTCAAATGAAATATCATGTATTTTTTCGGCTTTTAAAACGAAAGAACTAAATACTTATAAGAACTTTTGTATCTTGATTATTGGTAATGGAGAAATCTGCTAATAAACAAATGAAAAGAAATTTAATGAATTATATATTAGCACACCTTTTCAATAAAATTTGGTACGATACTTTTTCTTAACTCATTTCATTGCAACACTTGCCTTTAGCTCGTGCTGCAAAGTAATCCTCGCCACAAAAAGTTTTATCGCACTAATATCGTCAGTTACTATTTCGTACTTATAGTTATAACTATATGCCTTTAAATTTATAGCTGTTTATAATTTGTTAAATTGTATCTTGGATTTAAGTACAGCGTAAACTTCTGTTTGCTGATTCTCGATTATTGTGACTTTTGTGATATACCTGCGTATATCACACACGTTACAATAATTTATTTATTTTTTTATTTAACGGCTGCTTCCTTTTCTGTAATTTATTCTTGTCATTATGTAGAAGGAAAAATCCGTTAAATAAATTAAAAAAAAAAAACATGATGAATGAAAACAAAAAATCCCTGAACTTTTGCGAATAGCGTGCGCCAAGTTCATTGTTTCAAAGACCAGCCGCAATGAACCTTGGTTCTTCGTCTCTCGGTACGACAATAGTAATTACACATGCGCACCCTCCATGTAATTAACCCTGCCGCACGGATTACCTGGTTTTGCACTCATGAAAGAAGACTTGTCGTATAAGATTGCATTGCATCGCTGACAGGACGATTCCAAACAATAGCAGACGGAACTGCCGGACAAATGATTGAAGTAGCGTCCAATAATTTGTTTGTAGTGATCTGAGCGATTTGCAGATTTAAAAAAAATTTGCTCGCAGAATGAATCACCGAGTCTGCTGGAAGTTTGAGCTATCGTGTCTGCGTCGTTTCTTTCGCTTTGTTTCCCGGAATGTCATATAGAGCGGATCCACCAAGCTCGGCGTGGTGTACTCTCAGAGGCGTGCCAAAAATAGCGCCATGACAAAGGCATATCGAAACATTCATATAACCTGAAAAATTTTACACTGATATTAAAATATTTTCAATCGTACACGCGATCCCGGTTTGTTATGAACTTTTATTTTTTAAGTAATTAAATTTCGAATTGTTCGGTGACGAGTTTCGGGCGAGGTATCGAGTCGTGCAAACAGTTCATGAACCGATATGGTCGGCGAATACACGCTCGACGGGTTTAATGTCAAATAAGGAAACTATGCCAAACAGTAGATCCAAAAGTTTAGAAGTTCTTCCCATACTTAGGACGTGACGAAAGCGCCTTAACTGGACGGGCGAACATCTGTCCTGTTACATCCTCGATAAAAGTACCGAAACACAATAAAAAAAATAAAAGCGAAAGAAAGGACGGCACTGGTGTATCGTCGAACTACTCGACGATGCGTTATATTAGTTAAGTCAAACAAAGAAAAATCATTATCGAACAGAAGAAAGGAAAGTAGTTCAGCAGATGCGTATAGATATAGATAGATTCACCGAGTAAATTTAAGGTTTCACTTATTGGATCTGGCTTGGGTGATCTAGCTCGCGATGGAATACACCGCCGCCGCAAACTAACCAATGAAAGATACAAAGCTATCTTTCATCCGCGAAAGATAGACTGTTCTTTGACTACCAAAATATCGTTACTTTCAGTGGGACACTGCAACAGTGTATGGACATCGTGCCGAAAGCAGGATAAATTAGAGGCCATACAATTAGATTTGCGGCCGAGTAGATAAAGTCACTGTATTATGGCTGCCGCGGTGCAAAATATTCTCTGTGCCGTTCGAGAGATGACTTTGTTTATTGAAAAAAATAAAATAATAATGATAACAATAACTGAGTGCTAATTGCCGGTGTTCTGAAAAAGCAGTCTCGTTTCCAATAAGTAGAGGGCACATGTGAGTTCCAATATTTGGATGAAAACATTGTTCAGGAAACATCGAGCTTCGACGATTCTCGGCAATTTTGTTGTACCTAAATCTAAAAAATGTAATATCTCGGCTGTGCGCCTCGGGTACATGGAAAAGTTGAAAGTAATTTTACGGATGAATCGAAACCATCTCGGTATCTCAATTCCAGCAGGATATCTCGAACTTTATGCCCGTGTAGCAACATTATGCAACACAAGGAGAAGTGACGAACAACAGAGTGTCTCACACCACTGACGACCATGTAAATTTACAGTGGCGAGTGTACGTGTCCGCAAGAAGAGCACAATTATAGCCGTCGAAAAAAAAGATCGATAATCCTCGGCGAATGCGGATAAGGTATCGTGAGTTGACGAAAGAAACAAAAAAAAAAAAGTTTCGCCGCAAGAGTTCTCGAATTGATAAGAAATTCTCTTTTTTTCCCATCAAGAGGCGTTTGTTTTTCTTTTTTTTTCGCTCGCTACGTACTTCGACTCTTGGCAATCAACGGAAACTAGTGTGTCTCGTCACGGAACGATCGCGAAACGTTCTCATTCGTAACTACGAATTTAGCATTGCACTTTCATGATTTCCTATCGTGAGTCGCGACATTTTTTATTATTTTTATGTTTATTTTTTTTTATTTATTTTTTTCACTTCGGAGTTCGTAACATTGGGGCCAGCGATCGTTAGTGGGGACTGTTCATTACCGCATCGACGGTACGAAACAAGAAGAACTTACACGATACGAGAAGGTAAAATGTGTGTTCCGTTCACTGTGCCGGCACGGAATTTATATTTTTAGAGGGCACCTGGGTCGGTCGAGACACTCTTTCCTTCCTCTACAACGTCTGTACGACACTGATTTATTCACTAACAACGATTATACGAACGTCCGAAATGATTTTATTGAAACGTATAACGTTGTCGTCGTAAAGCTCGAAACAATCGGTGTGTGTAACGGGGGGGGGGGAGCTCTATCGCGATTTTAAAAGCTATCGCGACAAGCGGGCGCGGTGCGCTCGTCTCAGCATGGCCGCCGCCATTACACTGGGAATACGAGCAGTCCAGGGACGAGCCTACAGCGCGATTTCTTCACCGACTCCGACCGCCCCTCTCGACGTTCATCGTACTTTATTTTTTTTCATTGTGTCGTCAAACCCGGTTCTTTTTTTAAACCCCAATTTACTATTGCTCGTAAACGTCGCGTTCGGCTGTGCACCGGAGCATCGGGGATGCAAGAGGATATCAATGCGAAAAAAAAAATGTCTAAAATTTTTTACAATATATCACATTCCTGTAATATTTCCGAAGTAAATTCTCTCGGGTTGTTTGCGGAGAAGAGAAATATTGTTGCGGCACCGTTGCAGATTCGAATACAGAGAGACACGCGACATCTGCCGAACATGTTTCGTGTGGTATCTTTCGTGACACCGATTATCGTTTCGCTGATAATTGCCAAATGGCGAGTGGTCGAGATGGCGAAAAAACCAACAAAAAAAAAGTAACGTTCCATGTTTCGAACTTGAAAATTATTTATCGGTCAGCGGGTGGATTTTATAGACGAAATAAATAAACACAAAAAAATTAATAAGAATTTTTGTACAAGTCAACAGCTACGGTACAGGACGGTATGCAGATGATCGGATACATTACCGAAGTAGCTCATACGTTGAATAATTCATGCGAGATTTGCCATGATCCGTTTTAAAATGGACAGCATGTAAGTACCTTCGTTATAAATTGAAAGGACTCGTCACATTCTCATTATATTTAGACAAATACTCGCTCGTCATAAATCAACTGCAATTTGTGTGTATTAAATTTTCAAGTTCGCAAAATGGTTATTATAGGATGGGTGTAAAGTTTCTAGCGGTATAGGTGGACGTGGAGCATGCACGGCAACGTGATTCTAAGCACACTCGCGACTCTACAGCGGACTATACATATAGCTATGGTAAGTTAGCAGTGACTGTCAAGGTTTATCAAAGGCGGGTCTCTAGCCATTGAAGAATATAATTCCTTAAAAGGTTAGACAACACTGCCAGTGTCCAAGACCCCCGACTCAAATACGCTCGAACATTTGATACCGTCGTGTTAATATCGTGAAAGTTCAATCGTAAAGAACAAAAAATATACGATTAATATTATCATCCGAGTGAAACGTTGGTGTGACTTATGTGGATGTGAAATATTGCCGTAATATAGGCTCACCTGCTTGTTTTCACCGCTAGCGATAACGATTGGACTCTGATTGGCATTAAACTCGCCAGTATCTGTATTGGCGACAGTGGCATTGACAATAATTTCACTCGATATAGAGGCGAGGTTGTTGTTGGCAGCGACTGCAGTGCTGGACGGTGCTGTCGTTGTCGCGGCTGTGTTTGCTGCCGCTGCTGCTGCTGCCGTTGCCGTCTCGTTCGTCGTCACGATATCCGATAGATTTTCGTTACTCCTGTCAGGAGCTACGGGTTCCTGTCGATGATCCGGCCCTGGGGCCATTTTGATCGAAATTGACAGCGCTGTATCCGCCGTGCTCATAGCCTCTTCGTCATTCCTCTCGATGGATCGGAGAGGACCGCCTGGGGCCCGGCGCGTAATGCTGCAACCTCCTCACCGATTATCAACATCGACGAACCACGATCGTTTACCACTGAGAATTAACTAATTCTCACAATCGAATCAATCGTTTCGATGCACCGATTTTTTTTTTTTTTTTTTCTAACTTTAATGTCTTCGATCTATTTATTTATTTCGAAATTATGACTCTGTTCCACGTATCGTTTTTAAAGAGATTACTCGAGTAGTGGAGCAGCGACATGTCGCATATATAGAGCAGCGTAGCGGCCGCGTAAGCACTCACGACGAGGACTCGTCGATTCGATACATCGAACGATCGAATTCGCGAAACACTCAACCGCCGGTGCCGCCGTCTCTTCCTTCTCCTCCTCCACCGCCTCCTCCTCTTCGCCCGTCTGCCGCGTATCACCCCGGGTGGCAAATAGTCTGCCTCCGTCAGTAATCAACTAACGAATTCTTTGTTGTCAACGGCGTATTCGAGGTTACTCGCGAGTTCGCGCCTTCTTCACCTCGCTGAGTAGAGCGGTTAACGCATACCAAAAAAATGGCACCGTCCACACTCACGCATACGCGCGGAGAGTGCGGCCTATCGAAGCTCTATTTCTTTTTATTATTTTTTCTTTCGATCGATCGACAAAAACAAATTCTGATTTTTATAACTGTCGCGAGCAAAGTCACAAGCGACCGTTCGATTATATTGTTAACGTTTACTGTCAAATTTCCAATTGTCGTCGATGATAATATTTAGATCTTAACCTCAAAGAGCAACAGTTATATGTACATCGTCGGGACTCACTCGATTCGTAAATAAAAAAAGACCTCTGCGTACGAGACCACTCGCGTACGCGTGTTGAGAGAAGTTTGTCAATTAAATTTTTACTATAAAAAAAAACAGTCAAAGCGTGCTGTGTCTCGATCGTATCGCGGCCCGATTAACCGAATTTTTTGAGATTTAACGAGATTCGAAGATAAAGCATTGAAGGATTGTCGTCGCACGTGTAGTATGTCCACGGTATAGTTTTTATCGACCCTGTAAAATCGAGCTTTTGGCGATTCGCAGTGTTTTCGACCGTGTTGTTGACGCACGGGAGGAGAGGGGTGGGCATAGCCGGGAACATCGAAGTTTGTCAAATTCTCGTTGATCATACGATTGTTACGCGGGTGCCGTTAAGTCTCCTCGATTCCGACGATGTTTGCACCGAGTCGGGCACAAGACAACGAGGAGTGCGCGTTGATTTTTTTCGTAATTTTTTTTTTTTTTCTCCAACTTTTTACCTTTGTCAGGATACGCGCGGAGTGCCCGTTTAATTGCTTAGAGTCGAATGTGAGATTGATAAATTCAAAATGGCTACCGGTAATATAATATTCGCAATTTCATGTAATTTTTTTGTCGTCGTCGATATAATTACATACGCGTATCTCCGTGCAGTGCGAGATCTCGAAGACGCAACATTTTTTAAATAATTAGCCGCCGATCGGTCGGAGATGGCCCGTTATTTTTTTTTTTTGTTCTCACTTCTTTTTTTTCAGTCTCGAATCATGCACTATATATACAGCAGTCGTCCCTCGCCGCTCTCGTTGTACCGCAAAGTTTTAATTGTAATAATTTATTATCTCAACACTTCGCAGGTAAACTTGTCTCGCGGTAAACCACTGCAATTATTTTTCGCACAACGTTCCACTGGCGTCGTAGCACTGTCGCGACATTGTGTACCTCGCGTTGCACAGAGAGTATCCACAGAATCACTGCATTCGTGCAAGTCCGACGTCGCGTCAAAGCTCGCACGTTCTAGCCCAGGTTATCGATCGTTCGAGGCAAACGTTTTTCCTCTCGTCTCTTCGCGACACAAAATCCAAGAAGCAGGAGCAGCAACACGTCGAACATGTGTTCGCGATTTGTCGAGCTCGTGCCCTCTCTCTCTCTCTCTCCTCTCTCTTCCTCTCGCTCTATCAGGTAACGTTCATAGTTGTTCTCGCCGTATTTACAACATTCGCACTTGATACGTCGCGTACTACGAGAAACGACAGAGTCCATCCGAAACTTCACTGTATATGACGGAGGAAAGTGAGAGAGAGAGAGAGAGAGAGAGAGAGAAGGTGATAGAGATACAGAGAGCTTCGTTGCTCGGGTACCACGGCGTTGTATTTCAGTGTTCAGCGTTGATAATCGGGAAGAACCCAGTTATCGTATCGGAACACCTCACCGAATACATAAGCGCATGTATTTACAGAGAGACGAGGCTCGAATACGTGACGGTAACTGCGTTCCGATTGTTTTACGAGACGGACACAATAAACTATTGCTTTTGCGCAGAGCGGGCACACACGGCAGACCAGCCGTTTGGCCTCCGAAAATGTCGTCTGGTTTCAGGAGCGTACACGAGCTTTAACTCGACCGTCTTGTCCCCGATGTTGATCTATCAAAAAACAAGGCTTTTGATTCGCGAAAGTTTGTTGCTTTTGTTTAAACGATTCTGGATCCATGAATCCTTGGATCGATGTATATTGCGCATTTACGGACAGCTGGCTCACATTGTCGCGGTGTACAGCAAATCATTCGGCCTTATCGATCGATGACATCGGATTATTTATTTTCAAATATTATTTGGAGCTCGAACGAAGTTCGGGAGATTACGATGATTGATTTCTTAAATTAAAAAAACAACTTTGCGAGTTACCTGTTTATCCCGGGGATGACGCGCGAAGACCTTGCGTCATCCTACGGCCCTGCGCACGACCGTCATGTCCCGATAAACGTCAAATGACGATCTTTTTTATATCGACGCCTTTTTTATAACGCTCCTATCCGGAGGTCGCGCGCGTGACTGCCGGATTACCGCGACGGTTTCTCTATTTCTTTTCGATGATCCGGACTAAATAAAAATAAAATATTTTCACAATCTCACCGAAACACGCCGTTAGTAACAAACCCGGTAATTTTTTTTGTTAAATGCTCCGTCATATGACGTTCCCGGATGGCGCCACCTGCGCGACTGCGAGTCCGCGAATGGCGGAGGCTTTTTTTTCATCGCAATAATATCGGCGGTGGGGTTCGGGTTATCGGAGAATATTTCCCCGCATCGACAGCCCGCAATATCTTTGCGAACGGGGACTCCTCAGGTTTTGTCGTTGCCCGAACGAAATGGCAGTGACGAGAGTGTCATTTTTTCAGCGCAAATCGGCAACCAGCCAGTAAGTATCCTTCGGTTGCTTTATTGGTAGTGAGGGTCCAATCAAATTGTTTTAAGAAGAAGAAGGTTTCCAGAGCCGTAGCTGCTCTCGCAGTCTCGTCGATAATAATAAACGAGTGCGTCTTCCCCCGACAGGGAGGACGGTCATTGAATAAGCGGGATCCGTGAAATCTTCAGGACAAAATAAAAATGACCCACTCGGGTGTCGCACTGATGGTTATCGTCGCTTTCGGCCTGGGAGCGTTCCTTTACTATATGTTCGCGGACAATCCAAACAACGATCAGCAGCATCAGTACGGCAACGACGATTCCTCGCCGCCGGAACCTCCAGACCCGTGGAACACCAGTCCCGACAGCAGGTATGCGCTGTCGCCTGGGTTCGACTTTAATGTTATTCATTCTCGATGTTTCCCAATGTCCGCAGACCACGCAGAAGGAAGCGAGGCTCCAGCGTAGCCAGCGATGGCAAAGCGAGCTGCACAATTTGCTTGGCGGAACTACCCGATAGGGATTACATGCAGCTCTATCCTTGTAGGCACGAATTTCACAAGACATGCATTGCCAAGTGGCGTGAGCAAGGACCATCGGTAAAGACCATGCAAACATTTATTTGTCCTCTATAGTTGTTTGTATTCAAAGTTATTTGCGCCGACCGTCGGTAATATCACCTGTACTTTGGTCAAGATTCATAACATCATCGCAAGATTCTGTTATTTGATTTGATTTTTTTATGGGTTTCTCCTGCACAATCAGAATATAATATATACAGTGCTAAAACCTCAGTGATCTCAAGAATGGCCAGACTAAGCTATTTTTTACTGTTATAATCCATTTTACTTTACTGTTATAATCCGTTAACTATCTTTTAATTGCTCTGATTAATAATATATTGCGTTACATTGCAGGAAGCCCGCAACACGTGCCCGAATTGTCGAGTAACAATATTTGGCTCATCAATTTTGTAATTTGACCTATTAGCTCTCAGGGATGTTGAAACAACAACAAAAAAAAACCGAACAAAGAGGAAAGGATTGACGGAGTCTAGTCTCCGTCCGCAGGAATGATTTTTCACGAGCTCCTTGGCCTAGACTCCGTCTAGCCGACATTTTGAAGCGAAATGTATCGTAAAAAAAATCATCAGAGGGAGCGAGAAATAATACGATTTTTACGCAGAACTCCTATGGAGAGATTGCGTATTTGATGGAGATTCGGGGACTTTAGAAAAATGCGCGTTCGCCAAGCGCTCGCGCATCGGCACATCGGATGGATCGTCGGTGAAAAGACGACGCGCTGTTCACGTAACCGGTGAATCTCGCATTCTCACCTCTAGCGATTCTAACGACTACTAACATTGATTTTTTTTCTAGCTTGTTATAGATTTAGATTTTCGTTGATTATGTCGATCGATAAACTCGTGATGGATCGCGCCACTGCAGAATGGGTGTTAATTGAAACGAATTAATCGGTCAGATTTAAAGGGACGAGAAAACGTTTTCGTTAAAAACGTTAAAAAAGTGAGACAAAAAAACAAAGAAATGAAATTCTGATATGTGATAATTTGTGAATGGAGGATGTTTTACGTGATCTTCGAGGCAACGTGGCAGGATAACTTTTTCATAGACTGCTGTAATAGCTCGTTCAACATATCTTTTAAGGACGTTATTATAATGGGTAAATTTAATATTAAAACGACAGTGGTGAGAGATTGCCGTTCGTTACGCGAGTTTTACCCTAAAAGGGGCTGGCTGTAAGCTTGGAGCAATATCAACCGAGTGAGAATGAATCAACCAAGAGACTGAATCGATGTACATTTAGAGGGTGAAAATGTTTTTGCACAGTAATAGAAGATTTTTCTCTTAAACTAATACAGTCTAATCTGATCGTTCATCTGTCATGCATATAAAAAAAAACATTCTCGCGAGGAGATTCTGAACGATGCCGTATTACCAGTGACACGAAGACTTTGTCGGAAAAGAACGTTCAATATTTCCTCATAAAAACGAATCGAATTTTTTTTAGTTGGATTAGATTTTAGCCGAGAGTCGATGTGTTCGTCCTTTTGACAAATTGGAATAATTAATTGTTCCGAGGTCGAGTTTCGGATATCGAAAAAAAGCTGAAAATTGAAATTTTCATATCGCTTCTTCATAAAAGTTGAAAATTGAAATTCGCGAAGCTTCTTCTATGAGGAAGCATTGAGGAAAAAAAAAATCATGAAATAAAAAAAATTGCAAATGGCATAAAATGGGATCATCGGGTGATGATATTCTATCTGTGTACGCATTTTTGTCCCGATAGCTAAAAAATTGCGAGCGCTACAGTGCGTACAGACATTTTCGAAGAAATTAAAAATGGCGTACAAAAAAAACAACTGACATTTTTTGGACGAAATTTGGCAGAAACATTGACTATTAACCACACAAGCTGTGTGCAAAATTTCAGCCTGATCGGTGGAGGCGTTCCCGAGATATAGCCATTTGAATTTTTCGCGTCTGATTCACACACACACACATACACACATACATCCGGCCATTTTTTCTAAATGTGATTTTTCGATGTTTTGGAACATTCTGAACACGTTTTCATTAAAATCTCGAAAAAAAATTTTTTCTCCATCACAAAGCTTCCTCTGTGAGGAAGCAAAAAACAAAAAAAAACGGTCTACACCGCCGATTTGTAGTATACAATGTGTAAACCGTGGCACGAAGGATGAGGATTAAGAATCTATTGAATGTAAAACGCTTCATCGAAAAGAATAAAATAAAAATTATCGAATACCATGAAACTGTTGGAAAAAGCCCGATTACTGAAGTACCGTTCGACCGACCTTCGAGGACATTTTTCGTTAGGAAAGCTCACGAACGATACGTCGAGGAACCGCCCGGCGGGAGGGAACGTCGGCTCATTGAAAACGTAGGTCGCGTGCCGCTCGTTAAACCGGAAGTTCCGCAATACTTTCCTTTTTGCACTTTCAGCGCGCGGCATGAACCATTTTTGGTCTCTAGTCTCGTTCTCCACAAGCTCTAGCATGGATACGTAGACGCGCCGCTGCGTCATCCAGTATGCTGTTACCGCGAGGACCTCTCTCGACGATCACGTCTTTGGTGAAGTGGCTTGCCTAAGAACGTTCGACATACATTGTAGAAGCGAGCGTCGTACATGCATCCACGAGTATTCGCAAGAGTGTGTGCAGTCGCTACAATCCTTCCTCGCGCTGCCGCTGGTACCGTACGACCCTAATGCGTGCGTGGTGAGCGGCGTGGAAATGTTTGGAACACATACGGATACCGGTCAGTTACTCGCGAACGTTCAACCTGAAGGATAAGACGCGCGAAGCAAGATCTTGGCTCGCGGGCTCCAAAGTTGTCGGGCTTACACAGGTGAGCATCGTTATCCTGTCGATACTTTAATAAATCGGTATTTTCATGACTGTGTACATTTTTAGTGCGGGGGTAAAAAGGACCACGTGGACATTAAAAAATCGTCGACCAGTGGAAGCGAACGATACAATGGACGATCGACGGAGATGATAAACGATCGATCGCATCGATTCGTGTCAATCAACCGACAACATGTCTCTGAAGAAATATGCTGAGGTTGCTGATGATCTTGCTGATTGTGCGTCGAGGAACGAGCTCGAGAATCATCGAAGACAAACGAGGTGAATTTATGTTGAACTAATTTATTTTTGTTTTAGAATTAGCGTGTTCTTCCGGTGTTAAACATCGCGGTTATGCGCTAAGTAGAGACACTTCCGGTTTCATGTATCGGTAAACTCCTCGCCGCGGCTCGCGAAGTTCGTACCAGATGCTCATCGAAGAGCTTTATTATAATTTTTTTTTTTTTTTACTTTTAATTTAACCGGAAACGAAGTAATCGTCGTTGATTTCTTCCGGCGCTTGATCGGAAGAAACGTAGCGATGGTTACTCGAGCACAACACGTAGTAGCTCCGTGTCGGTGAATCGGCCGAGCGAGGAATTACGTAAAATAATTATCGTATTTGATGAAAGTGAGAAAGTGTGCGCGATGAATTGCGCGTAAACGCGTTTGTGTATCTGCTCGTGGGCCCTTTCCCAAGATTCCCTCGTCGGCGTTACGTGTTGGCCCGCTGTGCGTTGCGAAACGAGCGGCAAAGTGTATAAGTATACACAGCGTAGAAGAATAAACGAGCACTTCCTATTTGTTTACTCGGTTCTTCGGATTATAGTGTATAATGCACCTTCATTTCTTTCATTGCAGTGAGGGAATTGGTACGCGTCTGGGCACCGCTGGTGTGGCTCGCTCCAGGCGAGAGATTCTTGCCGCTTGGTGTACCCGAGTTCCTGGACAACGTTAAGGCCGGCAACGATTATCTTCACACGCGCGTCGACGTGGGTGAGCGCCAGATGTTATTTGTGATATTTGTTTTGTAATTTTGTAATTTCTTACGTTTGCAATTTTTAAGACATTTTTTTTATTAAATGTTTGTTTTGATATAATCGGCAGTCGATCGGTAATGTTGCTCTTATTAAATTGTTATTACGATTGTCGTCAGAGTCGCTACTGCGAAATGAATCTTCATTTCTGTACGGTAAAGAGCCAGCTGGCAATGTGCCGATTTACGCACTGGTGAAGGACTGCGGTTTCGCCGAGTTGGAATCGGTGAAGCTGCACGTATCGTCGTCCTCGTCCTTTTCATCGTACGCTGCAACGAACGAGGTCGCCGGCAGCGATAGAAGGATAAGAAGAAGAAGCCGAAGAAGTAAGAGGGTCACCGAGGCGATGTGGCAAGATCGCATACGGGTCGTCGCCGATCGGGATAAATCAAGGCGCAACGACGCCGAACTCGCAGTCGCTCTGCAGACTAACGATCTTCCCGGAAACGAGGTCGTCACGAGAGCTGACACTATTCGCGACGGGAATCCGATCCCAGAGTCGGTGAACAGGTTCAGGAAACTCCACTTTCACGTGACCTATTGGATGTTCTATCCGTTCAGCGAGGGAAAGGCGGTTTGCGTTCTGGATCTCGGATTTTTCGGTAGCTGGCCGATACCGAGCGTGGGAGGTGTGTGCATGGGAAAGCTCAAGGAGTACGGCAATCATGTGGGCGATTGGGAGCACATGAGCCTCTACTTCAAGGTCGGTCGGCTGGGGAAATGATTACTTTTCGATTTGTTATTTAACCCTTCACGTACGGGATCCTCGCTGAGTGAGGACCTCGATTTCGGACGATTCGGCCGGGATCCTCGCTCAGCGAGTATTTACAGCGCCTGGTATAAAAATCTCCTATATCGCAAAAAATGTTGATGAATATCAAAAGTCAGTATTATATTTGTGTAAAATAATATTTTTATCGTCAATATATAGTGTGCCATCGTTATTCAAAATTTATATTTACGTCTCAGGGCGCGGAGACGAGGGCCTGCGTAGTCGGCGCAAAGCTCCCGTACGGGAAGGGTTTATGTGAACCTGAGGATATCTGCGTGAGATTAAATTTCATCCAGTTACAACGGATGTTTTTTGCATCGCACAAACTTTGCTCGGGGAAGTTCACTTGGAGAATAAAATTTCCCAAGTGAACAATTTTTATTTTCATCCTAAAACAGTGCGTTGGTAGAGATTTGCCGAAGATGAAGTTTGATGTCATGCAGATATCTTCAGTCATAAGGTTAAATTGAGCTTATAGTTTTTTTTTTAATCCAGGGCGAAGATCATCCCATGGCCATGTACGTGTCGGCCCACGATGCTGGCGCGTTTTATCGTTACGATCTGCACACCGGTACCTTTCTCTACGAGAGCCAGGAGACGCGGAAGGGTATATTTCAGAAGCCAATTTTTCCGGAACGCGTTTTCACGTCGACAGGCTCCCATCCGGTTCTCTTCAGTGCTCGGGGATCCCACGGTCTGTGGACAGCGCCGGGTAAACACAAGTTCGTGAGACTGCCACGTCTGTACGACGAGAGCGGTTTCGGCACTGCCTGGCCGACGTGGAAGAGAGTAGAACTGCTGCCCGTCGACGATACCGACGAGTCACCGGCCTGGATGACTTTCCGGGGCAAGTGGGGAAATCCCAGGAGCAACTGCCATCCCCTGGTCAAGCTGGGCTTCAACATCTGCGAATTCGTCGACGGACCCACGGGCATACCAACGAAGAAGGGACGTTTTCAGTGCTGATGAAATGTCCTTCGAACAAACTCACGAAAGATATTGGCGGCATGGCGAACTACGTGTATTCTATGTGCATTCCGTGCAGACAAAAGCCGCACAGGTCGTCGAGAAAGCATGGTCTTAACATCGTCCCGTTTGCGCTACAAACGAGATTTTATTTATTACAGCAAACTTCCTCGACCCAAGTGTTGTCTCGTTACTTCGTAACGGTTGAAACAGGCCCCCCTCAACCCCCAGCGACGCCTCTCAGCGTCGATGTAAAAAGAATAGTATAAAATACATTTCCCGGCCATCGGCCGAAATATGCGAAGGCGAATTTCGTTACACGATAAAAGACGCGAGGCGGCATTTTTTAACATCGAAAAGGTTTTTTTTTAACTACTCTTGGTTTAGCGATTTATATCTTCGTCGCGCTTCGCAAACGGGTGTGGGTAATGCGAAACGTTTCTGGATCGGCGTACCGTCGCTTTCCATATGGCACGAAATATTTTGAACGCATTTTAGAAATATTTTAAATCTTCAAATCTTACGAAATATTTCTGAGACATGAAAATAATATTTTGAAATATTCTATCAACATATTCCAACGAAAGGTTTCTTAAATATTTCAGAAACAAACTTAATCTTTGACACATCTGAAGTATTTTTAAAACATTGTGATATAATATGTTGAAATATTTTTAGTTTCACGTTCCACCGAAATATTTCTACGAATGTTCCGTGTTTATGCGAGTGTGTATATGCGATGCGATCATTCACATTTTGCTGAAATGTTTTTTAAACATTTCTGAAACACTTCAATGTAAGATTTATGAGCAGACAAAAAAATATTTTCAAAATGTTTTAAAAACATTTTACAAATAGTTTTTAATATCGATAAAATATCTTCAATGTTTCAAAGGAATATTATTGAAACCTTTCAAAAATATTTCCGTGCAATGTGGGTTACTCGACGCGCGACGATCCGGACTTCCGTTAAACTCCGAATTGAATTACCGTCGTTGATGACGACGATGATTTTCTTGCCTCGCCGCGCGGTCTCGCTCGCTCGACTTCGTGCGACGCCCTCCCTGTGCATCGCCCACTCGAGAGATCGGTCGACAGTTAATTCTCGATTTCTACGCAAAGCATTCCAGACAGTCATTGACATCGTGGCTCTACTCGGAGACATCGTCGTCGTCGTCGTCGTCCTCGATCGCGATGCTGCGAATACCGTTTCGCAGCAAAGGCGTTCCCTTGTCCTTGCCGAGGACGCGCGCGTGCAGTAAAATTTTCAGCGGCGACCCCGATTTGCAGCACATCAGTTGGACCTCCTCCTTTATTATTTTTTCCTTGTAGGCCAATAGTTCGACTTTCAATCTGGGGAATCGAAAAAAAAACATTTTCGTTAAAAACGCTTGACTAGTGATTTATCTATGTAACGTTCGTACAGTTACGCAATCACCTTAGGCCGTCCTTGTCCTGAGTGAAATCAATCACCGTGCAATTAGGATTAGCGTTGCCGACAACGACGGCGGCCGTTATCGTCTGACCTTCTCCGTGCACGCAGACATTCCACGGTACGGAAAATTCTACGTTGTACCTAAAAAAAAAAAAAAATTAAATTAAATATCCGTTAGAAGAAAAAGTGGGTTCAGCGTACGGAACGCGCGAGGTAACGATTTCATTGCTCGACGATATATATCGCGACTCCGAGAATTAAATTACCTGTGATGCAGCTGCAGGAAACCGAGATGCGCATCAATGTGACCGTGACGCTGCGGCTGTATCATTATGTTATTATCCTTTCCCATTCCGCTTCCACCGCTGAAATGTACATGATGCTCTGAAAAGTAGGAAATAAATTAATTTGTTAATTTATTAACCGTCATGCAATTTATTTATGTCGCCGTTAAGCTCTTATCTTCACTTATTAATTTAAAAAAAAATGATCGATTGTGAAAATCGTTTCGAATGCATCGATAATTTTCATCGTTTAAATGATAAAGGAAGTGGAAATGATAAAATTATATCGATAATGAATGACGCATGCATTTACAATGTTGTATTTTTAACGTTGAAATTCGAAAGAGTATCGGAGGAACCACCCACTTCCGGTTCAGTGGAGATTGCACGTGAGCGGGACAATATAGGTCACACGAGGAACGTGCCGCTCTCCTACGTAAATTCGCGTCGGCTAGTATCGAGCTGGCCTCTCCAGTGGTTCGATATATTAACTTGCATTTAACGCATTCTATTTAACGTGACTAAGAGAAAGCATGACAGACTCGTACCTTTGTCTCCCATGTTTTAGGCAGCCGTTCGAATAGCTTCACTCTCATAGTATTAAAAAATACATCGCCAGATGCACAAGAATTAAATTAGTACGCCCTTACGCGTGAGTGTCGTTTCGCGGCTGCACCAGTCAGCTGCATACTACGGGTACAAAGCGACAACGTGCTTCGAATAATGTTTGAGGGCAGCACATGCGCGACTCACCTGGTAGTGCCCCTGTCGTCCGCGTCCTCAAGCTCAGCGAGCTGAACGATTTTATAAACTGAATTGGTAACGTACGGTTGAAGAATTAGACGGCTCGCACTTCGATCGACCGCGGTGAATGAAACTCTCTGTTGTTCGAAACGGCTCAATAATACGATTAACAACGGTGCGTAGACCGAAAGATACGCGGAAATTAACAAACACATCTCTGAAGGTTTAGCTCGTATCGTAATCCGTGTCTCTCCAGTACATCCGATAAATCATTCGCTCGTGTTAGACAGAGGGTTATCCGCATAGTCGCAGATGTGTCTCGTCGAAAATAAATGAAAGATTAAAAGGTCAGATCATTCGCATATCTCGTGGCCGGGTATCATGCTTGTTTGATTTTTTTTTATTCTCAACCGAGAGCATCGATGTTGCGAGAATTTTCGGGAAGAAAGTTTTTTCGATTATCGAAAGAGCGGTTATTTGTTATGCCATTTATTAGAAGATGTAGAGCACAGGACGGCTGAGGGAATCGTCGCAATTCATCCAATGGTCCTTATCAACTTTCTGCAACATAGGTAAGAGTTCTTTGAAGTATGTACATTGGATTCTCGTTTCGTTGTATAATTCGCTGTTATGGAAGCCTCACGCCGCTGGGCCGGAGCTATCAAGAAGTGTATAATGTCCACGGAGCAGCATTGACGCAGCTGATTTTTCGATACTGTATGCCGTTCCGTAGCACGTGTGTCACGCTTTGCTGACACAGCTGATAAAGCTATAATTATAACTGTTTTTTTTCTTCACTTTTCGTTCGGCCGAGAGAATTTTTAATATGCGCGGCGGGGAAATGGAGTAAGTGTAATTTCTCGACCCAATACCGTGTATCGTATATAAAGATGTTTTTTTATTTTAAT
The DNA here is from genome assembly GCA_917499995.1 of Ichneumon xanthorius. Lineage (NCBI taxonomy): Eukaryota > Metazoa > Arthropoda > Insecta > Hymenoptera > Ichneumonidae > Ichneumon > Ichneumon xanthorius. The sequence continues at coordinate 1,442,034 of OU824207.1, forward strand.
TCATGATCGTGGTGCATAACTGTATATGGTATCGATGAGTCAGTGCGCAGCCTCGAAGGGAGTTCCTACTGGATGCATCGAACGGAAAGCCTGGAACAAGCGCATGAATGTTTAATTTTTTTTAAATTATTTTTATTTTATCATTATTTCATCGACTCGTTTCGTAAAATCGTACCTCGTTACCGTAAAGGCATAGCACAGTCTTCGACACCGTATCACACACGTTGTCACCCTCTGCGAAGCAAAAGAATTAGTTATTCGCGACGCTAGCTGTTTAAGCCGAACCGACTATCGAGAGATGGGAATAAATCGTGTTCACGTACTCTCTCTAGAGCAGTCGGTGAACGCCTGAGCAACTCCTTCGCGATCGGCTATATTTCCCGGCAAATTTCTCGTCACCAGCGGCGCGTTCATTGTCCCGTCCTCGTTCAGCTGTGCGTTCGGAATTAATTATGTTTTCAAATAATTTATTATTATTATTTTTTGTTTTGTTTTATCGTAAAATTTGTCGGCCACAATTTTTACACGTTCGCTCACCATTCCACGACCCCTCCACATACACGCCACGAAACACTTTGTCGTCTGATCGGTAATGTCGGGCTCGGTTAAGTTACGCATCTTCTTATCTATCCAATCACTGCTTACTCCATGTTCGTTGGAGCATCTCTCCTGCACAGGGTCGACCGGACTTTGTTTATGCATGAGACTCATAGCCTTGATTGAACGGTCCGGAATGACAGAAAAATTTTAATTAATGGTGAGACATCTTCGTTTTTCGTTTTGTTTATTTTTTTTACTCACGGAAGCTGAGAGCGCGAGGAGCACGAAAATAAAAACGCTACGGTACATCTTCGGGCTGTTGACTTTGCTCGACTAGTACGTGCGTCAGCGTGCATCGTGCTTTTTATATCAACTTAATTATTTCAGAGGGGGCGTAGTGGTGATTAACCACTTGACTCTCGTGAACGAGACAACCGGCTCATAACAATTTCCTGTGTTCCCTTCCAGAAGCTTCAACTACATGCGGAGAGTTTATCTCCTTCGTTACAGTCAAGAAGTTCACAAGATATAAACGCCAATTCTCGGTTAATATTGCGAGCCGGTATCTTATAAGTTTTTTATTATCGTATCATTAAGATAGTAACGAAAACGAAAATGTCGATTTAGGAGGCTTACGGAATATGCTAATAAATGAGATAAGGCGACAAACTGTGACACATCAACGGCCAAGAATCAATAAGGCGTAAGCTCCGTCTTAATTTATACAATTACGCCCTTTCGATTTTTAGTCGACGATATTTGCGTTTTCAAATAAGACATCAGGGTCAATTGAACGTTGGGTGAAATTCTGAGGCGTAGCAGCTTTCGCAGAACTATCATATTAATATCGCCAAAGTCGAGGCCATTTAAAAGCCCGGTTCGCTTATTGGGATCCTTTGTCGGTGTATTACAGCCGACAGCCAAATAAGTTATAGCTATTGGACTCGTAAACAAATTAAGAAATAGTTATACTATATATTCTCGTGCTGTGCGCGTTAAAATGAATCTACTGTACCTACCGCCAGTAACTTATCGACTTACTGTGCACATTACGGTAACAAACTTTGTATCTCATTGATATTCGATGGCGCCACTCTTCGTTGAGATTCTCAAACTCTCTTCAGGACTCGATTGATGCAATTAAAAAAATTAATATACCAAGATTACGGGTCTCTTTATTCCCTTCAATCCATCACTGAACCGTTAGCTGTTTCTTGACTTAATTAAAAAATTAACGATGAGCCGAAAGATACAATGCTACATTAAGGGACTCGATTTTATGCACGAAAAATCGTGTTTTTAGAATTTAAATGAAAAATATTCGGTTGGAAGTAAAATAATTGTTTTACTCGTGATCAGCGGGAAAAAATACGTGGAATATAGCCTGAAACAAAAAAAATCATTGATTGGTTTTTCACTGTTTGAACCACTTTTGAAACATTTCGATTTTCGTGATTTTCAAAGGTCGATATCTCAGCTCCGAATGGAGCTAAAGAAAATCCGGAGTGCCCATCGTGTTGGACGGGAGAAAATACACTAGATAGAGTCCTGCCTGAAGGCGTTTTATCGTGCCGTTTGTGGCCGTTGAAAAACGCAAAAAATTGAAAGAGGTTGCAATTTTTGGAAGAATTTTTTTTTTTTTATATTTTTATTAACTACCACGTATTTCGACTTATTTTTGCGCGCTGAACACACGTCCGCCGGCCTTTTTTTGCGTAAAGTACAATTCGACATTAAAGGGCTCGATTTTACGCACGATTTTATGCACTTGGCCGGCAAAAACGGATTAGCCAGCTAAAATAGTTTAGCCGGCCAAACTATAAAATCCATTAGCCGGATAAGATATTTTAGCCGGCTAGGCTGGCATATCTGTACAGCCCTTGTACAGGCAGGGGTTAAAAAAGTGAACAATTTGAGGGTAGCCCGTCTCGCCCCAGACCATTTTTTTGGCACGCGCTATATTACACTATATACACTATATACAATTAGAAGGGATCGTTATGATTTATTGCATCTTACATCACAATTTCATTGAATGTAAAATAAACAGTACAAAAATAACAGTTTTCTGATATATTGAATTTCTGTTCGTTTTCCAATATTATTCAATCGGGTGGATGTTACGAATCGCCTGCAATAAAGATAAACGAGCGTTAACATTTTTTATTTTTGCAACAGTCGGGACGTTATTCTTAATCAATTCTTTGTCACGTACATCTTTGCTGTTCATGCATTCGACAGTCTTGTATGCCGTTTCGCAGACGTCTACACCCGCTGTGATAAAAAAAATTGATCAATTATTTGTGTAAAGGAGAAAACATCGGTTAATTAGGCTTCGTTATTTAGTCTATCTACGTTTTACTTTCACACACAACAATTTTGAACCTCCTCGTTCTACACGTTACACAATCTGCATGTATAAAGCTAAACGTCCCAATGACCTGACACGTCCCAGTGGCCGGACAAAGCGAGCGTGCAGGAGAGATGGAAATACGATTTTTCATGCATGTCCGGGGACTCGGACTGCTCCCTTAGGTGTCCGGCCATTGGTACTTTTACCTTATAACTCATGTGCTACTCACTCTCGTTAGCGCAAGCATTGAACGCCTCGACAACTTTTTCTCGCTCGAAAATATTCTTCGGCATATTTTCTAGCAAAGTCCCTAAGTTCAGAGTGCCATCACTCTTCACCTGCGAAATGAGATAACAAGCATTTGTTGCTCAAAGATTAAAAAAAAAAGTATATACATTTTTTTCTTCCGTCTACTCACGGTCTTGTTCTCGATTAGAATACACGCCACGAAACATCGCTTCGTCGGATCTTTTAACAGCTTCTGGGGATTCAAACGCAGGTCTTTCAGGACATCTTCCGATTCGTTGTGTTGGGTCTTGCATTTATGCCATGAAGGAGGTGTACGGTTCACAGTAGCGTGGCTCAGAGTCTGAAATAAATCATGTAAACATTACACAATATTTTATTGTGATGTGATGTAACTACTCACGGACGCCGAGATGGCGAAGAGCACAATAATACAAAGTGTCTGACGCATTTTTCTTTTCGTTATAGTTTTCACAGTACTAACGTTAGAGCATAGATGAGTTAGACTATATATACTAAGGTGTATTCGGCGGCACAGACAACAGTGACCTCATTAATATTTCAATGACAAATATTGGACAGACATTACAAACACGTGGATCACGCGCGACTGAGTTATGTGGCCGAGAGCTACGTGGGAGTTTGTCGAGCTCTTGTCAACGAACATTTTTCTGCGCGTCTGTATTCGAGTGACAAAGATTGTATAAACATTAGCGAACAAGTCGTTCACGCACGAATGCGGATAGGGACAAAATGGAACCCCGGGCGTAATCGATTATTTTCTATCTATGTTTCGCGTGACAAAGACACTTTAGCCCCAAATGAAGGACACTGTTTTGCCCCGCCCCTCCCCCCCTATATTGCGGTTTACCAAGCTTTCCGTCAGTCGTAATTTTGTCCAGTCGTAAAATTGTTTATTGTTAACCGAACTCTTATGACTATTATCAAGACTTTTTTCGTAATCTCTTGTCGAGGAATGCAGAGCCACGAATACTTACTGCACCCCGAAATATAATGTATTTAACAGGCGCCCCGCAAATAAATCTTTATTTGGCTTAAATAAATATTTATTTGATTTAAATAAATGAGTATTCATTTAATTTAAATAAATTATTTTTGTGGGTGTGCGCGCATTGCGGTACCAAAATTTTTATCTCATCGATATTCGATGGCGCCCCTCTTTGTTGAGGTTCTCTAACTCTCTTCAGGACTCGATTGGTACAATTAAAACGAAAAAAGCTAACAAATTTACACGCCTCTCCATTCCCTTCAATTGATCACTGAATCGTTATCTGTTTCTTAACTTAATAAAAAAATTAATCATGTGTCGAAAGGGTGGGTGAATGGAAAATCCGGGAAGAAATATACAACGATTATAGAGGGAAATGTTACGATTTACTGCATCTCACATCATAATTTTATTCACCTTGGAATAAACAGTACAGAAATAACATTTTTTCGAAATATTGAATATTTGTTCGTTTGCCCATGTTATTGAGCCGGGCACAAGTTATGAATCACCTGCAATAAAGATAAACGAGCGTTAGAGTTTTTTTATCTTTACTTTGGCAACAGTCGGCACGTTATGCTCTATCGCTTCTTTGTCACTTACATCTTTGCTATTGATGCATACAGTCTTGTACGCCGTTTCACAGCTGTCCACACCCTCTGTGGTGAAAAAAATGTAGGGTAGAGCGGGGCAAAATTGGGCAACGGGGCAAAACGGGGTTTTTGGGCAAAACGTCATTTTCCAATAATTTTTGGATGCCCGAATTCGCCCTATCGGATACATCAGGCTTTTCTGCCCAGTTTTGCCACCTTGTCCGATCCAAAATGATAAAATTTATACGATCGTCGGTATCTGAGTGACAAAGATTGTACAAACAGTAGTGAACACGTGGGTCACGCGCGCATGTTATGACCCGCGCGTTGAGCGGATCGGGGCAAAATGGAACCGGAAAGATTGACGATTTTTTACCTATATCGCAGTTTGCCAAGCTTTTCGTTTTTTGTAAACTTGTGCAATCCTTAAAGTTTTTTTCACTAACCGAACTTTAATGATTATTATCGAAAGTATTTCGTAATCTCTAGTAGAATTCGTAATTCGTGGTTCGTAGTCTCTGATATGAATTAGTGAACGTTCACCTACAACTCATGACTAATTAAAGTTAAACCTACGACTGATGACTTAATTCTTTTACCTTCAAACGCATGACTGGGATCCGAACGCACCCCACGCTTTTCTTGATCACAAAACCGTTCCTATGCTGATAAACAGACCTTCTCATACATCTTCGTTTTTTCGTAAGGAAGACAATGGTGTACGAGGAATGTGATTTTATTTATATTTAGTTAATGAAAAACTCATTCGAAGACTGAAAACCTGAAAAAATCAGCAAAAAGCTCATTTTTTCGCATTCGCGAGTAGGGTTAAAGATATATTGTGTCGAAAATGATCAAATCCCCTTAATGCGGATACAATGTACGCTATCTTAAGTATCAAACACAAGCCAGAACCGGCCGTAGTCAGTCGGGTACTGGCGTATTAGTCCCCTTTCCCAGCTCGCGCAGTGTTGTTATTGTAGACCACGACGCTATGGTCCGCCCATGAACGCTATGAGAAGTTCCACCGTACATACGAATCATATATGTTATTATATTATAAATTATTATTTCGGTTTGGTTTCGGAGGCTTACGAAATATGTTTTTAAATGAGATAAGGCGATAAACGGCTACATGACGGCGAAAAATCAAAATGATATCAACACCATGTTAATTTATACAGGCTACGCCCTTTTTATTCTTAGCCGACGATATTTGTATTTTCCATCGCTCGGATGAAAAAAAAGATACAACAAGGTAACATGTAGATCGGGTAAAATTCTGAGGCGTAGCAGCTTTAGCAGTACTACCGTATTAATAGAGTCGAGGAATATGGACCGGTCCATATATCATTGATTTACGTGCTAATCGAGGTGGGCCATATTCACCACTTTTACCCTATGAGGATTCTCGTTTTAGAAAAATATTAAAGGTTGATATTTTCCTTCGCTGAAGAGTCACGTTCGTTCTTATAGGCCCTCATTTAACAGATTTCAAAAGTTTACAATTACTCTACCATGCAGAGAGTAAATGTGCGTATATCTATGAACGAGCGCATTAAAATGATACAGTTTGTATTTAAATTATCGGGCCATCAGAAGTGGGGAATTCGTGCGCGCGAGTGCTCGTCATAACGGCGGGAAGTTGCTCCCGAACAGCGTTTGCTCGATTTAGTTCACGTACCCGCAATAAATCCACCATAGCCTGCAATAAAGGTAAACGAGCGTTAGAATTTTTTATTTTTGCAACAGTCGGTACGTTATTCTTAATCGCTTCTTTGTCACTTACACCTTTGCTCCCCAAGCATTTGATAGACTTGAGTGCCGTTTCGCAGACGTCTACACCCGCTGTGATAAAAAATGTATTAATCATTTGTGCAAAGGAAAAAAGATCGGTTAATTAGGCTTCGTCATTTAGTCTGTCTATGTTTTACTTTCACACACAACAATTTTGAACCTCCTCGTTCTACACGTTACACAATCTGCATGTACAAAGCTAAACATCCCAATGACCTGACACGTCCCAGTGGCCGGACAAAGCGAACGTGCAGGAGAGATGGAAATACGATTTTTCATGCATGTCCGGGGACTCAGACTGCTCCTTAGGTGTCCGGCCATTGGTACTTTTACCTCATAACTCATGTGCTACTCACTCTTGTTAGCGCAGGCATTGATCGCCTCGGTTATTTTTTCTGGCTCGGAAATATCCTTCGGTATCCTGTTTGTCCAAGCCACTACGTCTACAGTGCCATCTTTCTTCACCTGCGAAATGAGATAACAATCATTTGTTGCTCAAAAATAAAAAATGAAAAAAGTATATACATTTTTTTCTTCCGTCTACTCACGGCCTTGTTCTCGACTAGAATACACGCCGCGAAACATCGCTTCGTCGGATCTTGGTACAGATTCTTGGTATTCAAACGCAGGTCGTTCAGGACATCTTCCGATATGTTGTGTCGGGCCGTGCATCTATGCCATGAAAGAGGTATAGGCTTCGGAGTAGTTTTGCTCAGAGTCTGAAATAAATCATGTAAACAGTACACGATATTTTATTGTGATGTGATGAAACTACTCACGGATGCCGAGATGGCGAAGAGCACAATAACACAAAGTGTCTGACGCATTTTTCTTTTCGTTATAGTTTTCACAGTACTAACGTTAGGGCATAGATGAGCTAGACTATATATACTAAGATACCACCAACAAACGCGCCTGCGTATTGTGGTCTAGTATTCGGCAACACAGATAACAGTGACCGCATTAATATTTCAATGACAAATATTGGACAAACATTAAAAACACGTGGATCATCGCGCGACTGAGTTATGTGACCGAGAGCTACGTGGGAGTTTGTCGAGCTGTTGTCAACGAACATTTTTCTGCGCGTCTGTATTCAAGTGACAAAGATTGTATAAACATTAGCGAACAAGTTGTTCACGCGCGAATGCGGATAGGGACAAAATGGAACCCTGGGCGTAATCGATTATTTTTATCTATATTTCGCGTGACAAAGACATTTTAGTCCCAAATGAAGGACACTGTTCTGTTTTGCCCCGCCGCTCCCCCTCTATATTGCGGTTTACCAAGCTTTCCGTCAGTCGTAATTTTGTCCAGTCGTAAAATTGTTTATTGTTCACCGAACTCTTATGATTGTTATCAACACTTTTTTCGTAATCTCTTGTCGAGGAATGCAGAGCCACGAATGCTTACTGCACCCCGAAATATAATGTATTTGACAGGCGCCCCGCAAATAAATATTTATTTGGCTTAAATAAATATTTATTTGATTTAAATAAATGAGTATTCATTTAATTTAAATAAATTATTTTTGTGGGTGTGCGCGCATTGCGGTACCAAAATTTTTATCTCATCGATATTCGATGGCGCCCCTCTTTGTTGAGGTTCTCTAACTCTCTTCAGGAGTCGATGGAAGCAATTTAAAGAACTACAAACAAAATTACGCCTCGCTTAATTCCTTTCAATTCATTACTCAATCTTTATCTGTTTCTTAACTTAATTAAAAAATTAACGATTTTCCGAAAGTGTGGGTGAATGGAAAATCCGGGTAAATAATTATATACAACAATTACAGAAGGGAATGTTTAAAGTTTATTTACTGTAGAATAAACAGTACAGAAATAATATTTTTCTGAAATATGATTATATCTATCTGTATCTTTATATATATGTAGATATTTACAGATATATATCTTATATATATCTGTTCTTTTCCCCATTTTATTGAGACTCGCGCATCTTAGTAATGACCTGCAATAAAGATAAATGAGCGTTAGAATTTTCTTAAAATTTTTTCAACAGTAGGGACATTATTGTTTTTCGATTCTTTGTCACGTACGTCGTTGTTATTGACGCATACAGCAGTCTTGTACGCCGTTTCGCAGCTGTCTACACCCTCTGCAAAGAAAAAAAATGTAACAATCATTTATTTTAAATGAAAAAAAAATCAGTTAATTAAGCTCGATCATTTAGTTTATCTATGTTTTACTTTCACAGACAGATATTGCCCAAAAATCTTGGACCTCCTCGTTCCTCGCGTCATACAATTTATAAGTACGATTGCACATGTACTCACTCTCGTTAGCGCAGGACGTGAACGCCTCAATGACTTTTTCTCGGTTGTCAATATTGTTCGGCGTATATTTTATAACCCGCTCTATGTTTAGAGTGCCATCAGGTTTCAACTGTGAAACGAGATAGCAATTATTTGTTGCTCGTCGCTTTTCTAATAAAATATATATATATAAATGTTTTCTTCCATCTACTCACGGTCTGGTTCTCCGTCAGAATACACGCCGTGAAACATCGCGTCTCCGGATCTGCCAGCAGAGGAACGGGATTCGCATGCAGCTCGCTCAGGAGATCTTCAGTTACGGGGCGGTCCATCTTGCATTTCTCCAATATAGAATCGTGAGGTGGCGGGAGGCTTAAAGCCTGAAATAAATAACAGAAAACAAATAATTTATTTAAACAGGACGCGATATTTGATTGTATTTGATGTAACTACTTACGGACGCCGAGAGGGCGAAGAGCACGATAAAACAAAGCGTCTGATGCATTTTTTTTTTTATGACTTCACAGTGTTAACGTATGAATATGGAAGGTTTCACAGTATTAACGTATGGACACGAAAGAGCTCGACTATATATACCAATCCGTCGCCGGAAGTGCTCGGATGTTTTCGTATAGCATTGTGCGTCACAGGCATTCTGTGTTGATAATACTTTAATTAGTAAGATTAGACAAGAATTAGGCAAACACACACGTACCTAATGACGTTGCCAGAAGGTCCATCGGAGTTTGTCGAGTTTTCGGAAATGGAAATTTATACGATCGTCGGTATTCGAGTGACAAAGATTGTACAAATATTAGTGAACCCTAATGAGGTCAGCACTTAGGGCCGTTTGGGGCAAAATGGAACCCTGGGGAAAAATGAACCATTCTAACCGATATCGCAGTTTGTCAAGCTTTTCGTTATTCGTCAATTTTTATATTTATGTAACTTTACATAAATATTTGTAAATTTTTTTTATCACTAACCGATCTTTCATGACGATTATCGACATTTTTTTCGTATTCTCTGGTCGAGGAATGCAGAGCCACGAATTCGCCAATGTCCACGTTGAAGATATATTTTTTCGAACTTGATAAAATTGACTTTGAAAAATAAAATTTGCATTCCGGTCTCGTTTTGCAAGATGCTATTTACGGTAAAAATGTAGACCGTCTACTCGTGAATGTATTGACACGTACGATTCGCGGTAATCAATCGAATTACGTAACGAAATATTATCATACTCGCTATTATTTGCGGTGTACTCCGCGTATATTATGCGCGCAGAGTATACTAGCAACAGCTTCGAGAAGCTCGTTGCTGCAAGCAGTTCTTTATTTATTGCCAAACGGTAGTGATAAGGAGCTTAAGGGGATGAGAAACCTCCCGGAGGTTTCTCATCCCCTTCCGACTCGGTCGGTAACGGAATCCGTGATCCAGTTTTCTCGAAGGGTGCAAAACTTTTCCGAGGAGAAGAGCTGACTCTGATAATCAATGATGGATAGAGACGATAATAATATAAGATTATATATAATTACATACAAATATTATTTGATTGTATATCGATGGCCTGATTTCAAAAGTGTATATTGGCTGTGTATAGACATGGCTTATTCACACAATCATGTATGATTATTTATTTTTTCCGGAGGTGGTTAATCGTTTATGCGCTTTAATTGGCGATCTATGTAGCCTATACGAGTGGATTAACATATTGGCGATAAACTCTTTCCGCAACCTGGATAAAAACGCCGGTGAGACATTAACATGATCTACGTCTCGAGATCGTGGCCGAGGTGCGGACGTTTTTTTTTAGCCTCTGGTTTTCTCGTGAAATTTTCCATAACTGAGCACGATTAAAAAATGGAGGCACGTTGCGAAGTGCGGGCACCGCCGTGGCTGCCATCGATAATCACTTTGACTTTTATTCCTTAAACTCGTACAGATATCATGATTGCTCAAGGAATCGAGAAATAATTATCGTCCCGTAAACATTACCGTGCAAACATTATTTAATGAGCCTCTCCATCGACTGTTTATGTAGCGTTTTGCGTTGATTTTATCAGATGTTTATTCAGCTGCAACTTACGACGTTAAACACATTCGTCAATCGCATGTTCGACAATTCCGCGACAGATTGATTTTGATTTCTCCAAATATCGATCCATTTGCCTCCGGCTCGTTGGCGACTTAACGATAGAAAGATTCTAGAATGTCATCTTTCATCAGCCAGTAGAGGGAAAAAACAAACGAAAAAAATAACAAAAGATAGATCGGTCTACCACGATCCGTCTCGAGGCAGCATCCAGGTTTAGAATGTCGAACCGAATACAATTTACTCGACCGGACCGTCTCGCGTGCACTCGGGTCACCCGAGAGGAATATTGAAAATAAAAAAATAATTATTATGCACGAAGGTTTCCCGAGCGGAAAGAAATCTTCCATCGAATAACCAGTCCACTCATTCGTAGCTCCCACCGTGCTCCACCGGAGATCGAAACGGAACGGTTTTTATTTTATCTCATAAGGTAAAAGTGGTGCACATGGCCCGGTTCGTATGACATATTCACAACTTTATGAGTATGCGAAATTTTTAAATAAAAAAATCGTCTGAATATTTGTCGTATGTTAGCCAACTCGACCTTCTCGACAGAACTCCAGCAGTGTTGCCAGGCTGTGAAGGATCTTCGTTTCATTGTTGGGAACCGTGGCGTACAAATTTTGTAGGTATATAACAGGATTTTGAAAGACGTTGCGAAAAAACGATTTGTCCAAGTGTATGCTCAGTGGCAGGTTTATTGAAGTGCCTGGGAAAAATTCGTCGATATGGTACAATAGATAATATCGAATATGCAATATCGAATGTACAATAGATAATGTCGGATATAATATATAATAATGTTTCATTGAAGATATCGTGTCAAAGCCGAACGGTTTTCCGGTTGAATTGCAACAAAAGAAATCGTCGTATTCGCTGCTCGTGCAGACATGTTAAAGCAGCTTGAGCAAGTGTAAAAACTACCGTAATTTCAGATCACTTTTTACACCGTTAAAATAACCGGAAAAAAACTCACGCTGCCCGTGCTTGCGAACGGTCGTTTTTGTTTGTTTGAGTAACCTATAAAATAACTGCAGCAGTAACCGCAAATAAACTTGTAAAGTGGTTATTATCCACGACAGGTAATCATAAAAATAACTTTCAAAATAACCGCAAAAAGAGGTCCGACAGTATTTTTTGGGTTATTTTAGCGGAAAATAACTGTCGGAGCTCTTTCCTAAGGTTATTTTGAAAGTTATTTTTATGGTTACCTGTCGTGGATAATAATCGCTCTGCAAGCTTATTTGCGGTTACTGGTGAGGTTATTTTTGAAGTTACTGAAACAAACAAAATGGCCGTTTGCAAGCACGGCCAGAGTGAGCTCATACGCGTATAGATATTTTTACGGTTATTTTAACGGTGCAAAAAGTGACCAAGAACTACCGTATTTTTTTCGGTTATTCTACTGTTATTCTTTTTGTTTAAACAACGGTTACTCAATTTCCACCAGAGGAGTTTCATTCATAAAGAACGCGATCAAGTTCTTAATAATCTTGTTCACTGTCGACGTGATCCTGCTGAACGGCGAGTTCTTATTAAGACACTTGATGAAATCCATAAACGAAGAGCATGGATCATCACGTCCTACAGAACGCAACAAAAATTCAGCATAACGGTATTTAAAAAAAAATATCGTATTGACATTAAGAAATTAGTCTTTCACCTTCATCACCGCACTCCTTCATCATTTGCGTTGCTTCTTTTCTGTACGGCATGTTTACCGGCATGTAATTTATAATTAAATCTGAGTTGATTTTTCCATTCGGTTTCACCTGCGAAAACGGATAATTTTTCGATACTTCCATAGTTCGTTATTGCTTTACCAAAATATATCGAGTTAAATTTATGAAATTCTTCATAACAGGCTCTTGTATACTTTACTAGTCCAGCCGATTGCATCGCGCATCCTGCTAGGCACTCGCCGGCATGTACCAAATTCGCTGGGGTAGGATTGTTCATCACATCGCCAGCCTTGTTCTTGTTCAAGCAAGAAGTTGCCATTGTCATCATGTCGCTCCCCATTTTGCTCACCATTCCCATAATCATCTTTGCCGCAAACGCATTCGCGCCCTTGATAAATTGAATACAATAATTTTTTTTATTTTTTATTAATATATTATTTTACTCACGTGTCCGCAGAGGACGACGAGTAGGAGGACACAAACGTTGCGGAACATTGTCGGATTGTTGACTTCACAATTCTGACTGCGATGATATTTCATGTTTTCAACTTTTTATATCGAAACAGACAAAAGGGCCGATATCTCTCAGTGCATCGGAGATAATCGGAGTCACGTAACAATTTAAAAAGTCGAGTTTATTGTATTTTATTGTTACAATCGGCGCCATTTATCTGTCAATCTCTCAATCTGCGGAAAACGTACAAAAAAAATTCTCGTTGACTTCCGACACATGTAATGATTTGGCAAACATGTTGGGAATCTACGGCCGAGATTATATGCACAAATAAATAGTTGTTCTGCGAAGAAAAAAAAAACAAAGAGCAAGAGAAACATTGCGCAACCGGATTCTAGTGTCGAATTTACATAAGACCGTAGTTCGGCAAGAGCAGTGAATGCCGATTGCGTGCAGCAATCTATACAGGTACAAATTAGAACAGTAGAACCCCGCCTAACCGGGGTCGGATTAACTGGGAAGCGGATTAACAGTGCGTCTTCCCAGGTTTTTTTTTTAATGCTCAGAGCAAACCAAAGTCACTGAATACTTAAAAAAAAGACCAGCTTACGCACTATTAATGAAAACAAATATCCGAAGCTTGATATTGTAGTTCACACTATTTCACGATTGCGTTCAAGATGTACCAAATCTCATTGTAACTATAGTCAAAATAAAGTTGTATCAGCCATTGTAAAGTTGTTCATCAGCCATTATTGACTTATATACTTTCTCGGGCATCCCGGTTAATCGAGGTTCTGCTGTATGTCGAAAAGTAAAAAAAAAAAATGTTTAAATCGCCCATAAACTATGTTAAAAAAACCGCAAGTGGCCAACCATAAATGTTTGAATGAAATAGAGACATACCAGATAAAACAAATAATATCTGAGTCTTATATATAAATAGATAATAAATAAATAAAAGACATTCATGAAGGAAACAAATTGGCGAGACTTTAGCGCAGTATCCTCTTTGGGACAAAGAGGTTCGAGCCAAGATCTTAAGACTCTAAAGTATCTCGATGCCTGAGACATGCCCGGTTGCACAAATTGCTTCAACCTCTAATTGACCCAAGGATTTCCTTAAAATACATGCGAATTTTAAGAACCCCAGTCAAGAAGGTGTATTGAAGAAGTCTGAAGAGAAGGCACGTTTGGGGTACCAAACGGTACCCCATTTTTTCAGCTGTTTATTCAGCTGCAACTGAGGACGTCAAACACAGCTGCATCCGGCTCGTTGGCGATTTAACGACGGAAACATTCCAGAGTAGCATCCTTGATCAGCCAGTAGAGGGGAAAAAACGAAAAGAAATAACAAAAGATAGATCGGTCTACCACGACCCGCCTCGAACCAGTTTCCAGTTTTGGGACGTCGAGTCGAATATAATTTATTCGTCCGAACCGTCTCGCGTATAGTCGGGTCACCCGAGAGGAATATTGAAAATAAAAGAAAATAATTATCATGCGCGAAGGATTCCTGAGCGGAAAGAAATCTTCCATCGAATAACCAGTCCCCTCATCCGTAGCTCCCACCGTGCTCCACAGGAGATCGAAACGGAACGTTTTTTTTTTAATCTGGTAGAGTAAAAGTGGTGAATATGGCCCGATTCGTAAGTCGCTGACTTACGAGCTAATCGTAGTGGGCCATATTCACCACTTTATCGGTATGCAAAATTCAAAAATAAAAAAATTAGTCTGAATAACTTTCAGAGCCGGCAGTATATGAGATAATATATGATGTTAGCAGCCTCGACCTTCCGGACCAAAGTGCAGACCGAAGTGCGGCAGTGTTGCCAGGCTGAGAAGGATCTTCGTTTCGTTGTTGGCAATCGCGGCGCACAAATTGTAGGTAAAGAAGAGGAATTTGAAAAACCGTTGTGAAAAATCAATTAGTCCAAGTGTATGCTTAGTGACAGGTTTATTAAAGTGCCAGGGGGAAATTCTTCGATACGGTTCTGTACAATAGATAATATCGAGTATACAATATCGAATGTACAATAGATAATTTCGAATGTAATATATAATAATGTTTCATTGAAGATATCGTGTCAAAGACGCGCGGTTTTCCGGTTGAATCGCATTAAAGAAATCGTCGCGTTCGCTGCTCATATAATTACATAGAGGCTTTCACTATTTCCACGAGTAGTGAGGATATAAGCTGTTTTCCCGATTCAACTATGCTCTTCATCGGCCCGTCGGTACATACACACTTCATCCAAGTCAGAGGAGCATGGCATGTGTCACCTCCTGCAAAACACAACAAGAATTGAGCATAACGCTACTTAAAAAATATTTAAAATCGTAATGAGTATCGATTGGTATTAAGGAATTAGTCCTTCACCTTTGGAACTGCAGTCGGTCACTACTTGCTTAAGTTTGTCTGCCATAGGCATGTTTGCCGGTATGGCATTCATAATTAAATCTGAGTTGATTGTTCCGTCAGGTTTCATCTGCGAAAACGGATTATTTTTCGTTACTTCCATATGTCCTTATTGCATTAGGAAAACATGTCGAGTTAAATTTGTTAAATTCTTCGTAACCGGCAATTGGATACTTACTACTCCACCCATTTGCATCGCGCAGCCTGATAGGCACCCACAACCATGTACTATATTCGCTGGGCTAGGATTTGTCACGACATCGGTAGCCTTGTTCTTCTCCAGGCAATCCATGCCTAACTTAACCGCTTGGGTTCCTAAATTGGTCGCTATTCCCATAAACACATCCATCGTAAGCGCACTTGCGGCCTTGACAAAGCGAAAACAAAATGTTTATTTTTTATTCTTTATAACATTAATTTAAATGATATTTTGGTTTATTTTACTCACATGTCCGCAGAGGACGACGAGGGCGACGACACAAACGTTGCGGAAGAACATTGTCGGACTGTTTGACTGCACAATTCTGACTGTGATGATATTTCATTTTTTTCGACTTTTTATATCGAAACAGACAAAAGGGCTGATAGCTCTCGGTGCATCGGAAATGGTGGGAGACACGTAACAATTAAAAAAAGTCGAGTTTATTGTATTTTATTGTTACAATCGGCGCTATTGAGCTATGAAACCCGCGATCTGCGGACTCAGTACAAAAAAAATCTCGTCGACTTCCGACACGTGTAACGATTTGCAAAAGTTGATAGGAACCTGCGGGCGAGATTATATGCACAAATAAATAGTTGTTATGCGGAGAGGAAAACACAGAGAAAGAGAAACATTGTGCAACCGGACTCCACTGTCGAGCTGACACAAGACCGTAGTTCGGTAAGAGCAATTAATACCGATTGCGTGCAGCAATCGATACAGGTACAAATCAGTATGTCGAAATTTTTTTTAAAATACAATTAAGAAAGAAAAAAATCTCCCATAAACTATGTTAAAAAAACGAAAAGTGGACAACCATAAATGTTTGATTGAAATAGAAAAGATATGAGCTAAACAAAAAAAATCTGAGACATATATATAAATAAAAGGCATTCATGAAGGAAAAAATGGCGATCGCTTAGAGCAGAGGTTCGAGCAGAGACCTTAAAACTTTAAAGTATCTCGATGCCTGAGACGTGCTCGGTTGCATAAATTGCTCCAACCTCCAATTGATCCAAGGATTTCCTTGAGATACATGCGAATTTTAAAAACGCCGATCTGAAGTAAGTGTATGTGGAGAACGGGTTAATGGCGAACGCTAAGTGAGTATTTATTTCTAGGACTTTCAGGATAGCATTTCATTTTCCTCGCGGACTAGTAAGTTCTCAAAATATAAAAATTTTTTTTTTTTTTTCGTTGGATAACTCTTACGAATCGAGTCGATAAATTGTATCGAACACTCAGGTAAAAGCGGTTGTCGCCACTAAGTTAACTTGGTCGTTCTGAATCGTGCGTTATTTCTGCGTTCCAGCCTCGAGCAGATCCAATTAAGTTGGCCGTAGCCGTGTTTTAATTGGAAGCTTCATATACCTAATATTTGCCGAATTAGGAATTTGATCCATTCTTAACTGTAACGCTGAAATGTTACGGGTCGCACGATCGATCAAAGTTTATCGAACGAAGCTTCCACAGTCGCAGAAATTTACCAATAATGTGCACCTCTTATCGAGTCGCTGTAGCAGAAGGATGGGTATAGTATCGTACGACGATATCAATAAATCAATAAACGATTTGTAGAAGCATATTCATTCGTGGGATTTTTTTATTGTGGTGTTGTTGGAAGTTATAGTTCTGTTCAGTTGACCTTTCAATATATGTATATAACGTATAAAATGGTAAAACACGTTGTACTAAACGTACTGAAATTTCTGTCAAAATTTATATTTCACAAGAATATTTTGAACAGCTGTACATGAAAATTTATAGAAGTTCCCTTCCGAATCCAGTAGATAAATTTGCATCGACCACTGGGGCAGAAGCCATTGTCACCACTAAGTTAGCCTGATCGTTTTGAATCGTGCTTCATTTCTCCGTTCCAGCCTCGGGTAGATCCGATGAAATTCTCCGTGCCAGTATATTTATTGCAAGTTTCATACGCCTGATATTTACCGAATTCGGCATTTGACCGATGATAATCGCTGTAATATTACCGGTCGTACGATCGATCAAAGTTTATCGAACCAAAGTATCCACGCTCGCAGTATTTGATCAATCATTTACACCTCTTATAGAGTCGACGTAGCAAGTGGATGGGTATATTATAGGACGATGATATCGATAAACCATTTGTAGAAGCATATTTATTTATGGGATTTTTTATTGTGGTGTTGTTAGAAGTTATAGTTCCATACAGTTCTGTACACTTGACCATGCGATATATGTATATACATGTACATAAAAATTCGTAGGAGTTTTCTTTCGAATCCAGTCCATAAATTTGCATCGACCACTGAGAGAGAAGCGATTGTCGCTAAGTTAGCCTGATCGTTTTGAATCGTGCTTTATTTCCGCGTTCCAGCCTCGGGTAGGTCCAACGAAATTCTTCATGGCCGTCTATTCATTGTAAGTTGCATGCGCCTGATATTTGCCAACTTAGGAATTTGGTCCTTTCTTAATGGGAACGCTGTAACGTTACCGCTCGTACGCTCGATCAAAGTTTGTCGAACGGATATATCCACGGTCTCAGAAATTTACCAATAATTTACACCTCTTATCGAGTCGCCGTGGCAGGTGGTTCGTTATAGTATGGAACGGTGATATCAATAAATCAATAAACTATATGTAGATACATTTTCATTCGTGGGATTTTTTTATTGTCGTGTTGTTGAATGTTATAGTTCTGTACAGCTTGCCATACAATAAATATAATTATTCGAACATTGTATTAAAGTGGGCGCGTTTGTCCTGTTAAGTCGTAAAAACGAATTCGTGTTCGAAGTTATTTGGCTCCCAAATCTTTCTCGGCTGTGTTATAAGCTTTATCCTTTTTCGAGTGAAGAATAAGCTGCAACGAAAAAGCATATGTACGTTTAAAACTACACAAATTTCTCGGCGATATACGAAAATACACTAGTTCTGATTGTCCAAACTCACCCCGGTTTTTCTCAGACATCCGTCCAACTCATAACTTGCGTCACACTTGTCTTTATGATCTGGGGAACAATAAAAAAAATCATTAAGCTCAATGTTAGATCTCAGTCCGAATCGAATGTCGAGTAACGGTAATAAATAATTCTCCTACGCGGGAAATTCTCAAAGCACTCATGGATTTCCGACACTTGATGCTTCAATAAAGCGATGAGTAAATCCACTCTGTGTGCGCTGATGGTTCCATTTTTATTCGTCTAAAAAAATGGATAATTATAATTGTCAATAAAGTGTGCAATCTTTATCGTCGACTTCTTTACACTTACGAGTTTGAGCTCTTTGAACACGCACGCGTAAACGCACTTCGTATTGTGACTTTGCTCTGCTTTGTTTGTGGCGTTCTGTGTGCCATCCTCGCTGATACCATTTTCGGCCAAACATTTTTTTAATATTTCATCCTCGTGGTATCCCTTCACGTCCCGTGCAATGTTGCCCGTATGGAACAATTGATCATCGATATAGCACAAATTGATCGGACTAGCAGCGATCTTTATTTATTTAAAAAAAATCCTTACACGTGCGGATGCTACCAGGACTGCGAGTAGTACAACGACGAATTTCATTGTGAGCCTGCGGAGTTCACGACTTTTCTGCAAAAGTGCTGATTCTGTTTCGTTCCTTTATAGTGCAAGCGAAACGAATATAATATCCCCAATGTCAATGGTGGGGAAAGTAAAAATATTACAATAGTAAGATTGATTGTATTTCATGACAGTTCGCGTGCCACTAAAGGGCGTAATGCCAGGTATCTTTGGCGTATATCAGTCCCGAGATCCTGTTTTGATGATTCACTTTAGTAACTGATGCTAAAGTTTAAACAGGAAGGTTTGCGCAAGCGCAATTTGCTTGCATTCTAAGCTAGCATAGTCCTTGATCACGACCACTCGATTCTGCGGTTACATATGATTTTGTAACTTTTCTGATTTTATAAGTTGAAACACGTGTCCTTATTGCTCATCAATCTGCGGTATCCATTTTGATTTATAATTACCGGTACTCAATATGATTATCTATAATAATAATGGTGAAAAGACACAATTGCAAACATACGATAGAAAGTCCTTTTCATCGTTATTCCCAAAAGACACTTCATTGCCGTTAATTCGTAATAAAAACAAAACATCATATTCGTCGGTTTTAAACGCAAAAAGACTCTTTGCCAAAACTGATAGAAATTGTGTGAGCAAGCTTATATTTTTTTTAAATAAATCGTTCTTGTGTGGAAGCATTGTGCAATTGGTTGCCATTGTTGAGGATCGCGGCGTGAAACGAGTTATACAACGCGAATTGAAAATAATAATAAGAATTGTGCTCCGCAGACCGGGATGGATGATACCCGAATTTATGATTCGCTAATCTCCGCTCGCGAAAATTGGCCTTGGCCTTTGTTGGTTTTTTTTCGGAATCAGGCGTCATAATATTTAACGCGCCAACGACGTTCTTCTCAATCATATAAAAAGGTGAGAGCTCTGTGTACGGATCCTTAATGATCAGCTTCGCATTCGAGAAACTCAAAGAAGCAAAAACCAGCATCATGAAGATCTTCGCAGTACTCTTCACCTTTTGCGTCGCCTGCTCTTTTGTAAGCATATCGGTCCAAATAAAATTAAGAAAATTAAGAAAATTAAGAAAATTAAGAAAATTAAGAAAATTAAGAAAATTAAGAAAATTAAGAAAATTAAGAAAATTCATCTATTGATTGTCGAATTAATTAATCTTTCAGGCTGCTATCACGAACGAAAGGAAACTCAAGCTTCTAGAATACAGGGATGCTTGCCAGGCCGACGGCGGCGTCAGTGACGGTAAGGAAGTAAAAAAAATAGATGTCGACCAGATTTTTTATAACGATCGTACGTTTTTTTGCAGTTGCTATTGAAAATGCGAAGGCGGGAGTGTTCGCCGTGGGAGACGACAAACTCAACAACTTCGCACTTTGCTTCTTGAAAAAGATTAAATTCATCAGCGCCGATGGTGTATTCGACGTGGCGGCCCTCCGGGCTAAGATCCCGGCCGACTATCCGAAAGCCGAAGCCGAAAAAATAATCGCCCAGTGCATACCTCTTTGTAATAATTATCTTTATTTTTCGAATCATATTACAGTATTCGCGATGGTGAAGTTGAACACATTAAAATAATTTTTTTTGCATTTTATTGTAGCCGGTGCCAATGCCGCCGAGACTGCAGCCAAACGTTTCCGATGTTTCTTGGAGAATAAGACCATTTCCATCCTCAACTGATAAGCGAATCGTCAACGATACTGGATACCCCAGGCCACGATCAATGTCATGTCGTGCTGTGTTACACATTCCGTAGTATCAATTAAATGTAAAAAAAACCCATTGCATACATATCAACAATATATGTTATCGTTATGTATAAATATTATAAACGTCGCCTCGTTTTATTCTACGTCGAAACAGATCGATCCACCATGCCCATCAAGATTATGAATGAAAAGCAAACATTCCATGGAGATTGAAAAATGCTTTTTTCGTACCATACATCAGATTTATAAATTTTATAATATTAAAAATAAAATTATTATAATATTTATAATATTCAAAAAAACAAAAAATTGTGTGGCATTCTGCAACCGGTCACTATTGTCGAGGAACCGTATTAAACCTCAAATTCGTCCAATTCATATGTAAGAACCAACGTAGAGAAACCACCGGTTGAATCGAGTTTGATAATACTACTGGCGGTCTGATCGAACGAGGAACCCGCTTCCATGATCCACACCTTGGATCGAGTCTCGACGGCACGCGAGGTGGAAGCTTTGATAAAAATGGTTATAAATAAACTATTCATTGAAGTGTATTCATTATCATTGCTTTATTGGGATTGCTGGGGGGAACATAAACAGAGTTCTTTAAAATTGATTATACGAGACAGTTCGATGATTGAAAGTATCGTATCGTGCAGTATTCCATTCGTGTTGTATATGAACGCAATCGTCTCGCCCGAATCTGCGTTGTCGTATTCAATCTTCTTCGGACGATCCTTCCTTATGCTTGAAAACCTGCGACGACAAAAAAGTTTACAGTTTCCAGGAACATAATTTTATTGCCGAACGAGGACAATCCGACATTGGAGAGAGCGGCGCAAAACGGATCTCCAACTGAGAGGACACTTTGTTTTTTCATGGATTCTCATCGCCCTGCCCTAGTTTATCGAATTTTTTAAGCGTACCTCCTTCTCATGAAGACACGTGAAAATCACATGAGCTGTTTCACACTCGTCTTCACCCTCTGCAAAACATTTCAAAAAATTTTTTCACAATGTCAGAAATTATTGATCAACGATAATAAATTCATTTCATTACTCTTATCAGCGCAGGCAGTCAGAGCTTCAACCATTTTCTCTCTTTCGGGCATATGTTGGGGCACTTGTTCGAGGGCCTTCTCCAGATTGAGGGTTCCATCCCCGTTGACCTGCGACAAAAAAAAAATAATTGGCATTTAAAATAAGAAAAGTCACGAAATGTTTATCACTGGCTTCTATTAACTCACCGTTCCTCTCTCCTTCATGATACACGCACCGAAGCACTTGACTTTCCGATCAACTTCTAAATGCTCGGATTCGTGTAACTTTTTCAATACCTCCAGATCTGCACCGGTTTCGGCGATGCATTTTTCCTTGGCCGCCTTCCATTGCTCCTTCAACGCCTTCCATTCGGCATCGTGCTCCTCGCTACCGGCCTGGACAAATGATTTGGCAATCGATCGAAGGTTTTTATTTCGTCTCGCTCGCAACACGACGGACTTGCGATATTATTTTTTCTTTATACTCACGTATGCCGCGATAACGAAGATCGCGAGAAGAGAAAATCTTAGATACATTGTCCGTCCGGGAATTTTGCAATTCTAATGAAGAATCGCATTTTGTTTCGATCTTTTATATTCCACAGTCGGCCGACTTTTCCATTGAGACTATAGGACACGGTGGGAGGAAACGTAAAACTACTTAAGGAATAGAGTTAATTGCTTTTAATGACGGAGCCAACACTACTGAGCTGTGAATCGGCGTCTATCGTCGGGCAATAACGACATCCTCTCGATCCTCGGCGTTAATTGATGCTGAAGTTTCAACGAGACGCTTCGCGGAAGTGCGGTCATTTCGGATACAATTAATATCATAAATCGCACGGAGGTTTCCAGTGTGCGCACTTCGTCCTTGGTCCGACCACTTAGTTCCAGCATTCGATGACTTTACAACAGTCGTCAGTACTGTTAATTTGTTAAGTTTGTCGTTGTTGTTATTTTTATTTTGCCGATTTTCGATATTTTATGATCGCGTCTCTTATCGATATGACGAACGAAGATTTTTTTACTTAAGCATCCCTTCGAAGATCATTCCAGAATCGTGATTACAATTTTTCTTATTGACCATCGATGCGATCGCTTCCGAGTTCAATGATCGGTGTTCGAAGTGGAACCTGTTTTTTTACGGGTATTTTTTTTCATCGATCGCCGTCGATCGAATGCCTCGATTTGCAGACTCGTAATAGAAACAAACACAATGCTCGCCGGTTCCCGACGCAAAAGATGATTTGCGAAAACTGATAGGGATCGTGTGAGCAAGGTTATATTTAAAAAAATAAATCGTGCTTGTGTGGAAGTATTGTTATGCAACCGGTTGCCATTGTCGAGGATTGCGCCGTGAAATGAGTTATACAACGCGAATGAAGAAAATAAATAATAATAATAATAATTGTTATTAGGCTCCACAGACCCGGATGGATGGTACCCGAATATATGATTCGCTAATCTCTAGTCGCGAAAATAGACTTTGGACTTTGTTGATTTTTGTTTTTTCGGGACCAGGCTCCGTAACAATCCACGGGCTAATGGCGTTCTTCTCAATCATATAAGAAGGCGAAATGTCTGTGTACAGATATTCAGTGATCAGTGATCAGCCTCACAGTCGAAAACTTAAAGAAATAAAAAACCAACAACATGAAGATCGTTGCAGTCCTCTTCACCCTCTGCATCGCCAGCACTTTTGTAAGTATCTCGCTACAAAATTAATAAAATTAATAAAATAAGATCAATTTGTTACGTATCAAAAACTGTTACATGTAATGTATTAGCAATAAATGCACTACTAATATTTATCAAGTATTATAATTGTTAAAATGCAGCTATTTATTGTCGAATGAATTAATCTTTCAGGCTGCTATCACTGACGAAAAGAGAGCCAAGCTTCTAGAATACAGAGCGGCTTGCACGGCCGAAACCGGCGTCAGTGACGGTAAGGAAGGCAAAAAAACATTCTGGATGTCGACCAGATTTGTTATAACGATCGTACGGTTTTTTTTTTTTTTTGCAGCTGCTATTGACAATGCGAAGGCGGGAGTGTTCGCCCCGGGAGACGACAAACTCAATTGCTTCGCATTGTGCTTGTTGAAGAAGATTGGGTTCATCAATGCCGATGGCGCATTCGACGAGACGGCCCTTCGGGCTAAGGTCCCGGCCGATTATCCGACAGGCGAAGTTGACAAAATCATCGCCCGCTGCATTCCTCTTTGTAATAATTAACTTAAATTTTCGAGTTATATTACAGTACGCGCGATGTTATAGACCGACACATTTTTTTGAAAACATTTTATTGCAGCCGGCGCCAATGACTGCGAGACTGCAGGCAAGCGTTTCCAATGTTTTCTGGAGAACAAGACGATTCCCATCCTCAACTGATAACCGGATCATCAACGATACTGGATAGCCCCGACCACAACCAATGCCATTCGTCGTGTTACACATTCCGTAGCATTAACGCAATGTAAAAAATACCATTGTACACATATCAATAATATATTTTATTTCTTATATATAAACGTCGTCTCTTTTTATTGAATATGAAAACATGTCGAACACCCGTACCGATTAGAATTAAGAATGAAATAAAAATTCTATAGTGATTAAAAAAATGTGCTATTTCCTTCAATAATTGTTCGTTAACCCTTCACATGCGGGATCCTTGTTTAGCGAGAACCTAGAATTTTCCAAGTCTCAATCTTCGAACTATACGAATAAAACGTTGATGTGCTAAAAAAAATTTGTAAGAAGGAACAGACGTACTTTGAAGTATCGTTTTTTTGATAACTCAGAAGAAAAGTTATTAACATCCGTAGCGTTTTTGTGCTTAGAAGAAGGCATGGTCGGTTGCTCTAGGAAAAAAGCTGACGTATTTGAAGGGTTAATGGACACTCAGCGTACTTGGTAGCTTATTTTTTTTATATTTTATTTTTCGAGTTATAGATGAATACATTTTTTAAATAAAAAAAAAGAAATTATTGCATCCGGTGCCAACGCCTGCGAGACTGGAACAAGACTTTTCGAATGTCATCTCGAGAACAAGACGGTTTCCATCCTCAACGGAGAACCGGATACTCGATATCCCGGGCTACGATAATCGACAATCGTTCGTTAATGGCCACTCAGCATACTCGGTACCTGAAGTACAAGAACAAACAAACATTAGATAAAGCGAAAATGAGTTTGCATCGACGTATCAAAACTTACCCCTTTCTCGCGCATGCAGACGTACAGAAGATGCGCCGTTTCGCAGTTATTTCTGCCTTCTGTTAATGGACGGTAACGGGATATTATACATTTGAAAACAATTTCGACGATAAAATTAATCTCGTGTCAATGTTCGGACTCACGTTGGTTGGCGCAAGCTCTTATGGCCTCGATGACGTTCATTTGGAAATCAGCGTCGGGAACTTTTTGTATAGCCGATCTGGCGTTCAGCTTCCCGTCTCTCATCTTAAAATTCATTGCGCGATAACGTAATCAGCTTTTTTTTAAATATATAATTCGTTTTTAATTGCAGTTTTTTTCTTACTAAATTCATTCCTTCGAGAATGCAGGCCATGTAGCAATCAAATTCTGGATCGTTGATCATTTCTCCGGCTCTAACTTTATCGATCGACGCCGGATCAACGGTAAAGTCATTTCCGCACTTTTGACGCGCTACAGCGAACTGCAATATGTCTTGGGGTGACAGTGCGCCCTAAGAAAAATAAATATTTAGTTTGTCGACCTTTAACGAATTATTTTATTATAACATCGAAAAAAATCGAGTTTTCAACGTACCATGACCGCCAGTATCGGCACAGTAAGGAAAACCACGAGGACCTGCATATCGTTGATCGAAACGAATACTCGAGAGTAACGAGAATTTTTCTCCCTTTTATACACGTTGGTAAGGTATTAAAAAAAAATGACCGATGTAATAGACAACGTGTATGATTGTGACCGTGTCTATAATTGTGAAAAAACACAATTGGAAACTTACGATTGAAAGTAATTCTCATCGTTGCACCCGGAAGAGACTTCACTGCCGTTAATTCGCTGCAGCTAACTTCGATCGGCTATATTCGATCATCGATGGAATATTACAACAGCTGACAAAGCACATACATAATTGACTGTTGCGCATTCATTTCCCCATCCACGTCGACTTTGATATTTATCGTTGATTATTACCCTTCAAGAAAATCTTGATTTTTGTTGTTGTTAATTTATCGATTTATTTATTATATCGTTATTTCACTGTGCCGACTGTATTTCTTGCATTCGGTCATTTCCATTTCACTACAATTAAACTGAAAAATATTGACTTTTGACAAAACAGTCAAAAAAGCCGTGAAGACACGATGAAATTTCCGTTTTTTTTTATTCTCACGAATACATAGCTTCCTTTATGAGGATTCTGTTTTTTTGATATTACATAATTTTAAAGATGATCAAATCGTCATCGAGCAGCCGCCATGTAGCATTTGCTTACTTTTGTATAATTCGCCGAGCTGGTTGGCCGAGAAAAAAAAATAAATGTATCAGCTGCTCGAGGCTATCTTAATTGGCATTGATAAAAATTATTTATAAAGCACGCGGTGACCCCACTCTAGAACCCAGTCGTGGTGATTTTGCTGAGTCTTCGTTCGAAGAAACGAGACGCTTCAGGCGTTCTTTTTCTCTTTATTCTTTTGGTTATCGCCAATAATAACAAGAAACATAGTCGCAAACTGGATTTTACTTCCCCCACCGTCCGAAACGACGGTGACCTTCATCTCGAAGGAGGGTCACCCGTTTTACATATTGTGGACGTCGGCCGGCTATCGTATAAAATGAAGATCTCTTTCGAGAGCCAGTCAGTTCGAAGATTCCCAGCATCACAGACAATTATCCGTGTGATCAAGAGAAATCTCTACCAATCATAAAACATGAAGATCTTCGCATTTGTCCTCGCAGTGTGCTTTGTCGGTGCAGTTGTAAGTATCGTTGTTTCATTCGAGCAGTGTTAAAAATAAAATTATTATATTGAAACGTAATTTTTATCAGAGCGCTCTCAACGACAAGGAGAAAGCCAAGCTCCGAGAACACAGGGATGCTTGTATAACCGAGACTGGCGTTGACGTCGGTAAGAATAAAATTAATCGGCTACAAATAAAATCAATCGTTTTGACTCTAACTGTTAAATTTTAAAAATAACTCTTAAATTTTCAGCCAAAGTTGATGCGGCCAAGGCCGGTAACGCCGACGAAGCCGACGAGAAACTCGCTTGTTTCAGCGCCTGCCTCCTGAAGAAGATCGGAATCGTGAGTAGAGCGAATAAAATTATTTTTCGTTTCATCGCACGTCCGCGAAGAAATTGTTACTGTGGGAGCTCGATATATTGAACGGCGACAGGACCGGCGCCGCGCAGCCCTTCGGTTACAAATCAAGGCTGCGCAGTAGATCTGCGCTGTCTACGAAAAGACTGTTCGAACAAAATCGAGGTCCCGGTGTAATAACGAGCAATGTTTTGATCCAACGAATGACCCGCAGATGAACGCTGACGGAACTTTCAACGAGGAAACAACTCGCGCTAAGATTCCGGCTGATGTCCCCGTCGACAAGGCCAACGAAGTGATCAACACGTGCAAGAGCATCAGTAAGTACAGCCTAAGCCTGCATTGGTGGGTCGATAAATACTCCTTCGTTTTTTTCGCAAGTTTTAAAACATATTTTGAATATATTTTTAATATACATTTTTTTGTATCCCATTATAGTTTTTATCCTATTCGATCTGAAATGGTTCATAATTTTTTTTTGTTTTTTTTTCAGCCGGTGAAAACGCCTGCGACACCGGACGCAAGCTCTACAAATGCTACATGGAGCACAAGACCTTCTCCGTTCTCGAGTAATTCGAGATTTCAAGACGAAAGAGCATAACTTTTCGTTCGCAAAGAATGTAATTGTAGGTTGAGCCAATTATTTTTTTTGGAACAAATAAATGTCCCGTTATGAGCTCTCACGCATAAAACCACGCCGATTTATTAATTCCAAAGATCCTTCATTACGCTGTTACGAGCGTTGCATTCCGAATATACGTCGAAGAATTGATACATTGCTTGGCATGAAGAAGTTCGCTTCTTTATCCGTCGAGCGAATTGTCGTCCGAACGAATAAGTTCCGCGAAACTGGAGTCGGCGAAAGCGAGCGGCGAAAGGATGCGCGCTGGAAATATCGACCGAGTTTGAATTACATTCTCTCGAACGCTTAGACAAAAAGACGCGCAGTCTCTCTAAAAGTCCCACATTGTAAAATTCACCCAGTGAATAGAGTAATATAACGGCAATGTAACGGTAATGTAACCGATTGTAGCAAGTTATGTTACCGGTACGTTACATGTAAATTGCGGATAAGTTGCCATTTCCGACTCAGCAATATAACATTGTTACATAACAGTGTTATATAGCTAAAACGGAAGTTATGTTACTGACACGTAAAGTTAATATTGCGATATGTTAATGTAACGCAACAAAAACAATAACAGTTACATAAAAGGCAACGTAACTGATTGTTAACATAGTACGGAAGTCTATGTTATGTACCCGCTACATACTACAAGCATAACATTGTTCCATCCCATGAAACTTCCATATTATATTGCCTCAATAAAACGTGTTGGCTAGGCGTCCTCTTCAACAGTTTCTCTAGTCCCATGGCTGTAGAAACCAGTCTGACCACTGGTAGAAACTCGTGCTGGTCAATGCTTTCGTTTCTTAAAGCGACGGATCCGAGCACTTTCGCTTTTCATAATTTTCCCTGCCGACCTTCACTCTCGATCAGCTGTTGTGCAGTAGAAAGTGCATTGCATTTCATATCCACTGCGCTTGCGCACAGCGTGCCCGGCGAAGATGAAAGTTTGAAAAAATCGAAACTATTGTCAAGGTCAAGAGCGAGGCCGGTTGGCATTGTGCGTCCGTCTGTCAGTCAAGCGTGCCGGCATCAACAGGCACAAACAGGCACGAACAGGCATATCTCGAGTCGAGATCGCGATTCATGTTTTCCTCATCGTCAGCGTCTTTCTCGTCGCTATAAAACTACGAGCATCAAAGGTTTTATTTACCCAGCTATCAGCTCAAATCAGCTCAAACGATTCTCAGCGATACGTGCGATAAACTAGCCACGAAATGCCTCCAAAACAAAAGGATAAGGTTGTACTTTGTGTTGATACAAAAACATTTTGATATCTCCGATAGTGCATCCTCATAAAACTTTACCTTGCAGGAGATCCTGTTTTTCCTCACCAACGTCGGCGTCCAACCGGAAGCCGGCGACAATGATTATCTGGAGAAGGCCAAAGAGGTTATGTCGCTCGTTATAACAAAGAAGGTTCGTTCGTGATGAGAAATCCCGATTCTCGAAGGAATCGCGATATTGTTCTGTACAGTTCGATCGCCGTTGCAGATATTCATGAGGCCCATCGACGAAGTTGGTATCGTAATCGCAGGTCGCACTGGTATCGGCGGCGACGGAGATGGCCTTCCAGAGGTGTTTCAGGAAAATGATGTTCCTTCTTGGGAATTGGTTGAGAAAGTATCCACGCTCAGGCGGAGCGACGTACGTTTCCACAATTGGCATACCGCCCTTACCTACACCCTCGCTTGCATGCCAGATATGTGAGTCTTAGCGTCGTACAGAACCGCGTGAAAGAATGTCGCGATACGATGCAGTTTCATTGTCTTCGCAGGCAAGCTCGCAAGGTACTGATCATGCTCTTTGACTGCGACGACGCCTATGAAGCACCTGCGCATGTAAGCGCACAGGACTTCACTGGAACATTGATTGCTCAGGAGATCAATGTCTTGTGGATGTAATTATTTTATCTGGAATACAGTTTT
Source organism: Ichneumon xanthorius (assembly GCA_917499995.1). Classification (NCBI taxonomy): domain Eukaryota; kingdom Metazoa; phylum Arthropoda; class Insecta; order Hymenoptera; family Ichneumonidae; genus Ichneumon; species Ichneumon xanthorius. The sequence goes on from OU824207.1 coordinate 1,471,866, forward strand.
TCTTCTATTTTTCTCCTATACGTTTCATATTTTTTTCTTCCTGTTTTTAAAAAATAAGTTTAATTATCTGAGATGTATTTGCTTTTCAGAGGGAGCAAGGATCTGAACAACGTTCCACCGAGCAGGCTGAACGCGAGCGAAAAGATTATTATGTCGATGCTAGAAACGGTGATTCGATGCGTTTAATTACTTGCCAAATTCCTACATCGATAGTCCATGTGTGTTTCTACTCGGGATAATTTGCTCTTTTCAGGGTGTAGGAGAGTACAAAACCATAGATGAAGTTTTGCCACCATTGAGATTCTTCAAAAAACCCAAATCGACTTACATGGCTTGGAAGTGCCAACTCGAGTTGGGAAACATATTAATTCCTATCGTGATGTACGTCAGTGTGAGTAAAAGAAATTTAAGAGAAATCGGCTAATCGATCTTTGTTCGTTAATTGTTGTGTGTCCGATCAGACAACGGACGATGTGAAAAAACCATCGTTCAAGAACATAACAGCTAAGTTGAAGGCGGACGAAAACGTCGATGAGAGAGGTCGACCTGATGATCCCGAAAATTTTGTGCCCGTAAAAAATGAACGGGACTACGTCGACAGGCATAAAGACGCGCAGCGTCTCTGCGATACGATTCCCGGCTATATGTACGGACGGCATTTTGTTCCTTTACCGGGTAAGAGTCGCTTTGTTATTTTCAACTATCCGATCGATTCCGCGGCGTCCCGAAAAATCGTACCATTGATTTTTTACAGAGGCGGACGAGCGAGGTATGAAGTATAACGGCGGGCCCAAATCCTTAAAGATTTTTGGATTCGTACCGCGCGAGTCCATCCAATTGGAGGATTTGTCCGGCGATACGACGAAAGTTGTCGTGGGACAGGTACTTCGAAGCTGTTAAGAAAAACTTTCAATCTATTCGGAATCGAATCGATCAACAAGCTAACTTAAAATATCTACAGGGTTTAGCAAAGCCGTTCTACTGCTTGGCCCAGACGATGGCCAACCGGAAAAGAGTGGCGATAGTCAGAAGAATTTACGCCGCTACACACGATCCGAAAATGGGAGTACTCATTCCGCGTCTCGATGTACCGGGCGAGCCTTCGGTACGGCAACGACCATGCGTAATAATACGTTCACGGCTCGCTGCTACTGTGTTTTATACACTTCGGACTTTTTTTTTGTTTTACTCGTACAGTGTCTGCTGTTCATCGAACTGTCGTTCGCGGAGGATAGACGCGTCATACAATCTCATTCCCTTAATTCGACGATGACAAATTTGTCCACGGAGAAAGAGGACATCGTAGGGGATATGATAGACGCCATGATGCTGACCGACCACATTGAGTAAGAGCCCGAAGCGTCGAAGAGGACGGCTTAGCGTGGAACAATCATATAATTATATTTTCTAACTGCGCGTCTCGACAGCGCCGATGGTAACGAGCTCTTTGCTTCCGGTACCGTTCGATCACCGAATCTGCAACATCACTGGAATTCTCTGAGCTTTCGAGCACTACATCCCGAGGGACCAGAACCGCCAATGAGCGAATATTTGTTGAAGCTGATCGAGCCGCCTGAATCAATAAAGATACGGCAAGAACCTCTGCTCAGGAGACTGCAAGAGTTGTTCCCGATCGAAGAAGAGCTGGCCTTGTCGAAAAAAGCATCGGAAACGTGTGTATTCGTCGTTATAAATAAGTCATTGAATCGAATAATTTATAATAATTTTGTTTTGTTATTTTTTATGATAATGTAAACTTTCTTCAAACAGATCGGACAAAGTAGCAGTTCCAGTGCTGAGCGAAGTTATGAAGATGGAATGTGACCTCGATAAATTGAAAAGCGATATTAAAGAGGTGGAAAATGATGCTGCAGAGAAAGGTCTCAAAAGGAAGCGCAGTTTGGAAGAAACAGCTCCGCCTCTGAATGAATCGTATGTCGATCCGGATCTGGATGATCTGGTGAGTGCCGCTCAATGTTTACTCTCGTCTTCTTTCACGTCAAACTGCGATTGCATAATTTTTACATTTTTTTCAGTTCGACGCGGACATGTCCCTTTGATTGAAACAAACATGTGAGATTATTTTTTATTTTGTAGAGCAACGAATAATAAAACAGATTAATATAGTTTCCTAAAATATCGTTCAGAAAAATGGTCCATGTTTCGCTACGGGCACTTCGTTCGTATTTCAGTACCGCGGTGTAAACACGGTACGCGTGTTTTGTTCGTCCCAACTCAACGAATAACTGGAATTTACGAGTTTAAGCTGTTGAATAGCAACGAAATTAATGGACACGACATGTTAGGAGAACAATTACTAATCGCACTGCGAAAGACGATCGGCGAACAGTCATCTATGGTCACGATACTCCGATATATGATGTCGATAAAGTTTTGTGAAATGTCAGTAATTTTTTTTTTTTTTTACGAATCCCTTTAGCGGGATTCAAAAAGGCGTCGCGCGCGCACCTTGCGGTGATAGTTCGTACTTCAGTGCCGGAATGTAAACAAGTTTACGCGTGTTGTGTCTTGTGTGTCGTGCTGAACGAGTAACCGTAATTTACGAGCCTTGGCGGATTAAACAGCAACGAAATGAGCGGAAACGGTATGTAAACAGTACAAAGATCAATCGCACTACGACACACGATCGTCGAACAATCATCGATCGTCACTATACTCTGACATAACCTCAATGGCCATAACAATAAAAAAAATTTCGTAACCCTATTTCGTTTCAGAGGTAGAGAAGAGTCTCCTCATAATCGTTTTGGACGTCAATCCAGCGCAGAGAATAGTAAAACACGAGACAAGAGTATTGACGCAGTGTGTCGACTCTGTAATCGTTTTCGCCAATGCGCATCTCATGGAGACGTCAAACAACGAGTTAGCACTCATAGCATGTCATGGACAGGGTGCAAAGTTTCTCTATCCGGACGACAAGCCTGGCGACGTCAGACAGATTGACGGACAGTACGAGAAATTCACTCTCGTTGAGCAAACTGTTAGACGCAAGCTCCAAAAAGTCATCGCCGATATACTTAACAGCAGTCCCATAAACAGCGAGAGCCTCATATCTGGAGCTCTGTCCATGGCTCTGTGCTACATAGCTCGTCTGGAACACGAGAAAGTCGCTGGCGAGAAACTTAACTCGAGAATCTTGGTCATCACTGGAAGCAACGACTCTGCCACTCAGTACATGAATTACATGAACATATTCTTCACGGCACAGAAAATGGTTCGTGAGGCTATGTTATAAATTTTTTAATTTAAATAGTTAGTAAATCTATAAGTAATAAGTTATTGAATTTAATTTATTCAACAGCTTTCGCTTTTGCTTGCTCATAGAGTAATTAAAAGAGAAATGTTTTGGTAAAACAAAAAATGGATATTTTAATGAAAAGTTGTTCAGAATATTCTAAACTAGAAAAAAATTATTAAATAATTTTTTGTTTTATTTTCAGAGCGTCATTCTAGACGTTTGTAGTCTCGATCAGGAATTAACTCTGCTGCAACAGGCTTGTGACATAACGGGCGGGAACTATCTCAAAGTTCCGACGACCGCGGGATTATTGCAGTATCTATTGGTAAACTGCCCTCTAGCGTCTGCCGTTATTAATCGTTCGACGACAAATCAATGAGAATCGTTAGTTGATCCTTTGTGTTGGATTTCTTTTCTCCGCGCAGTGGGTATTTCTGCCGGATCCAGAGGTGCGCTCCAAACTCGTTCTGCCGCCTCCGGTCAAAGTGGACTACAGAGCGGCGTGTTTTTGCCACAAAGAGCTCATCGACATCGGCTACGTGTGCTCCGTTTGTCTGTCGAGTGAGAAACATTCGTAACAACGACACTTCTACTCTATACATTCGTCGTTCGATTCTTAATGCAAAATGTTTTTTTTTTTCACAGTTTTCTGCAAGTTCAGCCCGATATGCACGACTTGCCAGTACGTAAAAAAGCCCGGACGGTTGTCCTATTCAGCTAATCTATTCTCTGATATTAATTATATATTTTTTTCTGTTATTCCCTGTTTTTTTGGTTTCTACTTATGTTTTTTTTTCTACTTTATTATTCTACTTATGTCATTGGTGCTGCTTGATGCATGGTGATTGGGGCTTGGGGGGCTCAGGCCTCGGATCTGTTTTGCTGATCGGAAAATTAAAAAAAAACAAATCTTTTTTCAGGACCTTGTTCAAGATGCCCGGACCGATGCCAATGAAGGCGAAGAAGAAGAAGAAACTCGTCGACACTGTCCATTAGAGAAAGGTCCGTTTCCCACTTATCCTAATTCATTCAATCGTCCAAAACCTGAACGATCAATGAGAAATTCTCCCGCTCTACCGAACATCATCATAATCCGAATCACTCTCCGGTGATATTGATTCCCGTGGTTTTTCCCGTCTCCATCGGAGCCCTCATACCGCGGTACATTCGCGCGAGAGAGATTCTTCGCCGCGAAAATCCGGGCTGTCGCAGCTTGACCGACAGTTCGATGAAATTGAAATATTCAGCGGTAACACCGCGCGCGAGATACCGATTTAATTGAGCCCCTATAGCCCCCATAGAGAATTTCAAACAGCGTCATGCAAGATAGATAAAACGCGCCCATCAGCGATCATATCACTTGCCGACTAACAAACAATGCGGTGATAGCTCCGGTCTGCAAATTTGCCTTTTATCGCTAAACCGACGCGACACACGGGTTGCTTTGCGGTTGCGCCACTCCGGTGGTGTGCAGCGATTCATCGGCTTAAATCTCGTTAAAAGAAAACGGAGAAGCGTATAAAATTTATGGAGAAATAAAATCCTCCCGCGTACGAAGAGGGAGGGAGATTATTGGCAACGCGGCGGAAGCATAACACGCGAGTAACACACGCCGAGGCCGTACGCGCTCGGCTCTCGTGATAATTGATTAACGGCAACGCTGGGGACAATGAAAGCTAACGGTAACGGGGCCCGTACACGGTGGAATACCACGAGTCCTCGCGACGTATCGAATATTACTAATGATTCCCGTGATAATAGCTCGCATTATCAGCTCGCGGCGGGTACCACGAACGGACCTCGGGGGAATTCCTCGGTCTTCTCATTTTCTCCTCTGCCCGTCCATGTTCAACGGTCCTTTTTTATTTTCTCTTGTGCCTGTATGCGTTTCCGAAGCTGAGGGTGCTAAAAATTCTCACCGGTAGCCTCGGAGTCGCAAAGGCGAGGCGAGAAGCTCGAGTGGCTGCGGACTAATTAGTCGACGTGGCTCGAGGCGTTCGCGTGTTAAAGTCTCGGCGTCCCTTTAAGTATCCTCTCCCCCACCGGCTTCTCTCATCTCGAATTTTCATCTCTTGTTTTTCTCCTCGTTTCCGAGGAATCCGGTTTTATTCGCTCTCTTGTACATCGTTTATTTCTCATTCCTTTCTGTTCGTCTTTTTATCGATGCGATACCACATAACACACATACACGCCGAGCGCGACTGCATTCTTCGCGGGAATCGATTGCTTTGGCTTCGAACTCGAGGAAACTACCCTCCGAGTACACAGTTCGATGCTGCCGTCGCTGCAGTGTGTTATCCGGCTGCCGTTACCGCTTTCGCCTGTTACCGTCGATAAAGCCCGCCGGGATCACAATAGACGATTCACCTCGCAGTTGTACGCCGGCCTATACAACACGGGAGCCACAGTCGAGTTGACTGGCGAAAGCGGTTGACCAGTAGCCGGGGTATATCGGTGAATTTTCGCGTTGCCGGCTCGCGGCCACTGTCCGTTTCTTGGATCGACTTAAGATCTTTGATTCGGACAATAGCGCCGATAAGGGTTTGATAATTCGCTGCGAAATGCACGTTGTATCTATTTTTGGATGTAGAAATAAGTCAATTACCATACTGTAGCTTAAGTCGAGTAAATGATTGTCTCTGTACATAAAATTATGACTACTATCTGAGATTTATTTTAAAAAATATTAAATTGAAGATTGAAGCGGGGATCGATGGTTCTTCATTGCGTCTAGCACCGATCTGTTATATCCATCCTTTACACGAAAGGAACGTTCTCTTATTTGTCTTATAGAAATAGGAACTGCTATCAGCGATCGCGGGAATCGAGTGTACAACGTTGATAGTTTTCTCATTAGTTCCTGGAAAAAGATGAACGGCGAGTGAAATTAATTCGAGGACGGAAGAATCGTACGCATCGGCCCTGTGACACCGAGGCTTCGTCTCCGGCTGCACCGGAGTAGAGAATTCACTCCCACCACCGATCCCGCTACACCTGTACGCTCCGAGCGGGCGCAGTTAATTTTTCGACGAGAGAAGCGAGGGCGATTGGCTCTTTCTCGGTAAATATGCTCGGGAGGAACGAGAGGAGAAAAATAAAGAGAAGAAGAAGAAAACAAAATGAACCGAGAAATGAAAGGTAAAGCCCGACGATGCGAGAAAGAACACCAGGGACCGGGCAATTTTGCCATTGGAATTTGAAATGTTTTCATGAATAAAAATGTTCCCTCGGTGAGGTTTCGGGAGGAGGAAGAGACGGCGGGCGCGAGTCGGAGTGAAGTACGACGTACGGCTTGGCACTCGGCATCGACGCGCTGTTGGCACCGAAGAGGCCGTCTCGAAGGGAACGAGGGAATATCGTACGGATGGCACCGCACGAAAGCCGGGAGAGAACGGCAGAGACAGAACCGGATATACCCGGAACGAAGCGATATGCTCGCTGTCGAACCGTTGATCATACTCGTGAATAACTTGCTCTCGGATCTTGTAGTCTCCGGCCGGCGTAATGCAGACGTGCACGCTCGAGATATTCGATATACGTTTGATGAACGACCAAGAAGATATATCCTCCGATGTTTTTCATCCGAGCATAAAGCACGTTCCGCGCCAGCCGCGCTGCTTCACGAAATCTCGATGCTTCACCGGGCCGCGGGCGGCAATGATGAAAAACTCTCGGATAGTTTTCACGGCTGACGGCTAAGCGGGAGCGTGACGAGAATTCGTCGAGAACGTCGGAAGAGAACAATCGCAACGGTGTTGCATCACGACGGAGCATCAACGCGCAGCAGAATTCCATTATCACCTGGGAAAAATAACGTTGATGCGGTTGTACGTCAACGCGAAAATCCATCCTCCCGGCTGTCCCGCGTCCGCGGATGATGCATCTCTGATCCGCACCGAGCGCGAAGATCGTGACTCGTGGATTTGTTCGAGGGACGGTGAGTTCGCGGATCCGGTTGCACAGGGATGCTCCTCGACGCGGCACGGCCCGCTGCAGCTGGACCACTCTACCCTCCCTCGTTAAAATTAATTGACCGCGGAGAGGAACGACTTTCACTCTTCGCCACTGAAGCCCAGCAGACCAGCGGAGACCGAAAACCACGCTCTCTTGGTCTCGGGGAGAGAATTCCTCGGCGACATTCGTCCCCGTTCCCACACTCGCTGGCTGGTAGATAAACGGAGTGGCGTTTGTTCTTGGAGAGCTCGCGACGGAGAATAAGGGCGGTGAATTGAAAAAGCTCACAGAATATTAATTTTTTTATTTGTATAAACGGGGAAAATAGCTTTTTTACATGACCAGAGATTACATGCTCATGTGAATACAGTGTAGTTCCCAACCTACAACTATGAACTAAGACCTGATTAAACCTGAAACAAACGGAACTAGAACTATAAGTGCAACAGTCGCGGACGTAGCAATAACATTTTTCTAAAAGCAAAACGCGGGATTCCAAACAGGTCTTCTATACTATCGTATTCATTACCTAAACGAATACTGTAGTACGAGCGGCTATGAGGTACAATTTCCCAAGTATAAGAAACATAAGAAGTATTCTTCATTTTTTACCACTACGAACGATGATTATTATTTTTATTCTTTTTCGCTTCCATTCTTTTTATTTTCAATATCATTGGGGAAACTATTACTTCCAGGTAGCGTGATCGACTCTCGAAGTAAAGAGAAGGAAGAGGTTCTTGGAGTCCGCTGCACTCCCACAATACAAGGGTTCGTCGACCGACTACCCTACATTGGCCTCTTTGCCGACCACTTATTTTGTCCCATTCTTTTTTATTTCCCTTCATTCAACAGCGGGACGTTCCCTCGGGATTTGCGTACCCGTCGCACGTCGGAGCGAAAATCTCATGTAAAACTTAAATGTGTTTTGTTTCGAAGTCTTCGGGCACACCCTCCCTTCCCCCTTCCAGTATCGCGCACTGCACGAGTAGACATTACTGCGTTATGCCGAAGCACTACGCGCGACGGAACCGAACACTCGTGCGTTATTCCTTTTTGATGTTTTTTTTGGGTTTAATATTGAAAGACATTCCACAATGTTATACGAGCACATGAGCGTGCAACAAATTTTCGATCAGTACCCATTCTCGATTTTTCGATGGCTGTAAGAGAGTTTCGTGCACGATGTAATCTCGATAACGAGATTATACCGCCCTCCCCCTCCCCTCCGCCCCGCGAGTATCTCACGTCTTATGAATAAGCCAGGACAGAAACAATCAAAGATTCAAGAACCCTCGCGAGCTACGTACGTGCGAGAATTGCAAAATTTTCGGTTTGTCTTTTCTCCTCGACTGATAAACGATTCGGATCTTTGTGTAGACGTCGAGGATTCGTCGCGTTGTTAAAGTTTTGTAAATAATGGAAATGTTAAAAAATTACTACTTAAAAATTTTCTAAGAAATTAATCATGTCCAGAACATTCAGTTGCAGTTTGTAGCGAGAACTCAACAATTCTGCAGAGTGCGTTGGGAACGGAGAGTCTGAATAAATTATATGGAGTTGAGAATGAGATGGTACTTTATGGAACTGATTACCCCGAGAGACGATGCGTGCGATCAGTATTGATATTATCGTGACACTGTCCGCTGGTCCGCTTCTTGAAGGTAGCGACGAGGTGTAAATAGGGTTCGGTACACTGAACAAAAAAAACACCAACGATTCAAGTAAAATTCGCTTGCGGGCGCCAAAGAAAAAAAATTGTTGTTTCAATTCTACTTTCAATTCTTACAATCCCAGACGGGCTGGAAAGATAGCATATCACCTTGACAGTCTTGACGCCATTTCAATATAATATGGAATTGTAATAATTGAAGCGATTCTTTTTTTTCGAATTTTCTTCGAATTTTTTTCGAATTTACGAATTTTTTTCGAATATTTCGCATCTACGTGACTACGGGAACGATACTTTTGTGGAAAAACACTTGTATATCCAGACGTCGCATTATGGGATGGACACGTTCATGTAGATTGTTCCCATAAGAAATCGCATCGCATCCGCATGCATGAATCATTGGCTCTTCTCCTCGTTTCTCAGTTCGGTATCTTCCTCGAAGTTCCTTTGGACTTTAGACCTTTTGCCGCGCTTCGAATTTTGCTCCGTAAAAAAGCGAGTTTGTAACGGTGCAAGGCGTTTTTTCGGAGCCAAGAAAAAGGATGCCTGATGGCCCAGTGCGGTGAGGAGGAGCGCTCGGTTTGCAGAAGACTGTTGCAACTTCGTGCTGATTCAGGATCTAACACGGTATACGTGCTCTCGCCGCAATGTCTGAACAGCAAACAGCGTTACCACTCGCCTACCCGCCTCGGCTCAGCACACGTAGTTACGGGGAGTGGGGCAAAGCGAACACGAGGAGGTAAAATGGACTCGCTCCAAAATACACTGAAATTTTGATAACGTCCATTTCTATCCGATCATGCTCCGCTTGCCTAAAGCGGTCCATTTTGCACCCTATCATTTTTCATATTTCAAGGAGTCGATTAAAAAAAAAAATAAAAAAAGTCGTTAAAATACACACTTGCAAGTCGTCAATTTTTCAGAATCGAAATCTAATCCAACATCGCAAGAAGAGCAGACAGGATCATTTTGCCCCATTAAGTTTTGTTTAAATTTTGTCCCGACTCGCCGCAGCAGATTAATTTCAAGCCTTTACAAAAAGTTTAAGTGTGTTGTGCAAAAATCGTCAACAGCCTCCCGGGAATTGCTTAGCTGGTCCATTTTGCCCCGTCCCCGCCTATGTCGAACGCTTTTTTTTTCCAAACCATCTTTCTCACTTTCTCCCCTCCATCGCTCTCTCTCTCTCCGCCTCTTCGACTCTACATACGTTACCGTATCGTGTTCCACTTAAATATTCTTAAAGTTGCAGTCGTACAGTTTTTCCACATTCGCATATATCCCCCTCCCAGGAGAACCAACGCGCATACTTTTCCCGCGTTATTTCCATACGTCTCGTTCCTCGCTCGCGGAGTTTCAGTCTGTACGGTAATATCATAATTTTCTTGAGGAAACTCGCGGCTCCCAGTCCGACCGAGCACGTACCTAAACTACTGCCGCGCCTACCGTCTCGTCATTCATTGAGTAGTACAAGCCCAGAATATCAGGTTCCTCTCATAATCGAGCTTCCGCTCTCTCCCAGTCGCCCAATAAACAATAACAAAACTATATACAAAAAAAGATCGAAGACGTTGCGACAGTCGTAATTGATTGGTAAAGAATTAATGTTTCCACGATGCGCGATAAATATAATGAAATTAATCGCAGAGAGACCCGAGGCTCGGTCCTCGAGGCACATCTGCGCCATCGCCTCGTTCCCTCTGCAAAGTGAAGCCAGTGACTCACGTTTATAACCATGTTACCCTGTCCGTTTCTGCTCCAACTCCACTCTCACATACACACATATATATATATGGTCGTACGTTATATTCCGCATGTTGCACAAAAGCCCCGGAGAGTTTCTCGGGAATATGTCTGACACGGTTCCCCCGTAAGTTTCGAGCGGAAGGAGAGCGCCCCGGCAGCCCGACCGAGAGCCGCCCTGCGAAATCGTACGAGTGAAACTGCGGCCCAGCCTGGTCGACACGTATTCATGAATCATGCAGGTACCACCCGGCTTTCTTAATAGAATACAAGGAGCTCTGCTGAGCATACAGTACGAAAGTGTATCAGAGAGTTTGGGACCATGCGAGAGGTACGGCGCGCCGTGGGAGGCACAATGTTCACTCGTGATTTGCAGCCAACTTGGTTGGGTGGAAAAAAGAATGAAAAAGACATTTCTCACGTCCAGTTTTGTCCCATAAGGCCTTGGAGCCTTGCTCGGCGGGTAGCTGAGAGCGGGGCAAAATGGACTTCTTACGTGCCGCAAAATAAAAAGGACTTCCGTTTTGGCCCGCACTCACCCATTCACATCCCCATGTGCGGTACGCTGCACTTAGAAAAAAAATATTGCAAGTCGGCAAGAAAACAAATACATTCGCGCCGGTAATTATTTGAAATGCAGCTCTACTGTCGTGTTGTTCGAACGCGTGTTCGAAAGATATCTGACCCACTAACCGGTTTGCCACACGCGAAGCGTTACAGGTAATTTTTTTTTAAATTATGCGATGTAAAGTCAGTTGGTCAGCGTCAATTTGTCCCTCAACCGAGCTTAAATACGGTTTCTCCAACCTCTATGTAATTATCGTCATCCCGTTAACCTCCTCCAGCCCGAACGTATCCAGGCTCCCTTCCGCATGTATTACCATCATACCAAACGGAGTTCAACGTGACGCGAAATTGAATTGTGCTCGATGCATGCGATCATTAGTGAATCTAATCACAGGTAGTTTCGGCGCCGGTGACCGAGGGACGTCGGGACCGGAGGAGCCAGCCCGGAGGGTCTCGTGGAACCGCCGGTGACCGCGGTTTCGAGTGTTCGTCTCTAACACTCTGCCGTTTTAGCGGGGGATGCTTGAAGCTCCCGTGCGAAGGCAACTCTCTCTCCCGTCACTCAGTCCCTATCGATTTGCATCGCATCTGTGCGTCTCCCCGCGAGTAACGCGGGTGTGTTAACTCGCTGACGTACATCTAACCGTGAGCTTCCGGGCGCCGGACGATCTTAACGGTTCTCGGGATGCGCAGGTTCCGCACAAATTATGCAGCGTATAAACATATAAATTTGTACTCGTGGTACATAGTTGGAACACGGGACAGTCGACTACTCCGGTCGTTGTACGTACCGTGCAAGAGTTTCCCGGCCGACTAACGACTAACCCACTACCACGGAAACTACTCAACTTCACCTATTTCGCTTCGTTCGTGCCCCCCGTTCGCCGAATAATTGAACGAAGTCACCACGAGAGCGTATGCTAATCGTCGCCGAACGAGGCCCGGTCCATCGTCGCTCCATCCGTTCGACTGGGTTTCGCATCGCATTACGAGTAAGCCGGGTTCCGGCATTCGGTCCAATCCGAAGTGTCCGGAAGTCCCTTTGGGACACTCGACCGGGACGGGAGAGTGTGGAATATCAGCCCGCGCGGGGTTGTCAACGGCGGATCGGATGGGAAGCGGAAAAGCACTTTGTACAACCCTCTCGTCACACCGGGCAGAATTCACACGTTCGGAATTATCGGTCTTCGAAACCGACTCTGGATGACGAAGCTAGGAGTCCGAAAAAGAAGAAAATAAAATTGGAACGGAAGGGTTGGGAGAGAAGAAATAGTCTCATTGATCGAGATCGACGATCTTCGAAGAGACGATCTTATTCCGATGTTCTCTCGATCAAGCTTATCTTCTATGTTCGTATAATCAATTTTTTCGCTTTCCTCATTTTGTGCCAAAGTCTCATCGCCGGTGAGCCACGCTATAACGAGCTAGATCGTTTTTGGTTTTTTTTTGTACCGTGATCCCCGATCGAACGTGACGCGTTGCACGGCACGGGAATTGAGAAGGGGCTTTTCCCATCTTAGTCGTCTTTGGACAATGGATCGACGGTACTTTGCTTCTTGCTGGGTATAACCCAGCGCAAGAGCGAGGGCGATCTTCGAATTCCTATACTCGATTCCCTGTTTGAGTTTCATTGGCTAGGTCTATATGATCTTCATTCCACTCGCCACTTCCGGTTGCACCCTCGCTTTTTCATTAACGGTGATCCTAACCGATACGTGGATCTCTTGCGATGCAAGCTGCACCTCCGATACTATTAATTTTGTTATTTTAACTGAATTTTCTATAACATTTACCTTAAAATTTACATACCCAGTTAACAGTGGGGCAAAACAGACCATCCTTACGATTTACTCTCGCCCCACAAAATGTCTTTCCTCCCGTTTTTCCCGAACCACTTCGACCGAAAGATCGGTTCGGACGCCACGGTGGGAAAAACGGGTTCAGTGAAAAATCTCCGAGGGAACGATTTTCCCCGATCGAGATTTCTGCCGTCTCCCTGCCAATCCCGATGCTTTCGCGAGCTCCGCTCGGGGGCTGTAAACCGCTCGATGTGTATGGTACATCGTGAGGGAGTGCGCAAAGGCCAGGCCCTCGGAAGACTGGTTTCCCTGCGGGACCAGAAAGCTACCGCGTACCCGGCGGAAGCAGGATCGTCGCACGACCGCCGCCGTACACCATCGTCTTTATGTTACGCTCATGGTCCCATGTACGTACAATGCGTATGTGTGCGGGCGTGCGCGCGCTTGTGTGGGTGCACACGTTCGGTGCGTGCTGAAATTAATTGCTCGGTTCTCGATTAGAACTCGGGGGCGGCTGGCTCAGATTAGCCGTACTACACCCTACTGTACACCCTCCCCCTCCCCCCACCATCGCGTCTTCTCTCGACCGCGCACCCCCTCCCCCTCGACCCTCCCCCGTGTACCCTATCTGTATATATTTGTAGACTCTGCTGGAGGGGGGTATGTGCATGTATATGTGTAGACACACATACGGGGCTCGATATATGTGTCATACAGTAGAACGTCGATTATCCGAATCAATTGGCGTCGAGCCTAGTTCGGAATAAGGATTGCTCGGATAATGGAAATTTGAAGACGAAAAATATTGGACTTACGTAAAACATACAAAAAGGAGCTAACGATGTGAGCGTCTCACTTCGAAATCGTTTCCAATTTTTTTTTCACCGTAAGAACATTAGGGTAAAAGTGGGGAATATGGCCCGGTCCATATATCATTGATTTACGTGTTAATCGAGGTGGGCCATATTCACCACTTTTACCCTATGTACAGAGGAAACATTCCGCTTACAGGTGGAAGAATTGTTCGCCGAAGCCACAAGACTCTCCACAACAAAACTATTACTTAATGACAAATAATTTTCTACTAATCTCCGCGCGTCGCGAGGAACTAATGAGTACCGCGCGAAGGATCGAAAGTAGCGCTCGCCGATGAAATGACACCGAAATTTTCCGCCATGGTTCGGATAATAGAAATTCGGGTAAAGCAAGTCGCAGTTCGGATAATGGAGGGTACGGATTACGGAGGTTCGGTTAATCGCGTTTCTACTGTATACATATACAGGGGCACGATGTATGTGTATGCATATATGTACGGCACGATATACGTGTACGCACACACACGGGTCACGATATATGTCGAGACATATACAGGGTAATCTCAGAAGGTTCGTGCGAGAGAGGGTTAGCCGGCCCGGGTTAGGTCGCTACACTCACGGGCCGGTGCTCTCTGCATGTACGCCGTGTTCACCAGGAGCAGCGCCGGCAGGACCTCGTGAGTTAACCGTCAGCCCTGACCGACGCCCTCCGTGACCCCGAGTCTCTCGCGAGTTCGCGACCTCGTGCAACCTCCACGGCTACAGTCAACCCTCGATTAGAACCTGCGTACAGACATTTCTTTTTTTTACTTTTTGGACATACAAAAATTCAGGAAATCACTATTGTTAGAAATATTCTTGTGGAATATTTCTTTTGACGAAAATTTGAATGTTACAATATGTTTTATAATATTTCGTGTGACAATCGCGGAGTTTCTATGTTCGGTATTTCCGAGACGAGTTGTAAGATTACAAATATTTATAATTTCGTGAAATAGTTTAGACAACGCGTCTCCTTTTAAAATCACGATCACTGCGAAATAAGTTTTAACAAAAAGAAAAAAAATTATAAAACTTCTACCTATCTTCTTATATTGAAACACGTGGTCATCCACTTTTATATGCCTTTAATTCACGAACACCATACCAAAGTAAACGTAAAAGAATAACCATATTAAATTATATTCTTCGTCATTCTTCTTATCAAATATAATCGTTTCCTTTCTTTTCAAACAGGAACACTCGGTAAATCCCGTAGTGGAGTACAACGTGATTATTCTCCAGAAGCGTCCTTCTGTCACGACGTCCCCGGAACGAACGAGACCGATTGCTCTAGTTTCGCGAGCACGGGGATTCGCAACCCTTCCATTCTCTCTCTACCCAAATTTCAGCGAGAATATAAACGTCTTTTTCATCTTACAGAATGTGTTAAGTCTGGGCTGTCGTTGCGTCGCTTTCACTATCCAATTTTTTTTATTTGCCGTTTTATTATCGCGTTATAAAAAGCGTATCTTATCATTTTATCGCCGCAAAATATTTACAGGTGGGAAAAGATTTTATGGTGCTGCATCAATTGTAAGATCAGTTCCGAGTGCATTTAGATGTTCACTCGGAAATCTTTTTTGTTTTTTCTTTCATTAAACTAAGATCTTTTATCTGTATCGACGGGTGAGGCTTTCGGGTGTCCATTTCTTCCGAACAGCCCGACAACGCGTTCCAGAGACGGAAAATATATCCGAGATCCCCGGTGGATTTTTCCCTCCGAGAGCTCTCGTTCCGGGGAAGTCGGTGTAAAGTTGCAGATGCGATAAGTGACACGAAGAGTAAATTTCCTGAGTCGGGAAATTACGTCACCGTCCCGCGGCATTATTTTGTGAAAGTTTCATATTTCTTTTAAAAAAATAATATTTTTAACGTTTTATACCTTTTATACGGTCGTGAGATTTGTGGAACTGGATGTATAGCGTCGGTGAGCGAAGGACGTTGACTCCGAAGCTCGGGTATTACGGGAGAGCAGACCCTCTTGAGTCGTATAGTTCAGAGTTCGGAGTAGCGAGAGTGCGGTCTCCGGTAGGTACGTCGCACCCGCTGAGAGAGCACGTATAAGTACTTGATACCTTCCTGTAACACCGAGACATGCCGGGAAAGCCGGAGAGAGAGTCTTACGAGTCGAACGATATATCTCCATCCACCATCGTTTCAGTGCGCGCAGAGCGCAGAGAATACGACTGTCGCCGCGGAAAGCCGAGATAATTTATCGCACTCGGATGCAGATCGTGTACTGAAAAATCGTCGGGATGGCGTTGCCAATAGCCAATCTTCGGGCTCGGCTCTTCCGTGGGTCCAGCGCACGGCGTATGCACTCGTCGTACGTCCACGACGAAGTGGCCGTATCTCTTGCGTGTAGGGAAGCTCCGATCAAAATGAGGACATGGGGCAAGACGGGAGTGCCATAAACTGCAGAAGCGGGGTGACATTTTTTTTTTTTTTGTAGCCCAATGATGGCTCGTCCCCTGGCGGAGACCTGTGCCACTCTCTTCAAGCGGGGTGAAATGGTACACCGTAAATCTTTTTCGTAAAAATTCAGGGCAAGAATCGGATCTGGTGAGGTAAAGTGGACTCCGAAGACACTGCGCATGCGCAGTGGGCGACCCCTTTAATCGGGCCGGTTGAAGGGTTTGCCCTTCAATTTTTTTTCGGTCTCCGAATAATTATTGGAATTCCAATTTTTTTAGCAAATTCGTAGCTCAGGACCCATCCGAACGACTTCAATTTCTCAGTATCTCAGCTTTGACCCCCAACAGTTTTCCCTGCAACGCCGTAGATGCGGCGTCGCCCAATATCGCTCCCCTCCCGGATATTCTCATATCCACCGTCGCCTCCTTTGCACTCTCTTTCCCTGATACATTATGCATTCTCGCTCGGAAAATATTTTCCGATACTGGTCCCGCAAACTCGCAAGAGTCTCGTTGTGTTGGCGGCTCCTCCGTCAGTTTCTATGTGCTCGAGCGAATCAAGCGGAGCCATCGAATTGCGGGGGTGATCTTTTTTTTTAAGGGTTTCTCGGCGATTCGCCTCGCAACCTCGTCCCGGTTTCGTTATCGTGCCCGCGAAAAGAATATCCGACGTCCGTTTTATGCTCGCCGCATCGCACCCTTTGCTTCCCTCCGCCGTCCTCCCTAATTCCGAGCGGTACCGGAGATGCAGTCGCACGTACAGCCGTTCGATAAAATAATGACGACGCGACGGACTCCCGGCTCGATGGCCAAATTCAATTCCGCACCGCGGAAACTTGCACGGGGATTGCTGTCGTGTCTGTACACGTGTATGTATACATATATCTATCTATCTGGCTCAGTAAAGTTGAGGGTCCGGAAGCTCTGCACATCTTATATTCCGTCGCCTGTAGGTGAACGTGGATGGCTTCCGGAAGTAGCACTCTCTTCTTGAGCACGCGCCCCGCGAGCCCGGGGCGCTCTCTTCGACCAAAGGAAAATAGAGAAACAGAAGAAAAAAAAAGCGTACCGAAGCCTTTTTTCCAACCCGCTCGGTTGAGAGCCGAAGTTACTCGCTAGCGATCAGTTTCTTCAGTCCTCCCCGAGCGAAGAACCACTACCGTCGCGAGATTCCAGGGGGTGCAAGTTTCTAATGACTGGAGAGCAAGAAAGTTTAACCGCTCTTGATGGAAGTTGTTCAAGGGAAACTTTAAGTCACGTCGGAAAGGAGATAAAAATAATAAATAAATTGTCTTTTTTTTTGTCAATTAGCGATGTACCGCCTGACTTTGGGGCGAAATTGATGTTGGGTGGGAAATATGTGGTACGAAACATTTTTCTTCCGTTCGAGATAAAATACCACCTTCGGTAGCAAAAAACTGTAATCCATTTCTCCTTTTCCTTTCGAGGTTCCTCGGTGTTTTCGTGCCACACGGATTATTGGAAAATTCGTCTATTTGGTCTGATAATATCGGTCATCCGATAAACAACTAAAATTAACTCCGGTGAAAAAAAATGCTTCGTAAAATTGAAGCTATCCCTTTTCCGCCCGTTGCCTGTTTTAGCATCACAGCACTGGCCACTGTGCTAGCAGCAGTAAAATGTTAATGGCTTTCTTACAGCTCTCGACCTGCTGTGTTTCCAGTCAGTGAAATTAGGTATCGATCGATTTGTTCACGTGTTGCGAATCGCTGTACTGGTGTTGTTGGCCTGATAGCCGAACGAGGAAGCGAGCGAAGCCGCTCGTTACAATCTAACGTCGCGGCACGTTAGGCATTAGAGAACGGGCTTCCGGGGCTCTGATGAGGGAATACACGGAAGCAGCTCTCCTATCACCGACGCCGGTGCTGCTACACCAACGTGACTTTAATTTCATTTTACCCCCCCCCCCCCCCCCCCCCACCCTCCACTCCCCATGCTTTTAGAGTAAATTGGACATCTCGTTTCCAGTCATTATCCTTCGATCCTCGTACATACTAGGCTTTCTCTAATACGACCACAATATACCGTACGGAATAATGAAGCACGCTCTTTACTTCCGCTTTGCAAGCCGACTGTGCTGTGTGAAAAAAAAGATTAAAAAAAGTATGACCTTTATTTCTATCTCGTAAAAGGTTGATGAGACATGTAACTATGCAAGCGGAAGTACGCCAGTAATACAGGCTAACGGATTAGGTGTAATAAAAAAAATTAGTTTCGTGGGTGTTTCAGCTGGTTTTTTAAGGGTACTTTGAGATGTTTTATTACGAATTATATGTCGCAAATTCACACAGTAAAAAAGGTTTGTCCTTTGAACAAACTTTTTTTGCCCACAATTCTATTCATTTTTATTTGACAAAATCCAGTGCTAAAATAAACTGTTCATTTGGTAGAATTGGGAACGTTTGAGAACGAAGAAACGATGGTGTGGATTTTACTGTATAACACAATTTTAGGGGCATAAAGATTTTTCACTCACCTCGGCGCCTTTCTTACCGACGATCGTTACTCCTCGTTAGCTATCTCGTCTTCCCTCGGCATCTCGGAGCCAGGACCACTCCTGAGAGATCGACGATCGCTAACACTCCCCAGAGAGGACTTCGCCACCCCTTCGTTTTTCCGATGCGACGCTGCGTCGCATCCTTTATCCGAACTCGTTCACTGTTCCAAGGATTTTCTGGACTTTAGGGTAGCAACTGCGTGACACATCAGTGAAATGAGTGCTAAATTTTTACAATCGTTTATCCAACATTGTATGTATTTATTGACAGTAAAGGGGATTGTTTTGTATTATTGCATGTGTCCTCAACCCAGAGAAATATTAATCACGATGGTCTTGCAAGAACAACAACTGGTAAATGCAAATTTCCATTATGGTACGTTCTAGTTGGGTTTTTTAAAAGTAAAATCCATATTTTTTTAAAAATAAGGATCTTTCATTTAAAAATCTCAACGCAAATGTATCATCATGGTAATTTGCATTTATCAGTTTATGAATTGACAAAAATATGAATTTGAAAAAACATCATTATAAATAGTTTCCTTGATTGAGGACCCATGCAGTAATACAATTCGACTTCTGTTGCTGTTAATAAATGCACAAGATTTTAGATACGCAATGGTGAAAATTTAGCACTCGTTTGATTAGTGTCCTGTGCAATATCTTAAATGCTTCACCTGAAGTCTTCTTCGCTTTTCTTTGCACAGCGACTCCAATGTCGCTTCCGGAGCGAATTCGCACGGTGAAACTGTCCGGATCTCGCAAGAGTATCGAGCCTTGATTGCAGTGAACCGATCAGTTTCGACCCGCCATCGTCGCCGTGTAACGTATACGTATCAGTTATATGTAATGGTGTAATGCAAGCCTGTATTCACGTGTCCAAGGGTGGTCGTCCAAGACCACACCGGTCAGACCGCATAATTGGAATGTATATATGTCGAGGTCTGATTAATCCTCTTCGCTATATGTTCCGAATTCCGATTGCCCTGACGTATATATAGTACGCACACACCTGATCAATTGCCACCCACAATTACTCGGTGATAGCGGCCCAACCGAGATACGGGCGCGATAAGCCACCGGTACTTTTTCCATTTTCCGGACTACCGAGCAATTTCGCATTCGATTAAGTTCGAGACCGTTATTTCTATTTTCTAGGCCTTCATAACTATTTTTTTCTTGTTATGATATACTATCTCGGCCCACTGCCCGATTCACTCATGATTTGATTACCTTTTTGATTATTTTTTTTATTGGTTTCTCGTGAAGATAGTACGTAACGTTGAATGTGCTCTCGGAGTTGCGATTTCTTTCATAGGTGGGCCGAACCAACCAACCAACGAACTGCAACCAATTGATTTCTGGGCCGAATCAATTAATTTGTTTGCCCAACGAATTATAATTTTTTTTGGCGCAACCAATTAAGTTTTTGACGCAACCAATTAAATCGTTGGCGCAACGAATTAATTCGTTGGCGCGACCGATAAAGCATGTGGCTCTCCGTTGATCCAAGTAGCGGTGCAAGTTTGATATGTGATAACTATCGCGGTTGGATCGTGTTTTAATGCTCTCCGGGTTGCTATCCGTACTCCCGAAGTTGCCAGTGAGAAAGTGGCATGCAGTTGGAAAAGGCAGTATATAGTGCTGCATCAGCTGCAGCTCAGAGTTCCTCCCACTTTCTCTCTTCGGAGAGAGAGAGGGAGAGCCTCGGAGCTCGCATGGCGGGGTTTAAAACCCGCGTTACACGTGGAACGGGCCGAGGGGCCGGCTGCCGACTGCACAACGGAAGAGGAAGGCAAGAGGGTGTGTAACACAAAACTTAACCACCCAACGTCGGATTATTTCACGGATATGCACGCCACGGGAACGAGATATCGTGCACTCTCTCCGCCATGCGATAACGCTCTCCGCGACAGCGCTGTACCGTATATATAACCGGTATAACGGCTACCGGGCATAACCGAGATAATCTGCACACTCTCGAGGATTTTCCGGGGGAATCTCCGCTCTTCGCCAGTTTTACCACGTGGAATCTTAATTTGAACTGAAATTTCTCTCGTACGCTCCAGCGTTTCCGCTCTCTCGCGTTTTCTCGTTCGAAACCGTGAGGCCCTCACTTTCGTCTCCCCACTACCCCCCCACCTCGTTACTCCCCGCACCCGAACCCTCTGGTATCTTTACAACCCCGAGTGCGACGCTTTTAATTTACGCGAAAGATATACCCAGGGATATTTTGCCGTTCGGTCATAGTTGGCGCACCGAAGACGAAGCTCATTTCCAGCGGACCGAGGCTGGTCGACTGATTACATTTCTCTCTATATTTCTCTCCGGCTCGGTCTCACCGTCTCGTAAAATATTCGCTTCTTTATTACGTTTGTGTTGCATGTAACTAGAGCGCGGTTGATATATATCGTGAGAATGGAAAGTTTTCTCTGTCCTCCTCCGTGTATGCGTGTTTCTTTTTCTATAGGAGCTGGGGGGTCGGGGGGGGGGGGGAAGCGGGGCAAAAGGGATTTTCTGCATCCGAGACAGTCTGTTCTGTTTTTTTGGTTGCTCGAAAAAAATCGGCAAGAGTAGTCCATTTTACGCCTCTGTTCCTTTTTGCCCCGCTCCTGTCCGTACATTATCCCGCACACAGTTAGTTACCACAGCGCAAAGTACATAGAACAACCTAATGCCATTTCGCCTCGTTTCGAATCCCGCCGAGGTCGTTAAGACTTTTTTTATTTACGTTCGCGTGTCGCTTTTGTCTCTTTGCGACTGGAGACCCCTCCCTTCCCCCCCACCCCTCTTTCGTACTTTTCTCGCCGACCAATCTGGAAACGCTTATTTATATCTTCGCGTGTTTTCCGCAGTATTTCCGTGGCTTAGGTCCCTGCACCGGGGCTGCACGGAAAAAAATCCTCGAATATCTCCATCACTTCCGGTTTCCGTTCTTTAAATAAATAAAAAATTTTTTTTTAGCGAATCAAACTCCTTTCCGGTTATCTCGTTTGCCCGCGATTTTCCTCTCTCGTCGGCGAGTAACTATTATTTTTCCGAGAACCCAACTATTTCGCGGTGTTTTTTTGCTCCGTCGATCCGTCTCGGTCGCATCGGCGAGAAGTGAGGATAGGGAGCCGTCGAGGAGGAAATTTGTCGGGCTTAGAGTGACGCGAGGAGAGCGCGGGACGGGTGGAAAAGAATAATAAGAACGGCACGAGGAATATCAGAAAGAAGGAAAAGATGTTCGATTGTTCCAAGAGAGTGAATGGGATAAGTCGAGTGCCCCGGGCGCAGGTCAACCCCTCTTGGAGAGAGCGTTAACTTCGGAATAAAGGGCGACCGAGGGTAGTCTCTCGATCCATCGTCACACCCCCCTTATCCTCGTCCTGCCGGCCTCGCGTTCGAGCCCGACACCAACGAGAGTTTCGCTATATTAGGCACAACCAGAGCTTATCGGTGATCGGTTGCCCGCGGCAATTTCCGCCTTTATCGCTTATCTGGCCCCGTGTAATGGCTCGACGCGTCGCCCGGTCGCTCGACCATGCTCGGGGTGCATCCTCATCCCTTCTACCAGACACCCCGTTCGGCCCTTCGCTCGACGATATACTTTAGCTGCTGGACACAAACTCGCGATTGGCACGGGGCGACCTAAGCTTTTCGCACTCGAACTAAATAATCCAGTAAGAGTCTCGCTGAATCGTGACAGTGGGATGAAACAAAGTTCTTTGCAGAAAGTGGGAAAAAATAGTACTTTTCGATACTAGTGCGAAAAAGCGGTCTTTTGATGAAGGTTGTGAAATTGGTCGCACGAGCTGAAGGCGAGTTTTCGTACAAGTATCGCATACTACTTTTTGTAACAAATGCACAAAAACTCCCACTTTTTATGCCAGTAGCGTGACAAATAGATCACTAGAGTGTTAAAAAATATTGCAAAAATGTAACTAGTGTGATCTGCACATGCAGAATATTTTTCTCGCGCGTCTTACTAAAAAGTGCCACTTTCGCCACCCGTTACAGGCACGAAAAGTGGAACTTTTTGTGCATGTGACACAAAAAGCATATTTCAAGGAGATTGGGTCTGTTATTCGGTGGGGCGTTTGGTCAAGTTTATACTGAGTAAACTTCAGTTGGGATACAGACAAAAACATGGAAAAATTTGCTCGCATTGGATTTGGACGATGGAGAAGAGGAGGAAAGAGAGTTTGGTCGTCTGAGTAATTTATTGGCGGAACCGATCAATTTTTTTGGGTGGGTCAATGAATTATTCGGCGGTCAAGGAATTTGTTGGCTCGAGAGATTAATTGATTGACAATCAACTAATTTATCGGCGCAGCCCATTGATTCGTTGGTCGTGCCGAAATTGTTTGCACGCAACGTGTTCGACCACGCGATCTGTTTGGGACGACTATAAGTCTTTTACTCCGTGTAAACACTGATAAACTGACAAACTAACATAACTAAAAGCAGAACCGAGCCGCGAATCAAGCGTATAATAAAAGCAACAAAAAAGTCTGCAGAGCAAAGAAACGGGATAAACCGAAAGACGATCTCGAGATTTTTTTCGAAAACACAAATTGCCCGAACTTCTGTCGTCTTAGATTAATATCAATAGATATCTTCACACTAAAACTCGAGGAGTTCGAGCAGCATTTCACGCTTGTTTCTTCGAGATCTTTTTCATTAACCTCGTCACAAATTTATTAGCTTACTTCAATCTACTCCCGAGGAGAGCGACATAGTTAGGGAAGAAGCGGAAGAAGAAGAAGCATCAGAAGAAGAAGTTGTTCCGCTTGCTGACGCTACAAATTTCGTGCAGAGTCTCTCGCCAATAATACTCGTTAAGAAGTTTTCCCCAATGAAGTTGCAACGGTGGCGGTGCAGGAAGAACCCGAACTACAGTAATTTTATATATACATCTATATATATAATACATATAGTACCATAGCCATCCATTAGCTGGCCATTTTGAACCATTAGCGAGTACCGAGAGTAATCGCGGGCTTCCGGCCATTATATTGACGGAGGGAAGGATCGGATTGTCTTCAAAGGCGGCGGCATCGTTGTCCCCGATACAGCCTGCATTGGCCCCGTACAGGCGGTGCAAGACATCCGGCCGGAGAGTCCTTGAGCTAGACGGAGGCTCCTCTGGGTGTCCCGCACGGTATTGTTTGCTTCCACCGACGTCTTTCAGCCGGTTCGGGCTCGAGGGTGTGCTTCTGCGCTGCACGGAATCCTGTGAAAACTTCGTCCTGTTAGTTCCATCGCCTTCCTCCTTCCTCCGTCTCGCCTCTTCCGTGCGCGCGGATCAACCGCATTCTTCCGGGACCGAGGCAAAGAACGGCGAAGATAAAAAACAAACTGAGCGGAACAACACGCGGTAGGAGCGCGAAGAGGGGAGAGTCTGGGAGAACAAGGAACGAGGTGGGCGAGGGAGTAGAATAAAAATAACACAACAAGTGGCACAATGAAAAAAAAGTGTCTTACCGATGTCGGTAAGGAACAACTTTTTCCGGGAACAACTGGGACCGGGTGAGTCGGGGCTGAATAAGCATCCCTGTAGCGGGTTACATATATAGTAAGGGGGCTATGGCGCACCTTCCCGTTTCTGGCTTCGTTGTGTTTCGTCGCGCGGTTGTGCAAGACGGAAACTTTTATCCCGAACCGTTCGACTTATTTCTTCCTCCACTTTATTTTTATGTTTTTTTTTCGGTTCTTGCTCAAATAGCGTACCCGGCTAAACTAGCGGTGTGCACACAGAGCACATTGCCGGTGGTTATATTTTTTTTTCATTTTATCCGTTGCAGGTTTTTACTATGTGCGCCCAACGTTTCTCCTCGATTGGGAATCAAGTGTACGATAAAAAATTGTTTAGTCGGTGGATGAAGGAATCGTCGAATGTCCGGAAACTTAAAGCGTACGGACCACGACACAAGGTAGAGTGACGATTTTTCCTTTATTATTTCAGTAATTTAAACCGAGAAAACAATTTTAGCGCTTTTTTTTCCCTGAGCGCTAAAAGCCTCACGCTATTCTCCCCTTATTTCATTGTCTCGTCTTTCCGCATCGTTCGCCCTAACTTGCAGTCCCACCGCGTTAAAATTCTAACTTGCTTACCTTTCGGTGAAAAAAAAAGAAATAAAAAATTTTGCGAATAACAGTGACAAAGACGACGGGTCGGACTGTCGCTAGATAAAGGAAAGCTGCGAGACGAATAATGGTGGTAGAGATACAGCGCAGTATACCAGTCGACTATTAAAACTACTTGTCAACCCGGGCGGGGGGGGGGGGGGGGCGGAGGGGGCTGAAGTCGGGGAGGTGGGGGATGGTGCTAAGTCGCATTAAGCTGCTAGCAACGATGCGAATAAACGGGCAAGAGAGCGTTTCGTGGTCGCGTCACCGGGTGTACCGGGTGGTTTGTCACACACAAGGAAACACTGCTGTTGGGTTACCACCGGTGAGAAGCTGAAAGCTGCGGGGCTCGTGGTCCGTGGAAAACTCGAGGGAAGCTGCAAGGCGTAAAACGTAGTAATCCGGAGCACAGCGCAGCGCGGTGAGGGTGAGGGTGAGGGAGAGAGGGGAGGGTGGTTTCTGCGGTAAGGAGTTAAGGGACGAAATGAAGGAAGTATAGAGCCAAGACGTGGAAAATGAGCGAGGCAGGTGCAGGGCGGAAAGACGTAAGCTGGAGAATGGTGGTTCCAACCGGCTATGAGAGTCCACGAGGCGCGCAGTGGTAAAGCTGAAGTGTATCGGGTGTATTTATATATATATATATATATTATATATATATGTCGATGAATTTAATCCATGAGGGCGTACAGGCAGTGTACAAGCATAGCTCATATGCCCTTCTGGCATCGGACCATCGATATTGGACGAGGTTGTAACGCTATAGGGACGATACCATACAGCATGCTTGAAGGTAGCTTGGGGAAGGGATTGGGCTATGGTCCCAGCGACAAGAGTCTTTGCCGGGTTATATCGATATATTAATCCGTCCTTGCGGTAAGGGGATTTGTGCAACGAGCTTGAATATATAACTCGTCGAGGTACATCCGGGCAGCGTGGATTTTTTTCGTTCGCCGTCAATGAAATGTATACATTTTGTCGTAAATAAAATATATTTACATTTAATTGGCAGCGAACAATATCAAAGAGCAGTTGAACATTTTATCGATGGTTTATAACATGTTAAACTATGTTCTGTAAACTGTTTTTGTTTTAATTAAGTAGAGGAAAAAAATGTCTCCACTTTTTGGTCTGTAGATATTTTTGTACAAGTCGGATTACTATTCTATGCTTCATTGAAATTCGATTAATAAACCAAGAACATTCGTGCAAGATATTGTACCGACTGACCACCGTCATTATAATAATGGTGGTCCATGTGGATCCATGTTGAATGGGATTGAGCTCGCATGGAATCGTAAGAGTCAGACATAGAGTTTAAAGAATAATAAATTTCCCTCGGTATTCCCCCAAGCGAATTATTATTGAGTCATTGAATTTTCTTCCAGTACAATGATCCGCGAATTGGATAAATTTTCATAGATCTGCGATAACCACTCGGAGGAACATTATTTACGCTTGAAATCATTACTACGTACCGTGGTCCTCTATAGGTATAGATTCATAGTACGCATTTCATTATTATCCACAATATTATCCGTACGCTCCGCCGAGGAATTTCTTCGATAGCTCACCGGAATGAAAACGCGATACTCCCGGGAATACATTATTATCCTCCTTTTCCAAGATAGGTATACATTAACCGTACGGACAATTTGTCATTCCTATCTCGAGGCTCTACGTTCCTTTGAAACGATAAATTGTGTGTTAACATATCGTTTTCGTATATATTCTCGAGGCTCGCACGCTTGCGAATTGCCATCGGATCGAGTACTCGGTGAAATCGTTTCCCTCGCCCTGCGTTCCAGTATCACTTTACATAGAAAGACGTCGGATTGAGTCAGCCGTACAGTTATATCGTACGGCTGGGTTGATTTCGATTTTATTTTATTTTCCTTCGTATATCGATGTTTAATATTTGCTTACGATCGACTTTGACGCCGATCGAATTGGGACGTTCGTTCCCGTTTTCGTTATCTTTATTCGAGACAGGTTATTACGGCGGTACGGCGAAACCGCCGTCGATCGAATTTCATTGAACACGCGGGGGAGTTTTCGCGTTCGTTCCCTCCTGACGCGATATACGAGAGACGAATGGAAAAGAGCTGCAGGGATGGCGGGACATAGAATAAAGCTCGCTCGTAGCGCAAACGATATTCGTCGCTCGGTGCATTTCGAGCCGGCACAGCTTTTTGGCTATCACGTCTCCACCGGGAAATCAATCACTCGTTACTCCATCAATATAAATTTTTATTACATTACATCGGCGCGTTATCGATTACGTCATTCCCTGGGCTGCGACCGCTTTTTCGCGATCCGTCGCTTTGCTCCAATCTGTTCGCCCTTCGGCAAATATTTGCGCAACGTGTGCGTTCGTGCGTATCCCTTTTCGTTGGTCATCGCTCGACGCAGCGGATTTCGGGGAAATAAAAAAAAAATGCACTTTTTGTTTCGTGTGTTTGAGCAGTCCGTACGCGTCAAATGGGATTTGAAATAATAAAAACAGCGAGGAAAAATATCGATAACAGCGGGGACGAAAGGGATGACTGGTTGATGAAGATTTAGAATGAAATCGATGGACCGAAATTTATGGACGGACATTTCTGATACGATACACACGTAAATTCATAGATGAATCTTCAGTGATCAATTTTCATCGATCACGCGTTACTATATATTGGCTACTTCGGAGAAGCTGCATGAATTTCCAGCCGGAGGGTTATCGAACACGTAAGGCATCCGCTGGGTATTGTCCGTCGTGTTCAATCACCTGTGCATCGCCCACCGGGATTTACGTGCGAATAATATAACGCCTGTCGTACAAACGTTCCAGTCGGGTCTCGCCCTCGCGAGAACGATAATAATACGTTTTCCGAAATAATGGAAGCAGCGATATAAACATATAAAAGAATTTTATTAATGCCCCGACGATCACTCGTTAATTAGTCGATGACTCACAGCTTTATTCGATTAATCGATTTGCCTCTCGGTCGAATTATTTCCGAAATTCAGCACTCTTTCAGTAGTTCGCGCAGACAGGCAAAAAATGACGAGACCTGTCCCGCTGAATTATCCGTAGATTATAGCGCCGTTCGTCGTACAACAGTTATTTATTACTCCATTCAATTCCATTCTCAACTCCCGTCCGTTTGCTGTCTTTCCTCCAGTCATGCGCGTATTCGCCCGTTCCGTTCGATGGACTGCCCGATCTATCATCCTTCGGTTATAATTCGACACAATAAATTTTCCTTCATCGTTCGCGACTCGTCGCTTTCAATCGCTCTCGCGCCCGACGCTCCATTCGTTTTCTCGCGACGTAGAAACCGTCGAGAAAGTTCGCGACTTGTCGATAACAAAAACTAATCCAGTTTTTTCTTTTCCAAGGCTCACCGATATTTTTGGCTGAAAACAGTTTATGAGAGTCTTCGTCCGATAGTCGAGGAGACGCTAGTAATTTGGTTCTCCTCGGGAGATGTTAGTAAACGTGAAAAAAAAAAATTGTTTAGAGTTTTTGTTACCGACCGGGCTCGAATAGGACTGGGGAGGTTTGGGATCGCCTTAAGCCGCGGGAGTGAACTGTCGCGAGGAAGCCGAGTAATGTGAAGCGGGACAGGGAGAATCAACCAGAATCCTCTCCGGTCTCGAGAACCCGGGAGCCATAGTCTCCTAAGCTTCGGTGGGATACAGCAGAGAGTAGAAGTCCGGCGCAACTCTTATCCCGGAAATCTGTTGGCTATTACTGTTGGACCAGGTGCGGTCAGAGTATCCTCGAAGTAGCACGCCTCAGCTACTGTACAGCGTGGTACAGAACTAAGACAGAATAACGGAGAGAATCCGGCGAAGCTCCCTGGGAGGTGCACGAATCCTTTATTGATACACCGAGGAAAGCCGAATCGGGACAGAAACTGATACGGAAACGGTGTTCTACCCAAGTAAATTATAAATTATAAATTATAAATTATAAATTATAAATTATAAATTATAAATTATAAATTATAAATTATAAATTATAAATTATAAATTATAAATTATAAATTATAAATTATAAATTATAAATTATAAATTATAAATTATAAATTATAAATTATAAATTATAAATTATAAATTATAAATTATAAATTATAAATTATAAATTATAAATTATAAATTATAAATTATAAATTATAAATTATAAATTATAAATTATAAATTATAAATTATAAATTATAAATTATAAATTATAAATTATAAAGGTCGAGCGAAACTCGTTGGAACCATCGACAGTGAATTCCTGGGTCTCGTCCCTCGAACCCCGCGTCCCCATCGACTTTGTCCAAAGATGACGCGAAAGAAAGAAATCGAGTGCACCGTCGAAAGAAAGTCCGGACGTGCGACTGTCCCGCGAGATACTTCTACAGAGAGAGGGAGCGAGAGATTGGATTAAAACTCGAAATCGAGTTGTTTCTTTTCGTCCGCGAGGCGTTCGCTCGTGCAGAACCACGGGTAGGAGAGCGCATCTCCACTCGCGCCCTGACCAAATTTACTTTGCGAAACTTTCCATATCCCGGCCGAACGGTGGTGCGACTCGCGAGTACAAGTCGAACGTCGGACCAGCGACATCGACGCTGAAGTCGAACTCTCGTCGAGTCTCCGCGCTATGCAGAAGGCTGGCTCGTGCTTCACTATTTCTTTTCATCCACTGCACTTTTTTCCCGTTCTCTCGATCACTCGCTCTTTTTCTTTCGTTTCGGACCGGGAGCAGCGCTCTACGTCAAGGGTTGACGACAATCCCATCGGACGACGTTCCCCACAACGTCCGGGCAGACTTCCATTCTCGTTCCCTCGGCTCTTCTCCGCTATCTTCGTTACTCTTCGTTTTTTATCTTCTTTTTTCTTCCGCGCTCTCGTTTCCTATTTTTCCCCCCCCCTCATACCCGAGTTTTCCGGCCGCGACGTCACGCCGAGTTCTGCGATCCGTTGCACCCGGTCCGCATCCTCGTGTTCGCGGGTGACTCTGATATTGGAAACGAAGGTGGGGAGAGGGAGAGGAGGGCAGTCGGAAAGGCAGAAGGCGCGAGGGTGAACTTTCGGGATTGTGCACAGAAGTAGCGCGATCCAACTTGCCCCCCTCCCCCTCCTCCTCCTCAGCGGATCCCCCTGACGGATTCTGATTACGAAATTCCAAAGAACAATTCCACCGGGTTCGGGAAAGGAACGATTTTCCAATCTACCGGAAATCACGTCTCTGATGATTTATGCATTAGATAGAAAGTTTTTATTCATATTAAACCGCGGGCTCTATTATTATTCGGAATTGTGCGGTGGCATTATAGGTACACCGATAACCGAAGCGTTTTCCATCTATGCGGTTATAGCGGGAAGGTTGTAGATGGGGAGTGATGGCTGGAGAGCGGTACACGGGTCCGGCGAGGCAATAAGTAGCAAGTAGTTACAATCCGGTGCGGTTAGACCGTTCGCGAAACTCCCGAATTGCCATGTTCATACCGAACAATAGGTTCTGCCGCGACACCCTCGTGAATATCGTGATCTACCATCAACGACCGACGTGCGATGCACCGCGCACTATGACGTGACAATTCAATGTACCCACTTAACTGTTTAATACCCAAAGCACGAGATTCGCCACTTTGGCGCAATTGCCATCGCTAAAATAATTCGTCTCGATTTTACTTTTCTAAATTTAATGAAATTTTCGATAATATTTTACTAACAGGGTACGTATCTCAAGAAAAGTTTGTTGAACGTAGTTCTATAATATGTTTTTTTTAATCTGGTGCTAAAAATGAATCGAATTTTTCACAAGTGCCACTTTTTTTCAAGTAATTTTTATTCGGAAAATTATCGAATGGTTGGGTAGTTTTTATACGGAAAAGAGGCTTTAGACTGTTATATGAATGTTTCACCCACATCGTGAAACATTAATCTCCGTCGACCTCGGAGCAGCTCAGCTCGTCCTATCTGTGGATTACCATCGCGGCGTACGCATTTTCTTCAAAGCATGAGATTTGCTACTTCGGCGAAATGGCCATCGTTAAAATAATCCTTCTCAATATTAATTAAAAACATTAATAAAATTTCCGATATATTTTACCACTGGGAACGCATCCCAAGCAAAATGTCTTGATCATAATTCTATAATAAAATTTTTTTCATCCGGTTACTAAAATTGAAGCCAATTTTTTACAAGGGCCATTTTTTCAAATAATTTTCATTCGAAAATTTATCGACCTGTTGAGAATTTTTTTTTTATACAGAAAAGAGTCGTTAGACTGTTATACGAATGTTTAACCGACATAGTTAAATATTAATACCCGTCGACCTCGTACGAGCTCAGCTCGTTCTATCTGTGGATTACCATCGCGGCGTACGCGTTTCCCTTCCTCGTTTCGCCTGGATTTTTTTTTTTCTATCTCGTGGACTGTAAATCAACGACACAGGGAGAGAGTGTCCCGGGAGACAAAGATCTGAAACGGTGTACAAAGCGACGTAGATAATTGTGAATCGTGTCCCACGGCGGTTCGGTGCTCCCGGCTGCGGCCGGAGCGTACGGGTGCGCGAGAGAGCGTTTTCACGCTCACTGATCCTTTGGCCCTTATCGCGGGGAGGCCAGCGTCGGTCCAGGCCCTGATTACGTTCGGTCGGTTACGCTCGACTTAATCTCGAACACGTTAAACTACTAATGTACCCGTGGCACGACGAGGCGCGCTCCAAATCGGCGAGACTGTTGGTGTTGCTCGAACGGCACGGCCGTCGGTTCGATGTTGGAGAGCCGCGTTTGTATTGCCGACTGAATCGATCGACGTCGATTAACAGCTGTCGTCGAAGTTTCCATCGGCCTCCCCGAGCGACTCGAAAAAGCGGATCCACGCGAATTGGGAAAATCGCCCCACACATCAACGATTCGGCACCCAATTTCAATAAGTTTAGATACACATCTTCCGGGTACGATTTTTTTAACTCATTAAAGGAAACAAAAATAATCCTCTTTGAAGTTGCATTTATATTTTGTGTTACACATTCATAGCTTTTTCCGCATCGCAAGCCCTCCGAACCGCGCGGGCTATGGAGTTGCGACTGGAGAATCGCTACTGAAAGTGTATGCGAAGAGGATCTCTTATTTGACTTTATTACTTTTGTACGCCAGCGAGGGGAAGGATGGCGAAAGAAAAGGAGAGAATAAGGCGCGCTGGGGAAGAGCCTGGAAAGGTGCTGTGGAGTATAACGAGAAGGTCTCTTATTCAGACTTATTATAATCCCGCGGCGTGTATTTATGGAACTCTGCCTTAATATTAAAGAAGTCCTGGTAGAGCTCCTCGTAGAGAACCGTTAGTTTCCGGAAGTCTCTGCTCAGCATGCAAACTCCCGCGTTCTTCGGGTTCGTAGTTAACGTTGCTCGCGGTACTTCCCGAAGTCCCTCCAATTTTCATGATGCGGTATCCGAGCGGAAAGTAAAAAACAATAACCATCGAAACTCGACGGTGAATCGGGAATGCCATCGTAACAGACAATACGCTCTCGAATCCAACGAAGCAGGATACGATCGTGAACGAGCATGGTTTTTCGAAGGAGCCCCGCGAAGCACCATAATTTGATCCATAATTTGATCCAAGTGCATCCACGAACATCGTGATGTTCCACCGGAGCGAATTTCCTATTCGGACGATATTAATGCAGTTTCGAAAACACTGTACCGAGTAGGAGATACCAGATAAGAGCGGATGGAACCATAACATGGTGTTTCGTAGCTGACTCCCGATTTGAATAAACGACCGCAAGGCAAAGGTTGTTCTCCGGGACGGCTGAACCGAGCATCTCGTGTGTGGTCGCATTTTCCCTAAATACGTAATTCTACCTTAATGACTCCTAGCAGCAGCCATAAACGAATGCATATCGAATTCCCTCACCCGCTGTTCGACCTCACCGGATTCTTGTTTCCGGTCGGAGAAGGCTACGGAGAGAGAGACAAAAAGGCCATTGAGAACGAAACTAACGGCCGGGAATGGCTTGTGTACCTTCGATGGTATTATCCCACTGTCGCTCGTCCCCGTCTGGTTATATCTCCTCTCCGTGCACGTGGTACCCCGGTACACGATCAGCATGCAACTATACAGCAAACTCGATTCTAACTCGAAACTCGGTGGGTTACTCCCACTTGAGAAATCAATTTCGCCGTATAGGAACTAATTCGGTGCGGCTTGGCCCGTTTCATCCGCCATCCGGTCCCGTGTATACATGATACTCCGGTATTGAGTCGCCTGCACCTGTAATCTCTGGGCGCCAGCAGTTCCAGTCGCTGCATCGTGGATGGAAGATCCATCGCCAACGTAGTGCAAGCTCGTGTCATCGTGGGCTAACAACGGCCAAAGGACTTCCGGTCGTCTGACCCACGAAAAAAGACGTCCGAGCTGGACAGCAACGGAGAGAGGAAACGCGCGATGCATCACATCGCTGAAAGGGCCAGAATTTGAAGAGGAAGGGAACAGGAGGACTTTGGGTATCGCAGCGGAATTCGTGTATGGCGGAGGAACGGAAGTGGCCGTGGCTGTTGAGGCTATATATTCCCGGCGAGAACGGTATAAATGAAAAGGAGTGAGGACTTGAATTTATGAAGAGAATCCGTACAACCCTTGTGGCAAGGGGTGAGACGCGAGAACCCCGCTGTAACCTCGGAAAGATGCTCTTGTATGCCCCTCTGTGCTCCCTTCCGGAGAAACCTCCCGGCACCCCGCTCGGCGATTCCCCGCCTCGACTTACCACATCGACGATTCCCCGGCGAAACAGCATCCCCCTTTCGCCCTGCTGCTGCCGCAGAGTTGGACTCTTCGGTACCACATCCATACACACATATATATCTATATATAGGTGTTCGTCCAATTTTATCGTCGGCCACTTCCGCTTGCCGGGTACGGCGATTTTCAGCAAAATTCGCCTTGTACAACAATGCATAAAACATCGCTGCATTATGGGAAATGAAAATTGAAAGAGGGGATGCAGGGGAGGTCCAAGGGATGGCACAGAATACTATCGTTGCTTATAAGCGAGTAGGGTAAAAGTGGTGAATATGGTCCACCTCGATTAACACGGAAATCAATGATATATGGACCGGGCCATATTCCCTACTTTTAACCTAATGACGTTTCGCGGAAGAGGTTGAATTTTGAGGTGCCCCTGTTAAATTTTTACCGTTCATTCCGAGTTGATAAGTGTCGTGCCACTCTTCTTCCATCGATCTGTGCCTCGCCGTGCGTTACGGAAATCACTGGTTTCCGTTTGCCTCGTAAACGTGTCGTATCGAATTCCGGTGTCGAGTGCCAGACCGAGCCGGAGAGCTCTCCGGCTGGAGTAGTCCCAGTCGATTGAGCTGGATGTCTGGTAACGACGAATCCGGGGGATGGTTGGGAGCGCACAGGAAGGAGACACTTGCGGAAATAACGAGAGAAGAGACACTGGCAACAGCTTCGGGCAACGATCGAAGCCCGCTCTAATCAGTCTCCGTTATCCTTCGGCTGACGATAACGCTGTTTTCCACCCTCCACACTCACGCCGGTACTGGCACGCTATTGTTATTCCTCT
Source organism: Ichneumon xanthorius (assembly GCA_917499995.1). NCBI lineage: Eukaryota > Metazoa > Arthropoda > Insecta > Hymenoptera > Ichneumonidae > Ichneumon > Ichneumon xanthorius. The sequence continues at coordinate 1,506,330 of OU824207.1, forward strand.
TGATATCCGAACAATAAAGGAGAGGAAATTATACCGGAGGGTGAAGGGGGATTGAATCAACGAGACACGAGAAAGAAACGTATTGTTCTCCACTTTTTCACTTTTATAAAACAAAGTCGTAATGTATTGATAGTTTTTTTTCTTTTTTTTTTAATTGCTGTATACATCGTAGTAATCGTGGGTTTATTTTTTTTTCGTCGTTTTTTTTGTCATCATCGTTCTCGCATCGATCATCAAAAATGTTTTCTCTCTTTTTTTTTACAACGTTGACTCTCGCTCTCGCTCACACCGTTCATCGATTTTTTTCACGATCGCGTGTTAAGTTTTCTTTTTCTATCGTTCATCTTTTTAGTTGTTTGTATTTTTTTTCGTTATATAGATCTGGTAGAATCTAAGTGAGACCGCAAACAGGCAATTCGAGCAGACGGTACTACTGTTATAATATTTTATATTTGTAGATAGAAATTTTTTAATTTTTTAAAATGTTATTTTTCTTTTTTTTTCGTAATGACGTAACGCGACGTCGACTTTTGTTGCATATACATAGCATCTCCCTCCACGAGAGAGAACAGTATGAGTGATATAATAATAATAATAACAATTAATTCGAGTACGCGAATGACGCGAAGTACCTGTTGTGTGTTACCTCTCGATAATTCACCTCCCTTACACGTACGAATTCCGTGCGTCATCCCCCGTTGGTCGGTTTTGTTGTAATAATAATAATAGTAATAGTAATTAATGGATAACGACTACGGTAATAATTTTTTATTTCATCACCTCTTCACAATAATATTAGTACTGTGTGTTTTGTTGTCCATTGGATCCTTTTTCATGTTTTAATTAACTCTTTTGTTTGTTTTTAAAGTAGATCATCGTTAACGCTCGATCTATTTTTGGTTTCCACGTTACTTATTCACCGTCATATCTTTCTTTATACAAAATTATTATCGCTATTGCGGGCCTACGTGCTAAGGAAACTCGTAAGAATTTTTTTTTGTTTTTGTGTTTTTTTTTCATTTTGTAGTTTTCACTCCAAACTTCTACCACGTGTCCGTGTGTGTGTAATTTTGGTTTGAATCGCGTGTGGTTAATTTGCTGATCTCTGCTGTTCTCGATATTTTCGCTCTCGTCTCGATTCTCAGTGTAATTTAGCTGTTTTTCTTTTTCGTTTTTTTCCGTATCCGCATTAATTATATCTTTCTCGAGTCTATTGACGATCGCAAGCGCACGAAGACGCGACGGTTTCCATTGTGAAGGTTTTGCTCGTGCCTCACTCCTTTTATAATCCCTCCAATTAATTCCTCCCCATCGCCAGCTCTCACTGTCGTTCTTCGGTTAGCTCTTTCTTTTCGTTCGTCCCGTTTGGCCTCCTTTGATCCCTTCGTTAAATAATTATCATTAAACGAAGGAGCAGAGGGGCGCGACGAGACGTCATCGAGCCCTCGGGAAAAGCACGACTGTTTCATAATTCCACGAACGCAACTATTCTTCGCCGCCCCGATAATGGGCAACCCGTTTATCGGAAGGTGGGGGGTGTCCCCCCTCCAAACGCAACCCTTCGATCGAATATCGCGCAGACGAGACAAACGCGTACCTACGTTTAATCGAGGAAGGAATGGAAGACTTTTTGTAGATTAAAAACTGGACGTAAAAACGAACTCTGCGCCTAACTGTACGGTATAGCCTTGCGTCGCGTTGGAGCTTCGTGAAATATTTTCATTTTTCGCGGGTCTCTTATTTTTCCTCCTGCTGGACCATCGCTATTTCTGAATAGGTACTGCACGTATGTTTCTATATTTTTTTAAGAGTATCTACGAGCTCGAGGACACTTAAAAGGTGTTATTTTAGATATTTATTAATTTATTTGTATTTGAAATAACTGTATTCGTGATTTCTATTGGTCCGTGAATGTGAGCTAGAATGAATTTGGATAATGATGGTGACCGAAGAAATGGAGGAATATTATTATTTCAATCGAATTCGAAGCTCTATGCTAAAATTATTGTTTTTTAAATAATAATAATGCTACGTGCGTACTATATAAATTGGTGGCCCTCTGTGCGTGTGTCGTATGGTACCCTTGTTTCATTAGCTTTTTATATTTATTAATTTTTTTATTTGTTTCTCTAGGATGATTTGTTCGTTATTTTTCATTTATTTCCGGTTCGCTTGCTTAAGAAAAAAAAACACGTTCACTCCGTTTCGACGAAATTGTGATTTCCATCTGATTGTTCGAGCATTTTTTTATTGTTATTTATTTTTTGTTAATCGCCGCGTACAGTTTACCGGTCGTCTACGTGATTTCGATGCACGGTCGTTTATAGTCAGACTTGTTCGTCGGGTCGCTGATCGTTTTGGGATTGAGAATGAATCTGCCTGGAAGGCCTGGAATGAATCAGCGGGTATGCACGTGAATTATCTAGTCGGAGCAGTTTTAACATGCCCGGCGTCTCGAAACGGGTAGGACTTCCCGAGCGGAGTTTCCACTCTGCTTTCTGTTTTTTTTTCCTCGCGAAAAACCAGGGAGACCGCCTGCGGCCACTCGACGCGCGCGAGGGAAATAGGTCGGACGACCATCTCGGCGGACCTCTGTGTTTTCTTTCGAAAAGCCGAGAAAAACTTTGTCGTCTATTCGGCACATGATAAGAATACAACTCTCGGTGGCGGAAGATTGAGGAACAAAAAAAAACAAGAAGAAAAAAGAAAAAGAAAAGTGCTGCCACGTCTGATGAGGGAAAAAGTCGAATAAACGCCAGCGAAGAATTTATATTAAAATTCGTTTGACCGAATATGCTGCCGGATGGGTTGGTGAAAAGAACCTGCCGGTAGGGGTAATCGAGTTAATTGGAAATGCGAGATCGAAGGCCAGATGAAAATGGGCCGGACAGCCGCTCGTTCGGACCGTTTTAATGACGGTCGCAGCCGTACAGCGTAGGGCAGCCTGTTCCGTTGCGACTTCCGGACAACTTCGTTCAGTAAAAAAAAATAAAAAAATGTCAAACCCTCAGTTTTATATATATCTCCTAAAAAGTCCATGCGGACAGATAACTGTGCAAGCAAAGAAACACCGAATTTGATGTTATAATAATTCTATTGGGCACAGTGTTTCAACAATTTCTTTGGGGTTAAAAAGTTGAAACACTGTTCCACTGTTCCACTGCCCGTTGCCCACTGGTGTTCGGGAAAGATGATTCAAAATAGGAAAAAATAGGATATACCCAACAGTCCACTGGATTTGGCCGTTCCTCCACACTGTTCCCTGCTGCGCGTCGCCCTGTTCCCCATCGGCGGGGCACGGTGTGTCACTCCTTCGTTTTCCATTAAGATTACCGATGCCTCAGTAACGTTTGTTCTCTACAATTATGTTTCGATTTCGATCGGAAGGCTTTTATTTTTACGTCGTTGGCGACGAAAGTGAGAATACCCTTTAACAGGCTCGGAACAGTCGACTGAAGGGAAAAAGGATGGCACACTGTGCGCCGCTTTCGCTATCGTCGCCACCTGCTCGCTATCGACTACAATAGGCGTTATTCCTGTTTTTTTTGTTCGTTTGCCCTTTTCTCACGTATAACCATAATAATTAATAATCAGATAAACGGTCTTGAGCGTGATGCAGCTTATTATGTGTTTGTTCGTAAGTGCAGGGGTGGTTGTATAGTTGAGCTGCACGCACGGAAGGAACGCCGCGCACGCACGTCACATAATGTACGTCACGCATCCCCACACCCGCTTCTCAGCGAGGAAGTCAGGAATGATGAAACGCTTTTTATTATTATTATTTTTTTACCTCCGTTATCGCGTTTCCCGGTCGTCTCTATTTACACAGTTAATTTTACCTCACCCGTGAATCTCTTTATAACTATATATTTTTTTTGTTTAATAATAATTATGTTAATTAATATCGTTTCTCTCTCGTTCACGTCGTTAATTACTATTAATTATTCTCGTAAAATCTCCCGGCCGCTCGACGAATTCTTTATAACAGACAACCAACGCTATTAGACAAGAGGACTTTTCATTTTTCGTAATTCGATACAATAGTGGAGCTAACAATGACGGTAATAATTTTTTTCTTTTTTCATTTTGTTTTGTTTTTTCTTCGTTCAAGTTTAATAATCAATTAATGATGATAATTTTTTTTTGTCATGGTAATAATGTATTTATAATAGTAGTAGTCGATATATACACATGTATATATCATGCTCTTCGTACGTGTATATACATGTATGCATAGTTGGGTCTCCTTTTTTTCTCCTTTTCTTCTTCTTTATATATAATTTGTAGAATATAATGTGGATTCTTTGATTAACCATACGAGTTTCGTAATACGTTACAGAACATATATATATATATATATCTATATTAATCATTCTCCTTCAATAATTTAATAATTATATGATGTACAATAATTTATGATAATCAATATCATAAATTTTCTCTCCTCTTTAACGTCCGTTCGCACTTGTTTTTTCTTCGCTCTCTCGCTCTCACTCTCTCTCGTTTTTTTCTCCTTTTTTCCTCGTCTCCCCCCTTCAGCGGCGCGTCAGTCCTTTCGTCGAACCCAACACACACCTTGAAAGCGTTTTAGTGATATCACAGTGATTTCATTGCTCCAATATTATCGATAGAATTTGCCCCACGATAATCGAGAGCTGCGCGATTTTGTCAGTCCGCATGCACCCGAATCCGAGCTGCCTTTTGTGCTTGAAATTCATTCAACTTAAAAAATATATATATATATATAAAGTAAAGGTACTAATGCTCGGACGATTGAGAGCATCCCCAGATTCCAGCATTTATTAATTGGCCAAGAACAACATTTTTGTGAAAATAACTGAAACCAATGTCAAGCTCATAGTTTCTAATTTCCAAAACACATAGATTAATTACAAAAAGACAACTATTTTTTTAATCACGGAAGAAAATAACACATGGGTCCAAATGTACACCAGTCTTCGGATGCGGTTTTTCGGCATGTCCCTATATTCGGACACTGTATGTCCCAATCCATCGGATAATCACAGATTTCGAGAATTCTGATGGACGAACTCAACTATTTCATATTAACTAAAAGTATTTCTTTGCCATTTATTAATTAAATCAATGAAAAGATTACGCGACACAATACTGAAGATAAGCTACGTAGAAAGCTAGCTAACCCAACTTCCTCGAACTGATCGATTATTGGGTTGCGTGTGTAGTAACGTTTATGCCAATTTCCGAATACTATATCTATCGTCTATCTTATCACAAGATGCAATAGCAGAAAATAATGTAGGCTTAAACCTTCTATTTTCTTAAATCAGCGTAGTTATTTCAGACATAAAAAAAATGAACTTCGATGCATTGGTGTTGATGGAGAAGTAATTGGTACGTTTATTGGTGTAAAACCGCCCTTGCAGGAAAGGGAACCGAGATTGTACTTGGTACATATATGAACGTGTGTGTGTATGTATGCAGAAACAAAGTAAACGGAGTCCTCTCCATTCAATCAGCTTGACCGCAAACAACTGCTCCAAGCGCGAGACCGAGCGAGCTTTTATTAACGGCGTGCTTTATTTAATCGCCTACCTCCGAATAGTCGAGGTATTCTCGTTCTTTTGTCCCGCCGCCGGAAGTCGAGTAACGGGAGGGCTTACGCTACGTAACCGGAGCCAGAAAAAAAGAAGGTGGATTAATGTCGAAGGTCGCAGTAGAAAGCTCCGCGGGGGGCGCCTGATTTATTCACTGAAAAGTCAATGGAGCTTTTTTCTCCCCAATACTCCTTTATACTTTTTCTTCTCGTTTTCTCGCGAGGTCCTTTCAACGGGAATTCCATCGATGCGTTATTTCGCGAGAAACGAGAACGCGCGCTAACTTCGTACACGGGACTGACAATTTTCACGCTGCCGCTCTCGATTTACGCTCAACAAATGAAAAAAAAAAAAATGAAAAAACAATAATAATCAATAATCAATAAGGTTGATCGCTTTCGATCCCTACGACGAGTTTGATTATTTTAATCATAATTGATACAATAATATACAATACAATCCGTGTGTATCTCGCGTGTGATTTTTCATTATTTTTTTCCCTCTCATGCGTGGATTTCACACCCGTGTTTCATCTATATAGTATGTTCAATGGTATATTATGTTCGATCGTGTACGCACTCCATAAAACGTTCTCTCGTATCAGACCCATTAAGCATGTATGACCAACGCACGGGACAGCGAGAAAAAATCACATGATTTGTAAGCGCCGCGTGTGTTTGTGTGTGTGTGGTGTTTTTATTTTTATTTTTTTTTCATTGAAATCGAAATGATTGATCTTACTGATAAATCGTAAGCTACAGTCTCCACGTTTCCCGGTTATTCCTCGAATATACATTATTATTTTTATCGGATGAAATTGAATAATAATAATAATAATAACAATAAAGATAATAATAATAATGACAATAATAACGATCCGTGGTGATGAATGAATATTATCGCTTATTATATCCTCACGTAACAATATTTGTGACACACAGAGAGATATTATCGAAAAATTTCGCAAAAAATTTCTGGACCCGCCTCTAAGGCGCGTTACAGTTGTTACACTTATTTTCATTTTTTGTTTTTTTTATTTCATTTACAAATTTAATTATCGCTATTCATATATATATATATATATATATATATATATATATTTCTATATATATATATATAAATAAGTGGTAATAATTTCATTACAGACGTACGATTTTATTTATAGTGGATTTTCTCGGGTCTCTGCTCGCTCATTGCTCGCTTTATTCACCTAATAAATTGTATCCGATAAATTATCGGTATCTATATATTTAATTATGTATAATCGTAGTATAAACGTTTCGCATTTAACCGCGCCGCGTAACCCGAATAATAATTATCTACCTAAGAGTTAAATGGCTCGCTCGAACTCGCCGCGATATACATTCGACTACGACGATCAATGTGAAAACATTTTTTTTTACTGGTGTTATGTCTTCTGCCTCGTATTTATCTTGCACGATGAAAACCGTGGTCCGAAGTAATAAGGGCGTACGAGCTGTGTGTGGGTTATTCTTGTACCGCCCTTGTAGCTTCAGACCATCGAAAATTAATAAACAAAAGAAAAAGGAAACAACTCTTTAATGGTCTCGCTCGACGATCGTCCCGACAAGATAATGAGAGAATAATTACAAGCGTATCAACATCGTACGATATTATTTGTTTTTTGCTCTCTCGGTGGACGCTTCGAGGAACGTTGTCGGTAGGTTCATATATATATATATTTATATGAATATACATGCATATATATATATAAATCTCATTAATCATATAATTGTCCGTTGTCTATTACCGATAGAAAATATTATCTCCACACGAACGGGGCGGCTCGGGTCGGAGGGATTGTCCTCTTCAATTGCTTTTTTTTCTTCCATTTCCAATCTTCGTCATAAACCAACTACTTGTTCCAAAAACTTTGCCTACACGTCGATTTTTTTTTCTCCTTTGCTTCTCGTTATTATCAGCCTCCTAAACGCGGAACGCGACGAAGGGTTTTCCCGAGCTTCCGAGAGCTCTATCGATCTCGTTTCGACGCTAATAATCTGTCGAGCGAACGACATTGTCTTATCAGCGAATTCCACATTGGCCTAGCTCTCTCCCTCTCTATCTGTCTACCTCTCTCTGTCTTGGTGCAGCTCGCACACTACCAGACGAAAATGCACGTGAATATTCTCGAGGTACACGCACGCGTACAATCATGGACAAGCACAGTGAGCATGTTTATCGATTTACCGTCGTTGCACTGCAGCATGAACAGAGAGTATCGTCAGATTGGCGTAAGTGCGTATGCTTTGCGTAGCTGCCTTTATGTACTTCTATGCGAGTAAATGTAGAATTGTATGCATAACTTTTTTATTTATTTATTTATTTATTTATTTGTCAAATATATATACATATATGCATATATTGAAATGTATATACATATATATATATATTTATATACCGCACAAGTACGTAGTGTTCCGAATGCGAGTGCTCGACGTTGTGTTAGCACGAGTGGTCGCAATAAGTGTGCGCTTGTGTACGCGTGCGTGTATGCATTTCCCTCTGGCGTTATTTCCGTTCACAAATTCATTCCACTGTCTGCGTTTGTGTGTGTGTATGTGTTTGTGTTTTTGTGTATCATCAATCATGCGTGAATTTAATTTATTTTAATTTTTTCTCGTTCGATACTTTAGCCTAATCCCACATCGTTTCATCTAAAACAGTCTAAACGTCGATCTAATTCAAAAAATCGTTTTAGACTTCCACCGCTAAGACACTAATTTTGAAATTTATATATTTATACAATTGGAATTCATTATTTATAATATGTATAGCTAAATGTTTTTTTTTCTTCTTCAATTATTATAATTTTTCTTCAATTCAGACGTCGACGATCGAGCGAGAGAGCCGATTCTGTACACAACCTTAAGCGTTTTTTTGTTTTTGTTTATTTCTTTTTTGTAATATTTTGTTGTTGCAGTAGGAAACATGTTTTTCTCGTCTATTTTTCGTTCTGGTTTTTTTTTATTACTCTTTATTTGTCAGTGATTATCGATAATGTTAGCATCCCATTTACTTACTACCGTTAGTATTGTAAGTAGATAGATTTGATCTTTCGCTTCGCAATTTTTTAATTTTTTATTCTTTTTTTTGTTGTTTCGCATTTCCCAAACGGCCCTGTTGTTACCGTGGCCCCTCGGGAGAGAGAGCGAAAGCCACGGTTAAAACGTACGAAGAATAGTATTATCATTATTACAGTTATTAATTATTTTTTACAAGTATATCGGTATTCATAATATAACGCTTCTGTTTTAGCTTCATTAAAATTCCTCTTTCTCTTTTGTTAGTTTTCTTTTACGTTTTTATTTATTTATCGTATTTGAATATATTTTAGATCAGAGCGGATTGTCGTTTCATGTTTGAATATGAATAGAAGTTATAAACACAATGCGATAAATCATATTCTGAAGTCTCGGTACTATCGTCACAAATAATCGCTGGTAATGGCTACGGTCTCGTTTTTTCTCTCACGACATTTTTATTTCAATTATTTCTTTTTTTTATTTCATTTATTCCTGTTTCACCAGTATAATTGTATCGCGCGAGTACGCCGTGATTTCCCGCGTGAGCAAAATCGCAACGAGATTGAAAAAAAAAAAAATACATTCTCATAAAAATTTACATCCCCTCTTCCACGATGACTCGAGTAGTTATCGTGTTAACCGGTGCGTTTTCACTCGCAACTTCTTCGTTTATATCCCTCCCTCCCCCGTCCGTCCCAGACTTTCTCGTGTCGTCGTCGACGACGAGGACGACGAGTGCGCTCACGGGAGGGAAATGAAATGATTTTTTTTTGCCATTGCTGAAAAACTTGGAGAATTTCCCGCCTCGCCGTCGGCGACATAAGTTCGGTTCAAGTGAGAGAGACCGGCGGAGGAAGGTATACGCGTGGTACATGCTCGTTTTTTTTTCGTACTACATTAGTATTACTACAATATATACATATACATAGCGCTGTAGCCTACAGGGACTGTCGAAGGGCGAGCTGCGTAAAGCAGTCACGTTCAAAGTTACCTAATTAAAAATTCTCTAACATCGGTTTTCTTCCCCATCCTCCCCTTGATTTCTTCTTTAAATACTAATTGGTGATTAAGAACCGGGGCTTCCCCCGGCAGAGAGGCAGATTCTCGATGATGCTGTGCCGTCGGCTCCCGGAGACGGTTCGCCGGAGGAGTCGTACCGTGAAAAAAGGAGCTTTCGAATTACCCTTATTGGCTCTTCATCGAGTCTTCCTCCTCCTCGTCTTCCCTTGGAGCCTCGGCCAGGCGTCCTTCGTAACAGTTCTCGATACGGCGATTACATCGTCCGATTCCGAACGAATTTAATTTCTTTTCGTCGAGGGTACTTTTTTTATATCACCAGCGTTCTCTAGGCTCGACGGTGAGATCCTGCTGATCATGCTGATCGTGCTGCTGCTGGCGCTGCGTCCCGGTCGGACTCTGAACCGACCGTCCCACGAATCACTTGTACAGTATCCTCCTGAACGCCCGACGAAAGTCCTTGTTGAATACCGTGTATATAACGGGATTTAGGGCGGAATTAATGTAACCGAGCCAGAACGCTACGACGGACGCTGTTCCGGGTATGTTGAGCCATGGGAACATCGGTTTTACGATGTACAGGAAGAAGAACGGCAGCCAGCACGCTATGAAACTTCCCATTATGAGTCCCAGTATCAGAGTCGCGCGTTTCTCCTTCTTCTTCGCCAATCTTCTCTTCTCCCGCTCGGGATCTCGGGGTTTCGGTGGTTTTTCCTCCTCCTGTATGTCCTTGCTGGCGTGCTTGCCCGGGTCCGCGTGCTCCCTCTTCAGCTTTCCGATGGCCTTGCGGCCGAATATCGGTCTGCACAGTCTTAGCTTAAGAGGCTTGACCACCGCGCACCTGGACACCACGCCGCTGTCGGACGAGGAGGGATCGAACTCCGAGACCATGTCGACGTCGATACCGACGCTCGGGGCTCTGCAACGGGCCGGTATGCTGCTCTGCGCGGAGCCACCCTCGCCGGAACCGTTCACCGACAGGCTCGCCTTCAGATTCGTCTTCTGCATCGGTATCGGCATACTTACCTATCGTGTGTTCATTCGTTCATATTATTCAGACATTCCGAACGATCGAGTGTTCATTAAATCATTTATTTCATGACTTTCCAACCCTCCTAGAACGTTCAAGGCGACGCGGGAATGGACTCGGTCGTTAACAAAAACTGTAATCAATTTTCTTTATTCAAGACCCTTCGAGATTTTTCGGTGAACCACGGATTATCAGCGTGTTCGTCCGACTGTCGGGAAGACGCTATCGATTTCGTTTTCGCATCACCTTAAGCGATATATTGACTTTTTTTTTTGAAACGTCAGTTATTCGATGCATGAATCGAGAATCTGCATCGAAAAAAACATATCAATGACTCAAGTAAACTTCGCTTGCGGGGCGCCAAAGAAAAACATTGTTATTTCAATTCTTACAATTCCATACGGGATTGAAACGATAATATGTCATCTAGACAGTCTTTCCGTCGTCGTTTCAATATCATTTGGAATTGTAAGAATTGAAAGTAGAATTGAAATCAATTTTTTTTTTTCGTGAGCCCGCAAGCGAATTTTTTTTTAGTGTATGAAAAATTTAACTCCGACGGTTTAGGAGGGTTGATGGAAAGAATGAAAAAAAAAAAATTATCGATGGAATACCGACCTTAAGAGTGTCTTTGTTTTCCTCGAGAACAATGCTACCGCCTCCCGGATCAGCCTCCGATGTGCTCACGTCGCTGGCGAAGTCGCACGTAACGATGGGTATCTGAACGGGCTGATTCTCTATCGTCGCGACATTGTCCATCGTGCCGGGCATTCTCCTCGTGTCCGTCGCCGGTGTGCTATGGGTAAAGCTGGTCTGTCTTATGTCCGGCGATTCCGGCGGCATCGTCGGCCTGGGTGTCGGCTTCTTCCGGATCCCGCGTCTCGCTCGGGCTTTCGCCGCGAAGTATATTCTTATGTAAACGAATACCATTATGCACGATGGTATGTAAAAGCTGCCCAGGGCCGAGTAGAGCACGTAACCGATGTCCTCCGAGAGCTGGAACACGAAGAGGAAAAGAATTCTTGAGTATTGCTAATAATGGTACCAAAAGTAAGGTGCAAAGTAATTTGCACATAGCTTACTCATTTATTACAATTTTGCGCGTAGCTTTCTCTATGAGTTCATTGATTTTGATTGATCTCTATGTTCATTGATTTTGGCTTTTTTATAGAGGAAGTTTTTCGCAAAATTGCAATAAATGAGGAAGCCATGTGCACATTACTTTGCATGTTTTTTCATAACATAAAGAAATGTCGACAACTCATAAAATTGAATCCATTAAAATTGACACCAGAATTTATTGTATACGATCATTAACTGAAATTTTGGGATTTCGTCGTTTTGGGCAAGTTTTTTGCTTTTTTGCTTTTAACTTTTTTTTTGTGAAAACATAGCTTCCTGTATGAGGAAGCAAAATTGATAAAAGCACGTTTTTTAAACACAATTTATCGTTAGGAGAGTGTAAAATATCTCTGCAAATTATAAAAGCCTTATAAACTCATCTATTATCATGTTTATTCGAGATAATGGTTTCAACTCCCGGATGCAAGCCCGTTCCGGAGTGACGTTAATGTGTCGCCGCCGGTGGAAAATTTCTGTTTTAATTTTTTAATTTTTTTATTCCCATCCGCGCAACTACCTGCCGTCCGTGCTAACTCGTTAGTGCTCATCGCTGGACGCGCTCGGATCTAATCGTAGGTAGTAACAGCCGGCGTCAGGGGCTCTCTTCTCTTATAACCGATGCAGATCACAGAGATTTGTCGAGGGGTCGTATATGGAGGGGGGGGGGGCGGCGCGGTTTATCGTAGGGAAAGAGGTGGCTCGCGCGGATATATTCCACCGCGGCCGCGGAATATAACGACCAATCCCGGAGGCACGGATGAAAATTCATGAAACTATGAATAATAATGTTTGGTCGAGAGAGAAAGGCTGAGGGAGAGGTTCTCCGACGCTTCGTCGACGAGGGTTTTGGAGGGTTCGGGGCCACGAGGCTTTTCCATAACTGGTGCGGATGTGTGCGAGTTTTACCGTGCAAGCTGCGGCGGTATGTGCACGCGAGCGTTTCGCGCCCGTCTGTAATCGGGTAAAGTGCCACAAGGCTCGAGGAGGAGAGAGCAACAGCGGTCGTCGGGCCGAAGGAGAAACGCACCGCGAGAGAGAAAACCATTTATTAATCGGCGTTCCGTTGCAAGAGCCATTTTGCGGTCGGACGATCGATGAAATGCTTTTCTCGTTCGGGCTGTCGATTCCGCAGGGGAGAGAGGGTCATTTGCCGGCTATGTTGATTTCGATGATTCGGTCGGTGACGTCAAGATGGACCCAGTGTTGCAGACCCGGTCACTTTGAAACGGAAAATACGATCGAATGTCTAGATGGCGAATTCGTAGAACGTGTTTCAATTATGAGAATTCGCAGCCCCAACCCTGGATTCGACTGGAATTCACACGCCTCGCGTGCTTCCGGGTTTACTACATGATTCGCGGTCCAGGGAACGTTGTAGGGTAGAGCGGGGCAAAATGGGGCAACGGGGCAAAACGGGGTTTTTGGGCAAAACGTCATTTTCCAATAATTTTTGGATGTCCGAATTCGCCCTATCGGATACATCAGGCTTTTCTGCCCAGTTTTGCCACCTTGTCCGATCCAAAAATGATTGGAAAATTTAGTTTTGCCCAAAAACCCCGTTTTGCCCCTTTGCTCCATTTTGCCCCGCTCTCCCCTACCAGGGGATGGAGTCGTAAGATATTAAGATCGAGTAAAAAGTAAGGATTATTCTTTGAAAAAAAAAAAATGTACAAATATTAGCAGAAAACCAATTAATATTTCTGAAAATACATTGCAATTAATGTTTTCCTGTGTTAAGGGCATCTGCTGAAACACAAATAACGATCCACTATAATCGATAGGTGCATAAAAGGTTGTACAAACGATTTTAAGAACGTAGCACTCATTTAACTAACATGAAGCGCTACAATCTCCTTAAATCTATTATCGCAAGACAAGTAGATCTGCGCCCCCGAATTCCCTTCGGTAGCCGATTTTCCCCATCCAACTAAGATATTAAGGTTTCCTTCTGAGGCGGTCGGCGTTCGAGAGATTTTCCGCATGCAGGTGATTTGTCGATGAGAAGCAAGATTTTTCGGAAGACGTGATTCGGGAGCTTTCGGATGAAATGAAAAATTGATCGCCCCCTTCCCCTCCCAATATCCGTGGTCCAATTTCTTACCCTCCGTCGCGTTCTCTTTCTTCCTCATCCTGCGGCGCACAGTCTTCGCGATACTGACAACGGAGCGGACAGCGCCACGTTAACGTTAATAACGCCCTCCCCTGCTACAGCGTTCTCTGGACCGCGAATCGTGTAGCAAACCCGGAAGAACGTGACGCGTGTGAATTCCAGTAGAAACAGGGTCAGGGCTGCGGATAGAAGGAGCCCGGCAGCAGACTGCGGGAATGAAAATGAGAAAAGATTTTGCTCTCTTTCGCTAGCGTGAACAAAACGCGTCGAGATCCTCCGGGTCTCTCGACTTTACTCTCTCGACCTTCCCGACTGAGGGGATCGCCCTTTTTTTCTCCCTTTTTTTTACGGCACAGAGAGTACTCTCGAGTCTCAAGGCATTCTACTTTCTTCCTCGCCTTTTCCCCTCTCACTTTCACATATCGAGCTCCGTTCGCGAGAGCCGGCTGCTGCAGGAAAGAGCGATCTTAATTTCGGTCCATTTCTCTACAGAGCGGAGAAGATCCGCCGTAAAAAAAGAACTCACTCTCCGGTACACCCGATGGCGCGAAGTGCCCCGGAGATTCCTCCGGCACTCTGGCGAGAGCGTCGTCCAGCGCAAGTGTAGCGAAAGCGAGAGTTCCGGCGTTGTCCGAACGAGGGGAGTCGATGGCGACACGGCCAGTCGAAGCCGTTAGCCGAGATGGAACGAGTGTATGCGGATAATGTCGAGAGGGAAGCATCAAGAAGGCCTCTGCCCGATGAGCTCGCGACCCCTTGGCGTGATGTGGCAGCCCCGAGGTTTATGCGCGTCGCGTATTACGTAGTCGAGACACGTGGCGGTCGTACCGGCACGTTCGTAAGAGCGTCGCCTAGAACCGCCCAAGGTAGCGGCAAGCTCGGCAAAGGCTTCACTCCAATTAAGTTCAACGGACCCGAAAAAGTTGGCGGCTCCAGGTTTGCGCCCTGCTCGCGCTCAGCTCGGCTTTGCCGCATCCACGGATTCCGGAAACGGAGTGGCTCCGGAGATACGTCGAGTGTACACACGTACCTGAACCTCCGTCGCGGGGAGAGACGGTGTAGGGAAGGGTTTTCGCACAGAGGGACGGCGGGACGGACGGAGGGACGAGCACCGGAGAACACGGTGAGATGAGGACCGAACGGGGAGCAAAACGGTGACCCAATTAAATTTCACATTCCGTGGCTGGTTCGAGGAGATGAGCGGAGGAGCACAAGAGTACATCGGGCTCTCGCTCCATCCTCGGGTCACGACTCTCCGTCAGGTATTCGTCTGTCGGGCACGTTAACGTTTCTTTCCCTCTTAGTACACTCCATCCGGATTTAAGAGCCACCCTGGAAGCGAGGCTCTTTACTCCCTCGCGTTCACTCTTCCTCGCGGGTCTCGATCTCTTCAACCCTCTCGAGCGACTTCGCCGAAGACGCACACTGGGGCGTGCGAGGACACGGGAGAAGCGCCATTTTCTCGTTCACTTTCTCGCGTTTCCTCCGCCGATGGCAAAATTACCTTCTCGGGTATTAACCGTTTTGGAGATAGAGCCGGGGTTGCGTACTTTTAATTAAGGCCGATGCCAACCCCTTGGAACTCGATTCCTTTGAGGCTCACACGTGATTGACTGTCGGCTCCGCTTCGTCTTTTTCTTCTTTGCTCCTTTTGTTTTTCTTTTTTCTTTTAGCCGCTTTCACTCTCCACCTCTCGGCAAACATCGCTCACGGGCTTTGAGACCTCCACCTTCGCCACGAATCTCACACTTCTCTTTCAATTTACTACCGCGGAATTCACCCTTCGCTCTCTCGCTCCTTTTGCGGAGTTTCCCTTCGCGCGACTCCTGCGTCAACCACCCGTTCCCCGAAGCTTTTCTTCTCCCATTCCGCTCCCCTTAACCCTGGAACTTTTGACTCTCGAGCATGAAACTCGAGGGCTGAACGAAATCAAGGAGCTGTCGATCAAAAGCGATGAATCATTTTCTTTTTCTTTTTATCGAAAGTGAGAAAAATTTAAATGGAGCGTTGATCGTTTAGTGGGTTAAATGGCGCGTTGATCGAATCTTTCCACAAGTGCCAATCACGGTAGACTCTAAGGGGATGTGACATCCCTTCCACCCCATCCAGCCTTAACCTGGTCGGTAATCTACACTGTAATCCATTTTCTTCACGGCTGCTGATAATTCCCGGTTAAAAGCAAATTCTTAAGTGAAGCAGATATCAATGCAGGTTAATGTAGGAATTTGCTTTAGAACGCAAATGAACGGCATGGTAAAAGGAAAATTAATTACAGTTTTCTTTACCGATCGCGGTATTTCACATCGCCTTAATCGTTGGGAGAAGACTGAAAATCCGCTTTGCAGCGACGGTAGCTGGAGCCTGTCGAGGACGAAGCGTGATCCCGACGACGCGTCGGTCTCTCAAAGTGAAATTTAATTTATGTAAATTTATAATGTGCAAGCACTTTGGCGGTTTACTCGATAAAATCAGCGAGAGGGAAGCCAAAGAGGTGTGGACAAGGCGGATGGGACAGAGGAGGGTAGACGGAGAATTCATCGTCTCTTTAAACCCGAAACGAGGCGGGGTAGGTAACCGCTGCAATAAAGAGAGGGAAAGATCCGGGGAGTTCCGGTGGTGAGTACCGAGCGGACCGCATCGCGGATCGTCTGTACGTGACGCCGCATGGCTACGGAATTAAAGCTTCCGCTGGCACCTCCATACACCGCCATCGAGAAAATTCTATCGCTCGCCGACCATCCACTCCGTCGTTTCGCCTGTCCCGTCGCACCGCGTCGACAGACAAGCTTCCGCCGGATCGGCCGGACGAGGAGATTGCCGAATCACCTGGACCGACAAAGGCTGTTGCGCTAGGTTAGTCACGCCGTGTTCGCTTATGGAATCGCTGAAGAGCTTTATTCACTTTTTTCTCTCGTTATTTGAATTACAAAAAAAAAAAAAAAAATCGAAACCAGCCATCGTGATTGGATGAGTGAGTGGATAGACAAAAGTCGCGTGAGAGAATAGAACAAAAAAACAATTTGAAGCTTTACAGCATCGTTGAACAATGTTCGATTGAAATTTTGGAAAAATTACGCACTGTTGGGTAAAAATTAATCTGGTCCGCTATTGACTTGTGGTTCGTTTATCGTGTAGATCTGCCACGAGTCTATCGTGGACCAGTTTTTTTTTGTACACGGCCTGTTATTATCATCGACGCGTAAAAACTGCCCGACCCACTTTTCCAGCGATTAGTATCCCTTTAATTTTTTTTTCTCTCCCTCTCTCTGGTTTTCAGCGCCGGATATCCTCCACTTCGTCTCTTTATACGTTTTTCTCCCCATTCTTTTTTTTTTGCGTTCCATCTACCTTGCCAGGAGAGACTTTTCCATCCTCCCAGCTTCTCTCCATTCAACGGTCTTTAGCCGTCCCGGGCAATCGTAGCGGTTCCATCTCGTATTTATGCCAGTTCGTTTCAGTCCTTTTTGTCGTGAGAGAGACCGGCTCGACGGAGACGTTCTTCCAGAGTTTTTCAACACCGTGTATAGAGTTATACGTACGTATATAGTTACACGCGGCTCCCTGGACGGCAGCGCACCCCTCGACGCCCGCCGAACCCCCGCCGGTTTTCTCTCCTTTGTCTCGACGATATCATCCGAATCGACTCGCGTTTTTTCAATACCCAACCATTCTTTTCTCCTCTCCATATACCTCTATCATCTCCGTCCCGCTCGCTCATCCTTCCCGCCGTTTATCTCACTTTTTTCATTCCCGAAGCGAGGCCTCCGTCGAGTCCGCGCTTCCCTTCCGATCGCGGTGCCTTCCGTTTCCTTCCACCACCCATTTATTCCGCCTAGCAGCTCAACAGCCCCTGTGGATAACACCCTCCGTGCATTCATCGTTTCGCCGGTGCGCCCGTTCTCCCCTATCGCCTTCTGTTTTCCTCCCTTTGAAAACGTCCGGTATTACCAAAGCCGGAGATCCCGCTCGGTTTTCACACCCTCTTGGCCGGGAAACTTTGGGCAAGGCAAGGGCCGTGAAAACTGCACGAAACAACGACTTTGTGCCACGATTTCGCGCAGTCATAGCGGGAAGCCCGTTGCAAATAAGAACATAATTCGAGGGATGGGAACGGGGGAGTTTGGAAGGGCTCTTGAAAATACTGATTGACCCGCCCGATCGGATACCAGGAAAAAAGGTCCGAACTACTGCGTAAACTGCGTGGCACGTGACCCGTCTAAACGTTTTGCCGTCGGAAGCTGAGGAGGCAAGCAAAATATAATGGATTATCTTGAAACTTTGTTGCTGCGAGCTAAGCCTAATACCTTAAGGTAGCTACTGCGTGGCACACCAGTCAAATGAGTGCTACATTTTTACAAATGTTTATCCAATATGAACACGTAAGAGTGCGAGGGAGAAGGCGTAAAAATGTTGAATCCATTTTTCTCCGAAACGCTTCTATAAACTGAAAAACCATGTCGAAAAAAAATGGAGTCAAAATATTTTGAGATTATGTTGATCTTTGGCCCCACCTTAAGTCGAGCAAGCGTAAAACTTGTCTAGGTCCTCGTTTAGTCGCAATGCAACACCCTAGCAGGTTTTTCACACCGGCCCAGTACTGGCGCATCGTCGGCCAGTAGGGGTCCAACGTCGGCTTGTACTGTACCGTAAATTTGTTAATTCAGTTACCGTCATCTCAATTACCCCGATCACTTTGTTTCGACGTCCGAATTCACCACCTGCATTATTCCACCACGCAAAATTGCGAGTCGCCGGAACGTAACGGTGAATCCTAACGCAGAGAAAAATCGCCCGGAGATTGCGAACGTAGCTGACGTCAGTGGTCTACCGTAGAGTCGTGTATGGGCGAGTATTTTTTTCCCCTTATGCGAAGAGACCGACACGTTCCCTTCCGGCCGATCCCCAGCCGAGTTTTCCGACCAACTTCAGCCCTTGCTCTGTTTCCCTCCGTTCCATCCTTTACCTCGTCGCCCACGGACAACTATACACGGTCAAGCCGATCATTTTTCATCGTCCCACGCCCTCCGTTCTTCCACATCACCGTCAGAAGCGAGCGTGTCCCACGTACGCGTTATAACCCTTATATTCGCGGCTTACAATCCATTTTTTTTCTCTTCATTTCCCCAACGAACAACCTCGTTTCGTTTCGCAACATCGTCGCGCTAGGTGAAAAAAAGTGAAAGAAGAGCGGTCATTTGGAGAGCGTGACCGAATATGTCGAGTCCGGCTCGTTAACGGCATCCGGAAACATGCCCGCAAGGGCTGCTCGACACACTGGAGAATGTGTCGAGGAGGTCGAGGACGGGAGGATACGTGGCGGCGATGTCGCAGGCTTGACGCTGATGGGTGTAAGCCCTGTGTGACTGTGATGACACCGACGAGTGAGCGAGCTTCCGTCGAGAAGGCACGAGCCCGCGAAGATGAAAGTATAATGGTGAGAAAGACTAAAAAAAAAAACATGAAATACCAAGAAGTTAAGAGAGCCTGACGGAAATAGATAATAAAAAAAGAAATGATAAAAAAAGGGACAATTCTTCTTCCACCGCGAGACTCGGAGATGGTAACAGTTTCCTCCAAGTGCCGAGAGCCGGCTGCGGCGAGAAAGCTCCGCTGTTCCATCGAGGCTCTACTATTTCATGTTGCAGAGCCGGGCAATGCGTTTCGGTACAAAAGCACCCGTTACCCAAGAAGCCGCTCTCACCGGTACTTTGCGGGGA
Source organism: Ichneumon xanthorius (assembly GCA_917499995.1). Taxonomy (NCBI): domain Eukaryota; kingdom Metazoa; phylum Arthropoda; class Insecta; order Hymenoptera; family Ichneumonidae; genus Ichneumon; species Ichneumon xanthorius. The sequence continues at coordinate 1,525,949 of OU824207.1, forward strand.
GGGAGTGAAATATAGTGCAAAGGCACCGAAGTGCCGAGAATACAAGCTCGTACGTAAATCCACACGTGCGCAATACATAAACGGTGAAAATAGTGGCTGGATGGTCGGTCGCGGAGAGTAGGCGACCGCGTGCTCCTCCCGGGGGTTCGTTATTTCAGGTGTCTCGTTACGCGACTCGCCCACGGCCTCTCCGGCACTGTGACACCGGCGAGCCACCGCACGGCTTTACCCATCGTTGCACGCGCGAGGGAGACGGAAATGGTGAGGGAACCGCAGCGATGAGGGAGAACGCTAGCGCGAATGAGAAAATGGTACGGAAATATATGAAGCAAAAGGCTCGGTCGCGGAGGACGGTAGCGAGTGAGAGGCCGCGGAGACCCTCGGTGGTTTTTCGCAAGTGGGCAGAGCTCGGTGTCTCTGCTCGCTTAAATTATTCCTCGACGTAGGTTGCGTCCGTACGTGCTCCGGGCTTGATACCGCCACTTCCGGGGCGGAAATTGCTACTGGATGAATTAGCAAAAGAGGCGGGGACGGGTCGACCGGAGCTGGACGGAAGTGGCTCTTCGGTCCGAAGAAGCGGTCGAACGAGAGAACTTCGTCAAACGGTCGAACTTCGTGGGGGGAGCGTTTGGGTCGTTATCGCGCGTACATGGAATTGGCCCGACAGTAACGTACGTGTGGTGTATCGGTCCCTCGCGTGGTCGACGTCTCGCCAGGGCGATGCGAATCGCCCCGGTCGTTTTTACCACGGGGCGGATAAATTCAAACGCCGTAGAGTATAAAGCTAGTGGAAATTGCGAGTCATGCACAGACCGCGCTGTTCAGCCGGGGTTGCCTTTGATCGTAACTCTCGGACTTTTGACGCTGCACCAGCTGGAAGTGTATCGAGTGGGATACACGCTCGAAGCTCGTTCGCGAGAAAATCAGTCGTAAAGGATTTCGTATCGATGAAAAGACGTCCGAAGGTTCTCGGAGTTCGCTGAGAGCGTATTAGTAGAAGAGCCGGGCAAAGGTCAGCCAATGGACTTTGATCAGACTTTTCTCGACTCTTACTTGAAACTTTTTTTTTCGTCCTCTCTGAGACTCGGCCGGCATACACGCAGACACGTATACGCTACATTCATGGCGGACTCACTCTTGATCCGTGTTTTTATCACCGAAGAATTGGAATTTCTCGATTTCTTCTGCCTTCGCAGGATTCCGGAGACGAACATCGGAGAGATAAAAGTAAATAACGGGGTAGAATAAATACGAAAAAAAAACTAAGCAACGTTAAGGGCACAGAAATGAGGAAAAAAATGCTGGTATTACGGTTCGTTCGGGAAAACGTTCTCGTGCCGAAGGCGCGGAGGCTGGCTTTGAAACGCTGAAAGCCTCCGTCCCTTCCGTTTCTGTCTGTGTCCTCCCCGCCGCCTCCCGCTCCCCCGTCTCGCTCGCGTTTCTCTCGCTTCTGCTTTATCCGTCTCTCCGTCCGACTAAAAGCTCATGATACTGCGGACGCACGCTCGTTTGCCGCCGGGGAGATACGGATCGGCTTCGGGGGCCGGTCGTGTATACGCTTCGTACAGCGGCTGACTATAGCGATACTTTTACTACTGGCTGTGTAGCCCATCCGAGTCGCCCCGAGTCGCCCGTATCTTCGCGGGCACAAAGTCTCCGCCGTCCTCGTCGCAGTCGACCGAAATTCGTCGTTTCTGGTCGCGGAAGGGAGAGGAGTCCCCAAAGAGACGAATAGATAGATATATTACGGAGCCAGTAGTAGAGGCCACATTGCGGTCGGACACTACATACCTCGGGGCGCCGCCACTGCCACTCTCGTTCGCTTCATCCCTCTTCGCCCCCGCACCCTTCCGCTACCCTTGACGTCTCGATTCGAAACGCTTTGCCGAAGCGATCGCCCTGTTCCATGTTTATCGGACGGGGACAACTGTTTGCTCATTTCTACGAAATGCCAGTTGAACAGCGGTCGATATTAATCTCGTCCGCGATCCTCCCTGTTTGCCCGAGCGCAGACGCAAAATTTTCGATGAAATTTCCCTTAGGCGCTTCGAGACTGGGCTATCCGCAGGTACGCATAATGCGCGCTGTTCATGGACATGCCGCTCGTGCGAAACGGAGAATTTTCGACGTTCCGGGGATGCGTGCCCTCGCACCGTAATTAATTGTTATCTCTCGCCCGCGCGTACGAGTTCGTTACGGGGCTGGTGTGCTCGGGGAACGATCGAAGGGACGAATAGAGCGGAAACCCGGCGGATCGGAGGCTAATGCGATTAATCGTAATTTCATCGGGCAACCCGCCACAGCCCTCTCGACCCTCCGCGATCCTTGCAAACAATTCGCTCCGTCCCTCCGGACGCGAGAGGATGCCTCATAGAAATTCTACGTCTTCGGAGTTACCTCGCGGAACGAATTTCACCGGAATTTCTCCAGAACTCGATACTGCATTGAGCTGTTTGCGAGTGGAAAGTAAAAGGTGCAAATTTAATTTGCACATCGCTCAACCATTTTTGTACTTTGCAAAATTCAAAAAACCAACTGATCGATTTTCACGAAATTTAAGACCCAATGTCTGTCGCGTGAAAAGTTGAGCTCATACACTGAGAAAAAATAACATAGTAAAAGTAACAATACTGACTTTATACCATGAAAAATAGTTCCCAGGGGGAACGTTTACATTTTATAGTTACGACAGTGACAAAAAGTCATGCTTGCAACAATAATTTTGATGTGACCAATTAAATACATACTGTCAAAAACTATCTATGTAGACGTTCCCGCGGGGAACTATTGGTATAGTAGAAAAGACTATCCTTTTTCTCAGTGTAGTGTTTTTTTATTTGCATACGCTTCGATGGACGATGCAATGACAATCCTCTCCAACAATTAAAAAGCCTCACTCTTTCGACGAGGTGAAAAATTAACCGCCTCGCAAGCGGCTGCACGGTCAATGCCCCGTCGATTATCAAACGCTCTGTTTCCACGAGTCGCATTACGAAAATTTTGCTCAATCATATTATATTCGAAGCGATAATTAATCACAAGGCAATTGCCGCACCGTCGCGCCCCAACTTTATAACGAGTTTCAATTATCCGACGATATCGAGGTAAAGTTATCGAGCAATATTCGTTAATCATTCGGAGTTATGCAGGTTAGGGTCGAACTAAACCCCCCCCCCCTTCTTCCCGAAGTGAGAGTTCGGTGGACAAATTAAACTGTCAAAATTTCATTGGTAGGGTTTCGCGTAACTCTCGTAAAACGGCGAAAGAGAAGTAATAGAGAGTCCGAACGGGGTGGAGGGGGAGGGGGGTTTGGGGAGAGTTTGAGAGTTACGTCGATGAAGGCTCGGTATTATTGAGTCGACGCAACGGTGTGGCGCAGGAAAGCGCGCGGCGGCCCCGGTGCCGAACGGAAGCTTCTGATCGCTTCTCGTAGGCTGTTCGCGTGCGCCGTATTTCCCCTCGCTTCCCCTCCCGCCATGCACCGGGTAATTCGGTTTTCAATTTGAACTCGTCGGGCGAGGCGGGAGGGCGCAAAGGGACGCGATGAGCGGAGTGGGAGAATCGGGGCGCCGGGAATTGCCGTTCCAGACGCTCGAAAAATCATACGCCGTCGCTCGCAGCGAGTTCACACGGTTAATTAACAGGGCGATAGGACGCTTCTGCCACTCCGGCGGGTTTTCATTCAATTATACTTTATTGTTTACGTTCAACAGCCAGAACCCTCGATGAACATCGCAACGTTTCTCGCGTCGCTTTACAATGGGATACAATTAATTAGTTTCGACCGGTCGACGCGGAATACGAGAATAAAAAAGCATAACATTTACGTACATTCGTTAAAAAAAAAAAAACATTACGATGGCTGAAGAATAATTCCCTTGCGGGTTGCCAACAAAAAAATGTTGTTTTAGCTGCACGTTCAGTTTCCGTAGATTCACGCAAGACAGAAACGATAACATATAAACTTTGTCAATTTTTTTCGTTATAGTTTCAACCTCGCATGGAACTCTGAATAGGGTCGAAGTAACAATTTAATTTTTTTGCCTGCTTGGAACAACGATTCTAATGAACTAATTCCGTGTAGCCCCGACCCGCGCCGAATTCGTCGTTCCCGGAAATAATGCACGGGGAACAACCGATATTTTCGCTAGAACAGACTGGAATGATTTGGCGTGGTTAAACCGAGTAATTCTAATTCGGCGCGCGGGGCGTTTAGGAGGCATAGCGGGCAACAGTCAGCCAGGGGTGGTTTTACCAGCGGCGGAGCGTGGTCGATTCCAGCTAGGATCCGCAAATCCATCCGAACGCGTTATTGGCCCGTTATAACAGACGGGTGAAGTGGGCGAGAGGGCCACTAGTGACGTTGCGCGAACGCGTGTCCCCAAAGCAAACTAATAGGCGCGCCGCGAATACCGGGTTTCGCGTGTCTCCCCGCGGACGGGGTCGCGAGGATGGGCGGGTCAGGAGGACGGACGGATAGAGTTACGATTCGAGGGGCATTTCACGGGGAGAGAAATTCAATCGAATGCAACCAGAGTCGGAAAGCAGGACGGGGTTGGAGGAGCGGGGCCAGGACGCGGGCACGCGGACGCCGAGTCCCTCGCTGTCGCGCCGGGTCGGCCCTCTCCTGCGCTTTTCGCTCTGATACACTCGACCCGAATAACGCAGCCGCGACCGATTTGATGCCGCACCGAGAGAGGACCACGCCGGAGGAAGGATCCCGACGAACGAGCCGCGGGGCACTTGCTCGTGAGTAAACTCCACGCACTGCGGTGCAGATATAACTCCGACACTGGACAGCCTGCTGCGCTATTTGATGCACGTAACCTCCATATTTCATTAAGCGTGCGTGTACCATTCTTGTACCGACGAGCGTCCTCAATTGCGCGAGTTCACTCCCTCGTGATCGAGGAGCTGAACTAGCCGTACCACGAAAACTGTACCGCTGGATGGTTCACCTCCGCACACTGGCCGGCTCTATCAAGTTTACCCTCAAACCGTACGTGGCTCGACTGCCGATCGTCGAACCGTCTATTATCAACAGTTTCTGCTACATGAGACCGATTCTTGTTATTCATCGCATCGAACCCTCTCCGGCCATTATTATATAACCGTTCCAGCAACGTGTGCATATATATTATATATATGTGTATACGCTGTAGGCGAGGTCTAATGTATTCTAGGACTGCATGTTGCCAGATCGAATCAAACGAGCTGGATAAATGTTTCCAATTCAGGATAGCATAAGTGGTTCACTCGAATGTCCGACCGTTACCTACTTTTTCCACTCGACCGCTCCGAACGAGCCTGGCTCGCTGCTACGTACTCGCGGTTCTATTTTATTCGCCGTCACCGCCGGTCCTGCCGAAATTCAATCACACGCTGGCTCGATCGTCGACGTACCTTGCTCCCTCGTTTATCCGTCGCAAACAAATCCCACCAAAGCCAATAGAAATATAAATTACACGAAGTTAAAAAAAAAAAGAATTCAAACACAGGTGGTCAACACGTGCGGTAAAAAAAATGTTTATACATTTAACGAACATTTTTTGTAGACATAGGTCCACAGTAAAAGAAAAAACTTGAAGTACCCTTTTTCAAGTTGAAAATACGATCCGTCGTCAAGCAAGATATGTTTAAGATTAACAGGAATAATTTCCGGACCGTTGTGAGCAATAAATGTTCGATGAATATGCAAACCTTTTTTATTTCTATTTAACGGAACTTGTTATTGCGCGCGGTGTAAAAACATTCTGCTCGTCTGACTAATGCAGATCCACTCTACTGAAAATCTCGTAATCGAGATTGTCATTTTGCCCTTCTCTTTTCTTTTTTTTTATGTTTCTCGCATACGAGTTTCACGGAGAGAGTTTTCCGCCGGTTCGCAGCTCGACGCAGGACTGAAATGGGTGATTTTATTAACGCGCCACGTTTCTCCTGCTCTCGTTCCCTTCGCTCCCTTCGTAAGCCATCCCGTCCGCGCGCCCTTTCGCAGCGCGCTCTCTCTCTTTTAAACCGCTGCAAAAAGCTTCGGATAATGGTCATCCGTTCGTCCCTCGGTGCGAAATGTTGTACAGTCGCAAGCCGCTGCTGCGTGTTGAACACCGAGCTTGAGCTATAACCGTAACCGCGTGACAAACCATAAAGATACGTCGACTGGAGAACGCCAGAGAGGGAGGAGAGTGTTTTGCCGAGGGGATGCATATAATAAAGTATAGCGAGAGAAAAAGGGGGTGAGAGGACACGAGAAACTGCTGCTACGGACCGATATATAGGCCGACGAGCTCATTCTCCCGGCTAATTTCAACGCTAGCAGGCGTATGCGCTATTTTATTTTTCTCTACTTCCCAACCCTTCGTTTAGTTCCTTTTTTATTACTATTTTCTTACTGTCTCGGGCATACATGTGCCATCCATCTCGTTATTTTTCCTCCCCTTTCTTTTTTCCCATTTCTTCCCTCTCGCACAGTCACTCTTTTTTTTTGCGCTGTGCTTTAGTTCGCGGATACTTTTTCGCTCGCCGGGAGCGTCGTTCCTTTTATTTCCCTGGATTTTTGCTGCACTAGCTGACGGGGCGGGGCGCATGCATGCGGTGTATTCCACGGTGCCATATAGGCGCGGTGTGTCTGTGTGTGCGGCACAGAGACGACGGCGGGACGGACAGTATATCGGGCGAAACGTTTTATAAGCGCGTGCAACGTGGGCAAACTGCCGAAATCCAGCACAGTTTGCGCTTTCTCCGAGTTATCTTTTATTTAGAGCCGAGCTTGATTAGCGTAAAATAAATAAGCTGGTTAATGCGCCCCCCGGAGGCCAACGGGTTATCGCGCATGTACGTTACCGCGGACGGGTGCGAAACGATCCCGCGAACATGCGCATGAATCTTCCCGAGCGTCCCGCGAATCCCGCGAAATCCTTCGCGGTCCTTGCTCGACAACGAAGCGCACCGTGCCATTTAAAGTATCAACTACATCCGATTATCGTAACGTCCGTAAGTCGCTCGACCACCGCACGGTTTATCGCAGAGGTGAATTTTTTTCCATTTTATTCCTCGGCTATTTCCACGGTCTTGGTACCTCGTCCATTAGCCCCCTCATCATCGTCATTTCCGGTTAAATTAAATTCTCAACGACTAATTACTTCGAGCTCAAGTTCCTCTCCCCCGATCCTCTTCGCATCCCCGGGTGGCGATGCAAAGACAAGGTGGGGGAATTTCCGGTGGTTATTTCGACGAAATTTCAAGACGTAACTCTGCGAGGAGTGGTTCTTTCTTTTCGTGCAATTAAATTGATGCATGGGTGAAAACGAAAGGCCGCGGCTCGTTTCTTCTCGGCTCTGCTCTATGCCATCTGACGGAATTTTCTGCTCGTCCAAGTAAGCCGCGCGTAGAGGCACGGCCCAACCTGCCCACCAACAAAATGGTCATTAACGCTAACGAGAAGAGTGCCAGGCTTGTATACCGTTCTCAGTTACGGCTCCTCGTCCACTCGTTACTTCCGGGTTATAACAACGTCGACTGCGCTAATATTACTTCTGTTGCCGCAGAGGCTTTTTCTACGTGGTTGTAAAATCCACGAGATTTTCCTATCGTTAAATCTCTCCTCTCTACACACCCGTAGTACCTTGAAAATAGCTCCGCGAACTCGCGTTTCACAATCAGAATTACGAGAAACCGGGTGAAACGGCCCGGAGGGAGGAACAATGAATAAAGAGTTTTATTGCCGTTGGGTGCAGCGCCCTTTGATGCACTACATTACACCGTTGAACACTCGGCTTTGATACGTCCCACTCCTCGGCGCGTTTGTTCGAGCACCATCAACAGACTTTGCTGCGCAGGTTCTCTCCGTTATAACGGTAATAGCTCCAGTGTTTCGCCGCGATGTGTTCTCTCCTTCCTCCTCGGTTTATCGCGAGAAACTTTACCCTCGGTGTGTGTACACGTGATTTCCCAGATTTATCATTGTTTTCGCCCTCACGGAAGATCCGACGGAGCGGGCCAATTATATTTTTCGCATGGCCGGTGGTAAGTGCCCTCCCACTGGCTATCTTGTCGGACCGGAAAGAGGGATTATTCGAAACAGACCCGGAGGGTGAGAGGGTTCATGTATCAGGTAAAACTTGTCGTTTTCAGAGGTACCAGCTGGTTCGTAGCGGTACGTAATCAGCACCCTCGCTTCGCGGTACCTCCCCCTTGCCACTTCTTCCGCATCAAAGCCCCCTCCCCCTCCCGGCTGTCTCTGCCGGTTGAGTATCGCAAAACCGTTGAAAAAGCCCCGAGCGAAAACTGGGCTACCACGTCCGCCCGTCCAGTTTCACCTATCGCCGCGGCGTACCACGTACGTGTACACCCTATGTCGAGGCCACTTTTCAACTGGCTGCAGGGGCCCCCGTAACTTCCGGCCAATTTGCATGCTGCACGGTTTTTGTGCCGAGGCCAGCTATTCCACGGCTCCGCCTGCCACGGAATATATTCGTATGTACAACGGTACGCCGACCCGGAGGAGCTTGCATCGGTGCCCCCCCCCCCCCCCCACCCGGATACACTGTATCCCGTGTTACGCGCCCTAATCACTAGCCTCGAGTGCGGGCCGGGAGACCGAACGACCCCCCGACGGGTCACGAAACCCCGGCGCGATTTGGGCGCTCGGCCCCGCGGACGAAAGAAAAAGGCCGGATGCGGGCGAAGAAACAGCTCCGTTCGGTAAACTGGCAAAGAGTTTCCCGGCTGGAAATAAAAAGAGTTTTACTTTTTCAACCTGCGGAAGGTAGCTTTGTACACAGGCTTCGCTAAACGCTCGGCACCGGACCTGGCCTCGTTGCTTTTAAACGTCGATCAACGCGCTCGGGTGTCGAGGTTTTTTTTTTTTTTGCAACCCTTTTTTCCTGTTTTCGTTCTCTCCGGCCTGGGCGGACGTTTGATCCCTCAATTTAACTTCCCGTGTGCTTTCGGCACACGGGCGGCATCATCGCATCGACGATTAAGCAATCGATGTTGGGTTATCGGTCATCGTCGCACGCGCATTAACAGGGACACAATAGGGCGGAACGGTCCGGCGTGAGGGATGGCCGGACAGGGCGAAAAGAGAACGAGGGAGGTATTCGATGCTGATATATAGGCCGTCGCTGTAATTACGGTATGTCAGCTGGGTGATCAACGCTGACGGGGTGGTCGGGTGGCGATCGTGGAAAATTTTGAATATCAGAACGGTGGAAGAGTGGCAGCGTTGTAGGTTAAATACGTGCTGAGCACGCGCGGGAAAGCGTAGCGACGAGAGCGGGCAGACCGCGAATAAGGGCCGGATGGGTCGCGGGTGAGACGGGAGGGCCATAACCACACGCGCCGAGCCCGCAGCCTCTTTCCACCGGGTATCGTTACGCGGAACTGCATGCATCGCGAAAATGGTTGCCGTAAAACTGCAGAAACGGCAGGATACGGAAGGTCATCGGGACACCCATCCAGCACCCTTCATGTATCCGGCGAACGCGCGCTCCGGAGTAGAATGAGAATGAAGGGCGGTGTGGCGCATACTATCAAGTAAGCTACATACAGACCCTCTGCGGAATATTATCCAATAAATAACAATAGGGTAAGCCGGCGTGAAACGGCCATGATTTTAAAAAAAATAAAAATTGAAGATTTAACTTAAAAAAAAACGTTCAAATTTTTGTCGTAAATAACTCTAGAAACATCGAACTGAAATAATTCATTCAGAATTTTCGATATTTTCGATGCGTGATTTAATTGCAGCTCTATAAATAAGTATTTGCAATCGGTCATATCACCCGGACACTACTGGTGATATGGCCATAGTAGTAATGGTAGTCGATACGTGGTACCAGCAGTGTCCGAGGTTAGGTGGGGAAACGCGGAATTGTACTTTCGTGTGTGTGTGTACAGACGGAAATTGAAGTTTCGGAATGGAGTTCGTGCTCGACGGCCGTTACGACTATCGCGCTAGAACGCGAGCCCGAATTAACGGTTGACAATGACGAAGCGAATTTTATTAGAGGCTTGAAAACATACGTAAGATTGATGCCGGGACTCTTTATATAGCGTGACTGATTAATCCATTATAGAGGCGACTATTGTAATCAACGAATGGCGAGGTGCGCGGCTGTATATCATTATACACTTTGGTTTACAAGCGAGACGATATACATTAGACACCAACATTTAAATAAAAATATCAAAAATATATAAAAACTTTAATATAAAATATAAAATATTAATATTAAATATTAAAATTAAATATAAAAAAAATATTAAATATTGCAATTAAATATAAAAAATTGAATAGAAGTTTGAGTAGCAAATGCACTGCATTTTGCCCCGAACAAAACATATCACAAAAGTACGATTAAAAAAATACAACAGGTAAAAAAAAATGTGACTCGACGTAACTCGCACGAGGAACCGAACGGTGCCAATTCGGAATACCGTGAGACTTTCGATCGCTGGAGTGACCGCGAACTCCTCGGTGGTTCTCGACGGAAGTGGAGTGTGTACGGAGCCGCAGTCACGACCGCGCGGATTATTGAAATCCTCGGTATGAGAAAGGTTGGGGGTACGAGAGAAACTGACGCGAAATTGAAGTTCCCGGACGAAGTTCGACGTCGATTGAAGATGGAAACGCTGAGAGCGACGGATACACGGTCTCGGCAGTCGAGTTTCCGCGCCGCCTCGGTAGAGAATAAATATTGACACTGGCGAAACTGCATCGGGCGGGGGCATATAGTTGAGATTAAAAATACCAAACCGTCCCCCTCCCTCCACCCCCGTGCGAGCTGCGATGTCGCGAGGGAGGGGCGGGGAGGGTGGAGACAAATTTTGCCGAGATATTGCGGAGGAAGGGAGTGATGTACAAGAGAATCTTCGTGATTTCCTCAAACAGCAGCTGGCTTCTATGGTGGCATGGTAAGAGCGAAGAAAAGAAGGCGCACCCAGAACAAGCGGTTTCCTTCCCCCTCCCCGCCCCTATAGACGAGAACCCGCGAGTCTCGATCGGTCGGGAGCTGCGAGGGCGAAACTCCGCCCGTCAGACGAATCTCGTGCAAATTTTTTCAATATCTCCGTTATAAAAATGTATGAACCGACCGAGCGGTCCATTGAAATAGGCGAGGGCGAACGCGCCGTTGTTTCTGTGTCGAAGAGATGAGGAAGGGTGAGGTAGAAAGACGAGAAAAAAAAAAATGAAAAAAGGGAGATGAGTTCGCATGCCAGTGTGCTCTCCTCTGGAACTCGTTAGACGAGGGTAAATCTCGCCGAGATCGAGTGTGCTCCCTCTCCCAGGCGTGTGCTCTCCGGGTCGTCTCCGCGCTACCGTTTTCACGGTGCATCGTCGATGGAAAAATTTCCCTCGCCCCCTTCCTCCCGAACGAAGTTTACATAAATCATAGGTAGAAAGTATCCGGGTACTCTCTATCATCTCTCTGTGCAACCGAGAATTTCGACTCTAACGAATCTCGTCGATTCTCTTGAGACGGTGAAATATTCTATGCCCGCGTACCCGATTGACATTTTCTGGATTTTCACAACGTCGCCTTTGGACCGATTCCGGGGTGCTCTCGTTACAGTGAAAATATAAATGCACCGGCATTTGTATTCTCGGCTCATCGCGCGCTCCTCGAATAGTTCGAGGGCTTGCAATGACCAGAATTTCTATATATTTTTCGCCACCGAAGCGAATTTTATTCTCCGCAAAAAAGTTTCGAGAGTGTCGCAGGATGAAGTGCGCGGAGAAATAAAAGCGTGCTTCGAAGTTGTGAAAAAATAAAAAATAAAAACTGGAGAAAAGTCACGTTCAGTAACAAATCAGTTCCGTTCGCTCGGAGCCGAGGGTTCTCTATTCGTAGTTAGCTGTGTTAGCGAAGTTGGCGAGTAACAATTAGGCAATGAAAGGTTGGCGGAAAACCAGAGCGGAACGGCAATAGTGCGAAGCAGTTTCTTTTTTTTATTTTTTTTATTATCTGCCTTGAACTACTATAAAGGTTCGTAGGGACGGGCAGGAGTGACCCGGAAATTGGCTGCGTAAATTTAGAGTTGAATTAACGCTGCGGCCGCCGCCGGACCGCGCTCTCCGAAAAGCCCGCCAGCCGCCGTGGCAAGAGTTATACACGCTCCGTTGAATTAGTTGATTCAATCGGCTGATTCGCTGCTAATTGAATTAGTCTGCTGCTGCCGCGGGTGTTATGGCCGGCGTCTGTATATCAGACGGAGATGGATGCGCGGATAAAACTTGGCGCGTATCGCACTGTTATACGCTATACACATATTGTGCGGCGAAACGCACGTGGTTAACAGTACGTTAATTGAATCGGATGCATTAGATCATCATTAATGCGCGATAGATCGCGCGGGATAGCTCGCCGAACGATTCGGTTATTAGTAAAGGATACTCAAGTTAATATTCAAACGTGAAGGCAATGTCAAGAGCGAAAAGGCATGGTGTTTAGCGGTCCCTGAAGTCCTCGGAGTCCTGGAATTGTCCTTGAATTTTGCCTGACCTTGAAAACATCCTGTTATGTTCTCGAATTTCACGTAATGTCCTTGAATTTCTTATTTCCCCGAAAATTTGAATTTGTTTAAAAATGTATATATATCTAGTTTAGCAAATGTTTTTGTCTTTTTTAAATGAACTGCCACGTTTTTCGACGTATTTATTCCCGCTGAATACGAATCCGCTGGCCTTTTTGGCCCTAAAGTACAGTGAGCCATAGAAGCTCGTGATTTTATGAAAGAAAAATCGTATTTTTGGGATTTCCGATTTAGGATACGTTTCGGGGTTTAAATTTTCAGGGGATATGTCTTTCGGGCGTTACTCTTGGGGGATAACTGTTCGGGACCTGTGCAAACCTACCGAACTTTCACACAAAAAATAATTTACAGGGGTAAATTTTTCCTCAGCGTCGGTTATTTTGACGTTCTCGAATAATGCTGATATAATCGTCGAAAAGTCCTTGATTTTGATTGCGAACCTAGACACTACGAGAGAGATCCCTGCAGATATTACTTTAACCGTCCGTGCCTCGGTTCGTCGTCTTCTATTTACGAAAAATTACATTATGCTCTATACATTTAGCAACCTCGCAGTCGGAAGCGCTGGTTTATTCTGTAGCACTGTAATATTTGCAGTTTCCCCGTGTATACATGCAAATTGACGACAGATTATTCCGGTAGACGAGGCAATGGTAATATAAATTCGTTCGGGAGCTCTCGCCGAACGAATTTGCGTCGAGGATGACGATTCACAACGGGCTCGGAGAGCATCACGGTTGAAAATAAATATGAATGTACACGCGACCTCCCCCCGCAGCGTCAGTTTCCGTCTGCTCCTATTTCAGTCGCGACTCTTTTTTTCGAGATTACCGCTGCGAAAACACGAGGTTGCCGATCAACGACGGTAAAAAAAGTCGATAAGAAAAATAGTCGCTCGAAGCTTTTACCAATTAAAAATCGGTTATGCTAGATGTTTCGTTGCGAGTAACGAAGCGAATCTAACTATGTCCCGATTTGCGGAGTTAAAACGGAAATAAAAAGACGAACGGTTTATCGATAAAGCTCCGAGGCGACAGCCGCGATGTTGGTCGCAGCGCGACGGCGTTCTGGATCTGATGACAGATTATTCCAACGGTGATAATAAATCCGTCCCGAGCTTCTCGGTGCCGTTCGAGTCCCGGGGGCGGTTTATCCGAAACCTGACACGGCCACGGCCGCAGCTCGGATCTTCCCGAGCTTCTCACCCCTTTCTGGTGGGAATCCTTCTTACCTCGCCGTCTCGCCTTCGGGAAGGCGGCCGCGATTTTATGAGATATTTCATTAACTGTACGCCTATCTTCAGTCTTCGCAGTAATTTCACGAGGAGTTGTAGGCTGTAAGAAAAATAATTAAATCCTTTCGAGGGCCGGGTCTCTGCCGAGTCGGTTCTTCGTACCGCGCGCCCTGCGCTGCCCGATATCGCATGGATGGCCTCGTTCAGCGCTTAAATTTTTCATCCCTTTTGACGCTGCACGCCGTACCAGCATACACGCGCAGTTTCAGTCGCAAAGACAAGCCACGACGATAAAGCCTAATTGCATATGTATTATGCAAACTTTAAAGGCCATTTACCTCGGCAGAATGTTTCACTCCATCCACCGGCAGGGCCCGGAGCTCCCTAGCTCGCGCGGTAGAGCCCTCGCGGAGACTTTTGCCACGAGAATAAAGCACCCCTATTCTCTTCACCTCGTCGAGTTTTTTCCTTTTTTTTTTACTTCTTTTTTTCTTGCTCTACGTTAACCCTGTATGACTCTCGGTAAGCGTATTACCGCGACAGCGAGAGTGGTTCTCTATCCCATTTGTACCGCTATAGTAGATTTACCCTGCGCTCTCGTTCTCGTCACTCACTTTCACTTTTCGCGCCGTATTTCTTCACCCTCTTTCCCCCTCTCTTTTCCTCCCTTATTTTATTACGTTCTGGTAATAGAAGTTATAGGGGCTGTTCCGGCTAAACGGAAATTCGTGAGGTAGAACGACCGTTCGATCTACCCGGGGACGACAGTCGCTTCTCTTTATCCTCGCATGGAAAAAAGCACGATCGGCGTGTATAAAAAAGTATATCTTCGATACGTGAAACTAATTTCTTTTCCGAAAAATCTTTTATAGTTCGGGAATATCTTGGAGCGTATTTGCGCAGATAAGTGACTCTCGATTGTAAAGTATTTTTAATACATTAATCACACAAAAATAAACTTCGTGTTTGATACATTTGGAATATATTTTTTTGCATTTATTTGATTTCCATCACGGTGTACCTTCAATTTTTCTTCGTCCCCATCGAATGTGCGTCACCAGTGCCTCACATCATTATTCTTTCTTTCCCGTATTTTTATTTCTCCGCTTCCCCCGCTTTGGACGAGAGGAAGTAGAGATAAATTGATCGGGCCTATGTCGGCAGAGGAGTTGCGTGGCCGAGGGAGATAGACTAAGAATGTAAATCACCGAGTTAAAGCTCATTCTCGCTGACTGTCTGCGACCAGGTTACACCCAAGCTTTATATCGCCGTTCCGCATTCTTCTGCCTTCTTTTTTTTGTACTTTTTTTCATAAGAATAGCTGGAAAAAGGAAGAAGCTTCGGTGTGTTCTGGCCGGCTTACGTCCCCATAACGACCTCATTCCACTCTAACAACCATACATTTGCTTTATCGTTGAACTGCCATACATTTTTTTAGAGCCATTTTTTTCTCTTGCGAAATGTCCTCGGAGGACGTTAAATCGCTTGGAAAATTTTACAACGCACCACCTTTAGAAAAACAGAACCATGAGTCTTCTGATACATGCATGAATGCGGGAGTGATAACAAAAAGGGTCAAAATGAACAAACAAAAAAAAAATGAGTGTAACTCAACCGCGCAAGAGTGAGCCGTACCCAAGCATGCAGTGGTAATGGCGTGTGTGTGCGGGAGAGAAAGATTTTTGGCGCAAAAGAGTCAAGGATCTTCACTTTCCAGGGAAGCTCTAGATCTTCGTGATCGGTCTCGTTACTCTCAATCGTACAGTGGCCTCCGCCGCGCCGGACCGGAGGGAGCATTTTTCTCGTTTAGCCCGAGAGCTCGACGAGGAACTCGCCTGGCTCGTCTTGGCGACTTGCCGGCTCGTACATTAACATCTACCGAGCGGGTGTTTTCCAAAGGCGAAGAAAATCTCGAGTCTCCATGGAGTAACCGTGCGAAAGGGGTACTGGGATTTATAACCGTGAAAGATTGTTTCGACGGACATACATATATATATTTTATTATTGTCAAGCGTATAGAGCTACCTGTGCAGCGAGTTTGTCCTTAAAAATAGGTGTAAGTATAGAGGCTGTATATTTTGCTGAATATTTAGCGATTCACTTACGATTCCCACCAATGATACTTTGACATAAAAAATGCACGCGCGAAAAAAGTACGTGGAAAATCAGACCTGGTACAAGGGTGATCTCGTCTTCGAAATTGCTTCACGGAAAATTTCCCGAAAAACCATTTCCCGCAAAGTCAATTTCCCGAAAATAGTCGCAAAAAAAAAACAAATTAAGCCTCGAAGCATATTGTCGGGAAGTTGTTTTATTTTCGAGGAAATGTTTTCGGAAAATTGTCAATTAGGGAAATTGTTTTCCGGAAATTTCCATTTCGGGAAATTGTATTTTCGAGGAATTGTCTTTTCAGGAAACGGTTTTCGGAAAATTGTATTTCGGGAGATTGTTTTTCGGGTAATTTGCTGGATACCTTCGAAATTAGTTACCGGAGTAAAATGTTTGATTAAAAGACGAGGAGTTCCCGGCGCGGATTCTCGATTACAAGAGTGAACGCAGTGCATGCAGCGAATAATGGAAGGACGCTCTTGCATAATATCCCCCACCGCTCGCGTACTCGGGTTATGCAGGAAATATTGTATAAGCGCGTTGTTAGCGAGCCCGTATCGGTCCCGATACTCCGCTCGCGCAGCCCTTCGGAGCGGGAGATTAAACTAATCCCCCTCTGCCCGTAGAAAGGAAAATACTACGTGTTCCCCGGTACGAATATCGCTTCACCGCTCCCGGCAGAAGGATCCCGCTAATAGCAGTCGCGAATCTGCAGCGCAAATCCAGCTTGCGCAATTCGGAAGCCTTCGCAAAGCTCACATCTCCGAAACTTGCGTCTCCGTTTCGTCGACTATCCCCCCTTGCTTTTGCTCCTCGTCCTCAGTGACTGTTGGCTCTCCAGTCTCCATTAATCCTCGTTTCACTTTCCCTATTTACAAGACCGTTCCACCATCCGAACCGCTCACCCCCGTGCCATCCGCGATTCTAAGCTGCATCGAATCCCGTTCTCCTCGCACCAAACGCGCCACCCTTGATGCGTTGCGCAAATAGACACTCGAACAGCAGAAACAGCAGCGAAAGCAAGGTTGGCACCCCCGGAGAGACGGTGAGAAAGCGGAGCATCCCAAAACTATTGCGAACAGTCGTGAACGAACAGTCGCGACTCCGCTTGTGATGCAGCCCCGGTAAGTTTGGGAACGAGTTTAAGCGAGGCATGTGTGCGCATCCCTTTCCGTCTTCCTGCCCGCGCGGAGCTCGATGCAGGTACACGGAGAGCAACGTGCCAAGAGGCGCCGAACCCCCCGGCTCTATTCATTATTAGATATACATAATGAACAAATTGGATGCTGCGCAAACCGAAGTTGCGCGTTACAACGAAGCGAAGGAAATAAATTGAAATAGTTTGGAGCGTGGCGTAGCGCGTTGAGCCGTTGTTACGCGCGCGCACAACCGAGACCGCTAAGATAAACATGTGCAGCGGCGGATAGCGACAATGGGGAAGCACCGGAGAGGAAGATCGGGTGAGGGAATACGTGTACCGCTAATAGATCGAGCTCCCACGTGCGGCGTATTCCGGGACTGCAGTTAAAACGCGTCTATTCATACAACATCCGCGATGCAGTCTCTCGCTGCCGTCTCGTCGATTCTCCTCCGGATCCCCTCCTCCTCTGGCTCTCCGCCTTCACTTGCATTCCGCGGAATTTAATGCCCTCGGGAATTTACGGTACGGGCACCATTCGACGCTCTCCTGTATCCTCCGTCGTCACATCGTCTCATCGTCCCAGACGCTTTTCCTGGTTCTGCTTGCCTTTGCCCCCCCCCTCCCGCCCCCACTCGACCCCTCGGGCCCTTTCTACTTGACTGCGGGCTCGATTTCGTTCTGAGTCGCTCGCTCCTTTTGATACCGGCTCGGCGTGGCACAGGCTCCGTCGCACTTATGCATGAGCACCCGCTAGAGCCAATGTACCGACCCCTTGATCCGGCCCGTGAAAAGAGAGCCGGCCCTCCCTTCCCGGCTCCGAAGGAGAAACGAGCCGTGTCTCCGCTCGTCTTCTCGCATGTACCCGAGAGTCAAATGGGCTCGCCCTCCGCTCGCCTTTATACCCGCTCAATGTAAATAACGAAGTAACGTCCCGGATTAAAATCCACGCTTTAACGTGGGCAAACGAGACCTCTACGAGCGGCTCGAGCTGTATCAACCCTCATACCTCGTGCTTCCTTCTTTCTCTATCTTCGCTCTCTCGCGTCACTTATCTTATCCAACGCTTTACCGCTTGCCGCTCCTCGAACAGCACCCCCCTTAGCCCCCGTACTCCAGGATCCCTCGAAGAACGCGCCCCGGGGCTGCAATATACCACGAGGCCGCGCGGTCGACGTAAGCTGGATAGAGAAGGAGGCGAGTGGAAACGAGATGGAATGTCGAAAAATGAATATCATTTTATTTTTTTCAACCACCTTCCTCGACTACTTTTCCTTACATTTTTCATCGCAACAATTTTCTTGTTCGAGTTATTTCTATGGGGATCCATTGATAAGATTTTAATGAGTTTAATGAATTTAGAGTATGTATTTTGCATATGTAAAATTAACATTCGTGATAGCGTGAATCGAGCTGGATTTTTATCCGGCCCGACCGAGTGCGGCAAATGAGTCTGGGAACTCTTTTTTTTTCAGCTGCTGTACGTTAATCTTGCATAGCTCTGAAGAAGCTGCCGGTGCCTCGGCAGTACTCGACGCCTAATTACCCGGAGGCAGTACCACCTCGCTGCCGGCAGAGATTGCGTAAAGGGCGCGTGAAGTGCCTCGCTGCCTGCCCCGGAGCCTCCTGCCGAGGAAGAGTCGTCTTTTCATACGCTTTTTTCTTCTCCTCATTTTCCCCTCCGGCCTCTCGTCCATTTCCTATTTTATAATCTCTCGTCTCGAGCTTTTCAGAAAGCCACGTCCCTTCAGGATACTCTCGATCCGGCGTACATTTTCTCGATTTTAATGTCATACTCCATCTTCTCCACCGTCGAGCGGGGCGCCTCGGAGTCGCAAGAAACTCCGAGGCTCGATACACAAAGACGAGACCCCCCTTTCATATTTTCCATATTTCTTAACGTTATAACTTTCGATCATACAACACCCTTTTACGAGGGACCAAAGTGCGCGAAAAATTCAGTGAACCTCTTGGCCTCCCGTCGTTTCTTTCACGAGTTCTCGTTCTACGTACGGGAGCACGAATAATGGAGAACGAGGATTTGCCGAAGGCCGGTTTCACGGAAATTTTTTAAAGCGTCGTTACGTCCGAGCGCGACTCTCGCGATACAATGTCATCGTTCGGAGGAGGATCGATGAGCGTCGAAAGAAAAAGACATTAATGACACTCCGCCGAGACGCCTGCTTCGAATGAAGAGTCAGGACGTGTAACAGAGACGGTGGCGAAGAAAACACCACGGAAAATCCCTCGGATGAAGTGCATTCCCTCGTTTTCACCCGACTCTCTTTGCCGTGTATCCCCGACGACGTCGGATTTTTATGGAATCACTTTTCTCGGTCCCTCGCGAGCCGACCGGCAATTTTTCACTTCCTTCGTGGCTGGATACAATTCCCACTGCCTTGGAATTCCACCGTCCCGACGTCGGTACGTTCCAGGCACCGCGGAGGCATGGCAGGGGCTTTCCGGTATAACCCGGTGCAGAAGTGTGCGCGAGGTCGCGCATTCGAGCGGCCTCGGTCCAAATGGTCACGCGCAACGGCACTGCTCGACGGTACCTACTAACCGAGAATTCTGCTTCTCTTTCGTTTCATCGCGAGTGTGCACTGCGAAAACGCCGAGACAGAGATAAAGAGCGGAGGGCGCTCGAAGGAGAGAGAGGGAGAGAGAGAGAAAGTACCGAGTAAAGCACAGCCAGCGGGCTTCCCTCGTACTCGATGATGGTATGGGTAAGTGCAGAGTGCTCGAGAAGAGCCGGTATAATACAAGCACGACGTTCCTGAGCTCTCCTCGCGCACTCTCTCTCTCTCTCTTTCGTACCTTAGTCCTCGCTTTGCCGGGAAACGGGACAGGGTACGATTCTCCTCCGAGAATGGCAAAACTTCTCGAGTGCACCTTTCCACCCTGCTACCAGCTACTGCTACTTCGTCGTCGTCTACTCGGATAGGTAGCTATTCAGCAGGGGGCATTCCTTGGCAAAATTATCGTCCCACCAGGATATCCAAGGACCTAACCAGTTTTCCTTCATACGCCTGTAAAATCTCCCCGAGTAGAAAGTGCAGCCTCAGGATTGGGACCGGCATAGAGACCGGGGACTCGTAACATCTGCGTCGTGCACGATAATTCAAAAGTTTTACGGTCATGAACCTCGGTAGAACGACGGAGTGATGAGGTCCACTAGGAGTTTGGGCAGTGTTTGTTAGGATCGTTTGGTACATCGAGCTAGGGCCCCAATGCCATAACTCGCGCTCCATCGGACGATTTACCGGTTCGCAGGATGATGAGGTTGCCTACGTTCACGAAGGTGAAGCATATTATAACGGTGGCTATGCTGGTGTGGTAAGAGTCGGAGCGGTAACGGAAGAGGAGGAAGAGGTAGGAAATGGGGGAAAACCGTTTGGGAAAGACCAACGGGAGTCGATCTCCAGATCGGCGGGATCAATTTCGGTCTTAATGGTAATCGGAAACCATCCTGGCCTACCCCCGGAAGTAGGGGTACCAGGAGCCAGGGGCTATCCCAAGGCCGGGCTGGTCTAGGTATAAACGGAAGGTGGGACTGAAAGATAGCGGATAGAAGATAGAGTTCTGTATCTTCTTCTTCTTCTCTGTCGTTCTCCTTGGCATTGGAGACACGTTCCCAAGGTGTGCCACGCTAGCCGAGTGTTCGGTTAGCAGTGCTGTTGCTTCGACAGTAGCGGGAGTAAAGCAGAGGTCGGAGGTCGGCGTTCAAAAGAGGAGAACGAGAGGACAGGGAAGTAGTGAAAGCGAGAGGAAGGGAGTAGTAAAGGCAGATCGATCGGCGGAGTTAATTTGATCGTTCCACCGGAGAGGAAGGCCGAGGGTGAAACGGCTGATTTACGAGGTTACGACGTCTTTCCCTTTCGCTGGCAGCCCTCGGGGTTTCGCCAGCCGAATACGGCCGGGTGGGCCTGACCTCGGCACTTCGTTTTAATTTCGCCCTCGACCGGGCACACAGGCCGGCGTCGCGGACGGCCCTCTGATGTCTTGCCGGTGCGGTGAGCTAGAGCCTTTTGTCGAGGCCGTTTTTCGCTGTTTGTCCGGGCATATCGGGAACTCTTGTCACGGTCAAACTAACAGGATGTAGTGACGAAACTTCCCCGTTCTCACTTTTCGGGTCTCGGACACAATAATTTTCCGAAAAACGAGTTAAACAGGTGGACGACACGAGCGGAGAGCTTTGAAGTCGTAGCTTTTTCTTGTGAGTTGGCCGATTCTCTCGTTTCCTACGCCAAAGATAAGGACAACGCTGCCACTGTAAGGATCCTCCGGGTCGCTTCTAGGCCATTCAGCATTTTCCTCGATCATTCGTTTCCGGTCGAAGCTTTGCTGTTGAATGCCCCGTTGACGAGGTCCGTGATAATCCTGTATGACGTCTATGTTCCTGATGATGATAGCTCTAATGACGCCGATCAGCCGAAGTAGAGGAGCTTGACAGTGATATGTGAACTCTCGCGTTCCGTGCGCTAGCGAAATTTCTCGTGGCACATAACACTTCTTGTTTTTTTTTTCCCACCACCTTTCCCCTTGTCACACATCATAGTCACTGGTCCAATCAATCCACGTCGTGCACTATTTCCACCAGCGCAGCAGTGGGTCTCCCTGCAGTGCTTTACTCGAGTTCTTTACTACCGGGAAACGCCAGGGTGGCGTCATAACGCATCAATACTACAGTCGCCGGTAGGTGTAGCGAAATGTCTCTGGACAACACACGATACGTTCCCATTTTCATTCTCGCACGCACCTTCTTTCGTTCCCGACTCTCGATTCAACCGGACACACGGCGGCGGTCATAAATAACACTACTGGCCGAGTGCTGCATTCACATTCCATACGCGTCCCCGATTCTTTCGCTGCACGTATATTCCACTCCCCCCTGTTGTACCTCTACATTTTCCTCCGTCTGAATCATTCATGCGGCTGGTCTGGCTGGCGTCCATTATTAAAATGCACGATCTTTGGCTGATTGGATTTGAGGGCTCGGGCGAGAGTTACCACTCGGAACGCAAACAGAAGAGTCATGGTAGGCGAAGTTCTATGTATGGCCCTTCTATGTATGGACAACAGACCGGCCCTTAAATTGGAGCTGCTGGAGAACGGGAATCACTCTTATCTGCACTCCACATAATTCTTTCGGAGTTCATCCCTTCCTGTTTGCTTCCTCGTTACCTAATACGTACTACGATACTATCCCGGATACGGCCAACGATTCCAATTCCAAGGGACCCATTTCACAAGACGGACGGTCGTTGTTCAGAAGGAAAAAAAGGTAGAGGAACAGACTCAGCGGAAACGAGTGTAGCAGACGCGGAATACAGTAACAAGGACGATCGTACAAAAGAAGAGGTTGCATACTGGATATATACTGGTATATGTGAGGTGAAAAGAAGGCGAGATTTCGAGTACGTGGATCCCGAGACCCTGCGGACATTTGAGGGGTCCGAGAGTGAGACAACATGAATAGAGGGAGGGGGTTGCGTTGTGCATGGTAGTAGGAAGTTGAGGGGTCGTCGTAGTTTCGCTGCTGCGCCGGCAAACGGGCCACTTCCGGCCTGGTTCTCTACTTCCGCGTCCGTTTCCGTTTGCCGTTTCCGCTTTTAATACCCGTTGGCTAGCTACCGCCTGGTCAGGTACGTGCACAGTCACAGTCGCCGGTTCGGCAAGGGTTGTTGCAACTCGGAGCCGCTTCTTGCACCGCTGGCGTTTCTCTCGTACACTCTCGTTCACGCTCTTTCCGTCCCTCGACGGGGATTCGCTTGCGGCGAGCGAGAGAGCGGGAAGGAGCTAGCCGGAGTCCGCGGGAGTCATCTATTGCTCTCCGTTCGTATACCTTCGTCAGCCAGAAACCACTGCCTCACGGCAAACAGCAAAAAAAGAAGAAAAAAAAATGTGCACATTCAACACATTTTTTCAATTTTCTCGCACGCAGACACAATCATTTTTCTTGGTAATGTCACAATTTTTTAAATGTCAATCGTACTGTGGTTTTCATTAAAAGAATATTTTTAATATTTTTATCCACGAACGGTACGTATAACTTAAAAAAATTGTAAAGTGAACAAGAAAAGAGTTGTCGACGTTTGCGGACGGGAGATGTTTGCTCAGTGTACAAACTGTTTTTTTTTTTACTGTGTGTATCCAGTGTCACTCTCGTCCAGCCAAGCCTCCCTCGTCACTCCGGCAACCCTCTAGTCGCCCCTCCTTTCCGCAGACGCCCTTCGGCCTCGCATGCATCCTTTCACCGACGTTCCCGCGGATCATCGTGGAAGCGTTACCCCCTGAACAGCCCCGAGAGTGCTACGTACCATTCTCGTTGGGTCACGTTTGGCACTGCAATTTACACGAGTGCCGAGAGCCTCGCCGTTCGTCCCTCGCACCGTCCTCGCCGGTTGTGCGCGAACGCGCGCAGAATAACGAAGGAGGGTGTGAGACACCTCCGGGATCCGCCGACGTCATCGCGGACTCATCGACGTCAAAAAGTCGTGAGTGCTACGTGGGACTTCCCAGAACTCCGGCCGAGATACACGAGAGTCGAGGCAAGAGCCCGAGGAAAAACGTCCGGTCGACCGATTTCCCGTATTTCTTCCTCGGGAGTATTTTAAAGCTGTCACGGAGGAGAGGACCGCGGGGCGGTTGGAGGGTGGAGGAGCAAAAAGAACTTTTTCTGGAGCGTCATTCCCGCGATGACATTCGACGAAGACACTAAAAAAACAACCTCTTCCTACACAGGACGTTGTAATATAGACGGGGATCGGTCTGTGGGTTCAACCCGAAGTTGGGAGTAAGGTGGGAGGAAAGTGGTGAGCAGCAGCCCGAGAGTTTACTCAGAGCCCTTTACTCCTTGGGAACTGACATACTGTACATATACAACAATGGCGGGAAGCTAAGAATAATGAAGCCCCTGCGAAGGGACGGTGCCTGGTTGAGGCACGATCTTCTTCCTCTACTTCGGTCTCCCCAGCGGTAAAGACAACGAAAACAAAATTTCAAACACAAAGAGACTGCGCTATCGCGGACTTGCAGACTCGTGCATCCGTGATCGTAGCCAGTAAAACACTGTCTCTTCCCAGTGTTTCGGGCAGATATTGCTAGGTTCACTTTGTTGAGTAAAGAAGATTCTGGGCGATTACCGCTGCCTGTGTTGTCTTCGACTGCGAAGGCGTAGAAGGGACAGCGACGAAGGGACCTTCAATGGGCTCAGCTTCGTCACAAATTTGCATCGTGTCTCAGCGGAACTTGTTCCGGTGAGGAAATAATACGAACCCAATTTCGACCAAGCCGGAGGCAGCGTTCGGGTGACGGTGGGACGATCGTATCCTTAGGAGTTGCTTTCCATCCGTCGTTCTTTTTACTTTTTTTTAAAGAGTCACTCATAAATATTATCGCGTTGAGATGGAGAGAAGCAAGACAAATCGATCTAGAACCAAACCCCGAAGGGACATCGGTGCACGAACGTCTTCAAGGTTTTTACCTAGCGTCGAAGAAGATATAATTCATCCGCTATTCATTTTCCTAACCCGGATCTTATCTCATCCAGTGAAGCGAACAAGTTGAAGTTCCATCGATCTTTTAGCGCTCGCGGAATTTGCCAGGAGCGAAGGGATAAAAGGGTTGGAAGAGGAAAAAAAACCCGTTGTCCACAATTATCCTCTAGTTCCAATGCGAAAGTGGTTAATTAAATATTACCGGTCAGAGGTCGTGGAAGTTGGGAGGGTGGACAGAAGGGGGGATAATCGCGTTTGCCCAGCCACTCAGCGAAGTGGGCAATGAACGGAGAGAGACCGGGGGAGATCGAATGGAAACGAACTAAAATGTGAACGGGACTTTCGGGGTGCGCGGGGTGAAACGGGTTGGAATTTCGTTTCGCAAATATCACTTCCTCTCTCTTTCTCTCCGCCATTGCAACGCGGGTTTACTTTGAGGTCATTCGACGGATGGATGGACGAGCGAGCCGACGACGAATGAGGATAAAACCGAATGGAAGCTGTGCACGCGCGCTCCTCGGGTCTTTGATATTAACGCCGGGGCCAACTTTTAAATTACAAGTCTCTCATTCCCCGGACCCAGCTTAAGAGAAAGTTTACGCTCGTTCACGAACAAAAAAAAAAAAAAAACTCATGAACGTCCGACGTCGTCGTTCGTCCAGGCTGCATTGGCGGTGCGCTTCATAGTGAAATTAAAATAGAGAAAAAAATCCCGGAGCCGCAGAGAGAAAGAGTAATAACGAAGGGCAGATGAAGAGGAGAAGGCAAGAAGGAAATACACGGGAGAGACGGAGTTGATTCGTAGGGTGCTTTTTCGTCAAATTTCCGGCCAAACAATCCGACAATTTCCGTTTCGATGGAGCGACGATATCCCTCGAGCGGTCCGCGACTCATTTAGTTGCAACGGGGAACTGCACTATCCGATAGCGGTACTTCCGTGCGAGCACGATCATCGGATAACGTTGCGCACCTGGTGAGTGCACAGGAAAATTCTGCACCGGT
Organism: Ichneumon xanthorius; assembly: GCA_917499995.1. Classification (NCBI taxonomy): domain Eukaryota; kingdom Metazoa; phylum Arthropoda; class Insecta; order Hymenoptera; family Ichneumonidae; genus Ichneumon; species Ichneumon xanthorius. Next base: position 1,551,465 of record OU824207.1, read on the forward strand.
GCACAGGTTGATCCGTGTGCATCGACTGGCGTAGCGGCCAACTGCAGGATCGTATGCACAGCTTTCCCAGAGTCTCGCCGCGCCTCCGGCAATGCTCCGTGTTTCTCGCCGAATACCAAATTACAGGTGCATAACTGTAATGCAGACAAATATACCCCGGTATATCTGTTTAACATATCGCCAGATCGGCAGATACGAAATAGCGCGAGCCGGGCCGCGGTAGCTGCACCGGTGGTTCCCTATTAACGTCAGATTCGTGTTTACTCGAAATTGCAGTCGAGATTCGTTATAGCGTTTCGAAACGAAAATGAAGTGGGTGAGCGACGAGTTATGGGCGTTGCTGCGATGATCGTGCAACGCGGAATGCAAATGCCGTAGCGTCCTAAAAGCCGATAACAGATTATTTTGATTAATATCGAATTCAATTAAACGAACCCGCATGCGCCATCGGCGCGCATGCCCGGTTCCGTGCGAGGCGACTAAATATGCGAGACAAAGTTTCGAAGACCGTGACATCAGCTCTGTTGCGCCTCTGCGGAATGAGGAGAGGCGGATGGAAGCGGAAGTCGAGTTACTCGCGTCTGCCTCGGGGCCATTTTCGAAGTTAGCGCTTCTCGTCGCCGTCTGGTTAATGCATCCCGAGCCGCGATAGTCAGGTGCACGCGTTAACGTTTCGGTACGTGCTATCGCGAGATCGCGCGAGCACGCAACTGTGCACCGCTTCGATACACGCGAGAGAAGTTGCATTGTACTATGTAAAATCTGACTGCGGGGCTTGGTATTAACCTTTCGACGATTCTCGACTCGCGGAACACACAAACGGATCCGCGAATCTTCGAGTTGTTTTCACACGCAGCCGCGCACGATGCTCGAGGCCTCTCTCTCTGGTACGTATAATTGTCGGCGAAATTGACCCGGTTCCGTATCGTGCGGTGCGCTCCGTGATTCACGCAACTTTGCGCGTTGTTTTCCACGATCACGCATCAGAGAAATTGGATCGTTTACGTTCGTGCGTGGATGGCGCAAGCTTGGGAGCAACGGTACTGAAACAGGAAGTCGGTGAAAGAACGTGATTGCACGAGGAGTAAGAGGGGGAGAGATCGTGCGCCGGATGAGTGTGCCTTGGTGGCAATGCTCACGACTTTTCGTCCCGCACGCAATGCCGCGATAAATGACGATAATGTCACTCGGACACTCGCCGCTTCATCTCATCGCTGCTTCTCTCAGGATTTTCCCCGTTTCTCTTGCCCGCACACTCCTGCGGCAACATTTTCACATCCGGTTTTTTTCTCTCGCTACCTAACTGCGAGACTGGGGGATGAAGGAGAAAGAGAGCAAAGGAAGGAACAGTGCCTCGTTAGTGACTCTTTCGGGCATTAAGCGTCCACGGATACATGACCGTTCTCCTCCCTTTGCCAAACGATGGAGATACCCTACCAACATAGCCAACGGGCAACCACCTCGTTTCCCTTTTGTTCGGTCCCCCCTTTGTCTTTCGGTCGTCGGCTGTGACGAGTGATTGCAGCTGATGACCAAATACGGCAGAGGAGAAAGGCCAAATTAACGGATTCATAGACAGATAGATGGATTGCAAGGTAGCGGTGCCAGATACACCTTTGTGTCACGAATGTTCAACCATGCGATTTTCCCTCAGGGACGTTGATCATCAACGGGTTTCTCCAGCATTGGATGCTGAGCTTCAGGAAACACGGAGCTCTTGCCCTCATGTAACAACTGAAACGTGGAGATTCCGGAGGTTGCCTTGACATATATATATACATACATACGGTCCATAGACGTGTATAGAGTTAAAAGACTCCAGCTGATTCGCGACTCCGACGTTCGCGATCGGAGTCTCGAGCTTCTTGATTCTCTATCGAACTTCGCCATCCACTTTGAACGGGCGGCAAAGACAGCCGTACGTTACGGCTTCAGCGAGGTGGACTATGTACCAGCGACAGCAAATGAGGAGGCAGGTTGACGAGAAACTCGAGAACAATGAAGCCGATCGGGTCTCTTCTGCGAAAGCGAAGAAGCTAGCGGAGGACGGAGAAGACGATCGCGAGGCATGATGGATTATCACATCGAAGACAACAGCGGTATTGGTGATGGTGTCCAATGAATTCGGGTAGGATGTTGATGGAGCCACGAAAACGGACAACATAAATGGAGAGAGAACCGAAGAGGAAAAGACTTTGAAGAAGAATAAGAAAAATAATACGATGGCAAGGCCTCCCGAAGTGGAAGCAGGCTGCAAGCTTTGGTGAAGAGCCAAAAGCCGCTTCCACGGATCTACCGCGGGGTTGCTTGATGTTGAAGCTCCGCTTCTATACTTTACCACTTCGCAGAAGCATCTGCTACTGTCCTCGTGACTTTGGCAGATACCGGACGCGGACGAGTAGCGAAGGCCCTAGAAATTTCTTGCCAAGCTTCGAAGCGAAGCCGGAATACAGAGAGTCCATACTTGTCCCCGGGATGACTCTCGGAGAATCCTCTCTTCCTCGTACTTGTCTCCCTCCCCTGGTTCTTCTCTAGCCGAGAGCCAACTACGCGGTTACCGAACCGCCTATCATTTCCCCCTGTACGACCTACAGGTTGGCGTGACCCCGGTCGTCTTTCGAGCTAGCACGCTGCTTCTCTACCATCCCGCTTTCTAACCCCCTCGGGGTCACGTTGGCGGTCGCTTTAATCACACAAGAACCACAGCGGCGCCGCTAAGCAAGAGCTAGTGCACACATATATTTTATACACACGGAGATTATCATGGACCGCTGCACCGACACACAATTACAATACGAGGGCAAGAAGACAACCGATCGGTAATGTAGGGCGGCACACCGAAACACCCATGGCCACTCACATCATCACATACAAATTGCTCCGCGCTCGGTGTTTCCTCGGGGGGGTTATTTTCGCGCGTTACTGTGAACAACGTTGTTGGCTCAAGTCACACACAACTATGAAGTTTCGTAAACAAGTGTACATAGGGGATATATGTACAGGAAGACGTCGGCCGGCACACAAGGGCCAAACCCTGCTTTATACTTTGTGCACTCTCTATATGCATAAGCTCGTGAATCTATAGTGCACTTGGGGATAGCGGGAGGAGGGGGGGGGGGCTTTATGTACAATATCATGTGCTTATGGCCGACGGGTGGGGCGAGGGGGGCTTCAAGCCCTGCCTTTCAATGTGTTTTGTGTGGCACACGTTATCCCACCTGGCTATTTATAGAAGATGAACGGCCGCAAAATATAAATAGAGAAAATCGGAAGCCGCCACCTACGGCACACACACACAGCACTGACACTGGCATCGCTCTGCTTCTCACTGGTTGATTTTCTCTTGCCACCTCTCGCCTTCCCATACCGGTTGGACACTTCACAGCGGCTTCAACATCGATCGGAGTATCGAACTGGAGCTCTCTCCCCAGCTTTCGACACAGAAGCCAACGCGACAAGGTGATGCGGACCCGATCGAGGGTATGCTCCACTGCGGTAAATACCACTACCAGGTGGGCGATATGTGTCGGCGCACATTAACATGCATCTTCGCCGGCAGTAGGTAGGGAACTTCAGGAAAAGCCAACGAGGGTGTCGGCTGGGAAAAACGCTACGACGGTAAAAGTGGCACCGGCAAAAAGCACGATAAAAAGTCGAGATTTGCGTTCCCCCACACCAACATTTAACTCCTCGTCGTACCTTAGTTTTTCATAACTTTCTACCCTATTACCCAATGCGACTTCATCCTACCGTGGTTACTTGAGGACTTTGCGCGCCTCGCAGAGAAGCTTTACCGACCGAATAGAAAAGACCATGAAAAAAAGAAATTGTTCTTTTTTGTGTTTCTTTTTCTTTCTTTTTGCTATAAATAACCCTTTAGCTCACCTTCATTCTTTCCGCAGTTCTACCCGTTCGTTTATTACTTTTTCCTTCCCCGAAGCCCTTTAAAGCTCGGTTTTAAAACCGCCCCCCGAGTTTTTATTGTGCGTCTCATCCTCTTGGAAGAATTTTATGGATGACCAGCGTCACCGAGGACTTCAGCTGCTGCAGTTTGAAGCACTAATCGGTCGGAAGTTCAGCCGGAGCGTATCTACGCTGCAAAGGGAGAACGGGGCAAAACAGCACTTCGGGGCAAAACGGACCCGTGTCCTTCGATGATTATGAAACTCTTCGTGTCATGCGAAAAGTAAAGGTAAAGGTGGTCCGTTATGCCCCGCTTTCCACTACTACATCGAACTAGATACAGAAGACTATCGGAGCAGCTACAAATAATATCCTGCAGCCAGAAGCAGCTGCTGGAAAGCTCGTTGAAATCTATTGATCATCGTCGTCCACTTGACTCGTTCTCCCTCTCGACGAGAGATTTCAACCCTGCACAGTGGATCTGTAAGCGAAACCGGGCGCGTTCGACATCGCTGACAGAATTGTTTTTCCGCGTCGAACGGATCGAATTTACGCAACGAGAATCGATTAGCAGATTGCGACTGGGCTTTTGAACGCCCTCGCCTCGTTGCCCGGAAAATCGGTGCGTCGCCCGACGCGACTACTGCGTTCGCGGTATTGGAAAATTGAGAGAGAATTCGATGACGAAGGGACGTGACGGAAATGATGGGGGAGTCGAATTGGGGAAACCAAAGGCGATAAAAATACATCTCTCCACCTTCATGTTCTCGGGAGTAAATTAAAATCGAATTCATGTTCTCAAGAGTAATCGTTAGTATTTTTAAAACCTTTTTATTCTTTTCAAAAAATTTCAACCGCGCTTACACATTTGGGGATTTAAAAAAATGGATTTTCTTTTTTTTCATAGAACATAGCTATTTGCATAGATAACCGCGAGGGTAGAACCTGTTACTGGGGTTTATCGAGCGTACGCTTATATCCCCACAGCCATAAAGAGCAGAGCCGATCGACCGTCGAGATTCACAGGAGAGTGTGCAGGTAGTACGTGGAACACATTTCACTCTCGTCGAAGGTCGATAAAATTGGAATTGCTGTATAATCGTAGTCAGCCCGGCCTCGGCCTCTTCTGCATTGTCTATCTGCCTCAGCTCGTCAATTTTGCTCCGGTCTCTACATATATATGTATATATATAATTATTCATGAAGGAAGCTCACAGTGATGAAGAACACCAACACGAGAATAAAAATAAAAGAAAAATTCAAACGATCGTATAAGACACAGCGACGGAGTGAGATCAAAAAATAAAAAAAAAGAATGAGGGAGAAGAAAAGAAATGTGGAACAGATGCCATATAGATTTGTCTTCCTAGGTGTATTTCAGATTCCCGCCGTATTTCTCCTTCGCTCTCTTCTCCCGTCTGCATCGACCCTACACAGATGATTCGAGGGAGTCTCCGAATCGGTAAGGGCGCAGAATTCATCTTCGGATCGTTTCGTTTTTCCCCAACCGACGACGCCATTAGCATCCCGAATTCATCGGTACCGAGAAACGATCTTAACACTTCGGGCTCTCACGTTCACATTTTTTTTTCCTTCGCCCTCTGGCTGGTAGTCTCGGTCTTCCCTCGGAAAAGTCCCACGCGTCCCTCCGCCGTCGAAGACGTGACGAATCGCGCCGCTTTATCGTATAGCGGAGGCTCGCGACTGGTTCATCTCATCTCGTTCTCGTTCCCGTATCGGCAATGCATCAAAATCATCCTGAAGGAGAGTTCGCGAAGCCCCGAAGAAATCCTCCGCTACGTGAGCGTGGCAAATGACATTGACGAGAAGAAGAGGAAGAAGAAGAAAAAGCGTGGACGAAAGGAGGCTGCGCATAGCCACAAGGCGAGACCAATTTCAGGGAGGCGAAGTGCAGGCAACGAAGGCAAACTATAATATATCGCCGATACACTTCAGCCGTCCGTGCGACGTCGTTGGTGCACAAGAAACGAGCCGCGGGGTGCAAGGAAGAGGGATAATATATGAATGTAACGTACCAGCGGGAGAACTATGGAGAGGAACTCGACGAGAGACGTAATAAAAGGTATCAACGTATGAGCTCGATACGGTAACAGCCCGGAACAAAACGGGAGTGTGCAAACAAACGGGGGTATAATATTCATGCGCACGTTTATTGCGTTAGAGGTCTGCGCAAGTGGAAACTGCCGCGTATACACCGACGTATGACACGTATGTACACACACGGGGCAGACAGTGGACACACACTGCGCGAGAAAGCCAAGCGAGCGAGTCAACGAGAATATATTGGCCGTGACATCGCGGGGTGTTGGGTCGCGCGTGAAGAATGAAGAGTCAAGATAAAATACGAGAAGTGAGATGTGGACGGCAGGGGGCGATGGAAAGAGACGAGCGAGAGACGGAACGAACGGTTGAGCCGAGCTGAGTGCGGAAGCGTAGCAATGACGTGTTAGCGTTCACGGTAAACATAAATGCATTTCTCGCGTTGAAAGCCGCGAGTACGAAGACTGCGACATATTAGATGTGAAGTGCGCGCGAAGCGGAGGAGACAAAGAGCCGCGGGAATTAGAAGCGACAATACCGTCTCGACGCGAAATACTGGTGATTTTTTAAATAACCGGTTTGAAAATCTCATTTTTCGACCGAAAGTGACATCGTCCGGTCCGGAAATTTAATTTTTTTTTACCGGAAGTGAGACATTTCGTGTGTGACGTCACTTCGGGACGAAAAACGAGATTTTTAAACCGAAAGCCACGTATTTTCAGTATGACGTCACTTCCGGTCGAAAAGTGAGATTTCCGGACCGGATGACGTCACTTCCGGTCGACAAATGAGATTTTGGAAGCGGAAGTGACGTATTTCCGATTTGACGTCAGTTCCAGTCGAAAAATGAGATTTTCAAACCGGAAGCCGCGTATTTTCGGTGAATCTCCGAAAATCTAAATTTCCGGTTTATAAATTCCATAGTGCATAGCAAGGGCGCGAAGCACCCGACTCACAATAATCTGCTAGTATATATGTATATATTTGGTGTGTAAAGCGTTGGAATGTCTTTGGTGCGCTCGCCGAAAAGGACGTCACCGCGGGCGCGGAAATTCCTCGGGATTCTCGTCCGATCGCAGGAGCAAGAAGTACAGCCGGCGGGCAAACCCGGGTAGATGGTGTGTAGCAGGTAGAATAATAAGTTAGATCATGCAAGGGGAAAGAGGAAAAAAAAATAAACTAAGAAATAGAGGGCGAGCGGGAGCCTCAGGCAGGAATCTGCGGGGGTTGAATTTTTTTGCCTTATCTATTTCGCCTGTGCAATTTGCATGGCAATAACGCACCCGCTGGAATAATGCGGGGCTCGCGCGGCATCCTCTACTCCTTGGAAGTTCGAGTTTGAAAACTTATTTACAATTAGAACATTCCTCGCGTATAGAATGTACACGAATTTTTCTTTTCTCATCGCGTACGAGTTATGGTAAAGATTTAAAAAAAAAGTATTGCTCGTTTGCAATAAACATAGGATAGAAATAAATTTTCGACGGAGAATATAATCAGGCGGGAGAATAGAGCCAAGGTCTCTCGTGTAGCGGAGAATGGGGTAGGTGGGTTAAACGAGAGAGGCCGAGCTTTCGAACGAGCGGGCCAAACGGACGAACAGCATCCGTTCGTCTCTGTCTCGTTTGGACGAAGCCGCAGCTAGCGAACAACAAGCGATCGAGGAAGCAAGGGAGACTGAGAGCCGGTACGGGGGTGGTTGATGGAGAAGAGGAGGAGGTGGAGGGAAGGTTCTCTCGCGCGCGCGAAACTCCATTATCGTCGAGTCCATCTGGGTGCTGCGTGGCAGGGACCCAACAGCAGTGGCAGTCTCGCGGTGGTGGCGGACCAAACCCTGCATCCAAAGGGGTTGGAAGGCCATAAATTCAATGTCGAGAGCGGGAACGCGAGCGACGTGCCTCGGCCGCTTTCTCGGTCAGTCCCAGCAGGATAGGAGAGTAACCTGAAGGGGATGGAAGCCGCGCGAGCTCGACGCGTTTCCAACGCTTTCTCTCTGTCTTCCGGTATTCCGCAAGGTTAAGCTCCTGTTGGGGGGAGCTTTAGTTCCTTCTATTTCCCCGCCTCCCACTCAATTTCGCTCGTTCCACTAGAATCTCAATTCGCGCTCATTATACCGTTAGATCTCACACGAAACCACTTGCATTCGCGTCGATATATGCGTTGGTGAGACGAAAGCGATGCGTGCGGTAAAGCCGCATGTGACGCTTAAACCTTGAGGGAAAGCCGAGGTATTAATCTCGTTATGTATATATATGTAGGAAGCGATATTTCTCGAAATCTCCGCGGTGCGATATACACAGAACGAGGCATAGCCTCTCGCGCGGCTAGGTAAACAAACCGAGCGCTTTGTTATTGTAAGCCGTTGAGCGTCGCGATAGGCGTGAAGCGAGGCGAGTGGTCGAGCGCCGGGGAGGAGAGTCTCGCGTAGAAAAGAAAGCAGTTGACGACTGGCCACGAATGACGAAACACGTGCGCATCCGAGTTTTCTGTATCTTTGTTCTCATTAACTTCATTTAATAAACGTTTTATAGACTTTACTGATTTCAATAAAATAAACCAGCCTATCCTCACTTATCCTGAAAATAAACACTACAACTTTGGGGGCTCGTCCGGGATATAGGTGAGAGACCTGCGAGTGGTTTTAATAGTCAGTGGTGAGACAAAGTGCGACGTGCTGGCTTTTGCGTGTAAGACAAAGACGACGACCGTGAGATGCACAAATATTCAAGACGGGGTATTGTGTGCGTTCATGTGAACGACGAATGAACGACGTAATAGCGACGCATATCGTGTACGACGAAAAACTCGATATTCAGTAGGACGACGACGGAAAAGACGAAATAAAGTGACGCGATGCCGGAACCGAACGACTTCTCGGCGGCCAAGCTAAGAGAAAAAGCGAAGATCCGGAAATTGCCAACGGCCGGAACAAAGGCCGAACTCATTGTTCGATTGACGGCGGACGATCCGACGGGGGCGTGGATGAACGAAGACGGTAATGATGCCGACGAAGACACTCGACATGAAAACGACCGACACGATCGAGAGGTCGAAATCTACAGACGTGAGAAAGAATTAGCTGAACGCGAGCTCGAGCTGGCCCGGCGCGAAATCGAGATGTTGCGTAGAAGCGAACGTGCGCGCGAAGATGGCCAACGGCGAGAGCGAGTGAACGACGGTGCAAACAATGATGACGACGGCGCGGCGGCGGCACTGCCGGCACCGCCGGCACCAATGCGCGTAAACTTGACGACAATCGCGGACTTAGTCGGTGAATTCGACGGTGTTTCCCATAACTTTGAGACGTGGGAGAAACAAGTCCGATTTATAAAAGCGACGTACAGACTCGAGGACGATTTTGCGAAGATTCTGGTGGGAATGAAGCTGAAGAAAAAAGCCCACGAGTGGTTTCATTCGAGACCAGAATATATCGGCATGACTTTCGATACGCTGATCGACGAGTTGAAATCGATGTTCTATCATCGCCAAAATAAAATGACGATGCGCAGAAAATTCGAAGGACGTTTGTGGAAAAAGGAAGAGACATTTCGCGAATATGTCCACGAAAAAATTATCCTGGGGAATCGTGTTCCGATTGACGCCGACGAATTGCTAGACTATGTTATAGACGGAATCCCAGATAATACGCTGCGCGATCAGGCGCGTATACAACGATTCGACGCGATAGAATCCCTGCTGGAGGCGTTTGAGAAGATTGTCCTGCGAGATCGAGGTACGCCGGGCTCGAATCGTACGGATAAACGGGGCAACGGTCCATCAAAGGCTGAGAAGAACGAACAAAGCGAGAAGAATGACTCGAGCGGCAGCGAGGCGAAGAAGACGACGGCGAGCACGAAGCGCTGCTACAATTGCGGCATGCGCGATCACGTTAGTGCGGCATGTCCGACAAAGGCATTGGGCGCAAAATGTTTCGAGTGCGGCGAACATGGACACATTGCATCAAAGTGCCCGAAAAAGAACGATGGACCCAAGAGTGCTTGCGCGGTGTCGCACTCTCGGCGTAAAAAATACATGAAAGACGTAATGATAAACGGTAAGGTTATAACGGCGTTGATCGACACTGGGAGCGATATCTCATTGATGCGTGCAGACGAGTACGTCAGAATAGGCTCGCCCCGACCTCAGTCGACTGAAGTTCGTTTCGATGGAGTAGGATCCGAGGACATTCCAGCTCTGGTCGAATTTCAAACTAAGATAACGATCGACGAAAATTCCTATCCGATTCTCATTAGAATTGTTTCCGATACGGTTTCGCGACAAAACTTATTGATTGGTGCCGATTTCCTCGATACAGTAGAAATAAATGCAAAACACGGGAAAGTACGTATAAGTCCGATTTGCGAAGAGATTGACGGAAACGAACGGCCGGAAATATTCCAGATAGATGTAGAGAGTGTGAAGGAAGTTAATAAAGTAGACCTTCTCAGCATTAAAGACGCGGATTCGAGGCGCGAACTGACGGGTTTAATTGAGAACTATAATCCGAGCAAGACGGTCGAAGCCGACATCAAGATGAAACTCGTATTGAAGGATGACGAACCGGTGTATCAGAAAGCGAGGCGGCTCGCATCACTAGAGAGAGAGATCGTAAACGCGCAGATCGATGAGTGGGAAACGCAGGGAATAGTCCGACCTTCCTCGTCCGACTATGCAAGCCCTGTGGTGTTGGTAAAAAAGAAGAACGGTTCACACAGGTTGTGCGTTGATTATCGACTCCTGAACAGAAAGATAGTTAGAGATCGGTATCCGTTACCGCTGATAGAGGATCAGATGGATCAGTTGCAAGGCACTAAGGTTTTTAGTACGCTTGATCTGAAAAACGGGTTTTTCCACGTGCGTATGGACGATTCGAGCGTAAAGTACACAGCGTTTATCGTTCCTGACGGGCAGTACGAATTTTTGCGAGTGCCATTTGGCCTGTGCAACTCCCCTTCGGTCTTCCAGAGATATATAAACGCGATTTTCCGAGACCTAATCCGAGACGGCGTAGTACTGGTGTATATGGACGACCTGATTGTTCTCTCCGACGATGATAAAAACGGGTTAAAGAATCTTGCAAGGGTGCTTGAAACAGCGAGTAAAGCCGGCCTAATGATTAATTGGGAAAAATGTTGTTTTTTGCAAGGAAAAGTTGAATTCCTTGGTCACACGGTTGAAGGCGGCTCTATCCGACCTTCCGAGCATAAGACGGAAGCAGTTAGACGTTTCTCGGAACCAACAAATATACGACAGGTACAAGCGTTTCTCGGTCTAACCGGATATTTCAGGAAATTTATTCCGCGTTATTCGACGATCGCGCGACCATTGTCTAATCTTCTGCGAGCGAACGTAAAGTTTGGTTTTGGGTCGGTCGAGAGAGACGCATTTACGCGATTGAAAATAATGTTGAGCGAGCGACCGGTGTTGAGTCTGTATCGAGTCGGCGCTGACACGGAGCTACACACCGACGCGTCAATGTACGGCTACGGAGCGATTCTCCTACAGCGAGACAGTGTAGATCAAATGTTACACCCAGTATATTTTGCGAGCGGCAAGACGACTCCGGCGGAAGAAAAATACACAAGCTACGAGCTAGAGGTGCTGGCGATAATCAGGGCGCTAAAACGTTTTCGTGTGTATCTGCTCGGGTTACCGTTCAAAATAGTGACGGACTGCCGCGCTTTCACACTAACAATGAACAAAAGAGACCTTTGCGTGCGAGTGGCTCGGTGGGCTTTGTTATTGGAGGAATTTCAATATACAATCGAACACCGACCGGGTAAGAGTATGGTGCACGTCGATGCTCTCAGCCGCAACCCGTTACCATCGTGCTTGACGATCGACGAGTGCGAAGAAGGGTTGACTGCCCGACTCAGAAGAGCACAAAGAGAAGACGACGAGATAAAAAAGAAGTTAAATGACGCGCAGCGAGGGCAACTCGACGGCTACATCGTGCGAGGTGGACTCCTCTACAAGGACGACGATGACGACGTACGACTGGTCGTACCGGAAGCGATGCAACTGCAAATAATTCGACGGGCGCACGAGCGAGGCCACTTTGCAGTCGGCAAAACAGAGACGCTGGTGAAAAACGACTACTGGATACCCAGATTACGACCGAAAGTCGAGAAGGTCGTGCGAAATTGTATTTCGTGTATTTTGGCAGAGCGGAAACAAGGAAGGCAACAATGTCTTCTCAACCCGATAGAAAAAGGAAGCGTGCCACTTGATACCTATCACATCGACCATCTAGGCCCGCTACCGTCAACAAAGAAGAGCTACGTACACATCTTCTGCGTAGTGGACGCGTTCTCGAAGTTTGTTTGGCTGTATGCGACGAAATCCACAACAGCCGTCGAAGTAATTGAGCGTTTGCGAAAACAGTCGAACGTTTTTGGCAATCCGAGGAGAATAATCTCAGACCGAGGGTCTGCTTTCACGTCGAAAGAATTCGAGAATTATTGCAAAACAGAAACGATTGAGCATTCGTTGATAGCGACTGGAGTCCCGAGAGGTAATGGTCAGGTCGAGCGATTGAACCGAACCCTGATACCATTATTGACGAAACTATCAGCACCAAGGCCACACGAATGGCATAAATACGTCGACGCTGTACAGCAGTGTCTAAATACGACGCCGCAAAGAAGCATTGGAATGACACCTTTCCGCCTGTTGTTCGGCATCCACCCACGTATCCGAGATAATCCGGATGTCCGAGAGCTGCTACAGTGCGAGCTGGTTACTGCCTTCGAAGACACGAGAGATGAGTTACGACAGCAAGCGAAAGAGTGTATCGAGCGAGTACAACGCGAGAACAAGAAGAACTACGACTCAAAGAGGAAAGAAGCATGGCGCTATCGAGAGAACGATATCGTTGCTATTAGACGAACCCAGCAAGGTCCCGGATTGAAGTTCGCGCACAAATGTCTCGGTCCGTACGAAGTGATAAAAGTTTTGCGCAACGACCGATACGTTGTTCGTAAAATTGGCGAACGCGAAGGGCCTCTACAAACTTCTTCATCTGCAGACTCCATGAAGCCATGGATAGTCGACGATGATGACATCCCCTCCGACAACGACGAAGAAATCGAAATTGACGAAAATTCTGGGCGAATATTCGGTCAGGACGGCCGAGTGTAGGAAGCGATATTTCTCGAAATCTCCGCGGTGCGATATACACAGAACGAGGCATAGCCTCTCGCGCGGCTAGGTAAACAAACCGAGCGCTTTGTTATTGTAAGCCGTTGAGCGTCGCGATAGGCGTGAAGCGAGGCGAGTGGTCGAGCGCCGGGGAGGAGAGTCTCGCGTAGAAAAGAAAGCAGTTGACGACTGGCCACGAATGACGAAACACGTGCGCATCCGAGTTTTCTGTATCTTTGTTCTCATTAACTTCATTTAATAAACGTTTTATAGACTTTACTGATTTCAATAAAATAAACCAGCCTATCCTCACTTATCCTGAAAATAAACACTACATATATGCATTCTCAGTCACAGTCACAGTTTAAAATGTAAGCCGTGCATGCTGCTCCTTACGGGATTTATCCCTCGACCCAATAAAGTATCCAAAACCATTTCAATTCCCCGAAACGCACGAGGAAAATTTCCCAGCGGTTAATCCCAGAGGCTTCGCGAAGCGGCGAGAATTCGGACGGATCGACAGACACCGACAGACAAGATCGGGGCGGAAGCGGAGGTACGATTGAAGAGGTTGAGACGAAGCGCGGAGAGATATGAGAGAGGAGTGATGGTAGATGGGGCTTTGGCTGATTGGAATTCGATTGTCGGCAGGGTCAAGCGGCTAGGTCCGATTGGAATGCCTTGCCAGCTCCGGGCTCCTCTGCACTCCTTCCTCAATAATCTCTATAAATTCGAGGATACAGCAACCCCGGCGAGAGCAACCCTGGGGAGGCGCGAAAAGGGTACACAAACGTCTGAGAGAAAGATAGAGGTAGCCAATCACGCTTGCCTCAGCGCTTTCACCCGTTGCCTCTATATCCCACCCACCGAAAGGGCAGAATACAGAGCTTTGTAACAATCGAATCCCCGCAACCCCGTCAATAAGGAGTGAGCCTGTATTACGCTGAATTCGGATGAGAATATCGGCGTCCGCACGAGAACTTCCCATTAGCGAACTAAACGTTCGCCGCTTCCTCGCGGAAACCTTATCGACGAGTACACGCTACGCTGCACCTTCTGGGAACGTTGAGGCTGATCGACCTGATACAATGTCTGATTGAGGATTCCCCAGCCGGAACTTCGCAAGCAAAGACCAGCTTCAACGTTTCAATCCGACGCATGCCTAACACGCGTACCTATAGCGCCGTATCAATTTCCTGAATTTACGAAATTAGACCGCACGTTCGGAACGCAGAATTCGCATATGAAACCCGAGAATGGATTGACCGCAATTCCAGATTATTTCCAAAGTAAACCCTATATTCCCGTAGCATCTCCTTTCCCACGTCATCCTATTATCAAATAATACCACGTACAGTTATGCGAATGGATTCGAATGGTGGTGAATTCTATTATTGCTACCATATTGCCGAAACAAGAGAGGGGAAATCTTGCTATTTCGAGAATTACCAAAATTAACTGCATACGCCGTCACTGTCCTCCATCCATATGACCATAGAGCGACCGCACAAATTGCACCGTGTCCCACACACGGACGAGTCGTGTGTTCGTGACATTGATAATAGCATGATTGTCCTGGCTAATACCAGACGCTAACCAGCATCCTTCGATTACTATTATACAATAGAGCGAGATGGATCTCCCGACGGAAGGGCAAGGGGAGGGTTAGGACAGACCTCTGATGGATTGGTATTGATTACTCCAAGGCGCCGGCTACGTAACGTCGACTGCTCAGCGTATATCGAAGGTTATGTGTTATACGTAATCTATATACTATATATATGTACACATATATATATATCTGTATATACGATATGTGCGTGTGTGCGTGTGTGTCTCAGAAATTACAGGGTAAATAGAGAGAGGCGCATTGGCCGCAAGGGTACTCCTCCAAAATTACACAGGCGGCACTATATTATAGCTACTGCGCTAAATGCAGGGGAGGAGAGGCTTTAGGAGTTGTGTGCGTTTGACACAAGCCCGACATTACGGCTATAGTTACGGTCTATATAGGTTATATACATTGTATAACAGGTATGTGCGTCTCCGTGGCAGAGGCAGCCACTGTGTCGCAAGCTGTGCAGCCCCGACGTCCCCGAGTGAGAATGCGAGGTTTACCGAGCAACACCGTCGGAGCCATCGTTAGTGCCTTCGCGATTGCGTTCGTTAAATTCACGATTCCCCCAAGCGGGTGAGGGGGACGAACAAATGCATGGGAAACGGGTTGAGCTAGTCATTGACGCGTGGGGAACAAAGGATCGGGAGATGTGCGACAGGGCGCCGAAGAGATTTTACAGGAGCTTGTATCCCAAAAGCCTCGATGCATGCGTGTCGAAATCACTCTGTCGAATGATTTATGCGAACAGCGGGAGTCTAGCGGGACCAGTCTGCGTGTTATGTACCCAGAGAGCTGCCTGGATATGTAATCGCTCGGGTCGAACCGTACACCGAACTAAACACGCGAGATTGTTATATTATGCACCTATCTTTCCGGTGCCTGTGTGCATGGTACGGCTGGGTGGTACAGTGGAATCTCTCACATGGTACTTAGTGCGGAGACAAGTAACCAATGCGTACCTTGCTCCCGTTCGCCAGCTCCACTTTGGACACTTAGAATGGCTCATACCACTTGCGGTCATGAACCAAGCGGAGGCAGCATGTGAGAGATTCCACTGTACCTTTGGCAGTGTACCACCCGAACATAGAATTACGGTACTGGTTAGCAGGCACATTCGATTATTCCAGACAGGGGGCACAACGACAAAGTTGGAATGGGAGTGGAGATGAAAACAAGCGGCGACGGGAGTGTGAAGTGATTGGGAGTGACTACTGGGTAGCTGGTGGCGAGGGCTGCCGGACGACGGAGCGTCGGCTTATCCCCTGCTTGGCAGAGGCGAATCTCCCTTCCTCCCTCCGGATCTATACTGGTAGTATGCATGTGACTTGTCAAATCAAACCACACATCCGAGAACATTATCGGAGAAGGGACCTAATAATTTAGCAGACCTAAACGTTGGCATAGCGCTTCGGTTTCCTATCGAATCCATGAAGGTCCTGTGCGTTTGTGCGGGAAGGGTGCGGTCGTGGCTTTACGCTTCTCTGGTTATTGTTCACTTCAACCTGACTCGGATCTGTTCGTGTTTATCAGCGCTTTGACGTGTGTATACTGCGTATTCGCATGTGCGTACCTCTGCGTACGTGTCCGTATATTTAGATTTGCAACGGCGAAATTCGCCTTGGTGAACCAGATGCACACCACAACCCTTACGCATAAAGCTTGATTGCACGACCGGTCCTGTGGATTACGACGATCAAGGAACCGTCATTCCGTTTACCAAATTACTCCCGTGCACCGTGTTGCGACCCGATGGCGACGCTTGCCCTACAGTTTCCGTATGACTGGTCAGCGCCACTTTGCGCTCTCTGCAGTTGCATTCGCAATGCCAACCAGGATCTGCGGAATTCATGCCGTACACCTTCGCTCTCTTTGTCGTCTCGGCATTAACCTAGGCTATCTCACCGGGTACAATCGGAATAGTACTGAGTCGCTACCCGCTACGCCGTATATTCCTTTTGGTCCATCTCATCCTCCTCTTTCCCACTCCCCACTTCTTCCTCTTCGGTCGCCACTCCCCGAGTACCAAACCCCACGGACTTTGTTCGTGCCAAGAGGATTCTCTATAGGTACTATCTAAATTTCCGTCTCTCCACTTCTGGCGGAGAAAATGGTGGAGCGTTGCCGACTCACGCAAGAACCCAATCCATGAGAAGAGGATTTCTCGGGGTTCCATCCTTGCTTAGCGCAATCCCACAAATACGTATAAACTCAGACGCACACACAGCTTTTACCAAAGTGGCTACGAATTTGGTGCATGAGTATATATACACGATGATAGAGAATGGGTAATTGGAAATTCTGAAAGGGAATTTCCAAAAGCTCCCCGTACCGGGAGCAGCGAGTGGGGCTTTATTGTTTAAAGAGGCGCGAGACTTGTTTCTAAGTCTGAGGAGAAAAGTTTCATATATGTACTGGGAATTACATGCTCGCGCGCTCGAGTCTCCTCGAGCACAATTATTTCGTAATGAGAGTTGACGAAGGCAAAACCGGGGTACTCTGCACTTCGAGCGGTTACATCATGATCATTAGGTGAGATGGGAGCAAACTGACTTTGAAGGCTTACTTGGCTTTTCGTTCTATATCTAAAAAACTTAATGCTTGGTCTCGCGATTGCAAACAGCTGTTACAAGAGAGTACTCGAGTAGACATTTTCGAGCGTTACATCGGGGCCTGACAAGTTCCTGATAAGGTCTTGTCAGGCCCTCGTCAGGTCTCCTCCTGAACCTGTCAGGGCCCGATGTAACGCTCGATAATTTCTACTCGGGTATACATGTATTTTTAGCCATTGTTCGAGTCTTCAATGATTTCCGAGCGCGAGCACCTGTTATATCAAAATTGATTCTGGATGGACCGTATTCCGTGCTCCGAAAAGTACTCCACATAAACGCTCGAACATCCGCGGTGAGACGGACATTTCTTCATATACCCTCCCGATCCTCGACGAATCTCCGTCGACTCGGCATGCGTTGGAGCGGAGAAACTACGAAAAAAAGAAAATCCAATCGTTGTCTATAAGGTATTCGCCTCCGGGGAAAACTCGTTGAAACGTCGAAACGAATTCGCATTCTCGAGTAGCCGTGTATGCATAGGAACGCTATATATACATAGTATGAGGAATGCAGGCATGTAAAAAGCGAAGGCATCTCTCATCTCGGTCGTCCTCCTTGCTCCTCCACTCTCCCGCCAGCGTTTTATCTCTCGTCACACGAAAACCCATAATTGGGAATTCCTGGGAGGAAGGAAGAATTTTTTCGAGGTGTCTAACCAGTGGTCTCTGTGGCAGGGCTCTCCCGTGCCTTTCCCTTTGTTTTTCTCCGACGACGCCTGTGTTCAGTCGAAAAGCTTCTTTTATTTTTATTACGAAAAATAAAAGTACAAAAATTGGGCGACACAGGAAACAAGAACGAGATGAGGAGCGCCGGTGCGAGTTTCACCCTCGAGTTTCACCCTCCCGTGGTTTTTAATTGTCGCGACTCCTCAGCGGCTGGACCACGCGAGCGACTACGAATAATTAAAAAAAACCTCCCCCAACCCTTCCGTCACTCTCACTCTCTATCTCTCCCCCGCGCCTCGCACAGTCAGCATCTTCCAGTTCGTTTTTATACCTTTACACTTAAAAAAAAATTATTTTTCTTTTTTATACACGTCTCTTTCGACTTATTATTTTTTTTAACCCTGCTTTCATTCCCTTTAACCAAGCCGATTAGTCGCATCGCCCGGCGTCGAGGAAAAAGAGCCGCACTGGTAACTCTCGCTCGGCTGGTCTTGGTCCACGCTCGTCACGGTACTGAATCGTAATTAAGAATTTCAAAAGGGAATGTTGAGAGCAAACGTTGCACGGCGAGGCGGACGGTGCGGAAGGGAACCGGGAAGAGCGAGGCAAAACGGACCCGTGACCTCCATTTCAGGCGAGACATCTTTTTGTGCATTTCGCGCGAAACAAGTACAAAACAGTCCATTTTTCCCGGTGTTCCGTTTTGCCCCGCTCTGCCCCTGCACGAGAGTAAAAACGAAGTTTCGGTCGCGTCGTGCACCGACGGGGTCAGAGAGCCGTATCTCCCTGGAGGGTTCAGACGCTAATTGTCGGAAGCTTTTCTATTTCTCATATTTCCTCTCCAACTCCGTGCTTTCCCTTTCACGGCTCGCTTTTTTCCTCTTCGCCCAACCGAGCCGGCTCCCTCTCGCCCTCACCCCAAATATTGTACGAATTTCTTTCATGCTTTGACGATCACCACACATTTATTCGGTTTTCTTTTTTTTCCCTTTTTCGTTCACCCTCGAAATTCCTTGCTGGAGGTCAGGACTATTCGTCGTTTCGGTTCAACGATACAACACTCCAACGCAGGCCTCGATTGTTTTCCAAGCCATCAGAAAAACACTGGGAGAGGAAATGTGGGCCAACGGAATGGCCAACGAAGGAGCAGCGAGAAACCACGGGGAATCCTTCTGTTACCCTTCGCCTTTACCATCGCTACCATGGATTTGTCGTGTTTTTTTTTCGTCCTTCGCATGCGGTCCCAACCCGACCTCGAATTTCTCGAAATCGTAAGAGGCCGAATTTCGATTTGAAATTCCGGGAGAGCAAGGAATCGTGCGTAGCCTGTGCGGATCGTGCGTATGCGTGACTGTGTCTACCAGTCAAGGAGTCTCTTCGACGAGCGTCCAGGGAATACCTTCCAGGATTTCCTCTCTGGCACACGGACATACTCGCACACCGTCCCATAAATTCATGGTTACAGGAAGTGGACGAAATCCCTGGCGTACGATCGGACAACTTACAGCCGGTAATTGCTGCTCGGCCCGCAAACGTTTCCGGTTACCGTTCACCCACTCGTCCTTCTGGTCACTCTTTTCGTTTTCCTCAATTCCCTGCTCGCATTTCTTCACACTCTCCTGTTTCCCTCACTCCGCGAACTCCGGTACACTTTGGCTCCGGTGTGTATTCTCGACATAAATATATCGGAATAAATGAGATCGAATAACCAATCGGCATCGTCCGTTTCGTTGATAAGATATCGCGTGTTCTTCAGTTCACCTGATTCTGCTGCTGGCCACATTCGAGATGATTTCCGAATACATTTGAGATGTTCCACACATTTTTTTTGCCCATTTTTTATATTCCTTAATTCACACGTTTTATTATTATTTTATTTATTAGATAAAGAAATTCTCGGTAAGTAACGTCACTTCTGGTTTGAAAATCTCACTCAAACCGGAAATGACGTCACGAAGACAATTAAAAAAATCGTCGTAACGTCAATTCCAGTCGGAAAATGAGAGATTCAAAACCGGCAGTAACCTTTTCCTGTGTGACGTCACCACCGGTGAAAAAGTGAGATTTCCAAACCACAGGTGACGTCACCGCGCAATTTGTGAAAACTGATGCAGCACATGTGGTACCGAAAGTTTTCTCTCGTCGCTAAAGGTTCGACAAAAGGGCTGGGCTTGTGGTTGCAGAAAGGTGGCGCATGATCGGCGAAATGCGCAAAAAATATTTGAAGCCCTGGAGCGGCCGAAATTACAAAGGGCTGACGGTGCAATATTATCGAGTGCGAGGGTTGTGGGATAATAATGAAACACCCGGGGGGAAGGAACCGCGAAGGAAAAAGGGAGGATATGAGTTCGATAGTCGACAAGAACGAAAAACATCGTCGGGCCACGACTCTTCCGAGAGGAATACGGGAAAGCGGAAGGGGTTCTTCTGGCGTCGAAGGGAAACAGGCTAAAAAGGAAAGAGCGTGAGAGGGGGACGAGCCAAAGGAGTGAAGATGCGGTAGCACTTATCTCTCGATGGCGCGGTCTCCGTGTGAGAAAACATCAACGAGAGGAAAAGTTGCGGGGCGTTCACTTCATCCCACGGCATCGGGGGTATTGACGAACGGAGCAAACCAGAGCACAAGCGAGATAGAACCACGGAGGGGTCCGTGGGTTTTCTCTAAACGGGTATAGCAGCAGCAGCTCGGTACTTATCGGGGCGTCTGCAAGCCGGCGAGGGATTCTCGCGGACGTAAACGTGTGGAGGTTCATATAGGCGGTGGTTGATGCTTCCGCATCGATCCGGAAGAGCCGCTAAATCGACAGGCCTGGGAGAGTTTGGAAAAGGGGAAGAAAAAAAAAAAGAACCGCGAGAGAGGCGGAGAGATTCTCACGTCTGCGTCCTTGAACCGGCGTCCGAGAAGGATCTGCCGTCTTCAACGTCGACAGAGAGAAATGGTTTCTCGCTGAGAATGTCGGCGGTATGGAAGGACGAGCGGCGTTCGAGGGAGGCAAGGGGGGAACAAGAGGGTGAAGAGTATGTCGAAATTGATGAAGGAGTTTGAGTCCGGGCTGTCGGATCCTCTTCCGCTCAGGTTCCCTGGACGAATTTCCTCGGGAATCGTTGAGGGACAAGTATAACGAGACAGAATAACCAGAAGCTACGGATAAAACTATATATGTATTACGTATATAAAGTCGAAGAGGGGAGTGCGTGACAGTGAAGCTCGATCGTTAGCACAGATATATTCCTCGAAGCTGAAGGGCAAGGACCGGAGAGAAAGGCGTACCAGGGCAGCGAGGCCAGGAAAAAATAATCGCAAAAAAAGATTCCGACAGGCCATTTCTTCGGAGCTTTCTTTTGTTCCCGTCTCTTCGTTATCCAATGAGAGGAACGGCAGAAACGACAACACGTAGTAAAGTCAAACTGCTAGACGGTGAAGAAAACGGGAATAATTCTCTGTCCGTAGCACGCGAAACTATTACGGTTTGGAATTAAAGAGAGCAGGACACGGGTTGGTTTCCAATACGAGGGAAGAAATGGAGTTTGTGCGGAGAAGAACGAAGCCCGGAGCGCTGAGACCAATGATTGTGTGCGGTCGTAACATTTTATAATTACTACTGGGACTTGGATTCGCCGTTGCGACTCACGTGTCACGAGTGAGAGCTCCGGGGCTTTGGGCTAAGAGTGGTTTGTTTGCTCGTTGTTTTTTCTGCCACTACCAACTTGGATTTCTCAGCTCGTTTCTGACTCTCTCAACGGGATGTGCCATGCCGCACCGATTATACCGGCTCCGATGTTGTTTTGGCCACCACCGGTGGATAGCTGCACTGAAGTATCTTAGCCTCCCGGACTTTGGGCTTCCACCCCATCCTCCGTCCGTGTTAATCTGGCCAACTGTCGGAACGTTTGTATTATTGGTGCAGACACACACAGACACTATAATCTCAGATTATAGTGGGTGGAGCGGAGTTGAAATTGCTCGGGCCGGACGAATATACGGTAGCAATAAACGTGCTGCCTGTTCGTGCGGCACCATCGCCCAGACTCGGGTCCCGGTGTCAATACTTGTATGATAATGACAATGGAACGGCTATATAGTCATATAGTATATTGGCAAAGGTTATCGCCTAGCTCCCTCCTTGTCATCTTCTTATTCTTCCTCCTGCTCCTCTTCTTCATTGCTCGCTCTTTTGGTGTCAGAGCAACGAGGGTAGTAGAGTAGTCGAGCGTCGGATGATCGGTCGTTTCAGGAATGTCAGATATTAAAATACCGCAGACTCTTCGGCCCCACGGCGTACCACCGAGCCGTCGTTGTCGTCGTCGTCGTCGTACAATCCTCCACCGTCTCCTCCTTTTCACGTCCACCACCCCCTTGGCTCTCCTGCTCTATCTCGCTCACCATCTTTTTCCTCGCTCTCACTTCGCTCGTGTATAGTTCCGTGTCCCTAACGCCGACCACTCTCCGATCTCCGCCCCATCCCAATTTCCTGCTTACCTCGGAGTTTCCTTCTCCGTCAACCCCCTCAGAACTGGTCGTCAACAGCCCGATTCGGAAATTAATGCCACTCCCTCGTCACGATAAAGTATCCAATATCGCACGATCGACTGTTCATCAGCATGAAAACCCCGAATACGTTGATCGAATCTCGTGCATACTATATCAGTTGGCAAATTAGATATGCTTTCAATCCGCGATTATTAAGGTCCCGATTTGTTCGACGGGATTTCTCTATCGATGCGAACATTAATGTATTCGGTTATCGGGCAATCGTTGAGAGTGCTGCAAGGAAGTGTGGAATAGCGAATCGGTAAATACCGGTTGCAAATTTCATTCGACGAAATTAACGCTCGGAGTAAATAAATCGAGGTAGAAGAGGGGAGAGGGGTGGGAGTATGATCGGGTGTTGATCGATTAATGAGATTGCTGGCACGTTTATTTCATTGTCTCCGAAGCGCGATAAATAGTGTGTAGTATAACACACCGAGGGATCGACGGTAGCTTAAGCGCGGATAGCAGCACGATTATAATGACAGGCTATAATGTGAACGGGCTTTTCATTGTACGCTTATATATAACACTTTCAAGAGAACGATACATGTATTATGTACTTTACCGGTGGCTATAGCTATAGCTGGGCGGTATATTATCGTGGGATTTCAGAGTGACCCCCTTGTCGTTCGCATATCCGGAGGTCTATCATAGTTTCGCTCCAGTACACGTCGCTTATTTATTCACTATACTCAGTTGATACTGTTAACCCAATTTATTTCATCATACACGGTGAGAAGGATCTGCACGGAAAAAACCAATTAGTTAGACTAACAAAAAAATGCTTACTCAACCAATTGTGTTAGTGCTCTGAGCGTCGAACGATAAATTGGTTGAGTTAGCTCTTTTGAGTGTGTTAGTATGGTAATCGTTAGACTAAGTAATTTGTTAGCTGAGCCAACTGATAGTGACACGCGCGCCGAGCTTGGTCGCACTGACAACTATACTTGGTTGGTGACAATAAAATTCGTTGTCTATCCTTTACTATCCTGAATACTATTTTAGTAGTCAGACCAACTCATCGAGTTAACTAACTAACTATTAATTGTAGATTTATCTAATTCTAGGTCGTTATTGTAACGAACCACATCGTTATAATAACGAATTTATGCCCAACTAATAAATAGTTAGGTGACCCAACCAAGCCTTTTTCCGTGTGGTAAAACATTCCAATATCGCCTGAAGAAAATTTGCAAGATTTGCATAAATTCTTTAAAATTTCGTACGAAGGATATATACATTTTTTATTAAATTTTTCACCAAGTTTTCCTGGTGTTCATTAAATCTTTAACAGCCTTTTACTCAGCGTCTCATTATCCGCTCGTGTCTTCCAAAAATCTGCCTTATTCATTCTGATGAACGAGTGTACGAATATTTCGACGAGAAATTTCATTCCGGCCAGTAAGTAAATTCTCCGTCTTTCCTCCTCACTCTTATCTTCATTTTACTTTTTTCTTTCATAAATGTCTTACGACTTACAGAAGTGCGCCAGCCCGGTTGGAGTTTATCTTTAATCTTGAATGGACCTTTTATCCTTACCCCACTTTGTGGACACTTTGTGCATGAATATTCCGAACCTGAGGTACCGGGAATAATTTCCTCTGCCGTTTTTCTCATTCGGCGCATTAATATTTTCGTTGGCCTCGACGGGCACGCCTGGGAAAGAGTCTCGAAATTGTTATCGTAAACTTTCTCCGGTTCTCGTTATTGCCATAAGGTAACGACGTTGCGAGAGAGCGGTCGCGTGTAGGGAAGCTGCCGGTTCCGTTCGCCGCGCACAATGCCGTGTCGGAGATTTATAGCCGCGAATTTCCGAAACGAACAGATCCCGGTGGGGCATGATGGTTACGCGACCGCAGAATTCAGGACAGAAACTGGTCCAAGTATGGGACTCGGAGCTCACTGGGTGAGCTCTCGTCAAGCATTCACACGGAGATGGGTACCCGTTGTTAAGGGGATGCGGTTCAAGCAGTCGGGACATTCAGGGGCCGTAAATAGCGACACCGGAAGGTTAGAAGTGAGTCTGGTCCTATGGCAGCAGGAGTGTGTCGGTGCAGCGGCGGGACCGGCCCAGCCGGGGGACATTAATATCCCATTTGGAGTTGAGAGTTTTGCGGTTGCCACCTTGCTAACTAACCACTGGAGACGCGGGTTATGTGGCTACCACGGGAGATGACTAGAACCGGAAACTTACTGTCTCCCCTCTCTCCGGAGTTCCCGGGTTCCCTCGTACTGTCTCAGAAACCGCCTTACGTTGAATCATCGGTTAGTACGAGGATCCGTGCAAAAGCCCCACCGCTCTCCCAACCTCTCGGCAAGTCCCGTCCACGGTACATTTGAACCTCGTCGTCGTTTCAACATTCCCAGCGAGCGAGAACCAACTGAGACTGATGTAACGCTGTGGCTTCTCATTGTGAGAGATAGCCGTTGTGGACGCCTGACGAATGGACAAACACCAAGTTTTGACCACCGAGAGCTGAAGGGTCAGTCCACGGTGTTGCATAGAAACAGTTCGATGAAAGCAAAGTAGAAGTGATATGTCTGAAGGGGGACCAGCAGGCTACTTCGAATCCATGGAACTTCCATACAACGTGAGAAATCGAAGGCCCTTCTGGTACCGTGGACTACGAAGTTGATCGACAATTCTATGCCGGCGTTGGGGAGAACTCCGCTCGAGGAGATATGGAATAGAAACGCGCTCGTTTCCTGGAGAACTTCTCGTCGAAGTGTCTCCAAACTTGCGCTACCGCTTCTCCACAAGCGAAACCGCTTGCATAGAACTTGCCTGTGTGTATACCGGGTTCTACTCGCGTTTAGCCACCCACTTCGAAGTTCCCGCCTGTATGCGATGCCACTTCGGCCACGAACGTCCTCGATGTTTGGACACTCCCAGATACCTCGTATTAGTGGCGTGAATACTCGATATTCAACACACTTAGGATTAGGACACTGCTCGGAAGTACCCTTCAGTTTGTCTGTATGCAACCAGAGTGTACTGTACTGACTGTTCATGTGTGTCTGCTGTCGCCTATTTGTGTTTCAACATGACAATTGCCTTGTGTACCCTGCCAGCGTCGTGATGTGTGTCCAACTTTGTTTGAACGGATTAAATTGTTGGCGAAACTTCAGAGTTAATTATAAGGTAAAAAAAAATAGAACTTTGAAAATACCTCGGTGATCAGACCCCCTAAAAGGGAATCCTGGCACGCGTCATCGGAAGACGCCCAGGCAGCATTAGTCGGGTATTTCTGGGATTCGAGTGGGATAGAGCCTCATCCGTTTCCTCCTGCTCCGATTTGCAAGAAAGGCCATGGCTGCAACAGAAATTGATTCAATCATCTCAAACTTCGGTATGGAATCCTTCCGTCATTAGCAGGATTCGGGGAGTCCGAGTGGGTTGAAACCAAAAGAAAACGGTACATCCGGCCGAACAAATCCGCTGAATGGCTCACAGACGGCGAACGATTTCCTCGACGATAATAGAACCCTCTCCGGACCTTGATGGAATTCGTATATCGATTCCAGATAAATTCGGAAGCGGAAAGATGAACGTAGTTTACTTGTCGCTGCACGTGGCTCCGGGCGTCACCCACTCGCGCGATGCTTCCGACACTCGGGATTATTTTCTCTCCCAACAACGTGATACCGTGTTTATCAACACCGACGGCATGCGGTAGCTGGATAAAACGTGTATAATCACTACAACAGCGTTGATAGAGTCGGTATGTTATAAAAGCGCAGCGCATCGCAAGTTTTTTTTTTCCTAGAGCTTCATTGTTTATCATTCTTATTCCCCTCGTTCGATCTCTTACGAAGCCTCCGAGCTAAACCGGCAGCTTCGCTTTCACGGTACAAGGAGCCTTTTGTATCGAACACAGCTGTTCACAGCGAGGCAGGAATACAGCATCTCCGGATATCTCGAGACATAAGAAAATAATCAACGTTCCCTCGGGGCACTTTCAGAGTACCCGCGCTCTGTTCCCAACTCCACCGCTCGATCTCGTTGTAAAATATTTAAGGAAAGAAAGAACTCTCCGCTCGCTGGTTGGTTGCACAGTACAGTAAACCGAGTAAATTTTGCTACGTACAGATATATATATATATATATGTTGTGCACGATAGCATACACCGAATCAGAGGCAATCAACGAGCTTTTTCCAACAGGTCGGCTCCAGGTCCATCCCCGGATGATACGTTCCAAATAAATATGTACTTCAGGAAGGATTCGAACTTCCAGCGGGAGACACTCCAGAAACTTGAATCAAAACTCTTCCAGTGTTCGCTCAGGAAATCAAGCTCCAGTTCATACGAGAGATTTTCTTCTTCGTTAGTCTCCACGGTCTCTTACTCCGCGATTGAATTCTTCGCTCGTGCTCGTTCGCGAGGTGCACGCGCGATGTATACGCATAGTTCGGGCCCAGCAGTATTTACGGTTTGGGCGAAAGATCCGCCCTCCCCGCGCGCCACTGCTACGAGCGTTCCAGAGTGAAAGCCGTGCGAAGTTCCGAAACATTCTGTAGTGCCTCGATTCTCGCGCCGGGTCTTCCCGATACGGTTTCGATGCTGAAAATTCCACCGGAGTTGGAAGCGATCGGGATTGGAGTAACCGTGCGAGAGGCACGGAAGAGATCGCCCCGGGCTCCAAACAACGCGAAATTTCACGGGGAAAAGGGATAGGTATGGCTCAGCGAATTCTTCGGAAAGCATAATGCCGCTTCTTGTTTGAAATCGTCTTAATTGTAGTCGGGCGCTGGGACGAGAGAACTTCGAGAGGAGGCGTGCACAATGTTGCGAATAATCGCGTTACCTTCAACTTCCTTCATTTCATCACTTCGCGGATTTCTCTTGGCGCTCGAAATTGGATTCGTAAGGTAATACGAAAAGCGGAGAGGATTTAACCTTAGGGAGTATATTTGCAAATGGCTGCGTAACTCCGGCGCTATCGGACGCGAATTATCGAAGTTCCTAGACCGGATTCGTGGGAAGAAACGTCGTCGAGGGCTGGCATAGCATTGACGATACGTAGTGTGCTACACATGGTATTTACAGTATGTTCGTACGATGTTATCCGCTCCATATTTGCCTCATGCTCCGGAGTTCGCGTGTATGCGAAGGCAACGGAACAGCGATCCGCGTCGCCGTAAGAAATTCGATCCTACAACGGTTTTCCAAAGAGCCTCGTGGAACGCCAAGGCCGTTTCCTTCGAATGGACCGCAGAGGGGTAGAATTTCGGCTCATCTCAAACGTCCGATCGAGGACGCAGAGAGGGAGACGAGCGAGGAAGATAGATAAAGTTCGGGCGATCATCCCCTTCCCCATAGCCTTGGGTATGTGAGAGCGCTGGACGCACACGAAAATTCTGTTGGCTATCCGGTGTTGCATGTGCTCCTTTCGGCAGGTTCTATTTGAGGAATTTCGAGATAATTTAGCGCTTAGTTAACTCGCTGAGCGACTACGGAGAGCGTCTTCTTTATACTTCAACCTCTACTGCTTCCCAACCGGGCTGAATTTGGGTTGTTCACCGAACTGGCGAACGTTGTTGTTTTCACTTTTTGGTATTTTATTCATTGCATCGCGAAGGGTTTATTGCAGTCTCCTCTTCGAAGACGCGCCGGTGCCATCCGGTCAGCGTTCGATCGTTAGCGATCGGATTCGGATGTGGACCGTTATAATTAATTAATTCCATTAAATAATTTTTCGGGTTTGGCACTAAGTTGATCCTCATGCAGCTTCCACAGACCTTCGCCCAGAGTAGAACGAACTCTCCTCCATTTCTCTTTTTTTCCAAACTTTGGTTATCCGGACTCCCACGACGGCTCGCAGAATCGCGCTCACCGTTGCTGGTTTATGCGCATCGATTTTTCTGTCCGTTTTCCCAATAACGTGCCACTCCGGAATCCACGTGAAGTAAAAGCCGTTCCCTCACTCTCCCTTTCCCGCTCTGTGTGTGTGCCTCGCACACGATGAGCTGCCGAACCGGCGGCGCGAGAGCGGAGTATTGAAAGGGAGAAGAAAAAGAGTGAATAGTAGGCCGGTCTCTCTGTCGAACTCGTCTCTCACGACTCGACTTTTCAAGCAAAAGCTTCGCGGTGACGGTGGACCAAGTCTCGGCGACGGTTTCCCCACTTCCCTCCAGCTCTCTCGTCGTTTCATGTTCCTCCCCCCACTGGCGAGCTCTTTATTTTTTTCTCCTCTTTTCTCTGACTTGCTCACTCTGCGGTCGAAGGGGGCGGCGGGGGGGGGGGGGGGGGGAGGAAGGGGATTGACAGAGAGAGAGCGAGAGATCCCGCGCGGATTCGTATAACTCTTCGGTTGCCGCTTTCATTCCTCCATCTAGTTCGCCTCACCCCCGTTTCGGGATCTCGCCTCGGCACTTCTGGCCCGCAAAACCCCTCTGCTGACAAACCATCCTTCCAACGACCGGGTTCCTCTCCGTGCTCGCCTACCACCCGTCCCCGCTACCCACCGAAATGCGCTTCAACGTAGGTACCGCACGGTAGATGCGGACGTCGACGACGACGACAGGGATGTAGGCCAGCTGTCGCGAATCGACCGAGAATCTCCAAAACGATACGTCCTCTCGCAGGTCTTGACGTCCGCTATGGCTCTCTCGCCCTCTTTTTCTCTCGGGGGGTTGAGCGGTGGTGGATGGTAATTCAGGAAAGGGAGTACAAGTGAGGATATAGCGGGGCAGGCCTAGATTCCATACTAATTCTAAGCGGCCGGAGTAATTGCCCAGAGCAACGCCAATTGGAATGCTCATTAACCCTTTCCGAGTCGCAAATCGCGCCGGAATGGGACTAACTGAGACGAAGTCGGGGAGTGGGTATGGAGACTTACAAAGGGTTAAGCTCGACGTATCGGTCGTGAAAAGGTAAACGCTGCTGGTGCTACACGAGTAAACGGATGTATTCTGCGATGGGAAACCTGCGCTGTGGGATCAGACTATAACGGAGGGAATGGTACGCAACACACGATGAACCGCACCGGGCCGTATGTCTTCGAATCGATACGACGCTGTGAAACAAAAGAGTCGTAAACATCCAACAAAAGGGCGCGATTAGTCCTCGAAGCACCCCTTAAATACGGAATAAAAGAAGCATAAGTTCTTTTTCTTAGAGTTTTTTTTTTCCAGGAGGGTTTCCGAGGCACGAGACACGAAAGAGGAGGAGGAGGGAGGACCTTATTCTCCGGATAACGTGCGCGAAACAGAAGGAGAATAAGAAAGAGGGCACCGGGTGGGTTGGCCTCTTATCTCCACGGGATCGCGATACGTAACGACCCGGCTGCCTTTCCCCACGTCCGAAGTATATACACCGTGCAGTATATCCCTTATCCGACCCTTGGTGGTTAATTCTCTTTCTTGGTCGCACCATCGGCGGTCGGCTCGCGTCTCCCTCTTTCCGTTCGCTCCGCTTTTCTCGCGATATAACTCACAGCTCGAAACGTCGGCGAAGCTCTCCAACGCCGACCAATCCAAACCGCGCCAACGAATCGTTCGTTCCTTACAGAAAAATCCGGAGCAATTTTCACGCTTCAACAATATCGAATAACACTTTTTCATTTCGCACCGGTGGCATTGGTGAGAGAGTGTCAGAGGTATGTGATTCAAGGGGTAGGTCTAAGGTCGCCCATTCAGATGGATCCTGAATATCTACACTCCCTTTTGGGGATCCCCCTTTTCGCGATTATAATTCGCCTGTCCCCGTTCTCGATAAATCACGGATATCGTATATAGTATACCGCATGAAATATATTCAACGTTTTTTTTTACGGTCTCGCCATAATGTTTTTATTATGTTTATAATTTTTGTACCGAAATGTAAAAAAATTTATGACATCACCTCCGGTTCGGAAGACTCGTTTTTCGACAGGAAATTACGTCATACCGAAAATACGTCACTTCCGGTTTGGAGATTTTTTTTTTCCACCGGAAGAAAAGTGACACGGGAAAACGTCACTTCCGGTTTAGAAATCTCATTTTTCGACCATAAGTGACGTTATACCGAAAATACTTCACTCCCGGTGAAAGCTCAAACGTGTCAAAAATAGTCTTACATTTATAGTATGCAAGATTCAGATACATGGTGTTTCTCCTAACCAGTTACTTTTTGGCCGGAATGAATTATTACTGAAATGAATTTGGCGTAAGTGATATACCTTATCACCGAGGCATTATTATTTCCGATCGATGTCGATAGACGGTTCCGAACAAAGGTCTCGGATAGTGGTTTCGCTTGTCGTTTGACGATCGTTCGAATTCGCCCGGAGAGCATGGGAGTAAGCGTCGTATTCATCTATTGCGTGCATAACTGGCGATATACCCACGGAAATGCACATCCGACGAGAGAACGTGCAGAGAACGCAACGCCGCACCCAACACCGGATATTTCGTCATTACAAATTCACAGTAGAATCCGACTCCGGTTGTGCTAGGCTCCGACGAATCGAGTCCCTCTCTGTGTTCTCTCTCCTCCGTGCGAACGCTGCGAAATCCAGAGCGTCCGTACGATACACATCGGGAATCAAAGGAATTTTCGATTGGCCGCATGCAGTATCGTACGCCTCGCTTGGATAATACTCCATCGACGCATAATTCCGTTATAACGGCGTGTAACGGGCAAACTGACGGGAGGTTTGCGATTTTCGCCCTCCAGCGCTAAATGGGCCGTGAATAAATGATTCTCGAAAGGGGGCCGTCGGGTAGAGGGAGAGCGAGCTTGCGGATCGGACGGGAAAGTAAAGAACGGGGTGGTTATCGCCGGAGGCTCGGGGTGAAATGGCGAGCCGCCGACGACTACGAACCAACGGAGAAACAAGGGAGAATCCACTCCTGTGAGTGAGAAAAAAGTTTGGTAGGTCGCGCACGACCGACGGCGAGCTTTCTGGGGATGGGAATGGGTAAGCTTCTGTGTGTGGCTAAGAAAACGAACGAGTCCGTGTTTGCGTTACCGTGTTACGTGTTTATTGTCAAGGGTTCCTATCCCCGTTGCGTGTAACTTTACTCTATGCGGTGAGGTTGGACTTTGCTCAAGAAACCGCTGGACAGCTTTCAGACGACTTCCGGTTACTTCCCCGCCCTCTCGGTCACTCTATACCGACTCCTTTTTTTCTATTTGCTGCCGAACTTATTTACTCATTCCTTTTCTTTGCTATCAGCGTGCGTTTGTTCTTACCTTATTCTCCGGTTGCAGAGTTAAGTGCCGGATTCTTATTCGAAAGACATTTGTGCATCCCAGTCGGGCGGCTGTTGGAGCGATTATTTGCGTCGAACGGAACAAGCCATTTGACGAAAAAAAAAACTGAGCCAAACGATGAATGCGCGTCATGTTTGCCGTAACATCCCGATGAAGTTTATCATACATCCAACGAAGAGACTTCCCGCATGCGGCAATGTTTCCGACCCTATCACTGTGCAACCACCGCCACCTTCCCCCATCCCTGACGTCACTTCCGGCGATATCCTACAGCGCGCTTTCACCAAAGACTCGAGGAAAGGGTGAGATATCGGACGACTCGACACCCCCGGCACTCGACTAAACTTTACGTCAAATGCATAATATTATCGTGCCCAGTGCAGCAGCGGTAGCAGCACCAGCAGCAGTAAAGATGAGAGGTGGAGAACGAGAACGAGGGCTCTATCAGAGATGCTGGTGAGAAGTTGCTCTCCGAGTGCGGAATGACGAAGAGAGGAAGAGAACGCTTCCCTCGCACAATTCACTCCTCTCCTCCCTCCAACCCTCTCTTTCTCTCGGCGGTATTCCCTCATTCAACACAACGCCGGCTTCCATCTCGTCGTCCTCCATCTCTTCCTCCGCAACGCCGACAGGCATCTCGAGATACACAATAGGCCCGAAACTGGCCTGGTTTTCAATTTCATTTTTAAATGAACTCCCCCACCAAGAACAACCCTCGCCGACTCTCCGCGAGGCCGGTGAAATAACAAGAAATACGTACGGACGGATTCACAATGGAGTCGCGAAGTTCGCGAGTGTCGAAAACAACAAAAATGATCATCACCTCCCCCCCCCCCCCCCCCCAAGAGAGAGGAAACTATTTCGTATCTATTGTTCGATCGCGAGGAAAAAAATTATTCTCTCCACGTTTCTAATGCATCATTTAGCTGCATCACCGATTCCGTTCGCGCAGCTCATTGACCAAAGTTCCCAAGGCATTCACGCGGAAGGAATGGTCAAATTGTCTTGGCTTCATTTTTTTCATGTAGCGGAGGACATTCAGCCCGCGTGGTTTCTATTAAAGTTTAATCCCGGCCACATTTAGTCGGGTGTTCATTGCGCGAGGAGAATGTGAAACCAGCCCCCGAGTTAATTCGCGCGAAAGCGGCCCCAGCGTTCAACCGTGTACTCCGGATCTGGATGCCAGAAGCAGAGACTCGGTGTTGCGTTCTCTATGTCTTCCGTGAAAGAGTTGAGAGAACCAGACGATGAAGCTCTTTCCCCGCGAGGGTGTGTAAGCACGCGTTTCACAGGATGGTAACGAACACGCGCGCCCACACACACACACACACACACACACACACACACACACACACACACCGTGCACACATGCATACGAGTTGACTCAAGAGCGCACAGTACTGTCCCATGAATAAATCATCGTTCCTAATGCGTTTTTCCTGCTGCTCTTTTCTATCGCCCCACCCGGACGCTCTTCGCATATGCTTCTCTAGTCTCGTCACTAGATTGAATGAATGTATGAATATTAAACTGCATACACTCCAGTAAAATAGTACGACGAAATTTCTGTATCTCCCCTTGGTCCTCACACGTGCCTCACAAAATCACGAGACACCAATGTCTACTTCCCCAGCGTAAATGAATAATAATCAGCGAAGTACGGTACGGAGTACCGGAGCTACGGGCGACAAATTTTCTGTCTCTTGAGGGGTCAAGAGAGTGGCGGTTACGAGTGAACAGGATGAGAATTTGAGTGGAGTTTAACCGGGAGAGAATGAAATATAAGGAGAGTAAGAGAGCGAGGGAGCTGAAAAGGGGCAAAAACGAAGCGCCCTGTGTGACCGCGGTTCTCGTGGCTTCTCTCGTTATGTGCACTCCGGCAGGGGGGCGGTTATGCTGGAACGAGAACAGTTCTATAGCCGGTAGCAAAGAGAGGACGTTATGCGCAGCGCGAGACAGAGAGAAGGGATAAAGGCTCTCTCGCACGGTTGCTGAAGCGGGACAGATGACTTGGCATAGATTGATGTCCCTTACGGAACTACCCGGACTGCCCGAGTTTCTAGCTTCCGCTGGTACGCGCCAGTGGCAAGAGGGATGGAGGGACTGTAGAGCTATAACGCCAGCAAACCAGTATACGCGAGAGAGCTTTACCGAGAGCCTGCCGGCCGGCACATAACAGGAGAGGGAATATACATACAACAACGCCGGGGTATGCCGAGGCTCCCAGTGCACGAGCCTCAGAGCTCGGATCCGAGGCGGGCCTCCAGTGTCTGTCATACCGGGTAGGCTTGATGTATTGCGTACGAGGGGTGGCTTCATTACTGGCCTACCGATGGCCACTCTTGTTTGCGTATTCTCACCCTCTACCATATTCTATACCATCGTCGGATCGGAGTCCGCGAGCGCGAGCCTCATCGCGACCCACAATCCTCTTCGCTCCTGTTCGCTTTACTCACTTTCACATGGTGGCTCACTCTCCGTTCATACCTCGCATCTGTGTTAGGTATTATCCTTCCTATGGATGTATGCGTATTATTTACAGCCCATGTATTCGACATAGCTGTCCGTGTCTTTTCCAACTACCACTTCGGACGCGCGCTCTTGCTCACTTCCTCTTCGGCAATCTACACATCGTGTGCGGATTCCGATTCTACACGGCTCTCCGGCGCATTCATCTGCGGACCTTCTATCTTTTTCCTTCAATTTCCCTGTCACATTTTACCCAACGTCGACGTCACGGATGTTACCGAGTGTCCTTCTCACTCCGGATCTCTGGCCGTCCTGTCCCTCTCTTGCTCACTCGGGACGGTCGTGCGGCCATCTTCATTCTGGAAATTCAGGGTGAGAATCCTAGGGCTGTACTGTCGTAGATAAGGCGAGGACTCTATAGGCTGCACGACAGCGAACTGGTCTGCATATCGATTCGTCAGCTGGATGTGGAACACCGAGAGGCGAGCGGGGATAGGAGAGATACACATGAAAGATAGGTAGGGATTGAGAGCGAAGGGATGAAACTTTCAGCTGACCGTCGATCGGCGAAGGGAAGTGTCGACGCGTTCGCCGGAGCATAACGTCCGACGATCTTTTTTTTTTTTGCACCCTCGATGGGATATAAACCCGATGGGGACGCGAGATTTGCACTCGTCAGCAACTCGACCATGGACGCTCCCGAGGGGATATCGGACGGAGATGCTCGGAAGAGAGAATCCTGGACTGATAGTGGCATATTGTCCACAGGTGCTCACAGCCATCACTCTCGTCATAGTCCTTCTCGTCACATCAGCGATATTAGCCGGATGAACGGAGGGTAAGTTATTGTCTGAACCAAGCGATAACTCTTCCTGGTAAAAGGATCGGTGCTATTATTTACTCTCGCTCCGAGTCGGAAATGAGTGGAAGATGGTCCAGCACGATTATCACGTAAATCGATGATCCACGGACCGGGCCATATTCACCACTCGCGTCCTGACTTAAAATTGCAATCTTCGTAGAAAACCATTTTTCCATTGAGCACCGAAGAGCTAACGAAAAATTTATGATCCATCATAGCTTCGGCCTTACGACTGGATCTTCTTCGTCCCTTTCTTACTATCATTTCCATTCGGAGTCGGAAAAGCGAATGAGCTCTTTGGATGTCTACTACACGAGTTGCAGCGAGGATATATACTTTCCGAAGCGCTATAGGATGGTGGCTTATCGTGAGTACCGAAGCGCCGCAGCAGCAGCCACAGCAGCCGTGTCCGATCCTGAAACCCCGAAGCTAAGAGCACCTTCGGCTCTTAAAGTTGCCCGGCCTCGCAGTCGCTGACTCCCCGAGTACCGGCGAAGAAAACCGCGATTGCGCGAGGAAATATGAGATTTCCGATTCTCGGATCGCATTAAGGAAAATTGAAACGGACCCGCGGTACTGCGGGGACTCTCTGCGAGCGGGAGAACGTATATTTGTCCGACGAGAGGGGGGACCGCGTTCATGGGCAGGTTGACGCTTCCGCGACTGTTCCATCCGCGCTGGAGAAACGGCGATGGAGGACTCGCACAGTTCCGTCGCTGGTCCGGAGAGCTAAGCGAATTCCGATAATCGCGTTGGCTCGGAACGTAGATTGGATGATCCCCGGGGCACCAGGCGGAGGGAAAAATAAAGCGAGTTACTACTCTCGCTCTTTCTCATGTTTCTTCCCGGTGCACTCGTTCCTTCGCCCTCCGGAGCGGAGACGGAAGTACGAGAACCAGAAGGTTGCACGTGAAACGCGCGAAAAACACGGAACAAATAAAACCTCTCCTGTTCCATTCCGCGTCTCGTGCTTCCGCAACTTTTTGTCCCAGCCGTTAACCCGTTCTGTGAGCGCGTCACGAAACGACAACGACGGCGACGAGCATGAAGTCGTCGCAGCTTGCCGCTGGATGCTTCTGCTTCGGACGATATGTATAGAGAGAGACGATACGCCGTATAGAAAGAAGGTCGAGCAGAGCGCGCACGAGAGGGTCGTCGAAACGGGCAGCGTACACGAGAGAATGCAACGGGAATGTGCGACGGACGAGGTGAGGAAGAGAGGACGGCCGAGTCGGTTGAAACGGTCCTTCGGGGAATGCATATAAACTTTTTTCAGTCCTACCTCTCCAACGATTTTCTCCTCTTTCCCTCGCACAACGAAGGACCCTTATTCTTCCTTTTTATTTTTTTTTTGACTCTCGGAGTTACGGATCTCAGAGCTCTCTATAGCTCGGCACCGACCACAACTGCCGAGTGGGACGGCAACGACTCTCGTCGACGCTGAGAACCGAGAACCGGAAGATCCGACGTATATAGAAATGAGAGAATTTCCAGTCTTCATCCCCCAACCAGCGGTAGCGGCAAGTACCTATTCTATACCTCTCTCGTTTCTTCCTTTTGCACCCTTCACCCCTTTTACTCGATTCCGAGCCCTTTTTCTCATCTCGATCCCACTTCTTATCCCAGTAGAAATTCCTTACAACTACATATATATATATGTCTCTCAAGTATTCGACGTCGACTTTTTCGAGACTCGGCTATCATCGCTCGTCTATTTTCTTCTACGACTGCTGGCTTTATACGAGCGTAGGAAATATATGTTGCACATCTTATGTACACAAAGAGCGGTACGTAAAAACCGATAGAAATGCGTGTCGCAGACGAGATGAATGAGGGCGGGTACATGTAGGAAAAATAGAACAAGTAGTATAACCAAGGGCATGTGGTAAGAATAAATCGCATATGTACCGCGCAGGATGGACGTATACGTTTTATCGGACTCTACGCGATCTTGGAGTTCTCTCTCTCTCTCTCTATACATTCGCCTCCAATGCACATTTCACTGTTACCACTATTCTTCTCTTACTTCGCTGCTCGCTTCGGAAATACTCTCCACCCCGCTTCTCAACCTCAGCCGAGTGGCCTTCTTATTTTTCAACTTGTTTAGCGAGCTATAAAACTGCAACGGCCGGGGTGGAACACAGTAGCGCGGAAAAGTAACGAACGTGTGCAGTTTGTATAGTTATATATTTTTGTAGGCCAGAAGTACAGATCTTGTGTTATTCCCACGTGAGTGCTGTGCCAGCCACCGTAATAAAGGATTCTCGGGTTTTTACAGTTTGCCTCCTTCCACGTCAATATACAAGTATCGCCTATTGGCTGCCAGAGAGGAAGAAGTGGGACGACCGCGCTTCCGTTTTCCTTTCTTTCACCCTCACTTTTTATTCCATAAGATTGACTTGCTCTCCCTCTACATATATGAATATATACCTCCTGTGGCACGTATCGATGTTATCTCAACGATACCAGGGTCCAATGTCGACGTATTCGGTCTCTCGCTTCATTCCTATACACCATCCGAAGTACGATAATCGAAAGAAAATATGTCGGTCTCTCAGTCACTTCCGGGCACGTCCGAAGAATCGTTTTCAAAGCTTTCTCTCTATCCGCGCCCACTCTGCTGCTCGAAAAACGCTACGAGTTTTGAGGGGTATGAGAGCCGTCAAAGGCAATGTTTAATATCGATTTTTTTCACCATCCCCTCCTTTTTTTTATCAAAGTTCCTCTTTCACCCTTTTACATCGACTTTTTTATTTCCTGAATGTGAGACTTTTTCGCCCTTTGATTCAGCTCGTAACAAAATTATCCTCTGGTTACACTGTACTCGCAGCATCAGCGCACCAATAATGTTTTCCGAACGATAGTCACCGAAAATATTCATTTCGTTTTTGACATCGATCTTTTATAACAGCGGCACTTACGGTTTTGAAAATCTCACTTTTCGATCGGAAGTGACATCATACGAGAAAACATCACTTCCGGTCAAAAACTGAGATTTTCAAATAGAAAGTGACATTTTTCCGGTATGACGTCACTTCCGGTCGAAAACAGAGAATTTCAATACCAGAAGTGACCTTTCTCGAGATCTTCAAAACCAGTCGTAATGTTTTTCCGTGTGACGTCACTTCCGTCACAATTTAAAAAATAACACAAAATATCGAAATCTAATAATTAACATGTGCTGTCGGTTTTATGCTCTCCCCCCCCCCCCCTTACTATGAAAAATAATTCGAACAGGAAAAACGAGTCGTTTTAATGAATATTCGCTTATCCTTTCCCGCAGATTCCGTACTTTGGCTCTCACGATTTATTGATGTAACATTATTTACGCATTCCATGCATAATATTACAAATTCTCGTTTGGGAATATAACGGTACAGTCATATATGTTAATACAAGCAAGATTTTCATTCAATATACCGATATATCGTAAAACAGTACGGTCTATGTAGTGTAACATTCGCGCGTGGATCATGTACGCATTATGTACGATACAAAACATGCACATAAAAGCTTGGTGATCGGTCCTCTCTACGTTGGTAAAAAAGCGCTCCCGTCCGCCGTTTCGCTGAGCTCGGAAGCAGGGAGTTCGTGCGAACGGACCGGGAGCGAGAGACACAGGAGTGAGGGTTCTCCCGGTCGGGGCCTTTGAAGAATTTCATTATCGGCATCCGAGAGTTTGGAGGAACGAGAAGGCGAATGAGTTTGCGAGCCATGGAAGGCCATTTGGAGCGTGTCGGGTTACAAAGAGCGTCATCGGAGTCGCAACGAACTCGTTCGCTTATTTCTCTCATTCCTCATCGCTCGCCTACGTTCTCCACTCTTAAACACCTCTGGCACCTATATTCAATTTTCAATGCATCGCAACTCTACGTTTATTTCTGCTTCGTGATTATATAGAACGAAAGACTATAAACCATGGTATTTTAGCGCAAGCTGGGGGCAGGCGATAATCGATGGCCTTATGAGTAAAATGATAATAGAAAAAGGACACGGATGACCAAGGTTATATACTTGGTATATAAGAAAATCGGAATGTCCGGTATATATAAGTTACGCACCCAACTCTCGCTGTGTTACGTCGCCACGTAACACAGTTTCGATATATATACGTCGATTTCAGACTCGGCGAACCGCGAAAGGGCCGCTATGTCACATAGTATACTGCAGCGTGCGACCCGAATAAGGTGGCGAAAGGGAGAGAAAGGAAATTTGTTCGCGTAAAAACGTACGAATAACCCCAGGCAAGCGGGTACTCACATAGGTTCTACGTACGTTACGTGGCTCCCGCAGGGAACGAAAGGAAGGAGGAGTTCGGAACGGAATTTCTGAACCCCGAAAGATTGGTCCACATACTAGGTCAAAGGTTTTCTATTTTAGTGTCATAGGTACTTGAATTCGGAGGCGTAACTTTCTTGAAATAAAAATGCTTACCGTATAAAGAAAAATTCCTTTAGACCTTATTACCTTATAAAAAAAAATCTTCACCTAAGCCACTTCCGATGGAAAACCGGGATCTTTCAACAGCAATAATGCGTGTACTACAAGGATTTTATTTTTCCCCCTATCATTCGTTGCTCTTGCAGTTGTCGAATTTTTCCATTATTCCCGAAGATTTCTGCATTTATCACAGAATGTTCATTTTTGTGTCATAGGAACTTGAATTCCTTGGCGTAACTGTCTTAAAGTAAAAGTCCTTACCTTATAAAAAACCATCTTCACATAAGCCACTTATTTGGTTTCACTTCCGATGGTAAATGTGATCTTTGAACAGCAATAATACGCGTACCATGAGGACCTTATTTTTCCCCTTTCGTCTGCCACTAATCATTCTCTTGCAGTTGCCGGATTTTTCCGTCTTCCCCGAAGATTGCAGCATGTATCACGGAGGTTTCGGCGAAGTTCAGTCGTGAATTGGCCTCGGGGTGAATTCTCGCTTCTCCTATGGTTCCCGGCTCTGCGTGAATGGCGGCTATGAATTTATATCCGTCGAAAAGTTTGCCCCTGTTCCGTGCGCAGCACACCTAAAGGAGAGGCGGCAACCCGATCCCTCTAAGTCTGACTACGAGTAGATGCTCTATTTTTTCTACAGGAAAGACCGATCGGATGAGAGACCGAGCGGATGACTTTCTGTCCCTTCGAGGGGAGGATATTAACTTCTTACGATAAATAACCGCAATAATTCAGAGGATTCGCGATACAAACGGCATGCTTGTTTTTCGAAGCGAGAGGGATTCTCCGCTTGTCGGTGAGGGGAAAAAAATGAACGCACAACACGTAGGACTTTTCCTGTCGATGAAAAAGCTTCGAAGTGGAATTGGAAGAGCGAAGAGCGGTGTCCTCGAAAAGTGCATCGCTGTAACTGTAGATGGATCTGTTACAATACAAGTAGTTGTGGAAAACGTGAATAGTTATATGAAAAATCCATGTTCGTTCACTGTGAAGAATTCGTGCGATTTTTGACGAATCCCTTCTTTCCGCCCTTCGGAGAGAGATCTCTCTGCATGCTGCCGAATTTCGTATTCCCTTGCAAGCTGCGGGTGCTTCGCTGTACAGGGCTGTTGGTTCGTACGTTGGATAAAAGAGAGAAAAAAAGCCGGTCTACCGTTGCGTTTATCATTCGGGCTTCGTTCGAACGGACGGAATAATCCTGCGGACTTGCACAAGGGACGGTCGGGATGAAGGGTGAGAAAGGAGGAAGCGGGTGGAAATGGCAGGTGGGACGAGCAGATGCCGCGTGCGAGCTTCCCGCTGCTCCGCTGCTTGCTGCAGGAATGCCGCGTTGTACGAAAAAAAGAGTTGCTGCTGGCAATAATTTAGAGCACCCAGATATACATAGAGAGCGATGTGCTCACAGCCAGCCAACGGCTATAGAAATTCGGCGAGAGAACAGAGCGAAGAGACGTGTGTGTGTCTGTGTAAAAAATCGTCGAGGCGGAAAATTGGGTATTTTAGACAGATACCTAGATGAAAAGTCTGCATCATACACGATCTCAGCGACGGTGAACATGTATCATGATAATTCTAAAATCCACGAGGCAAATTTATCTTCGTATTTGTGGGTAAGTTACCTTTGGACTGCCGACATTTTCCGCGGCTCGCGGGCAGCAGCTTCTTCATCCCGAGAAGTAGAATCTCCGCACGACACTTAAGGCAGAGCCAGGCAAAATTGACTTTTTACATAAAAAAAAATCGCGGGACGTTTTATAAATTCGCATCTCAAATGGAAGGCATCGTTTTGCCCCCTACTGTTTGCTTCGAATGATATGAGTATTTACCTTTGTACATTTTAATCTTCAACATTCTGAATTGTACCTTTTAATCTTTAATATTTCGACAATGTACATTTTACATCTCTATATTTCTACATTTAAAAATGCATGTGTGTAAATAGCTGCAGTCACTTTTTACGCAATTGCTAGTGTTTAATCTGCACGCTAAGTGTATTGTTAATATATTTCTGTGAAGCAAGATAAACATTTTCAGAATTGAATATTCAGCAGCGATACAAGGCGTACTTTACAAGCAATATGATTAACAGGCCATCGGCCACGCTCACTTCTTCCGCACTCGGGCGTCGAGAGTTGAATGCCGTTTGTAAAAAAAATTTAATAAAGAGATGGCTGGCGTGTCGTTTCAGTTCGGTGTTACGTCGCCTCGACACGCTCCGCTCTTCGCATGCAGTTATACCACACATTTATCTTTTACCACGCTATCCATATACGCTTGTGTTACTCCTCGCAAGGAGTTACAATCTCTCTCGCTCCAGTAGAACGCGCCACTCGCCCGTTCCGGAAGGAAAATATACGCGGGGCGACACCGTTGTCTTTGCGACGCTCCTGAGATGAATTCCTTCGTAAATATATCGTCGTACCCGGGGCGAAGGCGACCCAACTAACTACCCTAGAGCGTTTCTATCTCTTGAATATATAAATGTCCTCTCCGGAGAGATATAGTTCCATAAAGTGCCTCGCTATTCTTGATATTTCATTAGAATCATGATTTTCTTGGCCCCTTTGTTGTCTGATTGTGAGGAGGATAGAACTTAAAGAGGATTCGCCGCATCTTTTATTTGCATTCTATTTATTTCATCGGCTATATGAACTTGGATCGAAAATTGGATTGGAAAAATGAAACATCTACAATTTTTCTTAATATTTGGCGCCAACAATTTTTTTTACATGTTCGGAGAATCGTTACGAACAATAAATTCTGGAGATCAAATTTTTTATTTCACACCTGAAACAAGTTTTGTTTTGTAAACCTGAAATCAATGGAACGTGGCGGATAGCCGGAGCGGAAGCTCGGTCGCAGTGGCAGTTGTCACACGTACCTTCTCGTATCTCGAGCGGACGTGCGGTCAGGCAAAAGCAACAGTAGTCGCAGGGCCCTGGGGCGTCGCGGTTTTATCAAGCAGGAATTATGCAATTACGGATAACCTGAGAGGTTTACGGGCGAGCGAGCCCGTGCAAGGGAAAAGTATGTGGTTTTGCAAGAATGACCGCGAATACGAGGTTCGCTCCCTTCTCCTCTTCTTGTTGTTCGAAGCCTTCGGGGCGAAGGAAAGCTTTTACAAGCTTCGGCTACCCGCTTCGAGAATGATTCGCTTGCAACTGTGATTTTCGCCATTCCGTGCTTTCTCTCATCTCGGCCGCCTTCTTCGTTCTCCTTGCGCAACATCAATTTATTATGGGACCAGCGAAATTGCATGCTCCTCGTGTACTTTCGTTCGCGTTACTCTCCGTTCCTCATTGTGGACTTGGCTGGACCTCTCCCATTCTCCGGGCCGAGCAACAGCGCCAAAGCACCGAGACGAAAACTTTTTAATTGAAACGTTAATCAATTTTAAGGACGCCTTCGATTGGTCAACCGTTGCCGCCGCTACCTTGTAGTCCAAAGTTCACTTCCTCGGTGTAGTGTTGGAGGGAAAAGTTTTTTCTCGCGGTGCGAGCGAGAACCGAATCGGGCCGGAGGTAGAGGCGGACGGGATAGAGAGCGAATGAGGAAGAATCGCCCTTGTACGGCTTGAAAATTCAAGCCCTACTGCACGCAAGCTTTAACAAAGAAGGAACTTCGGTGCGCCGAGGAAAAGAAGAATTTTCCAAGAATCCTTACATCACAATAACGTACACTGCATGGCGAAGAATCGAGCTTGGTCAGCGGAACTTATCTCGTACGGTATTGAAGTACCGTCCATCTTCCCTATGGTATCTTCTTTGTTTTTTACAGGGTAGGATGGTCACGAGTTAGAGAACGATTCGTCGAAGAGCAGTGGTCAAAGGCCAACGCGATTCCGCGCAACGCCTTGGTAAGTAATGAAAAATCTCCAGTGGTAAGTTCAACCGTCGCCTTCAGGACTGACCGGACTTCTCGTCCAATCGGACGTGCCTTCCGGTACTTCACGTCCAATCGGACGTGTCGCGAACCTCGTTCGTACGTTTTCCCGAAAGATCTGCCGTAGCGCCGCCTCCGTGTGTTCCAACTGTGTTGTCACGTTCATTCGCTATATTTTCCTCTCGTTTTCGACCCTGGCGCCGGATAAACGTCGGAAGCAATTGATCTCCCTCGTACTCTTGGAATTCGAGCGGAGGTCCAGTGAATTTTCTTTGAACCACCCGGAGCTGCGCTGCTCATCCCAAAATTGACCTGAGTTGCGATTGTAT
Organism: Ichneumon xanthorius; assembly: GCA_917499995.1. Taxonomy (NCBI): domain Eukaryota; kingdom Metazoa; phylum Arthropoda; class Insecta; order Hymenoptera; family Ichneumonidae; genus Ichneumon; species Ichneumon xanthorius. Next base: position 1,595,187 of record OU824207.1, read on the forward strand.
TGCTTTTCAACGTTTGCTGCACACTTCTCTTTTGGTGGGCGCTTTTGATGGGAGGAAAATAGACTCTGAGACTGGTATTCCGTTCGGTCAATAAATTGGTCGATGAGATTCGGGAAATTGCATTACGGTTCGGTGACTGTGGGTCGTCTCAATGCGCCCTTCCAAGAGGGTACATATCATTACAGGATCCTAGACTGGAAGTCGAGCAATTCATTACAGTTTTTCGATCATGGACACAGCAGAAAACTAAAAAACTAGCGAAGCATTGAAATCTGTATCGCAAACATCGACAATTGCTCGACAACTATTTTTGCCCCTAGGTTTTCGAAAATAATTTTTTTTTTGTGATTTCAATGTCATACTACTTAAAATAGTCTATCTATGTCGTCCTGCGAGTAAAAGAATTTGGAGATTCGTAATCAGCGGGAAAAAATATATAATACTTATCCTCAATGATGAATTACGCAAATATCAGTTAGCGATTTTCTACAATAAATTTTGCGGGAATGTTGAACTATCTCAACTTTATGAGATATAGACATTTTTTCATACACTGTAAGCAAATTGCTCTTGCGCAAAACATCCTGTGTAAACTCCAGCATCAGTTAAGAACGAGGACCGTCAAAAGAAAAAAGAATTCGTGACTGACGACCACCAAGGGCACACCGCGGTTCACGCTTCAGTAGCACACGAACGGTCATTAAATAACAATTAACTTGACTCTTACATTGTTATATTTCTCCCACTATTTCCATCGATGACATAAATGTTCGTTCTGCTTCGGCTATAAAAGAACGAAAAAAAGTAACCATTTTTGTAGACAAATTTTGGAATCCACAGCGTCTTGGTTCGATAAACTTCGATCGATCGTACAACCGGTAATATTACAGTGCTCCAATTAATAACGGTCCAAATTCTTAATTCGGCAAATATCAGGCACATGAAACTTGCAATGAATATATTGGCACAGAGAATTTCATCAGACGTATCCGACGCTGGAACTCAGAAATAATGCACTATTTAAAACGATCCGACTAAGTTAGTGGCGACAATCGCTTTTGTCTGAGTGTTCGATGCAAATTTATCGACTGGGTTCGGCAGAGAACTCATGAATTTTAATGTATACATAAGACGGTACCGCGTCTCTTGATGTTATGAAAAAAAGATGCAAAGTAATTTGCACGTGGCTTCCTCATTTATTACAATTTGGCTTCCTCTATGAGGAAGCCAAAAACGATCAACAAACTGTCTCATGGAGAAATTTGTGTGCAAAATTGTAATAAATGAGAAAGCCGTGTGCAAATTACTTTGCACCTTTTTTTACACGGGATGAAAAATGCCGAAATCGTGCAACCTACGCAAAGAAAACATTATGAACGTCCGAGTGGCTCGAGTGAATATGAATAAGTACGTGGACGAGGAAGAACAAAAAAGGGTCGGTAGCGATAACCGGTGAGCGGTGAGCGCGGAGACCCCAGCGCGCGAGAATCGGGCAAAGGAGAATACGAAGGAGAAGTGAGATGGAACTTTTAAACGCAAAGATGGACGGAGCGAGAGACACAGGGAGAGCCGGAGAGGGCCGCGAGAAGAAAGGAAACTGGGGAAAGTTTTCTATCGTGCTAGCCCGTAGAACGCAGCCCGAAAGAACGGGCGAAAGTCGCGGAAGTTGGACGGATATTCTCTCCGCGATGGTAGCTGTACATACACTACAGAGAGTTAGACAAATGTATACGTGGCCCGTTTTGAGAGGAGAAGCACCAACACCACCGACCATTTCGGGCCAGAAATAATTCTATGGAGCCTCACGATTATCGTATTCTCTCATATTTTCCCGGCGGTTTCTCTCGCCCTCTTCCTCTTGTCGTTTCTCTTTATCCTCGTTCTCGCGACGGGTTTGCCATTAATAATACTGAAAACATTTCTCGTTGTTATACCGCAGAGCCCGGAGGACCTAGGGTTCGCCTGGTGCGAGCTGTGTGTACCCGGAAAATATATACGTATATACATATACAATGTTACGCGGAAGAGAGAGTCTGTATACAGGACGGAGACGTCGAGACCCGGATTCCAGGGGTGATTTTCCATTCTACCTCTCCGTCCTTCCCCTTCGTTACTATTTCACTTCCCGATACCCTCTCCGTCCGCCTCCATCGTTTTCCAAGCAGTTTCGCAAAAGGACGTAAATTTGGCGGCATGCGGGACCAATTTATTCGAGCGCACGTTATATTTTCAACTTCCACTTCATACCATTATTTCTTCCTTTCTCTCTTTCTGTACCGACCTCTTAGCCTCATATTTTTTCCTGGTGTACTCTCACTCATCCAGTCCCGAGCTCGACGAGTTTGAATTCTCATACCACGTCGTCGAGCTGTTTATGCTCTTCGGTCGCGACGACCTGAAGCATCAAGCTCTCGGAATATTCTGACGATAAAGACCGTTCGCCCCGGTGAGGCTCAATCCGACTTCAGCAGCGAGGATTTTTAAAAATAACTTCCAATGCTGTGCAGCCCGTCTCGGGGATCGATTCAGTATGCCTGATAGCGATAGGATTCGATCATTGTTTTTCCTACGGGTTCCCGATGGTAGTGGAAAAAAATTTTACCAGGGGTTTGGCCGAAGGGCTGACCGATTCGCAGGAAGGGTCGAACTACAATCGCTGCTGCGTATGTAGGGCGGGTTTTTAATCAATTTTTAGCCCCGAGTCGTATCAAGGTACATACACGGGATAGATGAGGGTTCCGTGGCGACCTCAAGTATCCTTTGAGCTACGAAAACAATATCTGTTTTATTATCCTCTGACACTACATACATGTAACCGCATGTGGCGAGGATTCAATAACGTCCCGTAGATCGAAAGGACGAGGGCCGACCTCTTCGACGTGAATCCATCGTGGCGGGGAAACTATTGTGGATGGTCCGACGTAGACCGCGTTGATGTAGAAATCAGATGACGCAGCCGGGGCATGAGATACGGGGCGTGCTACACTCTCCTTGCCGGGGGATCGACTTTCAGCAGACGTGAAAGTCTTTTGCCCGTGAGAGAAGGCGAGAGACGGTAAAATGACGGTACAACGAAGGAAAAACGGGCGGGCGGAAGTGAGAGCCGCATGGGCAGGGCGGGCGGGAAGGTAACAGCAGAAACGGGAACGCGGATGAGGATAAAAAGAGGGAATCCACGAGGCGGATTACCTGGGCTACCCGTCTCTCACGTCCGGCTAATTCATTGCCCTCGTTGTCTGCCCCGGAGCTCTGTGCCTCTGTGGGAGAGCCTCTCTCCTCTGCTTTTTCTTTCATTCTATTCTCGCTCTTTTCCCTTCTCCCTATACAGCCCGCCCTCTATTTTCATCTCCCTTCCCTCCATCGCTCTTTCACTTGCGCGGTATCCTCATATACCCCGATTCCGTTCGCGAACGGAGTTTCTCCCCCTGCACGCTACACACCCGCTACCCCTTTTCATTCTCTTCCTCTTTCGCTGTTGTACCCTTCTATCTTGGCCTTTATCAGCGGGCCAGATCTGCCAACGCGATCCGGCCAGTCAGCTCGATTAGTTCGAAGCCTGAGCTGCCCCCCCCCTCCTTCCGGGACCTTCAGCCTTTCGACCGGATTGACAAAGACGTGAATCCATCGTGGCTGACGCCAACGCCGCTGGTACATCAGCCACACCGGATGACCGGCGACGTCTGACCAACCACGGAATTTACTACTGGGGCGCTTCCAGCGCGCTGGACCATCGAGCTCTCTTGGTCCTCGTTATTCCGTACTTTCGCCATCCCGTTTACTGTCTCGCTATGAGTTTCGCGTAAATTCAACTCTTCCAATCTGGGGCAGCCGGATTTCAAAGATTTAGTCATTTTATACTAAAACTATTTCCGTGGATCTGTTGAAAAAAATTGATATGTCGAGACACTCGTTGGTGAGACACAAATTGGCGACGATGACGATTGGCGTGCGCGGCGTGACTTTCCGGTCGCGGATAAGGGACGTTGAAATCGCGGTGGTTCGAACGATTTGATGTAAAATGAAGGGAGATAGAGAATGGTATTCGGAAAAGCTCGTAAACTCGACGTATGTCGTACGATCAGAGTCTAGAGGGTTGAAGGCTGGAATATATTTCCAGCGCCCACGCAGAGAAGTGGAAACGGCGTCGACGGGGAGAAGCGTCGCGCTTCTGCTGTGGATGAAACGCGCGTGCTGGAAGAGAGTGTCGTTGGGCGGGAGTAGTCGTAGTCACGAAACGGCTAAATCGATATTCTTCGGGTGAGTCGACCAATACGGCGGTATTCCGCCGCAGTTGATTCCGGTAAGTCGAAACGCGGCATGGCTCGGGGGATGACGGTTATAGCTGGCGTAGAAGTACGTTGATATACTCCGGTGCAGTGTGCACTTTGGAGAAGCTGCCGATGCAATATAGCGGCTTTCGGGAAGGTGAAAGCCGATGAGCGATTCGATTTTTTGGCATCCGTTTTTGGCTTTATAGTTTTTATTGGGCTTCGTTGATGATCGAAAATTAGAAGAAGCAAAAAATCCAAGCTGGAAAATTGGCTTTCATGTAATGGGGCCTGTGATGAGGGATTGGACGTTCGTGGACGGTGGTTGTTTTGCTACAATAGGACAAAAGTGGCGAATACGGAGCAGTTCATGTACAATCGACTCACGTGCTAATCGACGTGGGTCATATTCGTCACTTGCACTCTGTACATACATGTATGTACTTTCAAGAGGAAGCCGAGTGAACAGTTCGCGCTCCAGGGTTTTCGCACCTAGAATAGGAGAAATTCGCTCCAATTCGCGTGAATTTAAACGCGGAGGATGCGATGGAAGGGCAACTGCGATAGATGGGCAAATGATGATATCTGCAAAGTGGCACCGGCAGCGGAAGCAGCACCAGCAGGAGTGCGGGATACGATCAGCCACTTTATTGCTATTCACTGGGCGCTACGCTCCGAGTTGCGCGCGAACGCCGCGGTCGCGGAATTAAATAATTAAAAGACATATTTTGCAACGGCAGATGTAGAGACAAAACAAGGAAAAAAAAGGGAAGAACTGTTGATTCACTGGTAGAAGTTTTTATCGAGGTGCTAAGGTTAGGGAAGGGGTTGAACGACGATGGCCTTGGCTGGCGTCGACGAAGTGGCTGTGCTAGGGATAGTCAGACACAGAGTTGCTCCCCGGTTGGCATTGGCTACATCGCCACGGGCTCACCGGCACTAGGAGCTGGCATCATCAGCGGCAGCAGCAACGCGCCGTCACTTTTCATTCCCCGCGAACGCGCTCGCGCCGATATCTAGATTAAGGCCGTCGCTCAAAGTAATTATCCAATCGACTCGAGCCACGCGGTATACGGGAGGCGAGGAAGCGATCCAGCGATTTAGCGAACGAGCGCCGAGGAAAATGAAGGAACGAGAGTGGATGAGTCAGCGAGAGGGAGCTACGTTGCTGGTGGCGCGATGTCTAACGGCCAAGTTTACAGAGAAGGCAAATCGCGAGAGGGGATTATCGCTTCGGCGGGAACCTGCCATGCAAAGAGCCCGGAGACTATGCTCAAACTCGGAAGATATTATATATACGTTTATATCCTTAGAGCATACCCTGTAGATACCCTTTGCCTTCCGCCTAAACTCCTGCCCGTCACTCCTCCTTTCGACGTTCTAAAGCAGCGCAAAGTTTGTTACACGTTCAATAATTGTCTTTCGGGAAGCTTACCATTATTGAGTAATTTCTGGGCTAACGACTCATTTAAAGAATTAACGAGAACCTTCTTTCTTCCGGGCTCGCTTACTTTCTTGGCACTGTAACACGCATTTAATTGCCCGGGAGGCAGTAATTTTTTTTTTAATATTCTTTCTCATATCCGCATCGTTCGGAACTGTGACGGAGAGATAGAATTTCGATGTCTGCTCCGCGATAGAGGATCGTCCCACGCGTCGACTGAAATCGTCGATGTAATTTGTACTACGGCGGCAGTTCGACGCCTTCCGAAATCGGTATAATATCACAGCGAGAGAAAAAGAAAACCTCGAGAGGAATTGCCTCGATTACACACAATATTGTAGCAGTGTACCAATTTTGTGAATATGGGTTATCTCCATTTGATTAATTAAAAAATCATATCTCGTTGATTCGCATCATATTGATGAGCCCCAATTATATTTGCAAAGCGAAAACGGTAATACCATGATAATCCGCTTTGAATTAAAATTGAATTAAACGAACGCCCCGATTGTTATCTATTCCGCAGCAGAGCGCCCAGAATTTATCAACGTTTCGGAAATTGTAATATGTCATACGATCGATCAGGCTCACTTTAGTTAAACCATATATATTGTATCGCCCCTTTAACTCCAGACAAGTTCCTGGTAAACGAATAGACGACAGCGCTGTCCACTATTGTCGTATGCAAAAAAAAAAGTAATTCGTAAGGAAATAAGACGTTATTTCCGATAAATTTACGGAAATCTAAATTTCCGTTTTTTTAAATCCATAGTTCATAGTAACGGCGCGAAGTGCCCGGGATAACACAATAACTAGCTAGTAGTAAATATATAGATCTAAATCGACAAATTAAAAACATGAAGTTTTCCTGAAAACAATGCGGAAGTCCACCAGACGAATGTGTGACGCTTTAGTGTTAATGTCCATCACTTTTGCTCATTCTGCTAGTTCCCTATATCGTTATACATCCACTCTTTCGTCGTCACTATAGAAATTACCCGGGTAATCGAAATAAACACGAGTAATCAACTGAGTGTAATTTAAAAGAGCCGTAGATCGGTCGCATCCAAAATGCCGGGCGTGTTTGTATTGAAGTAGCAATGCGGGTGTCGAAGGGATGATGAAAGTGTCACCGGACAGAGTTCCGGGGGTTGGGTCGCGTGAAAGATCTCGGTCGTTTCTTCGCGAAGCTCGATGGGTAACCTGCTGAAAGCGTGTGCGAGCAAGAAGTAATGGTATGTGTGTAGCGGAGTGCGGGAGAAATCACGAAATGGGATGTCACTCGGTGAAAACCCGCTCTCGACGTTTCGCACTGTGGAAGCTCAGAATGAACTCTCTCTCGCTCTTGAGCTAACCATGATGCCGAGCAGGTATACACGTTGTAGCGCACGGCAATACGTCTATACCAATGGATATACATTTTCTATAGAAGAAACCCTTATACGCTAGTCATGAGAAGAGTCCCCTCGTCTCGCAGCACCCTCATCGGATTGCCTGGAACTGACACATATCCGAGACATATCCCGTTGCCGATCCTCGGACTGAAGCGTACCCATGGTCGCATCTGGCAAATTGATTTTATCCCTTTTCCTGAAGATTCCCAATTTTTTCTTCTAAAAAAAGTGACCAGCGGTACAAAGTAAATCATAGACCTTAAACGCTATGCCACAAAAGTTTGTTCTGGGATGCATTTTTGTCACTACTTGAACTACATGGATTTTTTTTAGGTACGATTCCAATTTTGCCCTTTCATCGAGGTGTACTTTACCAACTGGAGATGCGAGTATGAGGGCATTTTTGAGTTCCTTTTGCTAGTTTCGTTCGGTGCGAGTGAGGAGTGGGCGGATGGTAAAATTTACAGTGCACGTAAAAATTCGACCGTCAGGAGTTCGATAGTTCGCGAGGGGAAACAAGTCGTCGATCTTGCGAAAGAAAAGGGCCTCGAAGTTTTACGACGCACGGAGGAGAATGGGGAGAGAGCGAGCTCTATTTCTTCGTGCACTGTCGTCGTTCCTCTGTACTGTTCTCACTTCCATGCGAGAAATGGAAATCCCGGCGAGCGTTGCGAAAGAATGGCGGCGCGTGGAAAAGTCACGTGCCGGGCGCTCGGAGCTGACGGGCACGGTTGAAAAACAGGAACAGTAAGTAATAGCGAAATACGGAAATAGAGAAAGGAGTGAATCTTGAAATAAGATTGTCAGTTTTCGCTGCGAAGCTTCTTCCTCACACCATAGCCTCCTTCCGCCTCTGCTCCGTACTCCGCTGTCCCATTCTCTCTGCAAACCAGTAAGGATGTAAGAAAATACGAGGAGCGGAGAAGGGTCTGTGAAAATGGGATTCACCGGCAGTCGAGGAGCAATGAAGCCTTTGTTCGTTTTGTTACGGCGTTCCACCACGAACCTTTTCGCTTCAACAATTTATTAAGAGAACTCGGACAATGGATCTCCGGTCTGTCCTTCCACGAGTCAATTATCCTCCGACGGACGTGTAATACCCTCGTCATTTGATTGCGGCGCCATAAAGAATTATTCGGTATAATAAATGGACATTGAAAAATACGATATTTTAATTTCGTATTCTTCGCTGCATAAAAATGGAACATTACGACCCCTGACGATCAATGCTTCCCAGCCAGGTACGGGAACGTTTGCCTGATTGAAAATTGGCTGTGGCGCACAACGAACGAGAGTCACACCACTTCGTCCTCAGGGCTCTCGGGTTGGTCGAGTGTCGAGACAAGGGTGGAGTGTCGTACACCGAGAAAGTTTGCATTCCCGCTTCTACGCCCTTCGTCTTGAAGAGCAAAGACGCGCGCGGTCGGAAGCGAGGCGATGTATAAGCGGTGTGCTGCGAACGGCAAACTCTGGTCGGCTGGCCTATCAAGGTGCTTAAATGATTTAATTCATCCCGACCGCGCGTTTCGGTCGCCGTTCGCACGACGACCCGAGTGCCGAGTTTCACTCGGACGAGCCGAGACGATGGTCGTTACCAACCTCCGCGTCGTACACTCGTTCACCCCGTGAGTTTAACCTTTTTAAGCAAAGAAAAAAAGCGGGGGCAAATTTAATAAAGGGAAAGGTTGAGAAAAAAAAGGTGAGAGCAACTAAAGCGACGTCTAACTAGCGGCGCGACACACAGTGAGGAATTTATATTGCGCTCTTTAGCCAGTCGCCCTCGGACGTCGAGGGTGCAAGTTAACCTTCAATCGAGTTTATACAGCCCTCCTATAATGCGACACTGTATACTACTCAGCTGTGAAACAATATCGATGGAAGTTTCGACGACGAACTTCTCAACTATCGAAAAACTCCGATACATACCTAGTTATGTAATGGGCATCGGCGGTAGATCATTTTATTTTATTTTATTTTAATTTGCTAAAAGTTTTTTATCACGAACAAAAAAAAATCAAATGAGACAAGCTGTTATTTAGTTGAATGAAATTAAATGTTACGGCATGATGAATGTACATCGCATGGAAACGATCTTTGCGGAAATTAAATAGGACCGATAGGAACCGTGTACCGACATCCGGGTAAATGGCCGACGTGCATACGGATGTGCAACCGTGCACCGAGCACAGAGATGCCCGTAATGGAACCGGGTTAAGCGATGCAACGTATTATAGCGGGAGCCTGGTGAAACGAGTGAAGCACTGGGAGCAAATATTCCCAATGTACCCCGGGGCCAGTCGAGCTTTTCGAGCCGCTTAAAGTGGCCAACAGTGGAGTGAGATTACGGAAATGCGGTTTCACGTATTCTCTATGAAATGCATTTCAGTGGTACGTATAGTGAAACCTTCGTGCGAACTCGCACGATAATGATAACCCGTTAACCGTAAATAAAAAAAATAATCGTAATAACAATAACGTAGTGGGGACACGAGGGTGTCCGGACTTTTCCACTCACTCGCCACTTGGGCGTTTGGCGTTGACGGTGCAATAGCTCATACACCCGCTGAATGTCACGGCGAACGATAAGGTTCCGCTGGGATCAATTTATTCTGTAATCCAGTAATGGAAATTTACTGTTCGGTAGAACGAAATGGATGACAAAATGAAAGCGACAAGGTAAGAGACGTCGACGGAGTGGGCGCGCAACATCCGAGGATGACTACAGCCCACTCCGCGACGTTTCTCTTTCTTTCCCTCTTGGCGGTTCAGTTTAGGTACACGCGGTGGGGTTCTTACCATGAATTTTTCATCGCGACACGAAGCTTTTGAGTTAAGAGGGAGGCTCGAGCCTTGGCGGCTCCCTGAATCATAAAAATGGGGTTGATAGGAGTCAACTTCGATGGATCGTTGGGAGCAGCTGCCACAGGTTAATGTTACCCGGATATGTTTTTCGACATCGATGGTATAGACAAAATTTAATGACTACCATAGCGTGTATGAAAAATTGACTTACGCTGCACTTTGGATATTCCTCAGCCGGTGCGGGTCTCTTCCAGCCGAGTAGTGGCGGTATGCAGACGAGCGCCGAGAGAAGCCAGACCAGAGTGATCATAAGTGCCGCTCTGGCCGGAGTTCTCTTCTTCAGATAGTCGATCGCCTGGGTGATGCTCCAGAAACGATCGAGACTGATGAGGCACAGATTCATTATACTGGCTGTACACAGTAGCACGTCCATAGCCGAGTAAATGTCGCACCACCAATAACCAAATATCCAATAGCCCATTATCTCATTGGCGAGGGAGAACGGCATTATAACGAGACCGAGAAAGAAATCGGCAACGGCGAGACTGGCTATGAACCAGTTCTGAATGTTCTTCAGCGCCTTTTCCGTGGCGATGGCGATGATGACGAGCATATTGCCGACGACCACGACTATCATCAGCACTGTCGCCGCTATCGATGCCAGGATTATTTGAAAGAGGCTGTATCCCGAGGGATACATACCGCGAACGATGTAGCTGTCGTTGTAGAGACTCTCGTTCCAGTAAAAACTGCCGTTATCGTTGTAAGACGAACCGTTGAATGACATTGACTCGAGATCCTCCATCGTGTCGACGAAACCGAACAATAACTCGGTCTCACCGTCGATCGTCGTGTCGGGTAGTCGCGTGTCGAGGCTGCTGTCGCTGCTACCCCTATCAGCAACTTCACCTTCGATATCCAGACTCGTCGACGAATTTGTCGGTTGATTATCTTCGTCGGGCTCGCTGTCGTCTCCGCTCTCGTCGCCGGATGCGAAACCCTCGTCCTCCTCCCAGTTATGATTCACCGATGTCCTATCCTTATCCGACTCCTCCTCGTATCCCGCTTCCTCGCCGTAGGGTGCAACACCGCCGCTTATTGTGTTACTCGAACTGGTACTACTCAGCGACAGCGAACCCGACCACTTGTCCCTGGTGACGGGGCTTCCTCGGGACTCCTTCGTGGCACCGATAGCGCCGCCGTTGATACCATAAACACCACTCTCCGACGATGCCTCCGACCAAGAAGTTGACAATGAGGATTCCTGCGACGACGATGGCAGAGTCAAACGTCGAAGAGCGCGGTCGTCAGCCTCGGAAGTTTCTTCTTCCTCATAAGACGTCGAAAGCGAGTACCACGACGACGATTGCGATGGATTCTCGGATGAGGATGACGATGACGATACGATGGAACCAGATAAAAATAGCGACCACGACGAGGACGCCGCCGACGATGATGTTGGACCGACCGATGAACCACGTGGTTTCGATGATTTCTCGCAGGACGTTGAGTTTTTTGTGATTTTCTTTTTAATACCGGATAATTGTGATGCCGATGCGGTATCAAGGCTCGGCGTCAAATAGCTCATGTTCTCCTCGAAGATGCTCGTCGACGCCTGATTACTATCGGGACTGATGACGCTCATGACGCCGTCCGAGCTCGGCACGACTCGCACCTTCGACGCGAGCTCGTGCTATCGTACCGGATCCCTTCTTGTTACTGCGCTGCCATGGCCCCTCGTCGTCGTCGTCGTCGCCGTTGGAATCGGCTCGGCGCAATGGGTTCCCGACGCTAGAACGAGAAACAGCAGGCACAACGGTACCGATACCGCTACGGACGAGTTGCTGACACCGGGATGACTTGCAGTTGACGTGGTCCTGGTACCTGCGACGCTCGTTGTACTCGCTGTCGAGATGCTCGTGGCGCTGTGAATCCCGGACGGTCTTCCACCTCCTCCGGCTGTCGAATACCTCGATAGGCCGCTCGTGTTCCTCACGGAGCATCTCGCCTTCGCCAGATCAGGCAACATGCCCGAATTCACGATGACGTCATCGCACGCTCATCGAAACACTAATACCAATGTTCTTCTCAGTAAAGTTTAAACTGACGCGCAGTTTCTTATATTTTCCTCTCTTTTTTTTTATCAATTCCCGTCTATTTGCTACTTTTCCTTTTGCAAAGAGCCTTAAATTATCGAAGCTTGCGAATTTATTTGCGATCGAATTCCGATATAAATAGTACAATCTATTTGTAACGCGAACTTTCAAGCTGGTGACTCTACAGAGTCTCGCTTGTTCTTCGCTCTATCGGTACGTCTATCGATTCGGCGGGATGCTGCATCCGTTTTTAGAATTCGTTACCTCCGACGCTGAGTCAACTTGGTTGGTTCCTCTCGAACGATTGTACACTTCTATCTCTCGGTTATCCTGGACGGTTAATAGCTTCTCTGCGAAGCTCCTCCTATAAGAAACGTACAGAGGCGAGCTTGCTCCTCGACGACTTCTGTACACGTTTTTACTACTACGGATCCTTTTTTTTTTTTTTCTTTTATGGTCACACTAGTCGTTGTCGTTGTCCTCTCGTGGGGGGGAGTGGCGCGCGAAGAGAGCTTTTACCTCTTTTTCAACCACTTCCTACGCTACTCCTCGCGCGACGTCAAGCCCGGTCCCTTGATTTATTGCTCGTCGGTTTTGCGTCTCGTGGACAGGGAGACTCGGATATCACGGGGACAGTGGTACAGTAACTCTCCGGTACACTGGTTCTATATACTGGTGTATCGTGGAGATAGAGGCGCGTGGGAACAGAATGACGCTGGAGGAAAATTGATATAAATGGATCGAGATAAATGGATCGCTATCAACCCGCGCTCGGAACGCGGATTAGATTCTTTCCCGGCTCACTCGCGCAGCTCCGATCTCGTTTTCTTTTTCGCTTCTCTTTCGTAATTTTTTTCGAAAATTACCCGGTACCACGCTGCTGCGGACAGACGAAGGGATACGCTACTTGGGAAAGGTGCGCCCAGTGGTCGCTGGCCAGAAGAATTATGCCAGGAGGGAAGAAATATCGTCGTGCCGCCCGCGAAACGAGCTGAGGGATGGCGGACAAGTGTCCGCTTCGCCCTGGCCTAATCTACTTCCTCCGCTAATATAGTAACTGCCGCTATACGCGCGCGCATGTGTATGTGTGTATGTGTGTGTGGCTTTGTGTTTGACTGTCCCGCGAGCGTGGACAAAAATTGGTCCCCTTTTCTCACGTGTTCCTTGTTCCTCGTTTTTTTGTTTATTCTTTCTTCGCCTTGGTTTCGTCTTATCGCATTTATGTTAAAGCCGACTTTTATATACTCGGTCTTTTTTAGGACGTGTCCCCCCACCCCCCCTTCCTCGGCAAATGTGCGACAGCTCGACCTGTTATTATATTCACGCTGTAGATATTATTTTTATTTTTTGTTATTTTTTCTCGTATCGCGAATTTCGCTACTTCGAGAGCTTTATTTATTTATTTAAATATATATATGTGTATATATACATATATACGAGAATTTAAAAGGGAACAAGATCGAGCGAGTGAGAAGTGAGTGAAAAGTAAAACGGTGTTAATTATTTTTACATCACCGGTTTTTGATATAATCAATATAGAAATGTGTTTCTCTCACGCTCGAAACAGCTGTATGTTTTCGTTTTCTAATTAGCTCGTTCTCCTATAAATCTTCTTTTTTTTTCTTTTCGCCCACCCCGTTTCCTCGTACTTCTATTACACCCTGGCTATACGATTGAGTACCGCACGCTAACCGGTACGCGCCCGCGAGACAATTAATTATCGTCCGGGCTAAAAGGCTAATTACCCGTACTGCTCCGACCTGCTGCCGCTTTACGCTGCTTTATTATGTTTTTTGTTTTGTTTTGTTTTGTTTTAATTTCTTAAATAATCCGCACGTGTTTTTGCCGCGCTTGTTTCGCAAATTCTACAACAATAACAATCACAACGACGACGGCGAAGAAAACGAAAAAAAAATTATAATTGATTAATCAACGAGATATACCCGCAAATGACGAATCTTTCGTCCCTTACGTTTTTATACAATATTTAATCGTCATATATAATCTCTCTCTCTATCAATATAATATATCTCTATACATGTATGTAATATACAATGGAATCTTCGTTTACCGATAATAATCAAGCCTCTCTTGTCACGCCTATTCTGAACTATCAATAGTCTATTCTAATATTTATATTTAAACTCTCTTTTGGATATTGGAAAGGAATCTCCTACGTGTTATTCTTTCGATCGATAGGAAGAGGTTTGTGTGTTTTTTTAAATGATTTCATGAAAGTAACGACAGGAGATAAAATAGGAAGCGTATACCGGAAGTGCGTTTTTTGCGCGTATCGTTTAACCTCGAGTTCTTCTCTTCTACTCGGTTTATTTTTCTTCTCTCTCTTTTTTCTTCTTACTTCGTAACTCACTCCGCGTTGAGGCTGCTTCTATTTACACCTATTTACACGTTCCGCTCGCCCGCCCCCTTAGCGCCTTCTCTTGTGATCTTCGCGACCGAGCCGCAATGTACGGAATATTTATGTCCGTCTGGGAATCATCGGATTATTGTAATTTCTCGTAGCCTTCCCTTCCACGCTTTTATTCTCTCGAGATTCTTCACTGGCAGTCTCGCTCGGTCGAAGCGATTTTTTTTTTATTTGGTCTTTCTTAAGCCCCTCCCCTCTCGTTAAGTATATTTTTTTTGCCTCTCGGTCCGATGCTTCCGATTGCGGAGCTTCTGCACTCTGCGCGTGGTAGGTGTCCCCGTCGACGAATCTCTCGATCTATTTCTACCGTCGCGATATCTCGCTCCTTACGATATCCCGCGAAATCGCTTCAAATTATCTTCGCCCCGACAGACGAACGGGGAAGTTTCGGGTAGTTCGATTTTCGTTAAAAATCCCTTCGTCCAATATCTCGACTCCGTTCCAAAAATCTCACGTCCGAATCGACGCAACACCGAACAGTAAAGAAGGCAGGCTTTGAAAAACTCGAAAGAATACTTAATAAAAAATATAATTCTGTCGGTGGTTTTTACTATCCTCTCGGTGAATGCAAATTTTTTTTCCCGGTTATCTCTCTCTCGGCTGTTCAGGCTTTCGTCCGCAATGATAATCCCAGAAGCACGGGCAGGAGGTGGGGAGGAGACGGGGGAAGAGATTAAATACTAGACGATGTTTGTCAACGCTGTACCGCGTTTTCGGTGCGGCCGTGCTCGCGGATGGCTCCGGTACACTGTTTACAGCGTGGAAACCGGAAGTTGAATCTTTCCGGCAACGCCCGGCTAGGATAACTCTCTCCCTCGGTCGCGGTACGGGACTCGACGGTTTTCCTATTTCTCTTTCTCCCCGGCGCCTTATCGTTTCCGCAAGCGTTGTCCCTCACACGCGCCCTCGACGGTACAGAGCTCCCCGAGGGCTCACAATGCGCGTCGATTTATTATCCGTTTCGAGGATACGCTATGGCAGAAGAGACACACGCTCTTCCAGGATCGTGCTACCTCTTGAATCGTGACACACGGCTCTTCCGGGTCTCTTCAGCCTCGAGCATCGCACGACGGCCACGCGGAAACTGCACCGCTCCTGCTTATCCCTCTGTTCCCGTTACCGCTGCTCCCCCTCCCTTCTTCTTCTTCTTCTTTAACCCTTTCGGCTCTTTAACCTTCCGTCCCTCTCGCTCCGTCCTCTCGACACTTCCGTCCGACTTATCTCACGTGCGCTTCCCACCTTCTCATCCACCCTCTCGCCAAGTCAAACTTCCCTTCCGTGACTCACGCTCGCACTTTATCCACTTTCCTCCGAAACCCTTTCCCTCGCACCTGCTGCTCTCCTTCCCTTTGCCACCCCCTCCGAATCGACGACCCCTCAACTTCGCTGAAGTATCCTCTGTCGTTTCACAACTGGCGCACCACCCTCCGCCCAGCACCCGATTTCGAGGGGAATCACTAACGAAGTCACGCGTGTTCACCGAGTCACACTGGCCAGCACAGTATGCGAACCGATCGATATTATCGCTTCCGATTTGTCGAATAATTTCATGCAACGGCACTCGAGGCGATAAGCTCCCGTTGCGCTCCGAGCGGGCTGGAGGA
This sequence comes from Ichneumon xanthorius, assembly GCA_917499995.1. NCBI lineage: Eukaryota > Metazoa > Arthropoda > Insecta > Hymenoptera > Ichneumonidae > Ichneumon > Ichneumon xanthorius. Next base: position 1,611,223 of record OU824207.1, read on the forward strand.
CTTTATCTCCGGAACGAGGTTCGGATGGTCATAGACACGGAGATTTGAGAAATTTTTAAGTGGATTCGTTTCGAAGACTTCGGAGAAGAAGAAGAGGAAGAGGAGAAAGAAGAATCGAAGCGAGAAGAAGAGAGACTCACTGTCGCAACGAAACACGAGGTTCACGTTTACAAATAAAGAAGCTTCCAGGCAAAATCCACAGCTTCTCTACCCGTATCAGTTTCCTTCTTTTTCTTTTTTCCTTTACAATATTTTCGATTCGTTTGTTTCCTTCGTTAGCGTCAAACACTCCGAACTCGAGAACCCGGCGCGACTGTAATTCAATTGTACACCCTCATACCGCGTTTGTTACCCGTACTTTTTTCTTTTTTTTATTAATACATTTTTTTCTAGTCCCCCGTTTTTTTTTTTGTTATACGCGCACAATTTAGTAGTATCTCGCGCGATTGTGATCGACGCCGCGCGCGTGCGAGAAGAGCAGCAGGGTTTACCGTCGTGATGTGTAAACGCGACCGAACGAACGAATGAGCCAGAGTGCGATCAGCGACGAATTGTTACAAGGGAGCCGTTGCCTTGAGCGCGCTGTCGGAACTTTAAATTTTTTATAATTTTTTTTTTATTATTATACAGTCCCTATGTTGCGGTGTAACACGACGAACGAGGATGCACGATCACGCAGGGGGATGATCGAGAGAGAGACTGGCTCGCAAGGGTTGCGCGAGTCTTGGATTGCGCTGGCTGGCTCACTGGAGGCTGACTGGAGGCGTCGCCGACGAGTTCGTCCGACGATAGCAGACTCGGGCCGCCGTACCGCTTCGCTCTTCCGTCTCTCTCCCGCTCTCACCCTTCGTGTATTACTGGTGGCCACGGGCGATAGTATCGTAGGCGCACGCGTCGGTTGTACGTAGCCGCTTCGCGTTATACGTGCCCGGAGTACCCCGCGACCTGCCGCGAGCACACAGTCGGCTGTGGACCATCGACCGAACATCGTCCCCATGCACGTATACAAAGGCCCACAGGGAGCCGTCGAGGGTAAAAGAGGGTTCCCGAGGATCGCGGGGTGGACCCTCCGTATTGGCAAAATCGGAATGACGAGTAAAGGGAATAATAATTGATAGAGATGCGCATGTATATATATATATATATACATATATTTATATATAGATGGACAGATATGCATATATGTATATATCTGAGGGAAAGCGTGTCGACGAATAAAATTCAACGAATTCGGAAGAGAGAGAAAATCAGGAGGAAGAGGACTCGATAAAAATAATAGAAAGAAATGTAGATGTACCTTATAAATAGAGTAAATAGTGTCGGGAGAAGATGGAGGCAATAAGAAGTATGACGCTCGAGAGTACAGTGGGGATTGCCCACGAGCGTCAAAATCCACTTGTGGATCCTTATAAAACATTACTGACGTCACTGGCGAGTCTCGCAGGGCTACGTACTGGGTGGCTTTCCGGGCGGCGATACCAGAACTGGGACGTGTTCCGGTTCGCGTGCGTCATCGTCTTCAGTTTCTTTTTCCCAAAGAGCAATATCTGGTACGGCAATAAATACGATTGTACCGAGTACAAGGAGCGACCGTGTAACGGCTTTGGTGATGTTTTTTAAAACTTTTTTTTCTTTTATCAATGGTTCTGTTGGATCGTTTTTTTTTTCTTTTTCCGCGTCGAATCTTTGCCTCGCAACCTTCGACGCGCCGCTGAGTTCATGGAGTTATTGCGGTGGCAATAAAGGGAGTCACGCGAGGGATGAAAATTTGATCGTATATAAGAAAAGGGGAGAAGCAGTACCTGACGGTACCGACGTGGGCGACATTTGCCGCGGGGATATGTCGCGTATCGCGGAGAAACGCGTTGCAACGGTGACATATGAGGTATTCGACGTATAGGCGAAGGTATCGGGTGTAAGTATGCTGGTAAGAGGAGAGCGGGGCGAAACGGACCGGTGTCCTCAACATTGGGCGGGACTCTTTCCCTTCGTGCCCCACGGGGTTCCGTTTTGCCCCGCTGTCTCCCCCTATACGAAAAGGATAGTCTCAGTTGCGAAGGGGTTTGTTGCCGGTTTATCGGGTTCGAAGGCTCGTTCGCGGACGACCGAGCGGCAGTAGGCACATTCTGTGCTGTAATATATTCTACGATATACGCGACACGTATCGAGTATACACGGCGCGATAGGAGAGAAATGACGGCACGCATACATCGGCTCGACGTTTAGAGTTATTTATGCTAGATCGACGTCCGATTTATGGCTACTTACCCGGTAGAAAATACTTAGAATTGGACGATTCGGTGATTGGATTTTTCGTTTCGGCCGCTGAGTGGTTACTCGCACCCCCGAATTCCCTTGGGTGCGATCATTCGGGCGCCGAGAAAATAGAAATAAAACGAAAATAAATTAGGGTAAGAGCGGTGAATACGGACCGCTATTTTTTTTTTTTTTTTAAATTGATCTGTAATTATCCGACATACACCTCACTTTGAGTGTACACTAGACTATGTACATGATTCAAACTCCTCCACATCTCGTTGACTTTCCAGCTCTCTGCGAAGCCAGTATAGCAGAGAGCAAACCGCCCTTGGCGCAATTAATATACGAAGCTATGAATGGCCAATTATACCCGAGCTCTCCGTGTAAACTCGTCCGGTTAAATCGTCTTGAGATCCCCGGGTAGGTACCAAATCTTGGTCGTCCGTACGAGGGACCACTCTCTCGAGGCCTTTAGAGCCTCCTAGGCGCAACAGAGAATAATAAATTGGAAATCGCATTGCTCCTGTACAATGAAGCTTGCTAGTAAATATTATATTATCCTGTACAGTAAGCAATATATCGTATCTACGTGGGAGGTAATATGACCCACCGGATCTTAATAGTCTCGTCCCCGCCGGCCAACGACCAAGAGTGATGGGCGAAATGTCCGAGGGTGACTGTGTGTGTGACGGAAGTGGGTAATACGCGTCGCGTTAACTGATTCTCAAGACTACATAACAGCGCGCGCTTATATAGTACTACCACTGCCGGAGTGTCTTAATGCCACACAATATATACCTACCGTAGTACATCGCCGCAGTGGTAGCTCTTGGAAAGCTGCCACACCCGGAAAACCGTTCTCGATATACGGAGCCCTCGTATTCGACCCCTTGGGTGCCCTCTCGCCCTATTCAACCCCTTTTACCTCGTCCCAACGGAACGGCAGAAGCACTAGCAGAAGCCTCCCCCCCGTTCTCCAGCCCGTCTGTCTCAGGTAATTTCTCCACTATTCGAAGATCGATGGTTTGGCAAAGCTCTCGCTGCTGTTCCACCGTTGCTGGCCTCTACACCCGTATTCGTTGTTGAACGGGTGCGGCTACCGCTCACGCTGGCTTACTGCCTCGTTCGCCGGGGAGGGCTGCTCTCTTGCCCGCCCGACCATCCCTTGTTTGATTCACAATGTTGTGAGTGGCCAGTAAACGTCGAACAGACGAATAATCCAATGTGCCGACTGCTATTCCCATCTCCAGCTTGAAATCTCGAAAATCGAGATATTTGGGAGTTTGAGGTAGACCGTTGAGCAGAGGAGATGGAGCGGAGAGGGAGATGAAAAAAATATATGGTACAAAGTTAAAATGCGAAGAGGAGGATGCTGAGAGAACCACATCACGAGCAACCACCTGCTGTACTCTCTTCTGCCGGGTTATATCCACTCTCGAGGATTTCTCTTTCTCCTTTTTCTCACCCTCCCCCCCCCCCATCTCGATGTACTACTGTGTTATACATACCCACATCAAGATCCCGAACTGAGCGAAACACGACCGACTTGTAATCTCGGCATACGGGAGAGTGCACCAGGAGGATGGAGTGGGGGGGAGGTTTTCGAACGAAGATCGAAAGGTGGGCAGGCACTCGACACAGGGCCGGAGCCTTCGAACTTTTAGTTGCTGTGGTATCAAGTGTATATATATATATATATATATATATATATATATGTATATTCGTCAATACCTTGTACGGAGACTGGCCGAATTGAGAGTAGGATGTTCGGTTGCAAGTGGAGGGATGAGGACCCAGGAAGATGGAGAATCTTGACGACAGGTTAGAGTAGCGCGGTTAGCGGAGGATGAAGTCTCGGCCGGAGGAGGAAGCTCTGCCGCAGATGGACCAACCACCTGCTGAATACCCTTCGGGAGCCCGGAGACATACAGATCCGGCCCATTAACGTTCCTAGAGAGGATGATCTTAGATGGCTGTTGCTCTGTGGTCCAGTTCCGTTCGGAGGGTGGAGAGAGCGGTAAGATCTGACCGGAGAACTACATGAGGTACAGGTACGAAGTGATTCACCTCATTGGCAGACCGGAGTCTGGTCGTACTACTCGCACCGCAAATGGGAAGCCCCCCCGTGTAGGAGTCCAAGGTAGCGGCGAAGCCAAATGCAACCAGCCGTCGCGGTTTGACAGTATCTTAGCTGATAAGTAAGACCGCCATGAATCGACTGCACAGAGACGTTCCTGTACGGATTGCTCTCTCATTTGAACTCGTCTCCCAGTAATTCCGTCTCTGCTCCTCGCGTGCCCGCCTCCTTCGTCCCAGTCGCGGAGTCTACGCTTCAAGGTGGTCGCATACCGTGAGGCGTAGTAACCGAGAGTCCTCGAGGGAACGAGCTGCTGGTCTTTGGTGTCGAATAGGGGCTCTTATCGTTACTCTCTTGCGCCTCCCCGACGCTCCTCCCCATCCGTCGCTGTATTCTGAACATTCTCTCGTTCCACGGTTCCATCCGTCTCTTTGAACATCGACTATCTGCCGGGTCGGTGAGAAACGTTCTCCAACCCCACCTAAAACGACCGGTCGGTTCGTGACAATCGTCGAGTCCCGACTTTCCCCAGATCCTACGCGTAACCTACGTGCAGACGAAGACGAGAGGGTTGGCGCGAGAGGACAACGTGAGCGGACTCGAGTACGAAACTTCGTCGCACAAGCGAGAAGGAGACGAAATAGGGCTTGAGAATTCGGTGAGACGGAGAGAAACGGATAGCCCAATAAAGCTCGCCAGCTCGGACAGATCTGTAACTGTGTCCCCATAGTTTATGCCATATATTACCGAGGCTGCGGAGTCGAAGGGCACGAGCGAACTTCGAGATACGGTGCCGGCCCTTTCCCTCGTGTGCAGTATCGCTCGTAAATGGATCATAAATGTATGGGGTATCGGAACGGCAAGGTCCGCCGACTTACGCGAACGTGTGGAAATAACCAACGGGGGGAGCTGCTTCCTCGTTCCGTATATCGACGACGTTAATGGCCATATCTGTGCCCAGCTATGGGATACATGCAATGCTGTAAATTATCGGGTACACGACTGTACCATATCGTCCCTTTGTGCGGGGGCGACGAGATGTAAGATGATTTAGTGAGGGTCCCGCAAGGAGTTCAAAACTGTATAACCGAGTTATACAGATTCATGTGCCAGTAGAATAGGCTACGTATACACCACACTTGCATGCCGACTGGTGAGAAACGTAGGGGCGTAACTCGTGTCGCTTTGACACGGAACTTACGCCCTTCAGATTCTTGGCCATCGGCATCAAGACTGTTCCGCTGCTATGTCTGTCTATCCATGCGAGGAATAGCAAGCCATGCGTCCCGGATCCATCGACTCTCGCGGTGTCTTCAGTCTCCACGGTAACCACGCTTGTGCACAACACGTATGCATCTTCCTATGTAATATCTACTTTGCCCTTTGGCCCAGTGTGTCGGGCCATTGTGGAGGATGGCAGCCGCGGCAGCGTAACCAGCACGGTCTCTGTCCCCCGGCATCTTCCTGCCGCGTAAACTAGTTACCGAACTTCTTGGTTTCGACCTGTCCGCCACCCTCTCGCACGCTGTCGGAAGATAGCGACGGGTCGTGCGAACGAACTCGTTCGTACCACGTTGGCTCCTCGACGCTTTACCCTCTCGTCACCTTCGGACAAACTCGAAAGGGGAACGATGCTTTCCGAACGTAAAGAAAATGAAAAATTTTATTGATCCGTACGTCGGATGAAAACGACTAAGAGTCCAACAAAATGCGTCCCGCGATGCGCAGAAAAATTTTAATTGGGGTAATCCATCGTTTTCCATCGTTGATGGTAAATAGGGCGAGTGGAGAAACGGAATGAGCGTCGGGGGAATTCGTTTGAATTTTTATCAAGAAGAAACAAGAGACGAGAGAGTCGACGTCTGTGCTTCGTGCTCGGTCTCTTTCATTGTACAATGCTCGCATCAAGCCGGCGGGTATCAAGAGATGGTCTTTTTTTTCTGAAATATTTTATACCTGTCCCTTCAGCGAGGAAGAGAGGCAAAAACGGGTCGAGTTTCCGAGAAGTGAGATACCCCTTTCTTTCTCCCAACTTATTAATTTCACCCTTGCTACGTGGTGCGCTTGTTGCCGAGCTCACCGGGTCCTGTTAAGTCGTCCCGTGCTTCCCTAAGACCTCTACAGTAACAGCTTTTACCGGTAAATGGATCTACCGCTGGAGATACACCAACCCATGTACGATCTAACTTTGCACAACATGGCCAGAGAAAACTGTTTACTTCGCCGGCAAAAAATAGATATATTATGCTAGAAGGGAAGGAAGTGCGCCATTTTAGCCGAGTGTGAAGTTTACATCGAGTATGAAGTTTACATCGAGTATGAAGTTTACATCGAGTATGAAGTTTACATCGAGTATGAAATTTACATCGAGTATGAAGTTTACACAGAGAGTAAAATCCCACGAGGTGAAAATCCACTTCCTCCCATGTAGCATGTGACACTTTTTTTCCAACTTCTTTAAAATAACCACATTTCTTGCGTGGCAAAATCGTCATCTTCGCCAATTACCACTAGTCCTCCGGGAGTAATGGGGCTTTCAGAGGGAGTAATGAAACAGTACTGCGCATGCGTATTGCTCAGTAATGATCATTGGTGAATATTAGGCAATTTTCCGTCCGTGTTGCACGCAAGGAATGTGGTTATTTTAGCGAAGCCGGGGAAAAAAAAGATCTTTCCCTCCATCTCTGTAAGCGGGCAGGATGCTGCGCGTAGCTGTTGTGTGGTGTCCTCTTGGTTCGTTAGCCGTAGCCGAGCCATCCAGCCGGCTGTCTGTCACCCCCACAGAGGCTCAAATTATTTTATAGAATGGTCGCTCTCCCGGCCCTCTCTATCTGGGTACAACGTACGCTTCGCACATACCCCTCGGTATATAGTGTCTACAGTATATCGCATAAACGTCCAGGGTACATACCACTTTACCACAGCAACGGGACGACGACGTTACTGATAGATTTTTTTTTTTTCATCGCTCTCTCACGGCGGTGTTAACGAGCGGACGGATGATAGGGACACGAGGGGGTGTCACATACGATGATTCCCAATAGCGCCAATGGCTTTTTCCTGTACAAAACTCTCGTCCGACCATACATCGCGCATATGCACTGGGAGACGGATCTAATGGAAATGACCATAATTCTGGAAAAAACCGACAGAACTATTATATATATATATAGGTAATGGAAACTGCAGCAAAGTCCTGGAAAATATTCATAATAAACTTAACAGATTCTGCTAGAAAACATGGTAATTTTCTTTATCGCAGATATTACCCGAATATTCCATAATTTTTTAAAGAATTATAAGTTCTTCTTACTGGAAAATATTGCAATCGGTGGCATAAAAATCGCGGCTTCGTTCTTCTAGATTTGTAGGTTATATCGGCGTATTATATCTTTTGTATGTATGCATACATAAAAAATCGACGAAATTCTCAGTTTTTATTCTCGGAAATCTCAGTTTGAATCTACAAAATTCTTAGTTCTATCCACGAAATTCTTAATTTTCGCTTTCTGGATAAACCATATGGGTTGAGTAAAAATTGGCCCCTGTGAAAATGTCTCATATCGCTATTGGTGGCGCTGGTGTAGGAAATTGAATAGTCGAAATTTACCATATGAAGATGATTTGGTATTATTTCCGAGATCCTTCTCTCAGTATACAGAATTCTCGTACGGCCACATATCGCGTATATATATATATATATTCAATAGCCATCGAACTTTACTGACGGGTCATCTTGAGACAAAGGCGAAGCGGGGACTGGTTTGTTTACTGTTTTGGTTGAAGTTTGTATTTCATTGGCGACGTAAATTGAAACAGTATACCCGCTGTCGAATATCTCCACGGACAGACGGTGCGGGCTTCCGCGAGGGGGTGAAGAAAGCGCAAAAGTTTGCACTGTTGATGTTGGAGTCGTCCCGTTGCGGAGGGGTCTCGAAGCTTTATTCCCGCAGGAGTTCGCCTCGTTAGTTTTACTCGTTGAAGATTCTCACCCGGACCAGTAAAGAAGTTCGCTGTTTGCTTTATTAATTAGTTAAATTTCAACCCCCGGTCCCACTGTGTTTTATAGAATGTACTGTAGCGCTCCCCTCTTGCCCTCTTGCAGAAGAGCTTTAACCGCGAGGGTGCTTATGATCCCCGCTGCTGCTGGGTAGTCATAAAATTATGGGGAATGATGATTATGCATGGAAAAATGCTGATACCCGGGTCACGGGGGGATATAACTTGACCTGATGTACTAGCAATTTCAAAATAATTGGAATACACGGAGAAATAATTCACATTTCATAGAAAAATATTCCGCTCATAATCTCTATACGCTCTGCGGTTTTTTTTTCTTTTTTTTATGCAGGGTCGAGTAACGCGGATCCGGTTTCTCGTTTTTTTTCGTTTTTTTTTCGCTTGTGGCGATCAACTCACACGTACGTATGCCGGGGAGTATTAAAACGTGCTATGCAATGGATGATATAGAATTTTATAGAAAAAAGCATCGTCTGAACGAGAGAGCCCGGCGGATAATTGAAATTGTAATTGCGATTCGAAAATAAAATTTGCGTTCGATAAAACAGGGTCGACAAAAAAAAAAAATGTAGAAAAAACGCAGGGGATGCGCGAGTGTACCCTAAGTTGAAAGAGTGTTGAGCGGAGTGAAATGAAAAGAGGGTTCGCCTCCGTAGGGGTGGCTGGAGGGATTCGAGCCACGAGGGAAAACGACGTGTGCATATACGTACTGGTGCCGTCACGTAAGCAAAGTGTGTCGACTATACTATGCAAATACGTGCAATGAATACGTTGATAGGAAAGCTAAGTGCAACCAGTATCGGTCCACACTGCCGCAATGGCCGCGCACGCAGCGGCGAGGGAACTTTTTTTTCGCTCGATGCTGACGGTACCGAATAGAAAATAAAATTTGGACGACAGGCAACACCACGACGACGACGACGGGTCGAGGTGAAGATTTTTTTTTGTTTCTAAAAATAAAAAATAGAGACGTAACTCTATTAGTGGCGAACCCTCCCGAAAATACAACCTTAATATGTGAAATAATGCATGTTTACTGAAAAACCCCGTCATATCCATTATATTGTGTATTTCTTGCCGCAGAACATGATAGTCACCTGGGTATTTCCGCGATGCCATCGGGAAACAAAGAAATCACGGTTTAAAAATACGCCAGATCACCCATTTTTCAATTTTGGCTATAAAAATAGCTGATAAAATTCTTTCGTAAGGTCGTCCCCCTATTTTATTCACGAATGGATATTTAATGGGAAAAATTGCATCTAAAGTACAGTACCAATTTTTCAAGAGATTCCAAAAATTCAAGAACATTTTTTTGCGATCACATTTACGGACTGATAATGTCCCGAAGTACCGTGGCTCTAAAGGCGCCTCTCGGGTCGCATCGTGCCCGGTGAATTTCCCGGCACGTTCCTCTACGTACTCAATCGACTTCTCTTAATCGTCCTCTCGACGTCCTCCCGCTCGCGGCCCACACTCGAGAGCTCTCGCTCTTGTTCAACGGACTTTGGGAAAAAAATTTGCATCACAGAGGGCGCAGACGGGACGCGCGCGAGGGTGGTTTCGAGGCAAATTTTTGCCGCGAGCGTGTGTGCATCCCGTATATCAAAGAAGGGTTCTTGCCTGGCCCATTCTCCGGGTCGAGCGCATACCCGCGCACACGAGCTCACGCCCAGCTTTGAAAGGCTGATAAGTGTGTGGAATAAGTATAATGTGGTTCCCGGAGCATACACAGCGGCTCCGTACCAATACCAGGCGTCGCCGGGCCAATGTATCGCTGTCGTATGTCGTGGACTGCGAGGAACTGCGAGGCGGCGACCCGACGAGCAAAGTTCCCCGTCCCGAGATGGTGATAACTCGAAGTCGCCAGGCTCCACGGTTATTGTGAGTTCCCGAGCTGACTAGAGGCCTCGCTGACTTCATCGTACCAGCCGCCACTCGAACGTGGCGTCGTTAAAATATTAACTGCCGACAGCGTGCGGGATTCGCGGAACTGACTATACAATATTTATGTGTCACGTCAGGCGGCTTATTCCCGCGATTGTGTACACAGCGATACCGATGCGAAGGTGCACCTGTAGATGCATGGGCAAAAAAAGTTTTTTTAAATTTATTTTTATAGAATGAACAATATCCTATGAAAAATTCCGTACACTGATAAAGAAAATATGGTTGAATGAACTAAAATTTCGAGCAGGGACGTTCAAATAAATATTTCGTTGGTACAGCTCAAAGATTGGTTAGTTCACAATTTTTTTTTTTTTAGGCATTAGAATATTTTGTCTCACCAACAAGATATGAATTTGAACATCCCTGCCCGAATCTTTAGTTGATTCAAACGCATTTTTTTTATCAGTGTGCTGTTAATTGTTCGTAACGACATCGTGATAATCTAAAAAAAAAATCCTCAGGTTCGAATGATAAAAAAATGTCGAAGGGCGGAGCACCCAATCGACGAAACTCGACCCGGCGCGAGCCCCGCGCAAGTCTCCGATCTTGGCAAAAGACGCAAGAAAAATAATACACTAAGCGGAGTGTAGGATTCGAGTGGAAGACCGTAGACGTTTTACGCGAGGATTATAAACAGCGAGACCCACCGTCGAAGTGAGGAATAAAAAATAAAAATAAAAACGGGAAGAATAAGAGAGAAACGCGTTCTTTCATGCCGCGTCGGGCCGGAGCATCGCGGCAAGTAGGTAAGGTACGTAGTAGTCGGACGTCTGCGTATAGAATACCCGGTGGCCCACTTTTTCCCCAAGCGTGCCCGCCACTAGGGCGTCCGATCAGACGTCGACTCTTTCCACGTGTTGCTCTTCTCCGCGCTCGGCCCCTCTCTCGTACGGCTCGCTCCCTCTCTCCGTCGAGGCGAAAGCATCGAGCGCAAAGAGGCTCCGGCGAGAAGAAGATAGACCGATCGCTAACGAGGACCCCGCCCTTGTGACGTCACCAGCCACCGAGAGAGAGAGAGAGCGAGAGAGCGGAGGGAAGCGAGGGATGAGCAGAAGCTGCGGAGGGCGCGTGCGTCCGAGCACCGAACGCGAGCTATGGAGAGGAGCCACCGAACGACCCCCCTCAGCAGAGTTCGTGTGAGCCGCGTGAAAACTCACCTCGCCCATCACAGCCTGTTACCGATCGCCTCGCCGTACTCATGTGCGTGCATTTAATAATAACCGAGCCAGCACGTGAGTATAATGAACCTTGCGCGGCAGTAATGCCCCGGCACAGTTTTAGTATACCGTCTGGATAGTAATACCATTAACTTCCGTGGGGCACTTTGCCTCGTCCGTATGGACCACGTACAAAAGGCTTGTTAGGTTATTTTGCTCGCGCATCTGCCGCTTCTGCGCCCTCCGCGCTGACGCTGATAGATCGGGCGAACGTAAAATGGAATACACAACATCCCGCGGTTCCCCGAGTCGATTGTTCGCTCGCTGACGCTCTTATCGAGCTTGCTTTTTTTATGCATCTGCGAGAGTGATTTTTTTTCCCGGGGTTATCGAGGTAGCAATAGAAAATCTGCAAAATTGTTACGGTTGATTATGAACGACGGAGAACGTAATTGAGGTCTCAATTAAGATCCTCTCGTGACGTAGCCCTATTTAGCGGGGCCACTGATCCTGCGATATGAAAATACGATAATCATACGAAACATGGTAGATCGGGTGTATTCTCCCTCGGTCTCTCGGCTGCGTGTGCGAGGAGCCTTCAGCGACACAGCAAGTAAAACCGAGCGAGGTGAGGAGGGGGAGGGGGAACGCGCGCGCACACTAACCCCCCGACGAAGAGGGCGCGCGTTCGCCAGCTATAGAAAGCAGAGAGGGGGTGTATCGACCCCTGCAAGATTCGCGATTCTTTCTGGTGCTCGGCGAGTGCCTCACACGGGAGTGGGACGGAGGGTGGCGAGGAGGCCAATAGAGGAAGCTGGGGGAAAGGCGAGGGGGATGAGGAGGGTCCAGTGACGTCACCGATGCCCCCGACGGGTCGAGGGTGATGTTGAAGCTCGCATTGCCTCCGCTAACATTTCGTTGCTGTATTTACCCGTCCTATGTATACTTCGTATGTGTACTATACACACTGGCACACACACGCTTTGGGTAAATGCGACATGCAGCATGGAAGTATCCAGCAGCTTGGGAGCTCTCGGGGCATTGAAACGTGTGTCATAGAACGGCGAGTCCGCGTTCTATCAACTTTACGATAGACGAGTCGAGATCGATACGTACACGAAGGAACGAATCACGGGAAAAGCGATTCGTCCTCCTCGTTGACCGCTCAGCGTTGCCGGACCGGCTCGATCGTACCGGCTAGGTCCTCTCCTCGCCTACCGGACAACGCTCGCCCGATTAGATCCGAGATTGACGAGAACCAATCGGTTGTAGGGGATGGACGGAATTTCGGCGTTCGATCTGCAGGTATACTCAGTTCCGTACACTGCAATGGCTATCGCGAGTCCCTCCCCGTACGCCGATGTACCAGCCGATTAGCCGAGCCTCGCTGATTCCACCGGAACGCTCACTTCGACTGAATCTACAGCCGTGGGCACACACAACTCCGCGATATATGTCGGGTCGGAAAAATACGAAGGGAAAATATAGCCGACGCCCCGAAACTGCGGGAGCTTTTTGCATTTTTCTGTTGATCTTGAAATTTTTATCTCACGAGCGCCTGACGGTCGGTAAATCCAATATTCTGAACGGTCGATGAGAGCCCACTGGGCATGGTCCGTGTGCGGATTTATTATTTTTGTTGGTGAATTTTTCATGGGAAAACTTGTAGGAAAAAAAAAATGGTGATTACTTTTTAACAAGCTACATTCCCCGAAGGATTATTCGGAGGTCTGGTTTTATCGTACGAACTGGGGTTGCAGAGCTTTCAGCGGACCCAGGCTTGTTTTATACTGTAAGCCAGTAATGCATTGTAACGTATCGCTTTTGGAGTCTTACCACTCTTTGCTCCAAAAGCGTCGCTATGTGAGTTCTATGCTCACTTTTATTTTGTGAGGGCAGGTGCTGTGGAATAAAAATTCGAATATTGATGCTAAAAGTCAATTTCAATGGTTTTGTTTTATTCAATTACAATCAATTTAATCGTTGGTAAAGAAATTCTTATTATAATTAAATTCGCGCTGAAATAAATTCTATAATAATAAAAAAAACATATAAAGAAAAAGATTGCCCAGGGAAACAGACGGCAGCAGTCTCTCCCGTCTCCAGGAAAAGTCGCCGACGCTGTTTTTGAATAGAAGGTTGGAGACAGACGGCAGCAGTCACTCACGTCTCCACGAGAAGTCGCCGGCGCTGTTTTTAGGGTAAAGAGGTAACCTAGACAGCAGCTGGTATCCCCGTCTCCAGGGATGGTTGCCGATGCTAGCGTTCGGAAGGAATCTTAGAAGTGAGCGCAGTCACTGTTCAGCTAAGAGTGATGTTCCATGCGTCCGGGCCTCCTTTTATATGAGAGCGCCGAGTGCGCACGGCACGAATTCCAGTCCCCTTCCGTTCCGTGTGACGTCAGTGTGACGTCGATCGGCCCCGCTTTCGCGCTTCAGGTGATCACTCGCGGATGACGCAATCGCTGCGTGCTAGGCGCGTGCTCCGAAATGCGCGCTGGGTCTCGGGGTAAGATAGGCTGCTCCCGGCTGTCGACTCCTTGGGTATTAGCCGGTTTCTCGTGCGCTCTACCTTACCGATGTGCTCGGTTTCTCACGATCCGCATCGCTGCTCCGATTTCCCGCGGTACTCCAAAAGGGTTTTGGAGGCGGTCAGACTATGAGCAACGCCTCAGCATAAATAAGGTGGAGGTAAGCTCGATAGATCGTATTATGAGATTGGGACGAAACGTTCCGTTCCAAGATACATATATAGATATACCTATATATATATCTATACGTCGTGGATTGAGTAGAATCTTGAAAATCGGCCATAGAGACGGGATACTCGAGGAACGATATCCATTCGACGAGTACGAGAAACGGAACCGGCACTAGGATATGAAATCACCGGTGATCCGTCGTTCGGTCTGAAATGCTGTTCGGCGTCCGGACTATTAGACGAGAGATTGACGAGCCAATCGATTACAGGGAATGGAATGGTATATAGAATATAGTTGGGTAATAGTGGAGGTGTCAGTTATGAAGCAAGCGAAATCGTCGATTGAAGTGGCGAACGAGATGTAGTCCGATAAATTGCGACATTGAGGCCGATAGGATAGAGAGCGAGTGCGAATTTCGAATAGAAAAAAAAAAATCTTGTCTGTGATAGGATCGTGGTAGATATGTGGGTTTGTCGAAAGCCCGCCTACTGGGACGATTGTGAACGTATGTATCAAGTTTGGACTATAAACCGATAAAAAAGATCAATGACTCAAGTAAAATTCGTTTGCGGGCTGCCAAAGAAAAAAAATTATTATTTCAATTCTACTTTCAATCCTTACAATTGTATACGGGATTCAAACGATGACATGTAACTTTGGCAGTCTTGCCGTCGTTGTTTCAATATCATATGGAATTTTAAGAATAGAAAATAGAATTGAAAGAAGAATTTTTTCTTTGGCAGCCCGCAAGAAATTTTTTTTTTCAGTGTCGTCTATCACGATTGGACTTCGCACCAAAATCGATTGGATTTGAGCTTCAGCCGTCCTTCAGCGTGCCCTTGCAGTACAACTGCTTTCTTGCAGTTGTACTTCAACAGGACGAAACGATAGCCGAGCTTCGTTGCTCGGCTCAGAACCGTAAGAAACCTCTTCCTGTACGAGCGAAGTTGAGCGACAACTTACGTCTCGCCGGGACCAGGACGAAGAGCCGAAACTTCGTTCGTGTGAGTCCCGAAGCTGAGAGTTTCAGCTATTAGATTCCCTCGGCCCGCTCTCCGTGCACACCGTCGGTTTGCCGTGGAGGGGAATGAACTAAGGGTGAAAAAAGACAAAACGTGCGAGCTTGTGGAACGAAGTTTCGCCGGCTTACCGAGAAGATTCCTCGTGTAGGTGAGTCTTCTGAAAAGAGCAAGCTTCGTCCGTCCGTGTTACGTCGGCACACACACCCCACTGATCTATACGTGCAGTATAATAGCTGCAGTACAGTTTCAAGCTTTTCGCGTAGGAAAATCGTAAAAGCTTTAGCCTAGTACCGTGCGCTTCCCGTCCGTCGGTCTTCTTCGCCTATTTTCCTCAACCGCCATCACCCCATCTGCCCCCCCCTCCCCCCCCCCTCCCGTGTTACCTGCTGATGTATGCACCCGGATTTTCCTCGCGGGTAACGAGATGCGACGTCAGTCACGCTGCCGCCGAGCGATGCCGAGAGCCTGAGGTTTCACCCGGAACGCTCCGCGGTTCCGGGACTTCCCTCTCTCCTGTTTTACCTTATATTTTTCTTTCTTCTCGACGGCGCATCCGCCGCTTCTTCCCCCATGTTTTTCTCCTACTTCGCCGTACGCTCGAATTCTTCGATATAAAATTCTCAACGTTTTCATAAAACCTCATATCCTCGTAGTCCCCACCTTACTTTTCCACCCCGGTGCTTGTATAACGTCTGGCGTTGGAGACATTCATCTTTTCCCGGAATAAATCATCATCGGGTATCTCGATATCGGGGATCAAAGTTTTACATGAAATTTAATTTGCATTGAAACCCGTATGCATTTAGCCTCACGATTGAGGGATGAAACGGAGGGTATAAAAAAAACGATTCGACCGATAGCAAAGAAACAAGCAAGAATTCTCGCCGAGCGATTGTTCGTCGGTCTGACCATCGGTAAAATGAGAAAGGGCACTCGACGCAATGCGGACGGATTTGTGCAGAGCGGATGCGAAGCCATTGGCAATCACTCTCCCACCCGGAGTTTAACGCGAAGATGGTTAATCGGGAGATTGCGGCTGCGGAACGTGGAATTAACTTCCACGTCGATTCTGTTGCTCCACTGTCCGGAATTTATTCGTCCCGCTAGTTTCGCTATCGGATTTACCGCCGGGTGTACGAGCGCGATGGTGCATTTATTTCTGGTACGAGTATTGGTATAGGACGACTCTCGCGACCGATCACAAAGGGCTTGATCCCGAAGCTCGACTTTTCTCCCGTTCTCCAGGATTTACCCACTTATTCTCGATCATTTTTCTCTTATCGTACCTTCCTCAATTCCCTCACGCCTCCCGCTCTCTGTCAACAGACCTTCCTCTTCTCGTCTAATCCTCGATTCCCTTTCCTTTCCCCGTTTCTGCTCCAATTCTCTCCCGCCTGTTTGCCTCTTTTTATTTTTCCTCGCCTATTTTTCCCCGCAGCCCATTCACCGACGCACCAATGCGCGCACGCGTGCGCACTCGAGTTACGAACACTCACCAGTCTTCGCGCCATTCTCGAAGCCGCTTGGTTCTTCAATCGGTGCCTTTTCTTTTTTTTTCTTCCCACGTCGCTCCCGAGGGTTCACGACAACCCTCGTCTCTCCGGGCCTCCCCTTCTCCTCATATCCTTCGCGTTTCCTCCGAGTACTATAAATAATCGAGCTTGCGGGAGCGGCGCGAATTAATAGCCCGACGAATGAGACGTCGTTGCCCTCAACTTTCTCATCTGCACGGTAATCCGTTGGCTGGAGCTGCAAGCCCTGGCGTATACCCTGCCGTGCTCGCCTTCGATTTCCGCGTCTCCAATTCCAACGGGTTCTCTCTCCTCGCTCGGGTTTCTCAGTCCCGTCGTTCCTGCTCGCTTACCTCTTCGGCATCTCTCACTCCACCTGGGCTTCTATCATCCCCGCGATCGCTCGATTCCACCAGGCAACCGTCCTCGGGACGGTGGTGGGGCTTGGGAAACTCGATTTTGCGTCATTATTCTTATCCCCCGGTCGAAGCTCACCCGCGCGCTGCGGAGCGAGCTCCCCGTGCTTCTCCTCCGAAGCCATTCGAGGATTTCAAGCCAGGCACAAGGCATGCCTTATAAGAGCGAACGAGATGGATCGACGTGACGTTACCCTGTGCCGGCGCTTTACCCCAATGCCTGAACACTTCTGATCGATAAGATCCTCGAATCTCCTTCTTACTCCTCTTATTGCACCTCCGTACTCCCGTTTTACCAACTGCCATCTAGCGTTTATCTCCCGATTCCCCTGAAACTATTACTTTCCTATCGAACCCCGGGATCTTCCGAGCATCGACGGATTCGCCACCAGACGGCCGTCCCTTCGTCTCGTACAATTGTCGTCGGGGCGTCACAGTTAAAAGAGAGGAGACACCGCACCGACCTTATTAACTTCCTCGATCCCATCCTCCACTGTGATGACACTAATGACGAGCCATCCTTCTTATCATCTCGTTCAATCCACGTCCCTGATTGCCAACACGAAATTCGCCCTGGCCCGGGGCATCGCGGATGAGAGGATTTAACGTTACGTTTAACTCTCGTTTCGCTAAATTTCAAAGCATCGGAGAGTTTGGGAAGCAACTCCCTCGAAGCCCTGTAACGACCCACCACTGTTACCCTGGAAAGGCAGTTTGTCCGTTGAATTTCAATCGACGTTTACGGTCGAGGAATTAACATCCGCGCACATTTTTGGGACTATCGATTTAGTCTGGAATTGATGTGAACTGGCGAAACACGTACACGGGACCGAATATCCGGGTCTAATAGCATCGCCTGTTTTGACTTCTGATACACTCGTGCGTTATGGAAGTCACTCTCACGCGGGGGTTGGTCCGCGAGAGTGCGGATGGTCGGAGCCTGAGCGAGGGACCTGGATTTCCGGCAATGGTGAGAAGAGAAATCGAATCTACCGAATATATAGCGTCGTACCAGAGGCGAGAGTTTACGTGTGGCGTTAGTCGGGTGACAATGATACCGACGTCGGTACTTAAAGTTACAATCCCGGGTACCGTTGTCGCGCGGTCACATGAACGAGCCGTTATTTTCGCCTATATTCAGCCAGGACACAGAGAGGATAGAACAACCCTCGCCATAGCACGAGGAGGGTTGGGCGAGGGTTGGGACGGGGAGTGAACAGTTCAACACAACAGTTAAAGTGAGAGATATTTGGGTGGGTGGCTGTCGAAATAGAGGTCGAAATCCCAGCGAGAGGGAGAGGAACAGCGGCAGGCAGGAGAGTTTCGTGCTCGGTACGTTCCCGGCACTCTGGGAACGTTCAACGTGTCAAACAACGCACCGAGAGTCGCCGCTGTTACGTGGATGCCGTGTCCGGGTGTGCGTGCACATTGTATGCCTTGTACAAAGAGAAAGAGGGACGAGGAGGAGCCGCTAGGAGTAGGTGGAGTTTCGTTGTTGAACGTACCCGGCGCCGAGCAGACTTGCCCCCAAGAGTAAATTTCTAGTTCCATCGCTCTCGCACCGTTTCATCGAAAGCCCTCGCGCTTGTGTTCCGAATCTCCATTCTCCTGCCTCCGGAATACACGCGAGAGAGAACGTTTCACTTTTCCACCCGCATTCTCCTCGCCGGCGAGCCCCGCGCACCTTTTCACTTTCCATCGTTGAACAAACGAGTTGTCGCACGAACTGGTTCGATTCATTAACGCAGCGGGGAAAACGAGAGAAATGAAAAAGGAAAGAAAGTCGGACGAGCGTCGAAACATTGGTGTAAAATAAATGATGAAACGAACGGCGCATGGTCCGATGCTCCCGGCTATCGGTTCGCCACCCCGGTACTCAACTGTTCGCGATTCCACTCTACCTGCTCCAGAGACAGTAGCCGGAAACGTATAATTGGCACGAGATTGCCGACTCCACGTGGAGGTGTACACCTCATTCTCCCCTCCCTCATCCGAGTTAAATTATGATTCGTCACTAAGTCCATTATCCGGACGTGATTATTCATAACGACTTGGATTCCTGTTCTATGTTCTCGACACTTGTTAACAATCGATGGAGACCCTGATTTTCTATCGTCTCGTCTACGTGAAACTTAGTTTCCCGGCCTATTGCCTCACGGTTGTTCACCCTCGAGCTAACTTTCAATGCGTGTGTTTCGGATCGTTTAAAGTTTAGATTTTCACGCGACTACCAATAGTCTACGAATTGATTAGATTGCTAATCGCAATGGTACTCCAGAGATATCTTCTAATTTCGTTTCGCCTGCAAGACTGAGTAGTAAGGTACATCGAACGATGTTAGTCACCGAAGCGTGTTTAATTCCACCATCTCCTATTTTTTCGTTATTTTTTTTTCTTTTCTTTTTTGTGCGATAAGAAAGCTCTGGGGAACGAATCCCCCGCGAGATTGTCTTGCATCGAGATAAGTGGATTGCCACATCATTCACCTGCGCTGTAAGCTTGCTTCCCTCGTGCATTCGCCCCTCCTCGGCTCTGCTCTGCTTTACCCTCTTTCTTCTATCTTCCAAATTACAACGCTATTCGTAAACCGGAATACATTGTCTGGCCCGTGCCACAATTGCTTT
This sequence comes from Ichneumon xanthorius, assembly GCA_917499995.1. Taxonomy (NCBI): domain Eukaryota; kingdom Metazoa; phylum Arthropoda; class Insecta; order Hymenoptera; family Ichneumonidae; genus Ichneumon; species Ichneumon xanthorius. The sequence goes on from OU824207.1 coordinate 1,630,960, forward strand.
TCAGCCGCGTTCCGACCAACCTGAAACCAACCGGTCGATCGGTACATCAAACCAACGCCGATTGCAACCTTCGGGAGGTTCATTTTCCGCCGACGTTAATAATAAAACAACTGTAATACCAACCGTTACATTTGTCGGATAGGAGGTTGGCTTACGATTGAATTTTCCTAAAACAACCCGATTTCCAACCCTGAGCCAAGAGTGTTCTCGACATATAGTCGAGAACACTCTTATGTAGAGTCGGAAGCGCTCGCGCATGCGCACATGCACGAACCATTGCTTTATACCGGTCTGAGAATCCCGCTCACGCTAATCAAGCTCGATTTTCAACGAAACCAAGTCGCAGGATTGGCGGGCTTGCACAGAACTAGCTTTATCGCCCGGAAACCCTCGGATGCTCCTGCCCGTGTCCCTCATCGGAATTCGCCCGGCCTTATTTCCGGTAGGTACCGTGACAAATTGGAACAAACTTTGTACACCAGCCACTGCACCGTGTCTGGCCGAAGAGAATGCGAGGAATTCGAAAAATGCCCGACCCAGCTCCACGGTTCGCAGAGGTTCTCCCGAACCGGCTGGCCCGAAGCGCAATGAAGTAGCAGCCTTACGCTCGCAAGCATCGCTCTCGCTCCGCTCCTAACACCATCGGAAGCTTTGCAGCCGCGGCTCGCGAGCACCCTCTCCCCGGCTCTACACGTTCGAAACAAATTGCCGGTAGTCCGAAAACTCGTTTCATTTAATTCACTATTGAATCGGCCGCTCCGGGCATCTGAACACCGCCACTGTGCGCGAAACCCTTGTACCTACACCGAACCATACCGCTCCCGTTTCCGTGAAAAACACGCGCTCCGACCAACCGCGAGCTGTGCCCTACTCCACCCCCTCTTCCTCCCCCGTCCAAAAAGCTTCAAGATAAATCGAACGAATGGAAAAGTGATTGAAAAGTGATAAGCTTCCGTCAACTTTCTTACATCACTCTCTCTCCATACCGTGCCCTCGTCCCGCTATTTTCACTTCTTCGTCGGATAAGCGCCGAAAGTTTCTTATCTCAACTCTCTTTTCTCCGGCTCACTCGTCGATCCCGAGTTGGTTACGTATCCCACGTTTTACCGGGACGTTAGGCAAGCTGCGCTGAGTGAAGAAGTTGAGAGGGGGAAAAGAGAAAAAAAAATGTTGCCCGCTACGAGCTTCCCGACGCAGCGGTGCAACGGTAAGACTTTGCCATAAGTCAGTCTTCCCTCGTTATACCGATTTATTTCTATCTCGCAACGTTCTCCGATAAATCGCAAGCGAGAGAGCGAGTGAGAGATAAAGAGTGGTAAATGCGTTCTGCGAAAAGAGAAAAAAAGAGAAAAAAAAGTGCAAGAGAAAAAACGGGGAAAAAAGTGCAAAGAGAGAAAAGGGTTGCGAAAACTCTTAGATACTAGTTGAAAAGGAGGTGGGTGGGGAGGGAGGGGGGGGGGGGGGGTTCTCCCGTCGTTATGTATCGCAGTATAGCGTTGTGCACGTGTACATGTATATCTGCCATAGTGGTAGGTACAGGTCGCGCCGAAGTTGCCGGCTGTAAATCACGTTGCGCATCGGGCGAATAGCTGCTGCTGTGGGCGATCTCCCTTACCCTTCGACTTTCTCACTATCTCGCTCTTGCGGCGAGCCCCGCATAGCCTCGGTCGCACCTATCGCAACTGCGATGGGTACGGATCACAGGGTGAAACGTGCCGCGCACCGTGAAGCTAATCGCCGGAAGCTACAATGCTTGCCAACGACCTGGCGGTGGAAACTGTACCGAAGGTGTCGGCTTCACCGTGTTCCACGGACAAGCGTATATATATCGCAAATGGGCGCGCGATAACCGCTGCGGTTCTACGCGATCTTGATTGATTTACGACCAACTGCGCCGCAGTTGGGCGCACAGGTGAGAGTTGCGGTACACCCAGGTTTCGAGCTTCTGTTCCACTACTGACTGACGAATTGCAGTGGAATCGGAGAAATCGGGGAAAAAGTCATACTCCGACCATGCACGCTTGAAAGGCGACTTTGTGATAAAATGAGGGTCGGAACGACCGGGAGACGCAACCAGCGCGAAGTGGAGAAGCAGAGGATAGGTGGAGTAATCGTGCAGCTGAGATGGATTTTAAATTGGGAATAGGAGCGTTAAAAGCACGCGAAGACATAAACAGGCGGTTCGCATGGGATAATAGCCACGAGACAAGAATTTGTATACGCCGCTCAGACTTGGCGTGTTGTAGGATAGCGTCATAAGAGGGGCAAAACCAACCACAAAAAAAATCGCCAAGACCCAAGTGAGGAAAGTCTTGCCTCACATGGAGTCCGTTTTGCCTCGGGGTTCCGTTCTGCCCCGTTCTTTCTTACCTATCTCTTGGATAGAAAAATTCAGAAGAGATGCGAGAGGAAATGAAAGGAAATTGTATTTTAGTCGAAAAAAAACAACCACAAACCGACAATCTTCATGAATAATACAGTCCGCACGAGTGCAAGAACATGTACACAGAATACACATTTTTACTTGAAAACCAGCTATGCTCGAATGGTACGACTTATACATCTCCGGTGCATATTTGCCAGACGCATATCTTGCGTGTTCCCTTTCTCAGTCGCTCAAAGTTTCGTCATTATCCTGCGGTCTTGAGACGCTTCCTACTCTATCCTGCCAGTCTTCGTTCATCTCGACTGTCACCGCAGCTCACTAAAGCTTCATTTGGTTTCCAATATTTCCGGCCCATATATACACACCGGTGTGTTTCACCGCAGTTCATCCCTCCGTATCCAATTCCTTCAGCATTCGCAGCCGCTGTGTCCCGTGGCGGAGGATCGACCAACCCCCTCATCGGCATTTGGGCGTCACGCGATGTGTATCGGTACCAGTTGGGTTGTAAATTACGTCGGTACCAGAAACGTACACTCGATACACTTGCGGCAGCAGTACCAGCATCAGTAGCAGTGCAACAGCAGCAACAGACGCGGTTGAGCAAGCTCGGTGTGATTCTGTGTGCCACCTGAATGTGGCATACAAGAGGATCGAGGGTAACGCTCACGTCGCCTCCGTCGGTTCTCCCGGAGGAAGTTACACAGACGACCGGTATACCAAGAGCGACGAGGACGTGGATGGGGACGTTGAATGAGATAAGGGAACGATATTCGACTTGAGACAACCAGAAATAAACCAAACTTGATTCACACCGCGGTGGCAGATCCCAAGGCACACGTTGCGGTACAATCTGCGAGAGCAATGTAGAATGACAATTCGAGTAGAAATTGTGTTTTAGATAAGGTGGGAAGCGCTGAGAAGACGCGGGAGCAGGACAAAAAATTTCCGCTGCGTCAAGGAAGACCCAGAAAACAAATCAAAACAAACCTCGGTCCAGAATCGGTAAGGGTCGATGCGGAATATCCGAGACCAACGAGAGGATGCGTTATCGCCTGACGAGACAGCGATTCAGGATGGAAATTGGTGGAAGTTGGGCGGACTGTGGTCGTCGCAAAATCCTCCGTACCGTGAAACACTCAGAGCTCGTTGCACGGAGGAGAGTACATGTCGTGGTGTGAGGTGTCGGGAGCAGGTAGGATCCTGAGACTCGCACACCAGAATCCAT